>OX439135.1:14567755-14757755 GCA_949318235.1 Ecdyonurus torrentis
TTTGAGATATAAGCCATCTATATACAACCCTTAATATTACCACTAAAGGAAAAAGGAAACTATCGGCAAGATGTAGTTCACCAAAAGAAAAAGAAAAAGAAAAAAAAAAAAAAAAAAAAAAGTCGGCCTGGAATATCTAATATGTTGTTTTAAAATTATACCCAATTTGATAGAAATAGACAATGAGTAATAAACCACTTTCTCAAGGTAAAAATTAAACAGTGACTTTTTCTCTTTATAAAATCCACAAAATTAAAGAAGCTAACATAAAATTGATCATACATTTTCAGTATTATTATCATCATCATCATTACCTCTTAAAGGTCTTGTTACCTCTTCTTCTTCTTCTCTTTCATTCTCTGAACCATTTTCTTCTTCCTCTATGTCTTCTACTTCTTCCTCTTCCTCTTGTGTAGCTCTAGGTAAATTTTCATGTGATATATAAGGTGGAGGGGGACCTTCTCTAGGTGGTGTACTTACTACTTCACAGTAAGGTGGCGGATTGACGGGTCGACCAACAAACTGAACTCCGTTATTTATATTATAAGTAACTAAAAACCCTGGCGTATGCGTTAATTCATCTGTGGGACTCACGAATGGTCGATTGATACACATATCCAAATCATATAAATTTGGTATATGATGATGGTGATGAGTTCTTGTTACTCTGTTTTGTGCTGTACATCTTGTTAAAGTTGTATGACGTTTTAAATGAATTCGACATATGGCAATAATTAGGACGGTAACGATAAACATAAAGGCCATGGCACTACCTGAAATGAATAAATTATCAATAAATATTTTTGCAGAAATTTTTTATTTTATGTAATAACTCTACGTGAAAAATAGACTTAATATTTCTCTATATTATTTTTATTAATGTTTTGAAAATTTGGCCAGATTAAGCTCGTACTGCATGCGAGAGGAAATATTTTAAACCAGTTCAAACTTCATCAGCCTAATCTCCCAGTCCATACATACATACATACATATCATGACGCTATAAATCCCTTTCGGGGTAAGCCAACAACACAGATGTTTTATCCTGACCCAGTGATAGACCTCCACAACTTCCTATCCTGACATACTTCACTTGCTTCCGCCAGTCTCATACCTTGTTTCATACATTTCCTTTTGCATTTCATACTGCGTACATTCTTATTTTTCAAACATCTTCCAACCACCTCAGACCATGATGTTTTAGGCCTGCCTCTATCTCTCCTTCCATCCACTCTACTATGAAATACCTGCTTTGCCATTCTTTCATCACTCATTCTCTCAACATGACCAAACCACCGTAGTACACTGTTCTCATACTTCTCAGTCACAGTTTCTTTTACTCCACATTTCTCCAACACCCAAGTATTCCTTACCCTATCTAATCTTGTTTTACCACACATACTTCTGAGAAAACTCATACCAACAGCATTCACCCTACTCATATGCCTACTCTGACATACCCATGATTCAGAACCATATAAGATAGTTGGGAGTAAGACAGAATTGTACACTGTAAGTTTTGCTTTGTTTGATATCTCCCAGGCCAAAAATGTTTAAATATATCTATCTGTGAGTTTTGCTATCAAAGTTTTTTTTATCAATCAACGATTACAATGTCAATGTTTTTCCTTTAATTATTATTACTTGAACTTGCATACGTCATTTTTTTTTTTTTTTTTTTTTTATGGTCATTTAATTTTGCTAGGAAAAACTTCTTTAAAGCTATGAAAATTTGAATATGGGCATCATATAATACATAATTGAAGTAAATTATATCGACTATCAAGGATAGTAAACGACCGCCAGCATTTTTGTATTGTTCAAATTTACATTGTAACATCATTACAGTACAAATTTGAAAAAAAAAATTAAGACCAACACCCTCGTAATGTGCACATATCGGACAATAAATGTTTCAAGTTTTAAAATGTCAAATTTTTATTGTAAAGTTTAAAATCCTCGCGGTCGTTTACTATCCGTGATGATATGTAGAATAAAGTTACAGCAGTAAAAGTTGAACAATTCCAAGGGAAAAAATTAATAATAAAAATGTACTTACCCACTACTGCATAAATTGTGGTTTGAAGAAATCCCATGTCACTGTACCTCTGTTGATCTGACTGAAAAACTGGGTCTATTTCCATTACGGCTGTAAAAATGAGACAAAAATAAATATGAATACTGTATTTCATCTTGTACACACGAGCAAGTAAATATAGTTTGCGCCAGCTTAGAATGTTAGATATTTATTAAATAATTGTTTATGTAACCAAAAACTGTCATTAGAGAACTCATAACAGAGAAGTGTCATCCCCATGTTTTAGACAGACCTGCATATTGATGTTTACCCATCAAAGTGAACGAACTACACTTTACAAATTTCACTTAACATGAACGATCTACGTTTGGCGCTTCTACGCATTTTAGCAGCAGAACAATATGGGTAAACATGGAATTTGTAAAGTGTAGTACGTTCACTTCGACGGGTAAACATCGATATGCAAAACAGGAAGCCTACATCACTTTATTTTGAGACACCAATAGTAGCCCAGAACTGGTTATTCTGAGGCACCAATCAGAGGACTCTTTTAGCTCTTTTCCTCTATCATGCGCTGTGATTGGCTCATCATTATGGCTTGTTCTAGGCTGTTATTGGTGTCTCAAAATAAACTGATGTACACTTACTGTTTTGCGTACGAGGGGCTGTATAAAACATGGGGATGTAAATTCTTTGTTTAAGTTCTCTACTGTCATTTGAAATGGACTATCTCTGTGAGCTATAGGGTGTGTAAGCACGACGTCATTCTGAATGCTTTTCCATGCTCTTTTTGAGCAATGAATAACATTGCTCAGCATAGGAAAAAACGTAGTTTTTGGTAATTTTCCTTGGAAAATTAGTTTTTTTTTTTAAATTAATTTTCTTGCACACTTGAAAAATTAATTCCACCTGTTAACAGCATCAATGCTCTAAAAAAAAGTCCGAAGTATTTCCGAAGTATTCCGAAGTGGCAAACTGAGCCATTTTCCCATACTGGCCCATGTTATTCATTGCTCACTTATGACGTCAACTTGAACATGAATGAAACCACCCTATAATGCAAACTAATATTTTTGTTGCTATATCAAGACATATTACTTACGTCTAGGATATTGTTGACAACATGAAGGTTTTTCTTTGACAGTACAGTTGGGATCAAAATATTGATCGCAACACCAAGACTTGGGTATACAACGACCATCGGGACACATGTACTTAGTACCACATGGATTTAGACCTGAAATAATATAAAATTATAAATATTCATAATGTTATGCTATTTTATCTTCTATTCATTTCTAAAGTGAACATTGACCATTTGTAAAATCTCTTAGTAAAGCATAATCATGAAATAACCATAAATTTTGGATGTAGAATCTTAATCATACAAAAAATGTTTAGTGAAACTTTATTATAGGCCTATGTAATTTTTTTTTCCTTTTTAAAAATTCTTTTGTGGTGTTTCAGAAAAAAAAATACAGCAAATCATATAAATAAATAATTTAAATAGGAATAATTAGGTATGTTAAGCAAAAAAGTAATAAAAAAAATGAATAAGTGAATGCACTCTTAATATTATGGATTCAGATTGCAGTTGATTTTTTCTCTTGTTGAAGGGGAAAATGTGCGTTTATAAACAATTGGATTTGTAAGTTATCTGGAGAGAGAAAGAGACACTTACCACAATGATGCTCTGCTTCATCTACTCCATTTTTACAATCATCTTTGCCATCACAGAGAAATCTCTTGCTGATACAGTAACCATTGGGACATTGATACATGTGTTCACTGCAGTATGTCTTTTCTATAACACACAACACATACATATAAAATAAATACTGTACCATGAAATACAATATAAGTAGAGTATGTAGGTAATAAATTAATTCTGAAGAAAATGGGGAAAATATTTACAAAAGTATTACTATATTATCAAACTAACTGTAAAACTAAGCAAATCAAAGAAAAGTATAGAATAGATAATTGTAATTAAAGCACGCTATATTGAAAGCTATATTACGCGAAAATCTTTAATTAAATAGATACAAAAAAGGAAACGCAAAATTGCAAGCACAAGGCTGCTAATGAGAGAATTTTACTGCTGTGATTGAGATGTGATCAAACTACCTGATTTTACCACTTCGTCAAGTTGCGGACATGTGTTTCGCCCTACCTACTATCAATATATTGAATTCCATCAAACTTAAATATCACGCAGTTAATTAATTAATTAACTGAGTGATAATACATTCAATGCATTATGATACACATCTAGAAGTTCATTGGGGCTCGTCAGCACAACGATCCAACACTTACGAGATAAAGATACACAGCTAGGTAAAACTAATCCAAACAAGGGAATCATTAGAAAGAAAAAAAAATTTTGATTTGCATATTGAGGGTGCTCCGCTACAATGTCCTCAGTCCATTTGACCTTAAAAAAATATTTTTTTGCTGCAAATGACCTGAAACGGCAAAATCCAAAATTTGGGGTCGATCCGACGATTTTTTTTATTTTTCAAGATCAAGTGGACTTAGGTAGCAGTAAGAACAAGTAAACCACATTGCTAAGTGAGCATCTTGATGACAGTAAAAGCTATGAACAACATGTTATTTTTAATGATTAAACATAAGATTGGATCTATAAAACTCGTAACAATTTTTACTGGAGTATAAATGTAGACCCACAAGAGAGTATTAAAAAACTGTTTAATCTTTGTATTAAAAATAGAAAACTACCTGTAGAATGGAAAACATCGCTGATATCTGTATTATACAAAGGCAAAGGTAATATTTTGGATACAAATTCATACAGGGGTATTGCTAATTGTCTTATTATGTTAAAAATGTTTGATAAGCTTACATGTACTAAAGTTTTTAATTTAACTCGTAATTTAATCCCTGATGTACAGTTTGGGTTTATGCCTGGGAAATCCACAATTCAAGCTGTTAGATACTTGCATGATCATATTCTAAAAGCAGTCTCAGTTCCAGCAGGCCATGCTTATGTAATTTTTATTGATTTCTTGAAAGCATTTGACATGGTGGATAGAAAATTGTTAATGCATAAGCTCATCAATACTAGAAAACTGCCTAAAGAATTATTAATTTCTATTGCCATGTTGCTTGAAGTCAATTTTGTGATAATCAACGATGGCTTAGTTTTATCTGACCCAATCTTGCAGAGTAACGGAGTTCTACAGGGTGGTCCGAGTAGCCCCCTCTTATATAACCTCCTCACACATGACATCTTGGACATTTTAGTTGACCTTATCTGTAATGATCCTGATATCTTTATCAGCATCTATGCAGATGATATCGCTATTATTTGTAATAATATTGTAAAACTTCAAAAAATTCTAGACAAACTTATTGAATGGGCTAATCTGAATGGATTAAAAATTAATGCTACGAAAACAAAAATTGTAAAATTCAGGAGAGGTGGCCCTTTAGCAAAGTCAGATGTAATAACTTGTAATGGAGAAAAGATAGAGTTTGTAAATTCTTTTAATTATCTGGGGGTTATTATGCAACAGACGGGGAAATCTTTCTCTAAACATATCAAAGAACGCTGTCGAAATGCATTGTCATCTTCATTCGCTATCTCAAATCTAAATTCGTTATCTTTGGAAACAGCTATTAAACTGTTTCACCTGAAAATCTCTCCAGTTGCTTCGTACGGCATTGAAATTTTCTGGTCATTTATGTCTATAACAGACTTCAAAAATCTAGAATCTGTTAAGTCTCGGTACTTAAAACGGATACTTTGCTTGTCAAAATTTACGTCGTCAAGGCTGGTTTACGAGCTAGCAGGGGAGGAGTTATTTGTAACGGAACTACAAGTGAAATTTAAATTGTTAAAAACAGATAATTACATTAAATTTGTTAAGGATAGACTAAGTAAAACTGAAGATATCAGCCTGGCCTTCTATAATACCCCTGCATTTAATATTAATGGGTGGAAAGGCCCAAACTGTACAGACAGGCATGTTTTTACCCGTTATGCGGTGCATGGTTTCCACCATGTAATCTGTCAAATTAAAGAATATCACGAGTGTAATGATAAATGTGTATGTGTATTATGTAGTGGCCTATGTACCAGGTACCACTTACTTCATTGTCCATCTCGGACCCTATCATTAAGTCAATATGCAAAAATGTAGACCTATATAAATATGTATATAAATATGTATAAGTACACCTTGGTGTTTAATAAATAAATAATTAAAAAACTGTAAAGCATGCAATTTGTGTGAATATTTCTGTTTGTCAGAAACAGACAAAAATTAGTATGAAAATGTTGTGCGGGTTGCATAAATTAAAATTTTCTGATCACTGCTACGGAGCTACAGTTGGGTTTTGAGACAAACTATAGTTATTTTTGTAAGTCCCATCAAGTGTTTTGTGATTTAAATGCTAACATTTTCTTGTGCTTTAAAACAAATATTTACATTGAAGGGGTAATGATGGCTTTTTTAAGAGTAATAATTGTGTTATCATGAGTGTATCATCAAGATCTTTATCTAGCTACTGACTTCATTGTGGTAAGGCCCTTCGTGGTTCCTCTATTATCAAAAACAAGGGAACACTAATTAATATAATTTGTTAAGCAGATTAAGTAAAACTGAAGATATCAGCCTGGCCTTCTACAATACCCCTGCATTTAATATAAATGGGTGGAAAGGCCCAAACTGTACAGACAGGCATGTCATTACCCGTTATGCGTTGCATGGTTTCCATCATGTAATCTGTCAGATTAAAGAATATCACGAGTGTAATGATAAATGTGTATGTTTGTTATGTGGTGGCCTCTGTACTAGGTACCTACCACTTATTTCATTGTCCATCTCTGACCCTATGATTAAGTCATTATGCAAAACTGTAGACTTGTAAAGTGCAATGTATCTATGATGTTTATGTATGTATATGTACAGTACACCTTGGTGTGTAATAAACTAATAATAATAAATTTTCAACTTACTGCTCTTAACATTAACTCTTATGGTTCTCTTAAGCTCTTTTTCATGCAGATCATGTATCAGGTCAGATCTTATAGCTTCACACATATAGTCTCCAGTATCAGTCTCTAATAAGCTATGTATTATTAATGTTATCATGTTGTTGCCTAGGGTACGTGTCACGCGATGCTCTCTGCAAAAGAAAAACATAACTCATTTAATACTGGTATTAAAACTTATTAGGTATTATTTACTGGTATTTTATTATTATTAGTATTTTAGTATTATTACTGGTATTTAAAACATTCTTATTAGGTTCTAGCATTAAAATTGTAAAAAAATAATAATAGCCTCCATTTATAAGAAATAATAGGAAAAATTGTCTATGCTATAATTGACCATTAAAAGATTTGAAAGAAAAACAAATAAATAGATTAATAATCAAAGGAAAGGATAGAAGAAACAAACCAAGATGAGGTCTGTAGCTTGGTGAAAATCTTGATGGCACAGCTTACACAAAGATATTTACAAGTTTTAAACGTTTAACAGTTGCTTAGAGTATACTGAAGAAGAGGGCGGTTGCCCTCGAAATGTCTTAAAACTTGTAAATATATTTGTGTAAGCTGTGCCATCAAGACTTTCACCAAGCTACGGACCTTATTATGGTAAAGTCTGTTGGTTTCTCCTAGCCTTTCCTTTTATTATTAATTCAAACATAAATGGTTTTCACCTTTTCTTATTACTTATATAAATAGATTAGGAAGAAATTAGAGAATGGGAGATAGTAATGAGCCCTGACAGGGATGTTGTGTTAGAGGAAAATTTCTATAGCAAGGGCTCCTTTCTCCTTGCCATGCTAAAGAGTCCCAGTGCCAGTAAGGACAAAACAGCGGTCCATGGCTAGTGATGAAGTGTTGAAAATGACAGTGTGGTATGCACATGCTCATGCTGTCTAAACCAATATGCAAGCTGAAATTCCTCTTTTGTTGTTGTTGAAGCTTGCTTTCTACAGAGCAATACAAGCCACTTACATACTCTTATAAATTCCTTTTTACCGGGGTTACAATCTTTTCTTTACCACGGCATCCCTGTCCATTCTAATTACTATCTCCCATTTTCCATTTTTTTTACCCCCAATCTATCTATGTTTTTCCATTCATAAGATTTTAAAAAAGGTGAGGTGTAAAGAGTGTGCCAAACGTCAAGCCAAAACCTTGCCTTTTAAAAAAACGTTTTTTTTTTTTTTTTAATAATGATGCTTATTTAATTTTTAATTTATTTTGTTTTGATGTACAGTTTCAGACAAATGAAAGGTAACCGTTTACACTGTCTGCTTTTTTGCACACCTCAAGCTTACCTGAAAACTATATTATTACGTCATATTCACGTGCATCAAGAGGCATGTTTGGCTTGCTGGCTATAACAGTTCACCTGATAAATAACGCTACACCTGAGCGTGCATCAAAACACGAGAATATGACACAGCAATATCATTTCCACATAAAATTTGAGGCGCACAAAATAGCAATATGTTTAAATGGTTACCTTTCATTTCTGGATTATGATGATAATATATTTTACCATTCAAATAAATGCAGCACAGATTTTGCCCATAAGAATAACATTGCAAATTTGGTGCGACTTTTTGAATGATAAAATATATTATCATAATCGAGTGTACTGTACCAATATTATTAAAACAAAATTGTGCTTTTAAAAAATAATAATATTTACCTGTTTTGTGCCATAGTAGGTACATGCCAAAGTATATTGTACTTGGGTAAAACCTCGTTGACAGGTGAAATAAGTCGACATGTTAAATTTAAAGTATCTTCAACTCTTTTCAATACAACTTCATTTGTTTTACTTTTAGGTGGTGGATAAATTGCAATCTCAAGTTGGGGTATATCATCAGAACCTGAAAAGAATAAAAATTAAACACATTGTTGACCAATGATAACAATATTTAAATACACATTACATAGATTGATATGGAAAAACTAGGCAAGGGGAGGTACCAAGCATAATTTGACAGGAATGGAGGTTATCAGTTTAAAAAATTGTTAAAAATTTTCTAAGGCTTAAAATATGTAAAAGTATGTCTAGTATTTCTCATTTAAAATTCTCCGATATCGGTGGAGTAGTTTTCTCAAAAATCGCAAGAGACGTGTTTTTCCTCATAAGCGTAATACATACGTAACAAATTAGGGGACCCTTAGCTTTTCCTGCGCGCTAAACTGATAAGCTCCATACCTTGTATACTCGACTCAAAAAACCTGAGTTACCTGCCGTTTGACCTTTTATGGTATCGCCCAGCCTCCCCCCTTCTCCTCAAATGTGATAATGGGCGATACTTTAGGCATGCCCGATTTAAATCAACTGAGGTTTTTTGAGTCGAGTTTATATATTGAAGAAGAAAAAAGTATGGACAGACAGACAAATCTGACAGATAAGAAACTATGACCTTCATAGTTTCTCTTTTTCCCTCTGCAATTGTAAGAGGCAAAGACTGATGAAGGCAAACACACACAAACTCCATTTCCTTAGTGCCAAAAGCTATCCAATGTGTTCATTGACTAATAAAAGAACAACTGTTTTAAGGCTGACTATAAGTGATTTCGCTCACATCCGTTTACGTTTCGGCATACTGTGCATGTGCAGTAAGTAGAAACGGAAGCGGATGTGACCAAAATTGCTTAAAGGCATAGAAAACATTGAAACAACATGTTCTAAACACAAAATGGGATCTACAAAACTGATAATATTTTTTACCAGAATGTTAATGTAGCCCCACAAAAGAGCTTGAAAAATATGTAAAGTATGCAATTTGCGTGAATATTCCTCTTTATGACGTCATTAACAGTCAAAAACTAGTATGAAAATGTTGTGTGGGTTGCATAAATCTAAATTTTCTGATCACTGCTACGGGGCTACTGTTGGGTTTTGAGACCAATTAACGTTATTTATATAAGTCCCATCAAGTGTTTTGTGATGTAAATGCAATTGTTTTCATGTTTTCTATGCCTTTAAAGCCAGCCTCAAAACAGTTGTTCCTTTATCAGTCAATTATCTCTGTGGTAGCATTTTTTTAACTATGGTAAGGCCTTTGCTGGTTTCCTCTATTTCTTTATTTTAAATTATAATCCAATAAATGAATGAAAATGGATAAAATACAAGAAAACTAATCTTTTGTTTGCATCAAATTTTTTTACAAATGATTTTTAATTGTTATTATTTAAAAGACATCATTGTTATTAACTATTTTCTTACCATTTGGAAATTTTGAAGTAGATTCTGTACCAGTCAATAGCAATAATTGTGATAAAAGAGTTGCTAAAACAGAACCCATAGTGTTTTTGTTACTAAAAATGTCATTAAATTGACAAAGGAAGTGTTTAGAACAAAAATATGGTTCAATATTTTTGAACAGTATATTCGATCTTGTTGCGAACAAAAGAAATATCTCGTATTTTATCACGTGAAGCAAAATGTCTATCTCGTTTTTTGTCAGCGTAAGCAAAATGTTTATCTTACGCGCCATCTCCATAACGTTCGGGAACGAGATAGACAATTTGCTTACGCTGACAAAAAACGAGATAGACATTTTGCTTCACATGATAAAATACGAGACAGACATTTTATTCGCAACAAGATCAATATTGTCATTAGAAAAAAAATAAATAAATAAACTATGTGAAATTTACTTCTATAAAATTTTCAATTTGGGGAAATACAAATTTGTTCTAGAGGCATATAATCTATAATCTTTACTTTCTATTGTTATTGAATTAAGCCATACTTATAAATTGTCATATTTCGTGATTATTTTGTGTAAGTAATGCACGTATATTTATTTTATTTAAGTGGGAAATCTGGGAAAATATGCAAATATATTTTATACAATTATACTCATGCCATGGATACCGCCATGGATACTCATGGTATGGATACCCGTACAGTCTTTTTTACTAAAAAATTGAGTTTTATTGATTTATGGCCATAAAATGCAATCAGATGGAAATTTCATTTAACGCAAAACTCCATTTCCATACATGTTATTTCCAAATGCCAATAGAAATAATTTTTTTTAGTAAGAAGACTGTACAATGCCATTCTCTTACATATATATATATATATATATATATATAAAGATAAAATAATAATACATTTTATATTGGGGGGAAAACAACACTACAGCATTTTGTTGACTATTTAGCTCCCCCCCCCCCTCCGTTATGCACTTACACAAATATTACCTCACTTCTAACATACACTCCTCCTAAATAAATCTGACCGGTTGCATTAAAGTTTCCCCATATATTTAATATTTGAAGACTTGAATGCCGCAGTCAGATTTATTCGGGAGGAGTGTACTGCACGGAAACAAAATAACTTGCACAACAATTTAGTTTGAAATGCAACACTAAAATTGCAAGTTATTCATTTCACTTTGCTACATATGTATGTATCACTTTCTCTACATACAGAGCTTACTGATCACTTTGATTAATGTAAAAATAAAGTACTGTAGTTAGGTATTGTAAAAAAAAAAAAAAAAAAAAAAAAAAAAAAAAAAAAAAAAAAAAAAAAAAAAAAAAAAAAAAAAGTGCTTTTAACTTTCTTATGTAATGAAACTATCCAGTACTGTAGTTATATATTCTTATTTTCTTGTAATGACCATATTAGTATAAGGATGACGTTTTTTGTTTTCTCTATAAAAACAAGTTATGAACACATACATACATAACAACAAACACTAAAGGTATATGTACTATATGTTATGTATTTTATGTACATACGTAGATATTTACTTTCAGGTCTTTGACATTATATATATTATGAAATATGTATTATAAATATATATATGACGGAGCAGTAAAATAATGATTCATGATAACCTTTTCAAGTGCAATTTATCAAGAGTGGATACTTTGGACCCCATTATCCTCATTAAAATATTGACCTTTATCGTGTATACATATTTTTTTTTTCTTTTTAAATTTCAGTTTATGAACTTTTGTATGGAAAGAGTTAACCTCATTTTTATGATAACCATAATTATATTTCATAGAAATATTTATATCTTATACATAATAAAATAAATAAATATGAAGTTAAAAATTCAATACACAATTCGCGCTTGTTGACCTTTAGAAATTTAGCTGGTACGATGTAAAAATTAAAATAATTACGCTATGAATAAGTTTAATGTTAATTGCTTATGAGATTTATTTAAAATACGAATGATAATATTTTATGAGTATGAAGCGAAAATTAGAAAACTAACATTGAGATTTTTAGTTCATACGAAATGATGACAAAAAAAAGTTCCATATTTGATGCGATAAAATCCTACTAATTTAACAATTTTTAACATTTAATATACTAAAAAGTTGTATAGAATATTATGAGTTTCATTAAAATAGTTATATTACCTTCTAAATTGACGAATAATGCCGTAAATAACAAAAAATAAACACAAAACATGATCACATTTCGCCAGCCAGCTGTATTTAAGCACAAACAAATATGGCTGACAAAAATGACGATCGCTTTCGCTTTTTGCGCTCAAAATTTCAAAGTATTATGCCCCTTCTATACGGGAATGAAATAGTCAAATCAAGTCCAACTTTTTAACTATAATATGCAAAACAAAGGTATAATTTACAATTATTAGCCTATGAAAATTAAACACAATCAGACTTTTACAGTATAAAATGCTCTTTATTTAAAAATATATTTATATTAAAAAATAATTGTTCTTTTCTCCAATACAATCCCAAATAAAGCGGAATTATTGAACATACGTAAACAAACAGTCATACAAGACAAGTGACAAAAAAAAAAAAAATATATTGTCATACGTCTATATAGCAATTATTGGAACTTTGGATTTAAATGTTGTAACATTTCCGAGTGCTATATTATATAATGCTATAATATAGAACTTGCTCTTGTACATTGAAATCCTAAGTCCTAAGATATTTGCTTTTTATTAATTTTCAATTCCATATGCTCTATAATCTCTCACAAATAATATATATGTAGAGGCGTATAATATATATCCAAACAACCAACGTGTTCACCCCCCCCCCCCCCCTCTTTCATGTTTACATTTTAGTTAAAACATAATATTACAGGAAACAATAGAGAATCCAATAAAGCATCTGACCACACTCAATTATATACTGCTTATAAAGCGCTATAAAATTGGAAAAAGATAGCCATTGCTCTAGAAATATCTTAATCAATTTAGAAATTTGAGTTAACTTTCTAATGAACCATATATTTTTTATTTAGATATGGACTTCATCATGTTAAAGCACTTGTTGGTTCTCTTTTTCTTTCTATTCACAATAATATAAATATCGCCCTTATTGTGTCCAAAGGGCGTACTTGCATCTGGCTACTTTCGATGCTGCGCACACATCCGCCAAAGCTTAACATGTAAAAGCAAGTGCAAGTATGCTCTTTGAAGTACTGGATAAAAATGCAATTACGCCTTTTGTAAGACGACCCTGAAATGATTGGACGCAACGAGGGCAATATGTGAAAAAAACAAAGTGATTAATTACAATGATATTAAAATATAAAATAAATGATAAACATATTAAAATAAAAGGATAGAAATAGAGCAAGAGAAATTAGAGCACTGTGTATATTGAAAATTAATGCTCAGTGAAATTTTCTAATTTTGATAGTTAATGGGAGAGGGATTCAAATTAATGTACTGTGCATTCCATTTTTTTTTTTTTTTTTTTTTTGTCCTCAACGGCTATAATGACCGTTTATGTTTACTGAAAATGCGGAAAAGGAAGTGACGAAGAAACCATGTGACGGTAAAAGTGGGAGAAAAGTTGGTGCCAGCAGCAAGCTATATAGGTCTTAGCTACCTCCCACTTTTACCGTCATATGATTTCCTTTTCCGGCACTTCCTTTTCTGCAATTTTAGTAAACATAAGCACGCAGTGAATCAATTTGAATCCTTCTCCCATGAAACATCAATATTCAAAATTAGAGACCTTTGCATTGCATTAATTTTTAATACACAGTGCTCTAATTTCTCTCGTTCTATTTCTAGCCTATTATTTTATTCACAGTATTATATTACATCTCCCTCATATTTTTCTAATATACTTTCTACATGTTTTTTTATATCAAGTATAAATTGTTCCATATGAGCTTTTGTATTTGGTTTCACAGTTACAATCATTTTATCTTTATAAACAGCCTGCAGACATTCAGTATTCTTTAATACATTTGTACATACCTCCCAAGCTTCGTCTATACCTATATATTCACATATAAATAATGCTTTTTCTAGTCTAACAAAAATAATACATTTATTTAAAACAATTTCTCCAGTAATAGAACGCTGAACCAAATCTAATTCAGATTTTTCTATAGTATCATATAGACAAATTACTTCTTTCATCATTCCAATTTTTACTAATGTACATTGTAAGTAGTTAATAACAAGAATGATTGATTTAAAAACACTTTGTACGTATTCATTTTTTAATTTATTAATTAATAATAAACAAAGTGATTTGATACCTTTGATTTTATATTCATTATCATCTTTTAAACTAGCTAAAGTTGTTGCTATTAGCATAATACTTACTGTTGTATTACTATCTAAACCATTTAAATTATCAAATAGAGATAATAATTTATTATATGCAATTTCATATTTATTTACTTCAAATAAACAAGAACATTTAAGAAATTTTAAGAAATTTATAATAATAATAGTTTCAATATTTGGTAAATTATTATTATTATTAATTTGAATTTTTAATTTAGATTTGACATTATCTATAAATTCTAATGCAATAAGTGGTATATTTACATTTCTTATAAAATGAACAACAACAAATGCTATTAATATTTGTACATCCAATGCAAGTAAATCAGTATCTGACCAATCTATATAAATTCCAATGATATGTTCAATTATATTTTTACAGTAATCCATATGTGTTTCATCATCTTTTAATTTCATAGCAATTTCTATAAGTAAACTCAAACATTTTAATGTATTGCTATTATAATCAAAATGTTCACTCATTCTAATAAATGTCCATTTACATATTTTCCATGATTTTTCATATTCTTTTAATGCATATAATGCACATGATCTATAATACCATATTAATAATCCATGTATTTTAATATCAAATTCTTTTGTATAATTGATTTTAATAATTTCATCTGTAATTTTCATTAACTCTTCATATTTTTTGCATTTAATTAATAATTCAACATATAAGCATTGTACTTCAATAGTTATAGCTTCAGGATATCTACTCAAATGTTCATACATTTTATTGATTTTTTCATAATTTTTTTCTTTTTTTGTATATGATGCTTCTAAAAACATTAAACTAAATTTTTTTATATGAGATGGAGATGGATAGTCATTGAATATTTTCATAATGTGTGGTTTTAAAACATCATCAATTACAGGTGTTGTACCTTCAATTCTATCAGTCATATTTAATTGTAATATCAACAAATAGCAATCAAAAGTACTATCTATAATAGGTTCACTTGTAATTACATATTGTATGATAGTAAATGTTGACACTTGATATGTATTTTGTACAGTAACTAATGAAAAATATTGCAATAAGTCAATAGCAGACTTTATTCTTTCATCGGACACACTAGATAATGTATTGAAAATTCTAACATCAATATTTTTAAATCCCATAAATGATATATAGCTCAAGATAGTGAAAGCAAGTCCACCATTGTGACATTTTGATATCTTTTTAAATGCACGTTTAAAAATATAACGCAATGTAGTTTTATCATTATTCAAGGAAGTCCTTTTGAAATTTACAAAATTTTCAGCTTCACTTTTTAATAATTTCATAAATTCTTGAACACAAAATTCTTGTTTTTCTAATTTTAACATTTTTAGTTGATACTCATAATATTTTATGGCTATATCTAATGCTAATGGATGATACCCTAATGCAGTTGCTAATTTCTGTAGATTTGGTTCATCTATCTGTTCAATATTTTCAGATAACATTTGTATAGCCGTTTCACAATCAAAGCATTCTAATGCAATCTGTATATAACAATCAATATTATTGATTTGTGATGTAACGATGAACATTATATTTTCTGCTTCTTTATAACTTGGTACATATTGTTCAATTTCAAAGTAGACATTATCAAAGATTACTAATGTTTTATATTTATTTAATTTTTTATATAGTAATTGTAACATGAAATTAAAATTATCATCATTTGTAATATCAAATTCTTTATCTACGATATCAAGGTATAATGCTAATTGTAAGAATTTATTTTGGAATGTTTCCATATTTTTACTATTAATCCAGATTATATGTTTGAATTTATCTGAGTTTTGTTGTATAAATTTTAAGACCAGTTCTGTTTTACCTACTCCAGTGATGCCAGTAATTGAAATGTCAATCACTTCCATCTTCACCTCAGTGTCTATGGCTGATTGAAGAATTTCTAGCTCAGTTTGACGTCCATAGAATTTTGAGATGATTTTTTGTGGTACTGTGCTGATGCTTTCTACCTCCAGTTTCATCTGAAAGTCAGGAATTATCACACGTTTAATATGATATTTAATTAGAGTACTTTCCTGAAATTAATGTACACAATATCAATATCATTGCTGGTATTAATATGTTATATGCTATTTAAAACTTATTATATCCATATTCTATAATATAAAATTGTGCACTATAACAAAGAGAAATGAGACAGGACAGGCAACCAGCATGCCATGTGTCCTCCCGCATTTGCTAGCATTCTCCAACTCTAGAAAATCAGAGAGAACAATATGCCTACTCAACTACCCAATTAGTTTGCATCTCTTACAGTTACATATCTCACTTCTTATGGATACAAGTGAAGAAAAAGTAGATAATAATAATAATAAATAAAAATAAGAGATAGAATAATGCACTTATAATTACATTTTTTTTAAATGCACTTGACATAGTTTTTAGTTTGTACTCTTATTTAACACTGGCATTTATGAGAGCAGGAAATGATATAAATTAAAGAATTTTAATAAAAAAATTAAAAAAAAAAAAAGTTAAAAAAATAATAATAATAATAAAAAAAAAAAAAGGATTTGTAATGTTTACCTCTGGACAAAATGTCCTGAACAAGGCAGGCGGCGGCCGCTTGCCACTAATTTTTTTCTCATAAGGATAGTTTAGTGTGGAGTGTGGTTGCAGATTGCCAATACAAAATTGTTTGAGAAGGTTTGTCCAGAGGTATAAATTATGAAATGATAAAGAAAAGAAAAATGCAGAGGTTCCATTAAAAAAAAAAAAAATAATAATAATAATAGAGCATATTAGGTAGAAAGATTATAGCTCATTGAATTGTAAGGAAACCAACAAGCAAGCACATTACCTCAATAATGTATGTAGCTAGGTGAAGCTCTTGATGTCATAGTTAAAACAAATATGCTTCTACAGGTGCTTAGAGCAACACTATAATACTTTAAGCAACTGGAGAAGAGAGCCATAAAACTCGGACAGGCCATTAGAGTAAGTCCGTGACAGCAGACGTGCCCCCCTCCCCCCTGTTGGGAGGCCCCTAAGACCCTAAAAGGGGTGTAACCAAGGTGTTATGCCCCTTTTTGCCCCCCCCCCCCCAGAGGGTGTTACACCCCTTTTGCAGACGAGGTCCCTTGAATGCCAGTCCGACCCTGATTGTACTCTGATTGTGTTCTCTCAGTCTATGCCTTAATTAAAAATGTCTAGCCATAAAACTGAAGATGTTAGCTCATATTAAAGTGTATAAAAATATAATAAATAATTATCTAGATTTACCTTCTTTGAGGGCGGTTCAGCACCAAAGTCCGATTGTATTTTTCCACCGTCATCTGCACTTTGATCAGAGCCACTCTCACACTGCAATGAAAAATTACAGTTAACAGAGAAGAGGAGAGAAACACATTTTTTTTTTTAAGTTGTCTCTCTTTACATTTTAGTATCATTCAAAAGTAATTTGTTTAAGCTATATAGACACCTTGCATATCCTTGCATTTTGTCGCCATGTTTGTAATGCCCAATGCATTGTCCAGCATAGGAGAAACGTCATTTCTTCTAATTTTTCACATACAAAGACTTTATTTCAACTGAACGAATTTTTCTCATATTCTTCAACCTTATTAGGAGCTAGAAATAAGGCTTTGATTGAGGTTTGAAGCTTCTTTTGTTATTAAAAAATATAAAAATTAAAAATTTCCTATGCTGGCCTATGTATTCCTGACCAACAAAATGGTGGCTCTTAAATATGAGTGCAACCGGTCTATACATGCCATACATGCCGGTCTATATTGTACTTTTTACCTTGCTAGTTTGTTCTTCTGCAGACTCTGCTTCATCAGTGGACTGCACTACTTCAGCATGATATGATTCATTAGCTGACCCTGCTTCTTCAGTATGCATACTTTCAGCAGACTCTTCTTTGTTAGTGGACTCATCATCAGCAGACTCTATTTCTCCAGATGACTCACCAGTACACTCTGCTCCTTCAGTCTGCATAACTTCGACGGACTCTTCTTTGTCAGCGCATTCATCTTCACCAACAGACTCGGTTTCTTCAGTTGACTTCACAACTTTAGAAGACTCTTCCTCATTAGTGGACTCATTATCAGTGGATTCTTCTTCACCAACAGACTTAACATCATCAGAGGACACATTGGCGGACCCTTCTTCATCAGTAGACATTTCTTTATCAGTGAAACATTCCTCATCAGTGGACTTTTCCTTATCAAAATCAGCGGACTCTCCTCCTCCAATTAACTCTTCTTTATCAGTGATTTCTGCTTCGACAGTAGACTCTTCGTCATTACATTCAGTTGTGGAATCTTGGCCATCAATACTACTTGAAGTGTTATTCTCCACTTGAGCCAACACAAACAACTTACCATCTTTCTCATCTCCAGTAATTTCTAAAGTTTCATCACACATGATGTCATCTTGATGTGTGGAATGAGAATCTTCAGTATTGGACTCAACAGATGCCATTGTCTCTCTCTCTTTCTCCATAGTTAGAAATTATAAGACTAATTTTCTCCCATTATAACACAACATGAAGTGTATGTTGATGTTATTTAGTTTGAGCACATCCTGTTAACATAAAGCAATTACAGTATATAGAATCAGTTGTTTCTTAAAAATAATAATAATAATAATAATAATAAAAAATACTGTAAAAAAAAAAAAAAAAAAAAAAAAAAAAAAACGGATGTAGGGTATTTTACAAGTTGTAGCATTACACACATAAATCCCTCTCCTCACCTGTGATGGAAAATACTTTGGGATTAGTAATGCTTTATGTATGATAGTCTCAAATTCAAAAGTCCATATACCCCAATTACCCCAAACCCAGGGCCCTCGATTATTACTGTCTATGTTTAAAAGTAATACTCATATATGATAGCCATTTTATTTTTGGTATGGTATTGGGCCACCCTCTTTGTCAGGTAATTATAGCACAGGACAGCGGTCAATTTCTTATTGCTTTTAGTTGGATAGGATAAGAAATACGGCTTCCTATTGGTTGATAATACAAATCAAACAATATAGAGGAAGCATCCTATCTGACTAAAAGCAATAAGAAATTGACTGCTGTGCTGCGCTTATATAATTTGGGAGTCTCTCAAAGCATACCATCTTATATGTGTGTGGTTCTGAAACTTTCTGACAAAAGTCACCATCTCCGTACAACCTCATTGAAGTTAGTTTGAAGTTAATAGACCTACCAGGGGCTGAGCAAACGAGCCCTGAAAAAGAACGCAGAAGTACCGCTAAGAAAAAGAACATGCATTTAAAATTACATTGAACTTTATGCGGCGTTTGCAAGTTAAAAAATTCTTTGAACGAGATTGAACATGTTACCCACCATCTAATTATTTTTAATTAATTTGTTTACAGAAGGGCAATGTGGGATATATAATAAAGCACATAATACTCTGATTCTGAGAGAGAAAGAGAGAGAGAACAAGGTGTGCATTCAAGAAGGTGTGCCATATTTTTGTTGCTGTGGCCACTGCAATAACAACCAGCCTAAGAAGGCGGAGAAATGCAGCAGCAGACACACCTTGCCAGCAGGGTCGGACTGGCCATAAGGGCTAGGCGGGATCCCCTACAAGGCCCCCCCAGTGTGAAGCCCCCAAAACAAAGAATGAGGCCCTCAGGCGAGGCCCCCGTCAAAGCCGCAAAGCGGCGTAAAAAAAAAAATCACATTCAAAAATGTGTATAAAAAAGCAAGCAGAATAATAGCAGCCTAATTTAGAAAGAAACAAGTGTAAATAATTAAGTAATTATTTGCTATATTTATTTTAATATTTTTTCTTTTCCTTTATTTATTTATTTTTTAATTTGTTTAGAGACGCGATTGTTTGAGGCTGACGAGGCCCTGGCCTGCTTTTCGCTTCCCTGTCCTATAAAACATAAAAAGCCTGTAGTACACAAAACAGAGGAGAGAAGAGGCCCTCTGGGGGAGTCCGTGGGGCCTCTCACAAAAATAATATATTTATTAAACTTTGAAATTAAAATTTCTATGAACTTAAACTTTAGAATTTTGCAAATAAATCGAATCAGGACAATTTCCTCTTTTAGAATATGAAATAAAATTTTACCCCATTAAAAAATTTAAGTCGGCCTCATTTTTTTGGCCTAGTGTAGGTGAAAATTTTAATAGAAATAAGCTAGATCTTCCTAAATTTTCACTATTTCTATTCATCCAATTGTCAATTTTTAAAATAATACATATACACTAGAATTGTTATAAAATGGGACAAAAGGATTTTGCCGAATATGCCGCGCGAATGAAATCGCTAGAAAATAATTGTCACAACAGCTAGTATAAGGTGTGTCTACTGCTGCATTTCTCCGCCTTCTTGCATCACTCGTATGTGTGAGCACCAAAATATTTATGCTTGCTTGCTTGACCATCCGTCTGGTGCACCTCTCTCTCTCTCTCTGCTACTGTCTCACTTCCTGTGTGAGTATCATGCAAAACCAAACTAGACAGCAAACTATCACCTTCATTTCTCTCCCTCTCTCTCTCTCTCTGCTGTCATTGCATGATATTTTTCTCGAGAAAGGATAAGAGAGAGAGAGAGAGAACAAAGGTGTGCGCTAGCGTGCACCAGACGGCTGGTCAAGCAGGCAAGCAAATTTTGGTGCTCACATATATACCAATCATATAGGAAGGCGGAGAAATGCAGCAGTAGACACACCTAACTGTTGTTGTGACAATTATTTTCTAGCGATTTCATTCGCGCGGCATATTCGGCAAAATCCTTTTGTCCCATTTTATAACAATTCTAGTGTACATAAAAATTGGATATTTATTTTGGAAATTTGAGAATATATGAAGGCAACATGTTTTGCATGCACTAAATCTGGCCTCAATCTGCAACGTAGTTAAATATAATTGATTTTTCATAGTGATTTTCTTTTATTTTATTTTTAATATTTAATACAAAAATAAAATTTAGTGTATAGCTATCTTCACAGAGACACTAAATTTATACACTAAATTCAGTGTAAATAGTCATGTGGTGAAAAAAAAATCGGGCATGCGGCGAGCTGTTTACGCTTTGCTCATCTGTTTACGGGGCCCACTCAGATTTCTGTCCCCGGGACAAAAAAAAAAAAAAAAAAAAAAAAAAGCTAGGACCACCACTTTAATTTAAGTATTCCCTGATGGGCAATTAAGATGAAGAACGTAATCATATATCATATATCTATATTTTTATAGAATGATTTAAACGCAAAAAATATTACAAATATTAATAAAAAATATAAAGTACTGCAAAAACAAAAATCAAAGAATTAATTTAACATAAAAACATCGATTCTTTTTACAATAAAAAAGGTAGAAAGGAGCGCGGCCGCAAAAGAAAAATTCGCGCCTGCGGCGGGCTGCGCCCCCCGAACCCCCCATTCAGATGCGGGTCTTATTCTTTTGTGAGCTGTTTGTGAGGCTCCTCTCAATGGATCCCCGACGAAGCCTTTTCACCGCAGTCCGACCCTGCTTGCCAGCACGGCAGCACCTTGCTATTATAATTTTGTGGAGCTACATTTCCTTTTTTAACATTTTATGTGCTTTCAACAGAGTACATATAGTAATATAGCCATGCGATTTACATAGAACTTGCAATACATATGTAAGTGTTTTCTTCCCAAATTAAAATAATTATGGTAAAATATAATTTAATATTTAAAAAAAGCATTGAGATTTTAGTTCACCCTATAAAGGGTCTATGCATTCATGTTAAAGTCGACGCCATGTTGGATAACTCAATAACATGGGTGGCATAGGAAATAAAATCATTTTGCTAGTTTAAAAACACTATGCAATGTTTTTGAGAGCTGCATTGATGCTGTAAATATGTTGAATTAGTATCTCAAGTATATGTGAGAAAAATAATAGTAAGAAAAAATGAACCGATTTCCCAAAGAAAATTGGCTTAAATGAAGTTTGTCCTATGCTGAGCAATGTTATGCACTACTCCAGTATGGCCTCCAAGCGCAATAAATATGACGTCATCCGCATACACTCTATACCAGTATGATATACAATGTATGTACATACCAAAAAATGATGGAAAAGAAAATCATATTTGATACGATAAAATCCTGGTATATAATATAGCAATTTTTATCATTTAATGTATATATATACATAAATAATATATATATATATATAATATGTTTCAATAAATTAGTTAAATTACCTTCTAATTTGATTAAAAATACCTAAAACAACAAACAATGCATCATGCATGTGATCACGCCAAAACAAAAGCACATGGCTTGCAAAAATGACGATCGCTTTCGCCTTTGGCGCCCAAAATTTCAAATATAATTGAAATAAATTTCTGCAATTTTTACTTGTGTCGGAAAATTATTCATTGAAAATTATTGTAAGCAAAATATTTAAAAGATAATTTAAAATTATAAATAAAAGTGAAACATAATCAGACTTTTACTGTATAAAATGCTGTTTATTTAAAAAAATATTTACATGAACACATTTTTTTCTTTTCTCTACAGTCTATACAACTCAAAATAAAACGGAATCGTGAATGGAAACTATCAATGTAAACCATTTGTGACAAATCTACTTTTCATTTCTGTAATTTATAATATATTAAAATTTCCTGGACTAAGAATATAAATTTAAAAAGTGTACTTATTGTTAATTATTAAAGAAAAAAAAAATCATTATTTTAAGTTTTTTTTTTCTTCTTTTTTTTTTTTTTTATAGAAAATGGCTACATTGCATATAATACAAATCAATATATGTTGTTGCAAGCAATGTGTAGCTTGTTTTCTTGTCACGGTAATCAAAATGTCTATCTTGTTATTTGTCACGGTAAGCAAAATGTGAATCTAGTTCTTTATCATACGGGAAGCAAAACGTGCAAGTTGTTTCCAAACGTATAATGTATTAATGTAGATGGCACTCGACTTACACATATTGCTTCTCAAGAAAAAAAAAAAAAAAAAAAAAAAAAAAAAAAAAAAAAAAAGATACACAACATATTGCTTACCACGGCAAATAACAAAATACACATATTGCTTGCAAAAACATTAAAATATGAAGCATGAAATAAAAAAGTATTTTCTACTAAAATCAACTATTTCATAAAACCGAGTGTTTTTGTCTCTTTTTACATTAATTTACAAAATCCAAACAGGCTAAGGCTTTATAGGCCGATATAAAGCGAATAAATCAATCTCCCTCCCATATTGACTATAAAAATTAGATAATTTTGCATTCCATTAATTTTCAGTACAAAGTACTCTAATTTCTCATGCTCTATTTCTATCATATTATTTTATTTACAATATACGCCACCTACAGTATATTATAATAACATTTCATCACATTTTCTATATTATACTTTCTACATGTTTTTTAAATTCAAGTATATATAGTTTCATATCAGCTTCTGTATTTGGTTTCACCTCTTTTGGTTTATACAAAACCTGAGGACAATTGGTATTCTTAAATAAATTAGTACATATTTCCCAAGCTTCATCTATACCTACATATTCACATATAAATAATGCTTTTTCTAGTCTACCAAGTATAACAGTTTTATTTGTAACAATTACTCCACTATTTATATTAATCTGCAAAACATTTATTTCAGATTTTTCTAATGAATCATATATGCAAATTACTTCGTTCGTCATACCAATTTTAGCTAATGTACATTGAAAACATTTAATAATTGAAATAATTATTGGATGAACACCCATTAGGCCTAAATATTCATTTTTTAATGTATTAATTAATAACAAATAAAGTAATTTGAAACCTTTAATTTTATATTCATTATCGTCTTTCAAATTAAATAAAGCTGTTGCTATAAGAAAAATATTTATAGTTGTATTATCATCTAGAACATTTAAATTATCAAATAGAGATAATAACTTATTATACGCAATTTCACATTTATCTAATTTAAATAAGCAAGTACATTTATAAAATTTTAAGAATTTCAGAATTGTGATAGCTTTTATATTTGGTATATTATTATTATTATTTAATTGAATTTCTAATTTAGATTTGAGATTTTTTATAAATTCTAATGAAATATCTGGTTTGATAAGACTTTTTGTAAACTTATTACCAACAAGCATTATTAGGAATTGTATATACGTTACTTGTAAATTAGTATCTGACCAATCAATGTAAGTACCTATGATTTGTTCAACTAGATTTTTACAATAATCTATATATGATTCAATATCTTCAAATGTCATAGCAATATCTATAAGCAGACATAAACATTTTAATGTATTGGTAGTATAATCAAAATGTTCAATCATTCTAATAAATGTCCATTTGCACGTTTTCCAAGATTTTTCATATTCTTTTAATTCATTCAATGCATTTGATCTATAATACCATATTAATAATCCATGTATTTTAATATCAAATTCTTTTGTATAATTGATTTTAATAATTTCATCTGTGATTTTCATTACCTCTTCATATTTTTGGCATTTAGTTAATAATTCAACATATAAGCATTGTACTTCAATGGTTATAGCTTCAGGATACTTACTTAACTGTTCATACATTTCATTAATTTTTTCATAATTTGTTTCTTTTTCTGTATATGATGATTCTAAGAACATTAACCCATATTTTTTTATACGAGATGGAGATGGATAGTCATTGAATATTTTCAAAACTTGTGGTTTTAAAACATCATCAATTACAGGGGTTGTACCTTCACTGCTATCTGTCATATTTAATTGTAACATTAACAAATATTTATCAAAAACACTATCTTTTTCAAATATGGTTTTAACTAAATATTGTATGATTGTATATGTTGACACTTTAGTATTATTTTGTTCGGTAACTAATGAAAAATATTGTAATATATCAATAGCAGAATCTATCATTTCATCGGAAACATTAGGTAGTTTATTGAATATTTTTACATCAATATTTTTATGACCCATATATGATACATAAAATAATATACTATATGCAAGATCACCGTTTTCATAATTTAAAAAATTTCTTATTACATTATTTACAAATAATTTAATTAATGAAGTAGTACTATTTAAGGATGTTTCTTTGAAATTTATGAATTTTGTGGCACCACTTGTTAATAATTTCATAAATTTGTTCACACAAAATTCTTGTTTTTTTAATTTTAACGTTTTTAATTGATACTCATAATATTTGATAACTATATCTAATGCAAATGGATGATAACCTAATGCAGTTGCTAATTTCTGTAGATTTGGTTCATTTATGTGCATGTGATCAATATTGTCAGATAACATTTGTATAGCAGTTTCATGATCAAAGCATTCTAATTCAATCTGTATGTTACATTGAATATCACTAATTTGTGATGTTACTATAAACATGATATTTTCTGCTTCTTCTTCACTTGGTAAAAGTGGTTCCACTTCAACAGATACATTATCAAATACAATTAATGATTTATATCGATTTAATTCTTTATATAATAATTGTAACATCACTTTAAAATTATCATCAATTGTAATATCAAATTCTTTATCTATGATATCAAGGCATAATGCTAATTGTAAGAATTTATCTTGGAAGTTTTTTATAGTTTTACTACCTATACATACTATACGTTTGAATTTATCGTAGTTTTGATATATAAATTTTAAGACCAGATCTGTTTTACCTACTCCAGTGATGCCAGTAATTGCAAAATCAATCACTTTAGTTTTTTCCTTAGGATTGATGGCTGATTGAAGAATTTCTAGCTCTGTTTGACGTCCATAGAATTTTGAGATGATTCTTTGTGGAACTTTGCTGTTGATTTCTGCCTCCAGTTTCATCTGAAAGGTACACAAGTTATATGATATTTAAATAAATACTTTCCCAAACTATAAATTAATACATAAATGAGGGAAAAACATATGAATTTGATAGAGAGAAACCAAATGAGAGTTGGCGCCAGGCAGCAGCCTCAACTGAAAATCTCAAATGGTGATAGAGGTTTAAAAATATATCATGCCATATATTGTCTCAAGCTGTTATCACGGCCCTATGCACGCTTATGCGTGCAAGGTGATGAGAACATGCATAACCGTTTATATCACCTTGCACGCATTAGCGTGCATAGGGCCGTGCATAACGACTTGAGACAGTATATCGATGGCTCCGCGGAAAACTGAACTATCTATAGTCTCCGCGCGCCTCAAATTTGGAACATCTGTGCTCTCCACCTCTCCCGACTTTGAAGCATCTCTTACCAGCTTACAGATGCTTCAATTTTGGGAGAGGCGGAGAGCACAGATGTTCCAAATTTGAGACGCGCGGAGACTATAGATAGTTCAGTTTTTCGCGGAGCCATCGATATGGCATGATATATTTTTAAACCTCTATCGCCATTTGAGATTTTCAGTTAACGTTGCTGCCTGGCGCCAACTCTCATTTGGGTTCTCTCTATCCAATTTTAACTTCACATGTTTGTCCATACCACGATGGTACTCCTTTCCTTTTCCAAAATTCATAAATGAAGGAAAAAAACACATAATGGCTGGTATTTAAATGTTACAGTAAACTGTACTGATTTATTGAAGTCTCAAGGGATAAAATAACAATTAAAAAAAATGTATAAAAGATTTGATAGAAACACATAGATAGATTAGGAAAAATTGAGGAATGGGAGATAGTATGAGCTTATACACTTACAGTGACGCGAGATAGAGAAAATATTCTAACCCAGGCCGAAATAAAATGCATCGTATGTAAAGTGGCCCAAATTGCTCTGTAGAAAGCGAGCTTCATTAAATAAATAAGGGAATTTTGGCTTGCATATTGGTTTAGACGGTGTGAGCATTGCGCATAGCACACTACAGAGCAATTTGGGCCACTTTACATACGACGCATTTTATTTCGGCCTGGGTTAGAATATTTTCTCTATCTCGCGTCACTGTAAGTGTATAAGCTCACACTATCTCCCATTTTCCAATTTTTCCTAATCTATCTATGTGTTTCTATCAAATCTTTTATATATTATCAACTATCGCACAGACGATTTTTTCCTAATATTAATTAATATATATATATATATATATATATATATATATATATATATATTTACCCTATACTATAGGTACTACATATTGCTATTTCGTTATTATTTTGGCAACTTTTATTGTTTATTTATTATTATTATTAAAAAAACGTGCTCTATGTTATGTCTAGGAACCGGATTTTCAGTTGCAAATATCTGCTTGCTCCTGCAAAAACAGCAGTTACTTTTCCTGCTGCACAACTTATTATCAATTTGTATAAAATTTCCTATCTACCTGTAATTTACCTCAAAATACCTGGAATGAACCAAAATTTATAAATATTTTGTAAATTGTTGTGCGGCACGAGGAGCAACCAAACTTGCAGGCGCAAGCAGACATTTGTAACTGAAAATCCGGTCCCTAGTTATGTCTATAATGTGTTCTCTCATATTGAGCCTTAAATTAAAATATCTACAGCCATAAAACTTCACAAATGACAATGTTATCTTGTATTAAACAAAATTAAAAGATTTGATAGAAAAACACATATATTAGGAAAAATTGGTGACTGGGAGATAGTATGAGCTTACACTTATTGGGACGCATGTGTCAGAGAAAATATTTGGGAATGGGAGATAGTTCTCCCATTCCCAAATTTTTTCTGAACGATTATCTATGTGTTTTTTCAATCAAATTTTTTTAATTGTCAACTATCTCATAGACGATTTTTCCTAATATTTAATGTACAGTCAACTGGGGTGACTTTGAACCAGGGACCGGAACCACTGCCAATTTTTGCGGTTCTTAAGAACCGCGGTTCCTGAACAAGCGGTTCTTAAGAACCAATTTTTAAGAACCGGTTCTTGAAAGCGGTTCTTAAGAACCGGTTCTTGAGAACCGTTTCTAGGAAGCGGTTCTTAAGAACCGGTTCTTGGAAGCGGTTCTTAGAACCGGTTCTTGAAAGCGGTTCTTAAAGAACCGGTTCCTAAAAACCGGTTCTCGGGAGCGGTTCTTAAGAACCGGTTCTTAGAACCGGTTCTTGGAAGCGGTTCTTAAGAACCGGTTCCTAAGAACCGGTTCTCGGGAGTGGTTCTTAAGAACCGGTTCTTAGAACCGGTTCTAGAAAGCGGTTCTTAAGAACCGGTTCCTAAGAACCGGTTCTCGGGAGTGTTTCTTAAGAACCGGTTCTTGGAAGTGGTTCTTGAGAGCGGTTCTTAAGAACCGGTTCTAAGAACCGGTTCTTGAGGGCGGTTTTTAGAACCGGTTCTTAAGAACCAGTTCTTGAGGGCGGTTCTTAAGAACCGGTTCTTGAGAGCGGTTCTAAGAACCGGTTCTTGTAAGTGGTTCTTAAGAAACCGGTTCTTAAGAACCGCTTCTTGAGAGCGGTTCCTAAGAACCGGTTCTAAGAATGTTCTTAATTTAATTATAGTAATTAATAAATTATTATTATTATTATTAATAATAATTATGTCTATTAGTATTATTAGGCGAAATCAATTAACCTCCTTATTTAACCAAACTGTTTTAAAGTACACGCAGTAAGTTATAATGTTTGTTTGTAGCCAGCATTAAAGTATACGTAAAAAATCTTTTAAAACATTTTATCGATAATTTTTAATTGTGATTGGAATACTAGAATACTAGAATTATAATTTAAAATAAATTTCTTTTTACTTAAATTATTATAATTTAGGCTGGTTGTGGAGCAAAAATTTATTTAATTTGACTTGAAATAAATTCCTTTTTATTTTTATTTGCATAAATGTATTGTTCTTTTTTCTTGTGTTTTGATTCTTTTTATGTATATATATTTTTTTTATATCATTTTGAGGTTTTAAAATAATAATAAAAAGTAATAATGTATACGTACAATAGTTATGAAAATATAATTTAATTGGCAATATTAAATCATTAATATTATTAACAATAATTTACCACAATATTTAATTCAATTTAAGTCTTTATTTGTTAAATAAAAAAAATTATACAGTATACAAACATGCACAGTTAACAATTTAAATTTAAAAGCTTCAAATTAATATTTGTCAACAACATTGTTACTGTAAAATCAACAGGGAAAAATAATGCATTGTATTTTATTATTGTATTTTATTTTACTTTTTTTTTTCTATAAAATATTACTTATTAAGATCGTAGGTATATATGACGCACGTACCCTAATATTTTTTCCAAATTCTCGTTCCGCCGTGTCTTTTTATTTTAAAACAAAACTGTGGCCACCCCTTTGTTGCCTTATTTCTTAAAATAAAATTAAGAACCGTTAAAACCGGTTCTTGGAAGTGGTTCTTTAAGAAGCGGTTCGATTTATGAAAAGCGGTTCTGAAGAACCGGTTCTAGAAAGCGGTTCTTAAGAACCGGTTCTGAGAACCGGTTCTTGAGAGAGGTTCTTAAGAGCGGTTCTTAAGAACCGGTTCTAAGAACCGGTTCTTGAAAGCGGTTCTTAAGAACCGGTTCTTGAGAACCGGTTCTTAAAATAGGTTCTTAAGAACCGGTTCTAAGAACCGGTTCTTAAAAGCGGTTCTTAAGAACCGGTTCTTAAAACAGGTTCTTAAGAACCGGTTCTCAGAACCGGTTCTTGGAAGCGGTTCCTAAGAACCGGTTCTTAAGAACCGGTTCTTAAAAATGGTTCTTAAGAACCGGTTCTAAGAACCGGTTCTTGGAAGCAGTTCTTAAGAACCGGTTCTTGAGAACCGGTTCTTAAAATAGGTTCTTAAGAACCGGTTCTCAGAACCGGTTCTTGGAAGCGGTTCTTAAGAACCGGTTCTTGAGAACCGGTTCTTAAAATAGGTTCTCAGAACCGGTTCTTAAGAACCGGTTCTTGGCAGTTCTAAGAACCGGAACCGGTTCCGGTTCCGGTCCCTGCTTTGAACGCCCGGGGTGACTTTGAACACCCAATTATCTCTGTCTTGGGGCCTCATTTTAGAAATTTGAAGAATCTTAATTTTGTTCAAATTTGTTTTTGATCTTAATGACATGTTTCAAAATTTTGAAATGAGTGCCCAAAGTAGAGATAAATGGGTGTTCAAAGTCACCCCGGGCGTTCAAAGTCACCCCGGTTGACTGTATTAAAGAAAGTACAAAATAATAATCTATGTTTACCTTCTTTGCAGGCGGTTCTGCACCAAAGTCTGATTGTCTTTTTCCACCGTCAGCTGCACTTTGATCAGAGCCACTCTCACACTGCAATGAAAAACAACAATTAACAGAGAAAAGGAGAGCGTCACATTTTTTTTTCTTAAGTTGACCCCTTTTACATTTTTAGTATTATTTAAAAGTTATTTATTAAAACTATAGGCCTACATGAAAAAAAAAAAAAAAAATCATGGAGACTAAAGGGAGTAAAATTTCACAAATTTGTAGCTAAAAAATATGTATGCACAATGCTCCACTCCCTTTTTTCTTCAAAATATATCAATATGTACAAAATATTAAAACTCTCTGCCTTCATAATGTGTATATAGTCAAATACCCAAAGTATAGTATAATATATGTCATTCTTTTCAGCTTTTAAAACTTTACCTTGCTAGTTTGTGTAGTTGCATCTGCAGACTCTGCTTCATCAGTGGACTGCACTTCTTCAGCATGATATGATTCTTCATCAGCTAACTCTGCTTCTTCAGTCTGCATAACTTCAGCAGACTTTTCTTTGTTAGTGGACTCATCATCAGCGGACTCTATTTCTCCAGATGACTCATCAGTACACTCTGTTTCTTCAGTCTGCATAACTTTAGCAGACTCTTCATCAGGGGACTCTACTTCTTCAGTCTGCATAACTTCAGCAGACTCTTCTTTATTGGTGGACTCATCATCAGCGGAATCTTCTTCATCAACAGACTCTACTTTGTCAGGGGACTCATCATCAGCGGACTCTATTTCTCCAGATGACTCATCAGTACACTCTGCTTCTTCAGTCTGCATAACTTCGACAGACTCTTCTTTGTCAGTGCACTCATCTTCACCAACAGACTCTGCTTCATCAGAAGACTCTTGTTCAGCAGACTCTGCTTCTTCAGTTGACTTTACAGCTTTAGAAGAATCTTCCTCATTAGTGGACTCATTATCAGAGGATTCTTCTTCACCAGACTTTATACCATCAGAGGACTCATTAGCGGACTCTTCTTCATCAGTAGACATTTCTTTATTATTGAAACATTCCTCTTCAGTGGATGCTTCCTTATCAAAATCAACAGACTCTCCTCCTCCAACCAACTCTTCTTCATCAGCGGATTCTTCTTCATTACATTCAGTTGTGGAATCTTGGCCAGTACTACTTGAAGTGTTATCCTCCACTTCAGGTTCAAAATCCATTGAACTACTTTGCTCTTCTACTTCTCCTTCTGACTCACTGTCATCATGGAAATTAGATTTTCCTCCTGAAATCATAATAAAATCAGTTTCCGAATTACTTAAAAGGACTTTTCTTTTATTTATAAGCTCTGAAACATTCAAACTTTGTTTATCAATATACTGTGTAGAGGCTTATAAACATTTTCATTTTTATTTATTATTTTTTTTTTTTATTATACATACATATCATGATGCTACAATCCCTTTTGGGGTAAGCCAACAACACAGATGTTATATCCTGACCCAGTGATAGACCTCCACAACTTCCTATCCTGACATACTTCACTTGCCTCCTCCAGTCTCATACCTTGTTTCATACATTTTCTTTTGGATCTCATACTGCGTACATTTTTTTTTTATCAATAGGCCTATTAATTATTATTTTCTATTTGCATAATAAATAATACTAGTACTGTACCTCTGTAATAATAAAGTGCTTTAAATGGTTATAATCAGGCACGTTAACTAATTCTGGCAAGTTGCAATACATTTTTTCCTTGGACAAGATCTATATTACTGTATGTAATCTTCTGATCAATAAACTTATTTATTTATTTATTTTATTTATACGTACCTAATATTTATAGTTAAACACTTATTTAGTTAATTGAGGAATGGGATTTTTTTTTCTCTTATCTATATCCATGTGTTTTTATATCAATCATTGCATAGTAGATTTTTCCTCAATATTCATTATTACTTGTTAAGTTAGGTACTGTACTATACTTATTATCGTTCTTGCAACAGTGCAATAAAATGAAAAATATATATCAGATTTCTCTCTCTCTCTCTCTCTCTCTCTCTCTCTCTCTCTCTCTCTCTCTCTCTCTCTCTCTCTCCCTCTCTCTTTCTCTCGCTCACAACAATAAATGTTGTGCTAAATGTTTGTGCAATTAAAGTTTGAGGAAAAACATGTGAAAGGGTCAATTTTCTGCAATACTACGCAGTTAAAAGTTAAAAAACAACAACATAAATATGTTCACACCTTTTACAATACAACCCACAATGTTAAACCATAACAAAAAGCTTACCATCTTTCTCATCCCCAGTACTTTCTAAAGTTTCATCAGAAATGATGTCATCTTGATGTGTGGAATTAGAATCTTCAGTATTGGACTGAACAGATGCCATTGTCTCTTTCTCTTCCTCCATAGTTACAAATTATGACTAATCAGTTTCGTTTCTTAAAAAAAAAAAAAAAAGAAAAAGAAGAAAGAAAGCTTTTAGTATAGTAGGTATTTTACAATTTGTAGCAATTCATTTTATATAATTGTAAAGTAAAATTCTGCCCCTTGCCTGTAATGGAAACTACTTTTGGATTAGTGATGCTCTATGATAGCCTCATATTCAAAAGTTGATACACTCCAAGCCCCTTTACTTCATAATATATTGTTTACAATATTACCGGTATACCCTTTTTTGTTTCATATGGTATTAGGTCACCCACTTACGCTCAAAGAAACACCAAAATGCGTACTGTAAATACTGTAATACTCAATGGAACACGTTTTTTTTTTACAAATTCTTGTTAAAATTAAAACTAGTCTTCCATTGAGAAAGACACGGTGTTATTGTAGTTATAAGAGCCATGTCCCACATTATCTCCCATCCTCTACATAGACTGCTACATAGCATAATATACATACATACATAGGGGAAACAAATGTCAAAATTCATATGGGGATTTCGGTGAATCACCCAAAACTTCTATAAACTTTTTACATATGCATGTATATATACAGCTTGGGTGATTGGGACAGTTTGGACAATGTCCGAAACTTTTGAATCGGGCAGCTAAGCCCAGACCCCAAAGCCCCAAAGTTTCAATATGTAATTAAGTGCCTTCTTTCCAAATTAAAATGATTATGCGAAGATATAATGTAATATTAATTGCTTATGATAACATTATGCATAATAATATTTAGTGTTTATAGGCAAAAATTAGAAGAAAAAAAAAAGCATTGAGATTTTACTTCATATCATACCAAATGGTGACAAGACAAAATCTTTATTTGATGATAAAATCCTGGTAATTTAACAATTTTTTTCAGTTAACATATATATAATGTATATAAAATATTATATTTCAATAAATTAGTAAAATTACCTTCTAATTTGATGAAAAATGACTAAAATAACCAAAATTAAACACGAGTTATCGAGTATCACATTTTGACTACCAAAACAAAAACACATTGCTGGTTAAAAAATGACGATCGCTTTCGCCTTTGGCGCCCAAAATTTCAAATATAACTGAAATAAATTTCTGCCATTTCTACCTGTGGGAGAATTATTGTAATCAAAACATTTTACGGACACAAAAAGTTAATTTATAATTATTATAAATAAAAGTGAAACACAATCAAACTTTTACTGTATAAAATGCTCTTTATTTTAAAAAAATATTTATATGAACACATTTTTTTTCTCCAATACAACTCAAACTGAAATGGAACGCGTAAGCCATATGATTGTGACAAAACTCCTTTTCATTGTCTGAAATCTACAATATATTAAAATTTCCATAAACTAAGAATATAAATTTAAAAAGTGTACTTAATTGTCACTTTTTTTACAAAAAAAAATATAATAATAATAAAAAATTATTATGTCATTTTTTTTTTTTTGGTCGTTACATATATTGAATATATAATATAGGACAAATGAACAAATCGATATGGTATTGACTAGTAAAGGAAAAACGGTTTTGAGGCCGACTATATGCGATTTCAGTCACATATCCGCTTCTGTTTCTCCTTATTACGCATGCGCTGTAAGTCGAAACGGAAGCGGATTTGAGCGAAATTGTCTATAGTCGGCCTCAAAACAGTTGTTACTTTATCAATCAAATGCAAACAATGTAAAACTCTCTCTCTCTCTCTCTCTCTCTCTCTCTCTCTCTCTCTCTCTCTCTCTCTCTCTCTCTCTCTCTCTCTCTCTCTTTTGTTTTTTATCAAAATGTCAATCTTGTTATTTGTCACGGTAGGCAAAAGATGTTTATAGTTTTTTTTTTTTTTTTTTTTTAATCTCTGGAAGCAAAAAGTGTAAGTTCTTTCCGAACGTAATGTAGATGGCACTCGACTTACACATATTGCTTCTTGAGGCAATAAACAAAATACACATATTGCTTGCAAAAGCATTGAAGAAAAAAAAAAAAAAGTATTTCTACTAAAATCAATTTTTTTTTTACATTAATTTACAAAATCCCAACATAAGGCCAAGGCTTTATTGGCTGATGGTTTACATTAAAAATTTTTAATTATATTTTATAATTATACATTTAATTAATATTGTTATAAGAACCAAAACAAAAAATATATGCTTATAAACTTACATTGCTACCAAAACTCATATTTTAAAAGTCTCAATTGGTCTATAATACACAAGAAATCAATGTTTTCATTTTAGATTTTGTAATGTGGTTTCCTTTTTTTTATTTTATTTTTTATTTACTATTATTATTTGTTATATTTATCTTAGACAGATTAAATACATTTTTAATTATACATTCCAACTTTTCAACCAAATCTGTATTATAATTTTCTTTTAATTTTACCAGAAACACAAAACATTTTATTTTCCTTAATAGATATATGACCTCATATAAAATGTTAAATAGCTTGGCAAATCCCATGCTTGGCAATATCATATTAAATATAAATAAGAAAATAAAAACCATTTGGTTAACCATTTTGGTTAGGATATAATATGGTGTTTAAAAATTAACTTCATAATAGAAAATAGTAAGATCAATTTAAGGGGGCAAAAAAAAAAAAAAAAAAAAAAAAAAATCACTCAATCAATATTAGGATCAATTAAGATTCCCAATATAAAATATCTATTAATATAGGCCTAAACCCTGTATACAATGAGGAAGGTGAATTGAATTTTTTTTTTTTTTGAGTTTATGATATTTTTGGAAAGAGCTTTAAAAAATTTTGAGGCGCTATTTTTTCTTAGGACGATTGGAGCATGCGAAGTATTTTTAATTAATTTTTGAAAATCGACCTAAAAAGACTCTGACGTCATCATTCCACTTTTTTCTCGGCAAATACTAATCGTTCGAGGTTCAGTAGCCAGTTTAATGAAATCAGCTTGTTCTCAGGATTTCAAGAAACTGGCTACTGAACCTTCTACGGTCAATACTTTCCAAAATAAATGCCCGGTTGATGACGTCAAGAGTCTTTTTAGGACGATTTTCAAAAATTAATTAAAAATACTTCCCATGCTCCAATCGTTTTAAGAAAAAATAGCGCCTCAAAATTTTTAACACTTTTTTCAAAAATGTCATAAAAAGTGGGGGTTAAAAAAATTCACCTTCCTCATTATATTGCTGGCGAGCGCAAGGTTGCTCCCAGCCGCTTCTACCTAACACCGTGCAGAGCGTAATTATTTATATTAGTATAAATATGCAGTTGAAGTTTTTTCTTATATTATAATAATGTACCGGGGGGGGGGGGGGGGGGGGGGGGTCATTACAGAATTACCAGCCTTACCACAGTAGAAGTTCTATGGATATAGATCGAGGTCTTGTGTGGCACAACCATGGATGGGCACAACCTATCCATATAACTTCTGCTATGGTAAGACACTTGCTGGTAATTCTATTCTTATACTTAGGCCTATTATTGAGAAAATAGTAAGTGAGAGATTAGAGCATGTTGAATGGAAAATTAAATAAAAACACACAAAGGTTCTCTAATTTAGATGATTACTTAGATTTTTGATCAAATGTTACAGCATAGATGTCTGCTAGATATTCTTGTATTTAAATAGATGTTATAATAATACAGATAATTGAAGTTCTACTTAAATATTAAAAAAATAAAAGTAGTTAGCAGTGGTCTATGTTAGAACATTTGATACCAAGTACCAACAAACTGTATAAATTAAGAGAATCTTTGCATTTTATTAATTTTTAATTCAACGTGCTCAATTTTTGAAAGTTGCGAATGGCGTCACAGGCTGCATCTTCTGCATGTGAGCATAGAAAAAAGTTGCAGCCTGTGACGTCATTAGGCGACCTTCAAAAATTAATTAAAAATGCTTCATAATCTCGGAAATTAAAAATTCATATATTTAATGATTCAGGACAATGTACTCTTTTAGAATATAAAATAAAATTAGAAAAAAAAAGTCTTCATTTTTCTAATGACAATATTACAGTAACATTCCACCATAATTTTTTAAAATACTTTCTATATGTTTTTTATATGCAAGTATATACATTTTCATATGAGTTTTTGTACTTGGTTTCACACTGATGTTCTTTTTAGCATTATACACAGCCTGTGGACAATTAGTATTCTTTAATATATTAGTACATATATCCCAAGCTTCATCTATACCTACATATTCACATATAAATAAAGCTTTTTCTAGTCTACCAAGTATAACACTTTTATTTGTAATAGTTAATTCACTATCAATTAAAAGCTGAAAAACATTTAATTCAGATTTTTCTAATGTATCATATAATTGAATTACTTGATTCACCATTCCAATTTTAACAAATGTACATTGTAGATATTTAATAATAGAAATGATTGATCTAAAAACACCCATTACATATTCATTGTTTAATTTATTAATTAATAATAAATGAAGTGATACGATACCTTTGATTTTATAAATATTATCATTTTTTAAATTAAATAATGTGGTTGCCATAAGCATAATACTTATAGTTGTATTATCATCTATACCATTTAAAGTATCAAATAGAGATAATAATTTATTATACGCAATTTCATATTTATTTAATTCAAATAAACAAGTGCATTTATAAAATTTTAAGAATTTTATAATTGTGATAGCTTTTCTATTTGGTACATTATTACTCATTTGAATTTCTAATCTAGATTTGAGGTTTTTTATAAATTCTAATGCAATATCTGGTTTACTAGCACTTTTTATAAAATATAAAATAATATACATTATTGATAATTGTATATCCATTACATTTAACAAAGTATCTGACCAATCAATGTAAGTACCTATGATATGTTCAATTAGATTTTTACAATAATCTATATGTGATTCAACATCTTCAAATTTCATAGCAATTTCTATAAGCAGACATAAACATTTTAATGTATTGTTAGTATAATCAAAATGCTCACTCATTCTAATAAATGTCCATTTACATATTTTCCATGATTTTTCATATTCTTTTAATGCATATAATGCATATGATCTATAATACCAGATTATTAATCCATATATTTCATTATCAAATTCTTTTTTATCATTATTTTTAATGATTTTATCTGTAATTTCTATTACCTCTTCATATTTTTTGCATTTAATTAATAATTCAATATATAAACATTGTATATCAATTGATATATCATTATTATAATAATTTAATTTAGTATATACTTTATGAATTGTATCATAATTGAATTCTTTTCCTATGTATGATGATTCTAAGAACATTAATCCATATTCTTGTATACGAGATTGAGTTGCATACCTATTAAATATTTTCATAACATGTGGTTTTAAATCATCATCAATTGTAAGTGTAATACCTTCATTTCTTTCTCTCATATTTAATTGTAACATTTCCAAAAAATAATCAAGTATTTTATCTTTAATAGGTACACTTCTAATTATGTATCTTATGATAGGAATTGCTGACAATACAGTTAAATTTTGTACAGTAACTAATGAAAATTGTGTTAATACTTCAATAGACGATAAGATTATTTGATTAGTAATTCCTGGTATTTTATTGAAAATTCTAACATCAATGTTTCTATTTCCCATATATGATACAAAGCATAATAGATCTACTGCAAGTTTACCATCATCATATTCTAATAATATATTAAATAGACATTTAAAAATATTATATAATGTAGTTTCATTACTATTCATAGTAGTATCTTTGAAATTTATAAAAAATTTGGCGTCACTAGTTAATAATTTCATAAATTCTTGAACGCAAAATTCTCCGTTTTCTAATTTTAACATTTTAATTTGATACTTATAATATTTGATGACTATATCTAATGCTAATGGATGATATCCTAATGCAGTTGCTAATTTCTGTAGATTTGGTTCATCTATCAGTTCAATATTTTCAGATAACATTTGTATAGCAGTTTCATGATCAAAGCATTCTAATTCAATCTTTTGATTACAGTCAATATCACTGATTTGTGATGTTACGATGAACATTATGTTGTCTTTTTCTTTACTAGGTACAAATTGTTCAATTTCAATGTGTACATTATCAAATACAATTAATGTTTTATATTGATTTAATTCTTTATATAATACTTGAAACATCCAATTAAAATCATCAGCATTTGTAATATCAAATTCTTTATCTATGATATCAAGATATGACGCTAATTGTAAGATTTTATTTTGGAATGTTACCATATTTTCACAATCTATCCAGATTAAATGTTTGAATTTATCTGAGTTGTCTTGTATAAATTTTAAGACTAGTTCTGTTTTACCTACTCCAGTGATGCCAGTAATTGCAATGTCAATCAAATTAGTTTTCTCCTCAGTATCCATGGCTGATTGAAGAATTTCCAGCTCAGTTTGACGTCCATAGAATTTTGAGATGATTCTTTGTGGAACTGTGCTGATGCTTTCTGCCTCCAGTTTCATCTGAAAGTCAGGAATTATCACACGTTTAATATGATATTTTAGTAAAGTATGGTCCAGACCTAATTGTTGGCAGATGTGTTAATGGAAACCTACAAAAATAATCTCTTCACCAAATTAAGTATAAATATATGAAAACAACATCGCAGTTAATGATACTTAAACAATTGACTAATGAAAAAACAACTGTTTTGAAGTTGACTTTAAGCGATTTCGCTCACATCCGCTTCCGTTTCTATTTACTAAGCATGTGCAGTACGTCGAAACAGAAGCGGATCTGAGCGAAATAGCTTATAGTCGGCTTCAAAACCGTTGCTCCTTCATTAGTCAATAGGATAGAAATAGAACAAGAAAAATTAGAGCAGAGTGTATTGAAAGTTAATGCAAAGGAAAATTCTCTAATTTTAATAGTTACTGTTTCTTTCAATCTCACTATCGCATGGCAGGCAGTATGAACCACACATATCAAGCGGTGATGCTTAGTATGGGTGGGCATATTGTATTGCTGTGGGCTGCTGAAGAGTGCCTGAGACCCGCGATGTTTATTGTGCAATAATTTATTAATGTACAATATTCAGAATGGATATGGACAAAACGTATCCAGCCAGATTGCGAGAGTTGGTTTGTGAGGATATTTGGTATGCATGACTAGCTTCTGCACAGAATAACCCATCCTATTAATTTCTTTTCATAAAAAAAAGTCCTAGCAATGCTAGTGAATTAACTATCAACATTAGAGAATTTCGCTTTGCATTTACATTCAATACACGGTGCTCTAATTTCTATCCTTTTATTTCTCTCCTATTTTTTTAGTATCAAAAAATTAAGGTACAGATTTGAAACTAGAAAATTTTTAATACCCAGGGTATAGGAATGAACTAGAAAATTGGCTTTCAAAATCTCTATCCTGGCATCCCTGTCAGTGTAAGCTCATTACTACCTCCCATTTCTTAATTATTCCTAATATATCTATGTGTTTTTCTAGCAAACCTTTTTATTAACATTTAAAAAATAGACTTTTTAAATTAGTTTATTCCTATAGTCTATAATATGTTTTCTCATCCTGTACCTTAAATAAAAATATCCAGCCATAAAACTTAACAATTCAACACGTTGTATCTATTAGATAAATTAATGATAATGTATGTTTTTACCTTCTTTTCAGGTGGTTCTGTATCAGAGTCTGATTGTCCTTTTTCACCATCATCTGCACTTTGTTCAGAATCACTCTCACACTGCAATGGGAAAAAATTAAGTTAAGAGAGAGGGACCGAGTCGTATTATTATTTACAAGGTTGAGTAAAGGGTTAATTTTAAGGTCTGAGATTCAAAAGTTGACCCCCTACGTGTTATAAAGTACATTGCAAAAACTATAGATACTTGCAGGGAGGGGGAGGTATAAAATTATCATGATTGAAAAATACAGTAATAATTAAAAATAATTTACAATTTTGCAGAATGACTTTTTTTTTTTCTTTTTTTTTTTCCTTTATATTTGGAGTTTTAGTATTGTCTTTTTAATGTACAAAACGTCAGATTTCTCAGTCTTTTTAATGTACAAAACGTCAGATTTCTCAGTCTTTTTAATAACTTACAGTCAAATATCCAAAGTACACCATTCTTATATTTCATAATGCATATTTTAAAGTTGTAGAGAGGTCTCTATCTCTAGGTTAGGCTAAAAACAACATGAGTTGTTGGTTTACATTGAAAAATATTTTAGCCTCATGATATACATGAATAAAGTTAAACTCTTTGACTTTACTCAAAGACTATAGTTTAATTTTCTACATGACAGAGTTTGCATCATTCGTTTTGGCTTTAAAAAAAACTTTACCTCGCTTGTTTGTGTATTTTCATCTGCAGGCTCTTCTTCATTGGGATACCCTTCATCATTAGTGGATTCTACTTCTACACCAGCAAACTCTTCTTCATCAGCAAACCATTTATCTTCAGAAGTTTCTTCTTTATTAGTGGATTCTTCATCAGTGGACTCTCTTTCATCCTCGGACTCGTCAGCAAACCAATTTTCTTCAGCCAATTCTTCTTTTTTAACAGACCCTTCATCAGCGGACTTTACATGTTCATCAATAGACTCATCTTTATCAGTGGACTCTACTTCCTCGCTGGACCATACTTCTTCAGACAAATCTTCATCAGTGGACTCATCCTCACTACTTTCAGATGTGGAATCTTGGTCAATACTACTTGAAGTGTTATCCTCTATTTTAGGTTCAAAATCCATCAAACTACTTTGCTCTTCTACTTCTTTCTCTGACTCACTGTCATCATGGAAATTAGATTTTTCTCCTGAAATCATTATAAAATCAGTTTCTAGATTAACTAAATGTTTGTTTGTAAAAAATTTTTACTACTTTTTTTGTAAGAAAACAATAATGCCTCAGAGCGTATTTGCATTTTTTTCACATTAAAATTTTAATGGCAAACAAAGTAAAAAAAAGTGAAACCTTTTTTTTTTTTTTTTTTTTTTTTTTTTTTTTTTTTTTTTCCGGAAATGCTGCTGGGTATGATTACCATAAGAACAATCCGCATATCGATGCCTGCACGTCAAAAGCGAGCAGCTACTCTTTCCAGATTTCCAACAAAACGACTATCTACACTTTCCTCCGCCAAGCATCTGCAATGTTAAAGCTGGAAAAAACAATGTCTTTTTTATTCGCTAAACTATACGTTCACAGTGCAATACTAAGTATGGCACAAAAGAAAAAAATCGCAAAATTTTATTTAGCCTTCCTTTTCCCTCTTCTATTTTGTATCATTTGTGTCTAAAGAGGGAAAGCTAGTTTCCCATCCATTGAAAGAGATAGGAATATTTCAATTTTTCGACTTTATGACCTTATAACTCAAGAACTAGTATCATTTATGCAGGGAGAGTTTGCAAAAGTATGCGTCATATAACTGACAATAAAATGGCAAAGTGTCAGTGTTTTATATTAAAATTACTGGTCAGTATCGTATTAATTATAAACTTAAAAATATTAAAAGAAAATGCTCCCCCTTTCTTATGTTGCCGCCTGTGGTTAAGAGGCGTGTATCGAGGGGGAGTAGTGACAGAGACTAATTGCCATCCACGTGCGTATAGATGCCAACACATGTGATATCTGTAAACTAATTTTAAACAAGTAAATAAAAAGAAAAATATTTCTGCACTTTATATAATTATAGTTATAAGCTTCCTTATTTTTTTTTCTTTCCTATACTGTTTTATAGTTTGCTTATTATTAAAACTATAAAAATGTTAACAAATGTAAATTTAATAATTGACTAAATAAAATATTATATATATATATATATATATATATATATATATATATATATATATATATATATTAAATCGAACAAAGGTTATATGATTATTCAATTTTTATTAAGAAAATAAAAAATTGTTTTTATTTAAAGACTAAAAATAGTACAAAATTACGAATTCACTTATACCGATTTTTCCAACATTTATCAAAACAATATGCAATATAATCATACAGAGTATTATATCATTCATTAGCTTAGATATTGCACATAACTAAGAAATCAATAAAATTTAATAAAAAAACAAACAAACAATTTTTAAAAAACACAAACCTACGACAAAAAAGACATATAATGTAAATATTTAATAATTATATCATTTTTAAACTACTTATGAAATTTATGCCAAAAAAATAAGCAAAAAAAAAAAAAAAAACTATCAAGAATTAAGTTTCTTGAATGATAACTACAAGTATGTGCATATTGTTATAGTTAATGGTAATAAAAAAGTTTCTTATACTTTTATACAAATAGATAAAAGTATGCGGAGGAGGATGAGGAGAGAGAAAGAGAGAGAGAGAGAAATATCGTTTCAATAAAAAAGTGTGTATAATTAACAATATAAAAATAACACATATAAGCACACGATATATACATATTTATAAATATTCCATTTTTTCCAATTGTATAGAAAAATAGTTTTCTTCTATCCTCTCTCTCTCTCTCTCTCTCTCTCTCTCTCTCTCTCTCTCTCTCTCTCTCTCTCTCTCTCAGAAACTTTGCTTCGCTTTCCCTTTCTAGCCTTTAGTTGGACATATATATTTTCTTTATTAGTTTGTAAACTGTAATATATACTGTTTATATATATATATATATATATATATATATATATATATATATATATACATTTTAATATTATATAAACAATTATTAATATTTTAAAATCAAATATCAAATCTGAAGTGAGCCAATGTACTATTTATTATTTGACAATTAAAATTTAATAGCTAATATGATTTGCAAAAAGGTAGAATCCAAATTTCAAAAGATCATAAGGGCGACTTTAAATGAATTTTATTAGTAAAACTGGCTTCTAAGTACAAAATAGACTGCATTCCAGATGGTGATGCATAGAATGTCGACTTGACAGCACCCTCATTTTTCTTCTCTCCCCTAGTTTGTTATGCCTGTACAACAAATTAACCATGAAGAAACGCATGTGGGAGGTAAAGTTCTTCTTATAGAGCAAAAATCGAGCTTTCCCGCTTTCGTTGAATTAATCTATATAAAAAAAGCTGCTAATTACAATTTTGCGATTTTTTTCTTTTGTGCCATACTTAGTATTGCACTGTGAACGTATAGTTTAGCGAATAAAAAAGACATTGTTTTTTCCAGCTTTAAGCTTATGGCCACTAGTCGAGTTACAGAGCTGCTCGGAAAGTTTAGATAGTCGTTTTGTCGGAAATCTGGAAAGTGTAGGTAGGTGCTTGCTTTTGACGCGGAGGCATCGATATATACTTTGGTTTAATACAAATTAGAATGATAAACCAATAAAACCAACTTACCAAGGAACTCATCCTCACTACTGTCTAGTATTTCATCACATATGATGTCATCATGTATGGAATTACAATCTTCAGTTTTGGACTCAACAGATGCCATTGTCTCTTTCTCTTCCTCCATAATTACAAATTATAAAACTAATTTTCTACACATTGTTACACAACATGATGTTATTTGAGTTGAGTTGATCCTGTAAACAAGAAACATTCATGGAATCAGGTACGTTTTTTTTTTTTTTTTTTTTTTTTTTTTTTTTTTTTTTTTCTTTCCCTAACACTTATTTCATAAATTTTTACTTTAAACATATCCATCTTCTCGCGTCAAAATGAAACTTCTACACTCTACAAATTTCCAAAGAATAGATGATCTGCACTTTACAAATTTGCGGCTACCTGCAGAATTCACACCTGTTTTATATAACAGAGGCTCTAAGGTAGCCGCGACGTTGTAGAGTGTAGATCGGGCATTCTTTGGAAATTTGTAAAGTGTAGAAGCTTCATTTTGACACGAGAAGATATAATATACGCTGACCAATGAACAAAAGCACCTGTCATTTTAAGTATACCTTAAAAGAGGTATAGACTCTAAAGGAGGCAAGACAAAATATTATGTATAATTAGGTGTTATATCATCTCACTTAAGCAGGTAGTACCCTTTTTGCTTGCAAACATGGTTTTTAATAATCAGTTTACCTTTGATACCTGTAACATTCAAAAAGTATAGTTTTACACTGTGTCACTAGACATCAATGCATAAAAGTTAGATAAAGAATTAGTTATAATAATTTAAAAAATATGAAAAATTAAAAACTTAATTAATTCTCATAGAAACTTATTAATACAATTAAGAATTGAAAGTGTGTTATTCTTAAATGTTATCAAAAAAATGCAAATTTTGCACCCTTGAAAATCGGAGGAAGGAGGAAGATGTCTAGCCTCTCTTTGTTTTGCAACTATGACAATTTAAAACTACATTTTTGTACCTTCACCTTCAATTTAGTTCATTGGTCATAGCCTTTGTAATTATCCAGCCCCTCCACACCTAACATTTGGAAACTACCTAACGATAAGTAATGCGCACGTTATGATACCTTAAATTTAATTGATATCCCCTTTGACTTATTCTTAATATTGTTTTAAAGTCATATCATAATATAACTCTTTTTAATTTAAACATATGGTACTAGGCTACCTTTTTGGTTAGGTCATTGTTTTGTTCGGGGGAATCGGAGGTCCCTAACGCGTATGCCATCTATCTGTATCATGGTTCCAAAATTTTGTTAGAAAGGTCAGTACGATCTCACAGAAGTTTTTTTTAAAGTTGATAGATATACCAGGGGCTGAGCAATGAGCCCCAAACAAGAGCACATAAGTACTATATGTATTGCAAATACATTGAACCTTATGGAGCTCGCATGTTAAAAAATTATTCAAAAGAGTTTGGCCCACGGTCCACCAAATAATTATTTTTAATTTATTTTTTAATAGAAGGGCGATGTGTGGTACATATAAAAGCGCGCAGTATTGGAGAGAGCATTAATGTAGGAAAGATTGAGCTGTATGTATGTATGTATGTATATGGGCTACATGGGATAATGAGGAAACTAAAAAGTATGTATATATGCTCGCAAAATGGAGCACGTTTTCTTAACATATTTTTTAAAGCTAGCTAGGAAAAATAAAAAAAATAACGACTTGCGACCTTAATATTAGGAAAAAGAAATATTAAAATTAATACGTGACTTTCATTGAATAAAGCCCTTTATCCCTCCCTCAACCCTCAGCGTACAGTTTCCTAGAGGACACGTGGGGAAACAAGTGTAAATGTAAAAAGTGTAGATTTAAAATACATAATATGTAAAAGGTGATTTTGGAGGATCACCCAAACTTCTATAAACTTTTTACATATTCTTAAACTCTTACTTTCCACTATATATTTCTGTATAAAAACAAACTTTCTTCTGTGCTTTTCAGTTTACAAATTTCGAATCGGGCACTTTTCTTAGCCCATATATAGACCCAAAAATAAAACTACATTTTATGACACAAATTCATTACATAAATACAAAATTTATAGCTTACATGAAATAATATAATACAAAAGATCATATATCAATACATATTATGTTACTCACTTTAAGAAAAGAACATGAATTTATAATTTAAATACAGAGTTTTCATCTTTTGTGAAAATTTCTCACCATTGTGCAATATTTTGCAGGCAGCAGCTGGTTATTCCCGCGTAAAAATATTTTTTTTTCCGTGTAAAGTGCTGCCATCTACATGTAAATAAAAGACACTAAAATGGAGTAGTGTGTGCAATGAAAAATTTAATTCTTGTAAAAAATGATTTATTTTGACCTCAAATATCTAGTTTAGGGAACTGTAAGTGTAAAAATATAAATTCCTATATTACATAATTTTCAATGGTAAAATAATTTCTTAAAAATATGATAATAAGATTGTCAAAAATGTGTCTTTCTAAATGCATTTTTTTGGGTGTTCGAAATGTTTCCAGCAATTTCCATCACACGCAACCACCTTCAATATTTAGATTTTCGTCCTGGTTTGGATTATAATTTATATAAAAAAATATGTCATTAATTTTTTGTTTTAATTTTTAGCTTTGGCAAATGCGTGATCGAACCACGTCCTGCGCCTAATCACAAACTTGAGATACGAGCAGGTTAGGAGAATTCACCATTATGGTGACACCAAAGATTCATCGCCTGGTAAGTATTATTACCCCCCCCCCCCCCCTTTTAAATTTTTTATTATAATTATTATTATTTTTCTTAATTTTCTTAACCCCTTATTGACGTGAGTTTTCTAAGGATTTAATTTTTTTTTTTTTTTTTTTTTTTTTTTTTAAAAAGGTAAAATGTATAAAAATGCCAACTAAAATCGACCTAAAATTGCTTTTTGACTCAAATCAGTGAGTTAAAGTTAAACCCTGCATTTGCTCTAATAACCTTTGCGTTTTAGGAACGTAACGTGTACGGGAGAAAGATGTGGTCCACTTACAGTTAGCTAGGTAGTTAAGACCACGAGTTTTGGTGAGGGGTGAACGCCTGATTAACAAGTGTTGCGACACGGGCGTAAGCGTGGTAGCATCATCATTTTCATCTGCGCATCTTGGCCTTCAGCTTTGAGCTGGGTAACCAGCTGGGTCATGTGGATGGTAAATCGAAGCGTTAAATCCTGGGCTGGACAAACGGTTCACATTTGCGCTACAGTTCTCCTATAAATCATGTCGAGCTTGTGCGAAGTTCGAGGCCGTACGGCTCAGGCTAAATACGGGTAGCGTTGTGTTTTCTAAGATTGTGCGTCGTCAGTTTATAAAATTACCTGTGCTGACTTCTGCGCACCATGAGGTGTTAAGCATGGTATTTGTACTAATGTATGTATGTATGTATACATCAATACAATTTTTGGATAAATTAAATTAGATTTAAAATACAAGGTGATTTTGGTGGATCACCCTAACTTTATAAACTTTTAACATATAATTGTTGTTCTCTTGGTATCATATACCGGTACATATCCACTGTACAAATACTAAGATTCTTCTCTGCTTTTTAGTTTACAGCTTTTGAATCGGGTAGTTTAGCCTGAGTTTAGCCCCATTATAGACCCCAAAATAAAACTACATATTTTATGACACAAATTCATTACATAAATACAAATTTTTTAGCTTTACATTAAATAAGATACGAAAGATCATAATTTCAATATAGGCCTACTCTATACTACTGTATTACTCACTTTAAGAAAAGAACATGAATTTATAATTTAAAATATAGACTTCTCATCCTTTGTGAAAATTTCTTGCCATTGTACAATGGTCTAGTGGATCACGCGTCTGACGTGAGGTCAGGGTTCAATTTCAGCCACCGTCCAGGCTTTTAGGAAATCCTGGCAATAGCAAGGAGCTAGCTTGGAGATTCAGGAGGCTAGGTTAACTTTGCCGACCATTCTGACTGACAAGTGAGTGTTTCCAAGGTTTCCTCAGTATGGCGAATGACAGGATGCTTTTCGGGTTTGCTAGGCCATGGCCGACCCGTTTTGGATGAACCTGACAGTCCATATACAGAGTTTTGGGAGATTAGGGGAGCTTAAATGCAGTTGGAAAACTGGCAGTACCTCACTGAGGTTTCTTCAAACCAAAATAATAATAATAATGCAGGCAGCAGTTGATTATTTCCACGTAAAAATATTTCTGCCCGGTAAAGTACTGCCACCTTATCACTCATAAACATACATACTATATGTTCCAGAGTCCCCTCCGAGGGGTCTCTGTGTACATATATACATATCTGAAGTGTCGATAATTTGTTGTTTTATTTTTTAGCTTTGGTAAGAGCGTGAACGAACCACGTCCAGCACCTACCCCCACCACCCTTAACCTCAAACTTGTGATACAAGTAGGCTAGGAGTGATATTCACCATTATGGCGACACCAAAGATTCCTCCCCTGGTAAGGAATTTTCTTATATACAGTACACATATATTTTTCATTATAATTATACTGTGTGATCAAAAATTAAATGGCTACAGTAATAGGCTGTATATTTTTTAACTAACTTTATATAATGCATATTAATAACAGAATAGACCCTGGCTGACATAAAGAGGTATCGATCACATCCATTTCCGTATCTACATATGTTATATACTACACATCGATGTTGTTGCGAGCAAAATGTGTAACTCGTTTTTTTGTCACCCGAAGCAATTTGTGTAAGTCGAGCACCATCTCCATTATGTTCAGAAACGACTTACACATTTTGATTAGCTTGACAAAAAACAAGTTACAAATTTTTCTCACAACAAGGTCGGCATGCTTATTTATAGTATCAGTAAATAGTAAGCATGCGTTTAAATGAAAGCAGATATGAGTGAAACTGCTTAAAGTCGGCCTTGAAGCAGTTGAACTGCTATGTAAATAAGAATATTTAGTCCAATCTTGTTATTTTATGCTCTATACTTATTGAAATTACTATTATTTTCTTCAGATGGCTGATTTCAGACCGTATCTTCTAATGCAAGATGAGGAATCCCCAGAAGAAGAAATCCCACCTCCACTTACAAAGGTAAAAATTGAAGTCGGCAAATTGAAGTCGGCAAGCAGTTCAAATTTAAAGTATTTATTTATTCAGCTACAAAGCAAATCCACAAGTACTGAATACAATATAATTGTAATGGTGTGCATTAATTTTTTTTTCTTTCGAACTATGGCAAAATAATGATTACTGTACCTAATGTGTTTTTTTAATGGAATGAGGAAGAAGAAGAAAGGGGGGGGGGTAATTTTATTGCATATTCTAAAAGAGGTCATCACCCTAAAGCGATAGATATGCAAGTTAATAACTAATGAGTTAATTAAGTATTTTTTTATCAATCTTTGAAAGTCACAAAATGACATCACTGGGGTCAACTTTTTTCTATGCCCACATGCATACGTTTCTGCCAGTGACATCATTTTTTTATTTTCAAAACTCACTTTATTAAAAAAAAACTCAATGAAATTAAAATTCACATATCAACGATTTGGGACCATACCCTCTTGAAAAATTTGAAATAAAATTACTTCTTTTTTTTTCTTTATAATTACATAATCTTGTATAAAAGCTATGTTTTTAGTCTTTATTTTTATTTTTCAGTTCCACTCTCGTGTGAATGGAGTAAAGATGATTCTGAGAAAAAGTGTATGTAACTTCACATCTCGTGAAGAAGAACTAAAACAGTTAGAAGAAGCTTTGAATTGCCCAGTTGTCAGCAATCATATCAATGTTGCAGTCACTGGAGCACCAGGTAATTATCAATGTGTTATATCATGTCTGATAAAAGATAAAAGAGTTCTTTATTTATATAATAGCTAACAAATTTAGTAAGAAAAATACATAAAGGAGTAGTCAACGATTTTTTTTTTTTTTTTTTTTTTAATAACGATCGTCGTGTTATTAAACCTCCCAAAAATGAGATTCCAAAATTTTAATGTGCTGACAGCAAAAGCCATCTAGAGACCTACGTCACAGCTACAATTTGCTCTCGCCCTAGTTTGGCATGAGCTGGAGTTACTCTTTGCATAAATTATTTTACTACATATCTGTAGCTGTAAAAACATTTTATATGTTTAAAATATTACGTCAAGTAGCAAGAGCAAAAAATAAGAGTACAGTAACTCACACTTGCATCAAACTAGCGTGAGAGCAAGTTGTAGCTGTGACGTAGGTTCGGGGCCGCTAAACGGCTTTTGCTCTCAGAAAGTTATTAATTAAAATTTTGTGATCACGTTTTCAGTAGGTTTAATAATACAATGATCACTATTAAAAAAAGCCATTGTTGACTACCCCTTTCAGTGTGATAAATTGAAAAGAAAAGGATAGGAGAATATTTGCAAAGGCTTTAACATAATGGAGAGAATTCCATAGTTTGTTTGTTTTTTGACAATTTTGCTAGCTCAGAGATAAAAAAAAATGTATAGGATATATAAAAAAATTAAAAATTGAAAAAAAAAAAAAAGAAAAAGAAAAACAATACAAAATGGATATTTTGCCGTTAGTATATTGTTTTTAAAACAAGTTTTGCTCAAAAGATAGAAGCATTAAATAATACTAAATTGTCAGGATATTACATACAATTATAAATTGTTTAGGAAAAATTGATTTGAATACATTACCAAAGGAAAGAAAAGGATAGAATTACCGGCAAGGGCCTTACCACAGTAGAAGTTCTATGGAGAGGTCGAGGTCTCCCGTGACACAGTATTTTGTTATAAAAAGTTTATTTTATAACTGAGAGCTTTTGTCATGTGTTAATGACATTATTAACTAGTTATAATTAACTTTTTATAACAAAATACTGTGCCACGCAAGACCTGGACCTCTCCATAGAACTTCTACTGTGGCAGGACCCTTGCTGGTAATTCTATCCAGTTCTTTATTATTGATCCTAACCTCAATGGTTTTTTCCTTTAATTGAAAACATTTCACAGTGTCATAAATATACTAAAATCTGACCAATTTTTTGTTGTGTGTTTCACAGGTGTTGGGAAAACAGAATTGATCCTGAAAGTGGTATCCAAAATGCGAGATCAATTTGATCATATCTTATGGATCAATTGTTCATCAGAACATACAATGAAACAAGACTTAATTCTTATATCAGGTTTATTAGATAATTGTGATATAGGAATATCTAATCCAAACTTAACTGATATGCAAGTATTAATACATAATATATATAAACATTGTAATACATTTAAATGTTTATTTATATTTGATAATGTCACAAATCATAGATTCTTCAATAGTAATTTCTTCCCACCATTAGGTACAAATAGAGATAAAATTTATCTATTAATTACTTCATATTATAAAGAATGGGATACAGAATGTAATATACATTTATCTAATTTTACTACTGAAGTAGCTGAAGCATTTCTTAAAAAAGAAATCAAAGAAATAACAAATGATGAAGCATCTACTATATCAAAAATAATGGATAATTTACCATTTGGATTACAAATTACTGTAAAATATATTGAACATCAAAATGATCTTAAATATTATGATAATGATGTATATACAGTAGATGATTTTATAAATGATAATTTCATTGAAGGTGTATTAGAATTTACATTTGGTAATAATGAAAAATTAAAATATACAAAATCATTCTTTACATTATATTCTGACTTGATAAAGAACATCATACTTGAACGACAAGGGGGACTGTCATTGAATCTATTACTGAAATTATCATTACTGTACCCTAAACACATTCCAATTGGATTATTTAAATTTAGAAAAGATGCTGCTACAGATGATTTAAGTACAAATGAAGCTGTACTTACATTAGAGAAATATTCAATGGTAGATATGGAGAGTAATTTAATTAACATCTCTGCCTTTACTCAGATCGTAATGCGTAAAAAATACTCGGAAACATTAACTTCACATATTGAAACAGTCGTAAAAATGATCGTAGATAAAACTCAAACATCAGATGAAGCCACCCCAATGTTAGATGATCCTGTATATTTATCTAGTTTATGGAGTGCATGGGGTATATGGCAAAGTCTAGAAAATAGACCCGATTTACCATTACATATGTCACTAGTACCATATATTATTGCTAATTCAAATCTAGGACGTTCTGAAGAAATCATTAGTTATTTTGATTCATGTGATTCTGTTAATTTAAGAGAATTAGGTTGGAATAATGAAAGTTATATTGGATTAAAAGCAGCATTAATTAGACATCATTTTAAATTAAAACATTACAATACTGTATATGAATTATGTAAAAATGCAGAAGAGAATATACCAGATGGATTAAACAATACAAAACCTGCATTAGAAATACTGCATCATAAAGCAGGTGCATTACAGAAATTACAAAGATACAATCAAGCATTTACTGTTGCAAAAGAATGTATTAGTCGAAGAATTAAATACCAAGGAACTGAAACTGCATCTTACTTAAAAACATTAAAACGTATGTGTGCTATAGTTACAAAAGTATATGATTCTGATTCACAAACATTACTTTTACCATTATTTTTAAAAATATATGAAAATACAATGCATGGTGATACTAATTATTTACTTGAAAAAGTAGCATTAATACCACAATTAGAAAAATATTTTAATATATTAGGTATTAATTTATTAGGTGAATTATATCAAAAAATGACTAGATTTTTATTATCACAAAAAGATGGAAATCCAGATGAAGATGATGATAGTAGTGATGAAAGTAATCAAACATTAGAGTTGAGAAATCATTATAAAAATTATAATTTACATCTGAGAAGAATTACACGTAAAAAGGCTTTGAAAGTTATCTATACTTCTTCAAGTGATGAAGATGGTGATCAATCGGACGATGGAGATGATTCTGATGCAGATAGTGAAACGAATAATCAAAGTGATGAGGATTCAAGTGATAGTGATAGTAGTGATAGTGATAATAATAATGTAGAACAAAATGTTATTGAGGAACAGAATGTTATAGAAGAACAGAACATTATAGTAGAAGAACACATTATCGAAGAACAAAATATTATCATAGAAGAACCATATAATATTGAACATATTGATGATAATTCTAATCATAGTATTATTGTTACTGAAAATAGTAATCCATCTACATTTGAACTTAAAAGTGATGAACCTAATACATCAGAAAATCATTGTGAATATATGGATCTAAATCAACCTGGTTGTTCTAAAGATGTTGCGTTAAGTCAACATGATGGTGATGATAATAGTTCACATAAAAGTGATACAATGGAAGATGGTACTTTAAACAATGATGTTGAAAGTTGTGATGAAGTGGTAGAGGAAGATCGTCCTATTAGTCCAGATTATGGTCCACCACTAAATATGCAAGTTGATGAATGAGGTAGCTTTGTCTTGTGAGAAAGTGCCATTTAATTAGAGCCCCATTTTTTTTGTCTTCTTCTTTTTCTTCCTTTCCTAAAAGCAATACTAATTAAAAAAAAAAAAGGTTATAGGAACACGTAAATAGAAAAAGATGGCTGAGAAAAAAGTAACATGAGCTTTTAGCTGTAACATTTTAACCCAAGCAACAAAGAGAGAAAATATTAAAAAAAAAAAAAAAAAAAAAAAAAAAAAGGGGGGGGGGGCTAGTCTATTCCCTTACATTTTGGCATGGGGGTTTGAACGTTTTCTCTGTTGTATTGGTCAGCTAAAAGCACATCATACTTCCTTCCTATCCATATTTTTCTATCTATAATGATGTTTGTAACCCCTGTTTTTTGTGCCCCAAACCTCAAAAAAAGGACGATCACCCAATGCTTTTTAAATAGCATTGCGCATTTTTTTGGAGCAAGGGAACAGGGTTTACGAACATCATTATTGTGTTCCTCTATCATTTTTTTTTATTAGTATCCTTAATAACCGCAATGGCTATTTTGCCTTGATTCTCTAAAAGCCTTTCTGTTTTTCACTGTCTATTAATGCATTTTTCACCTTCAGATTTTCTAAAGCTCTGCCATTATATTTCAAAATATTTAATTGTTCAATTTGTGAAGTGAGGTGATAAAAATCACTTGAAACATATTGTAAGGGATAGAATGGGACGGGATCAGTATTGGTATGTTAAATATCTATAAATAATACTTCAGATTACGTGGTTTATAAAAATTATAAGTGTAGGGACAATATTTCATTAACTATTATAATGGTATAATAGTATTTATTAAATTTGTAAAATAATGTAAGTCAATGCTTATTGTTATATTTATGCAAATATTTTTAGTCGTTTTAAATTGTCATTCATAATAAAAATGTAACCATAATAAAGTTATGCTTGTACAAAAACCTTGCTGGGAATAAAAAAATATATATCCCATTTAAAAAAAAATTGATTGTTGAATGATAGTCAAGGTCCATATATAAGAGGTTAGATGCTCCGGGAAAAGTTTTGGCCAAGGTTGCGCAGCTTAAAGGAATTCACCAAAGACGTCATATCACCGGGTGTATTTTTATTCACCTTATCAGTGACGTAACTGGTGAACGCTGGTGAATGGCATCGTATTGGCTTAGAATCAAGTACATCCATCACAAAATAAAATCAACTGGGCGAGTTTTGTGCTGCGCTGAAACTCTTTATTATATGGACCTTGAATGATAGTTATACGAAGCACAAAAAACATTGTGTTTGAATAAGCTTACAATGTACTTTTATGTATTGGAAATAATTATATTTGTATGTTGGAAGCATCAGTCATAAAATATGTATCGTGCAGTTATATATTGGAAAAAAATTATAAAAAATATATTATTATTAAAAAAAATTAATTACTATTATTAATAATGATGATAAATGATCATTTGTTTTTTGTTTCTAAATGTGCTATATGTTTTTGTTGTATTATTATTATTTTTTGATACACACGTGTGTGGATAATAAAGAAATATAATTGAAAAATAATTTTTTTTATATATTATATAAAAACATATTATAGGAAAAACAAAATCTATAAATAAAAGAAATTTTATGAAATTGATTTCCATTCTTTGGAGTACTCAATTGAATTTTACTTTTAATTATTTTTCTAATTAGAAGAGCTGCAAGAGGCAAAGATTTGCATAATAAATAATATGCAAAATTTTGAGTTTTTATTTTAAAATTTTGAACTGAAATTTTGGTGTTTTTCATTACATATAGATGGCAGCACTGAACGAGGAAAAAAAATTAAAACCCGGGAATAATCAGCTGCAAAAATTGCATTGATTTATTGCATATGGCGTGAAAATCTAACAAAAGCTGCTAATTCTGCATTGAAAGTTAAAATTTACTAGGTATTCTTTATGTAAGTAATTTAACATATGATAATAAAATTGTTGTAACTTATGTATTTCATATAAAGTAAAAATTTAACTATTTATTTCATGAATTTGAGTAATAAATAGTAATTTCAATATGGGGTTTCCTGTGGGAGGAGCTGGGGAGCCTGGAGCAGCTCATCCCAGGCCAGATCAAGTACCTGATTTAATTTGAATTATACAATATATAGTGTATTTAATGTTTTTTTAATATTGTTTTACGGTTCTAAAGTGCATTACTTATGATATAAGCATGGTTATAAAATTAATATTCTATGTTATCGGTATTACTTAAATATTTATCTGTGTAGCATGCACTACATACATACATATGTATGCATACTATGTACTTATATGTATAATATGGGAAGGAAATATGTACAATGATGTAACATAAAACTTCTACGTGGAGGTGTATGCGCATAATATGACGCCATACTGAAACATTGAATAACATTGCTCAGCATATAGGACAAATGCGGTTTTTGTCTATTTTCTTTTTGGGAAATTATTTGTTTTCGCATTACTTGAAATCCTAATTCAATCTGTTTACAGCATCAAAACTCTCTAAAAATTTGCAAAGTATTTTTAAACTGGCAGAATATGTCATTTTCCCATGTTATTGAATGCCTACATATGGTGTTGACTATACGTCCCATATAAACATTTCAAAATTAATTTTATACTACATGACTGTACCCATCATGTAGGAATAAGTTACTAAAACAAAGGAAGTATAAAAGGCAATGTTTCGATTGTACTGTATGTTTTGCCACCCATTGCACCTGCTCTCCACCTAGACCTTGTGACTACCTATGCCGCTATACATTTTCCTATATCAAAGTTGTTGCAAACGATATGTTGCTATGGCTGCGCCCAAAGGATGTGCTTGCATTTCAAGGTCGTCTTACAAATGACGTACTTGCATTTTGGTCCAGTACAACAAAGAGCGTACTTGCAGTACATTCTACATGTTAATCTTATGGCGGATGCGCACGAAGCTGTGATTTAGCCAAATGCAAGTATGCTCTTCGGGCGCAGCCAGGGCAACGTGTTTCTCGTTTTTTGTCAGGGTAAATGTCTATGTCATTATTTATCTTATCACTCAAAGCAATATGTGTAAGTCGAGCACTATCTACATTAAGTTTGGAAACAACTTACACATTTTGCTTTCCATGACAGAAAACGAGATACACATTTTGCTAATCATGACAAATAACAAGATCCATACTGTATCAATCTTCTCGCGTCAAGATGAAGCTACTACACGTTACAAATTTCTGAAGAATGAACGATCTATACTTTACAAATTTGCGGCTACCTGGAGCTACCTGTTTTATATAGCAGAAGCTCCAGGTAGCCGTGAATTTGTAAAGTGTAGAGCGTTCATTCTTCGGAAATTTGTAAAGTGTAGAAGCTTCATATTGAAGAGAAAAGATTGCTATATCGTTCGCTGATATATCCATTGTTTCTAACTTATCCCTGTGTTCTTGGTACATTTTTATGTCATTCATTTCACTATTCTGAATATTTCGTGTTTTTACAGGTTCAATTCCTATAGTTCCTGAGAAGTTTATTGTTTAATGCATCAAGTAGTAGCAAGGAAGAAAAAAACATTGTTCTTGGTGTATTGTTAAGTAATAATTGTAGTAAATAAGTCACATTATAAACATGGAAGAAGAAGAACATAATGCAATGCAGTCCAATCAAGAAGATTCTGATTACACAGGTGATGACAACAGTTCTGATGAAAATTTAGATGATTCTGAACATTTACATAAAGAATAGATTGTTTTAAAATAATTGAACCTTTTGGATTTAGTTTTTAGAGATTGAAGTACAGCTCTGGCCAAAAGTTCCCGAACGGGGCAGCGGCAGCCCGATTGGTGGTTGCAGGTTGCCTATGCAAATCATTCAAGAACTTTTGGCCAGAGAAAAAGATTTGATAGAAAAACACAGATAGATAGGTATAAATATAGGCCTAAAAGGAAAAAAAAATCAGTTTAATACGCAAATCAAAGGAACGTAATAGAGTATAATCAAAGCATGTGATATTAAAAGTTATACTACGCAAAAAATCTTTAATTATAAGATACAGTACACAAAAAGGGAAGTAAATTTGCAAACTTTTATTTATTTATTAGCAGCAAATTTACATTGCTTTTTGTGTACCTTTTAATTAAAGATTTTTGTGTATTATAACTTTCAATATCACATGCTTTAATTATATTCTCTTTCATTCCTTTAATTTGCACAGATAGGTAGGTTAATAAAAAAATAAAAAAGAGGATAGTAATGAGCTTAGACAGAGGGACGCCATAGTAGAAAAAATAATTTTTTTACCCAGGCCAATAATAATAAATTACAGGTTTATATGTTAAATTATAAGTTTGTTATGTGAATTGATTTTGAAACTAATTTTCTAATGATTTCAGATGATAATGACAGTGATAATTCTGAAGAAAAGTGTGAGGCTGAAGAAGAGCTAAGAAATTTGATGGATTTTGAATATGTTGATTGTGATGACTCGACAGAAGAAGGTGATGTAATGGAGTCCAGTGATGAAAGCTCACAAAGTACCGAGGTAAATATATTAATACAAAAGTAACAACAAACTAAACTGAGTACCAAGAATATCATGTCTTAATAATTAACATCAGGTGTGAGTTTTTTTTTTTTTTTTTTTTTTTTTTTTTTTTTTACCTGACTGATTTTTTTTTTTTTTTTTTTTACTTGAAATATTCAGCATAAGTTTGTTTTGCAGAATTTGCCACTTTTTTCCATTGTTTACATGGGGAAAAAAATAACATGGTATATGCTAAATCGGGCATCCTATATATTTCCCATGTTATTTTTTCCATTATATTTTTTTTCTCACATAACCGATTTAATTTGAAAGTTGGTACACATGCTATTAAAAACAATACAAACTTAGCTGATTAAAAAAAAAAAAAAAAAAAAAATGCCACGCCCGAGGTTGATCCTTAAGTAGAGAATGTGTAAGTGAGAAGCAAGTCCCCACAAATTTAGTCTTTCTATGCAACAAAAGGTCTAAAAGGTTTGCTAAATTTTACCACTTTTAATTGTCCCCCCCAAAAAATAGGTCAACTAGTTATTTAAAACCATCTTGATTTAGATATATTATGAAAGAAAAAAAAAATAGGGAAACTAAAAAGTGCCTTACCATAATTACCATGCATGATAGCTTGGTGGAGATCTTGCTTGCACAGTTAAAACAAATGTTTGCATTGATTAAGATGCTTTGAGGGTAACAGCCCCTCTTTTTCAGTTAAATTGGGTAAAATTTAATTTTTATTATTTACTGTATTCAGGGAGAGAGTGATTCTGAAGAAACTGCAGATGTTGGTGAAAAAAGAGAAGCAGCCACTGCTGATAAACAGCCTGCAAAGAAGGTAAATATTTATTCTAAATTATTTTTCTTTTTTATATAGGTATAGAAAACATTGATTTGTTGAGTTTTATTGCAGATCTTGCTTATTTTAAGACTTAGAATAGCGAGAAATAAAAGTAGCAATTTTAGAGTAAAAACTCGATTTTATAAAGTCGCAAGGAACCCAAAAAATGACCACTTCATAAAATTGAATTTGAAATTGAGTTTATTAACATTGAAACGCCTATGTAACTCAATGCTTGGGACCTAAAAAGTGACTTCATAATATCGAGAAATTCATAAAATCAAACTTCATAAAATCAAGTTTTTACTGTAATTGTTACAACCTATTTGTTATAAGTATTATAGAGGAGAAAATATACCATCATGGCTATAGATAAATCAGTATAATAGAGATAAAGTGAGAGATACACTTTCTATTTAAATTTAAGTCAAATTTGCTATTGACTAATAAAGAAACAACTGTTACAAGGCCATCTTTAAGCAATTTCAGTCACATCTGCTTCCTTTTCTACCTACTACACATGCTCAGTACGTCAAAACAGAAGCTGATGTGATAAATCAGTTATTCCTTTATTAGTCAATAATTCTCTGTCAATTTATTAGTTGCATGATACTGTATGAATTGATACTCTGCTACCCAACATTGATTAATAAAGAAGTAACTATTTAGTCCCATAGCTTGGTGAAAATCTTGCAAGCACATAGCGATAAAAAAACACTTACACATGTTGGATAGCTTCCTGCACTAAACTCCTAGAAAAAACGGAGAATGTACGTGTGTGTGTGCCTTCTTACAGACTTGGAGAAAAACTACGAATGAATCATAGTTTCTATGGTTTCTATTGTATAAGGACTGAAGAAAGCATAACCACGTACTCAGTTTAACCTTGGAGTACAGTGCCAAAAGTTATCCACTGTTTTAGTTTTTTATATCTGCTAGCAAGATTTTCAACAAGCAATGGGAATCTCTTCCCTATGGTCAGGCCCTTGCTGGTTTCCAAAAATAATATGCATCTTAATTGTAAATTAATTAGAAAAGGTTAAACCATTTCAGATTGAATATGTAATCAAAGAAAGGATAGTAGAAACCAACAAGCGCCTTACCACCATGAGGTCCTTAGCTTGGTGAAAGTCTTGATGGCACAGGTTACACAAATGTTTCCAAGTTTACTAAGACTTTTTGAGGACAACAGCCCTCATTTTCAGTTGCTTAGAGTATAAGCATAAATTTGTAAATATTTGTGTAACCTGTGCCATCAAGACTTTTACCAAGCTATGGATCTCATCATGGTAAGGCGCTTGTTGGTTTCTCCTATTCTTTCTTTGATGATAAGTTAAAAAATTAATAATAGCCTAATAATTAGAAAATAGTTGGTAGAGATTTGAGCACGTTGAATTGAAAATTAATAAAACGCGAAGATTCTCTAATTTACATAGTAATTGGGACTAGGGGCCAAATATTCTAGATTTAGCTAGTTAAAAATAGACGTTGTAGGGATAAGGGTACAGTGTCAAAATAGGAAACGATATGCCTAACATCTCACGTTCTCACACTATCAAAGACACAACATTATAAAACAGTATCAGACTTACTCTTGGCCTTAGACCAGTTTCGTCCTTATTAATTATTACTTATTAATACCAACCACGATGTTTCTTTCCTTTCTTTGATACGACATTAATTTTTAGTTAGGATAGTACTTTAATTAAATACCATATTATATGTGTGACAATTCCTATCTTACAGAGAAAATTGGAGACAGAAAGCATCAGCACAATACCACAAAAAATCATCTCAAAATTCTATGGACGTTACACTGAACTGGAAAGTCTTCAATCAGCCATCAATCCTCACGAAAAAACTGAAGTAATTGACATTGCAGTTACTGGCATCACTGGAGTAGGTAAAACAGAACTGGTCTTAAAATTCATACAAGAAAACTCAGATAAATTCAAACATTTAATCTGGATAGATAGTAAAAATATGGAAACATTCCAAAATAAACTCTTACAATTAGCATTATACCTTGATATCGTATATGAAGAATTTGATATTACAATTGATGATAATTTCAATGCGATGTTACAATTATTATATAAAGAATTAAATCAATATAAAACATTGATTGTATTTGATAACGCAGACGTTGAAATCGAAACATTTATGCCTCGTAAAGAAGTAAAAAATATCATGTTAGTTGTAACGACACAAATCAGTGATATTGAATGTAATGAAAAGATTGAATTAGAATGCTTTGATCTTGACATTGCTATAGAAATGTTAGCTGATAATATCGATCACAAACACATAGATTTATCCAATCTACAGAAATTAGCAACTGCATTAGGGTATCATCCATTAGCATTAGATATAGCTATCAAATATTACGATTATCAATTAAAAATGTTAAAATTAGAAAAACAAGAATTCTGTGTTGTCAAATTTTTACAATTACTAACAAGTGATGCCAAAAAATTCATAAATTTCATAGAAACTCCCTTAAATAATGATGATACTACATTATATAATGCATTTAAATATGTAATTAAAAACATATTAGAATATGATGATGGTAAACTTGCATTAGATCTATTATGTTATATATCATATATGGGGAATAAAAATATTGATATTGAAATCTTCAATGCAATATCTGATATATCTAATGAATTACTTGAAGCTGCTGTTGCTTTATTACAAAAATATTCATTAGTTACTGTAAAAAAGAGCAGTAAAATATCAACATTTACTATCATTCAATTTGTAATTAGACATATGCCTATTAATGATAATATTCTTGACTCATTATTAGCTATCATACATTTTAATATGGTAGATAGAATTGAAGGTAAAACTCCTACAGTTGCTAACCATGTAAAACCACACATTATGAAAATATTCAATGACTTCGCATCCGCATCTCATAAAAAAGAATATAGTTTAATGTTCTTAGAATCATCATATACTAGAAAAGAAACAAATTATAGAGATATTAATAAAATGTATGAACATTTAAGTAAATATCCTGAAGCTATAACTATTGAAGTACAATGCTTGTATGTTGAATTATTAATCAAATGCAAAAAATATGAAGAGGTTATTCAAAAAACAGATAAGATTATCAAAGAAAATTATAAGGAAGAATTTGATATTGAAATATATGGATTATTAATCTGGTATTATAGATCATATGCATTAAATGAATTAAATGGGAGTGATGTAAAGACTTGGAAAACATGTAAATGGACATTCATTAGAATGAGTGAACATATGGAATATAATATCAATACATTCAAATGCTTATCGTTACTTACAAAAATTGCCATACAATTAAAAGATGATGAATCCTATGTTGAGTATTGTAAAAATGTAATTGAACATATCATAGGTACTTACATTGATTGGACAAATACTACAGTAGATACTAAAAAGTTACTATTCATGAGATACATTACACTACATTTAAATAGTACAAATCAAACCAATGTAGCTGTAGAATTTATTAATAACATGAAAACAAAAATACAATATCAAATTGATAATACTGAAAATAATGAACAACATAAAAAAATATTAGAATTATTAAATATTAATTTATTCTTATGTTTAATACAATTAGAAGATTATCATGGTGCATTTGGTATCATAACATCAACATATGAAAATCCATTACTTAGTAGAACATTTTTATTTAGATGTATATCAGATTTCTTACAAGACGGTAGTAAATATAAGACATGCTGCGAATTATTAAAATATAGATTATTAAATCATCATATTAATGGTTTTTATAAAGATATATTAAATATTATTAAAAATTTACAAACAGTATTATCAAGATTACATATGAATACAGATGTTATTGAGCTATATGATGCATTAGAAAATGCTGAGCTTAGATTAAATACCGTTACTATGAATCCATGTATTGTTGAAGGTAGATTATATAAAGCATTATTTATTTGTGAAAATGTAGATCATGATGAAAGTTGGAATGTATTTAAAACTGCATTTAATGGATGTTCTTTATATGATAGATGTAAACATTTTGTATTGAGAGAGAAACCAGCTACAAAAAGTGAAATGGAGATAGTAATTTATAGTGCGTTAGAACTTGTTGAGTGCATTTTAACAGATGAGTTCGACTCGGTAGTAACATAAGTTTATTTTTGTTTTACTTCTTATGAACTCAAAGGCATAGACAAGAAGAAAGTATAAAGGAGTAGTCAACGGTGGCTTTTTTTTTTTTTTTTTTTTTTTTTTTTATTAATAGTAATCAACTCATTGATTACTATTCTGAAAACATGATCTCAAAAATTAAGGTGGTTAGTGACTGACTGATATCTCGCAAACTAGATGGTTGCGTATTATAATATAAACACAAAATAAAGAATAAATGGTACTTAAAAGTTTAGCTATGTCAAACATGTGTGAAACACGATAGAATATTTAAGTTATTTCACTTTAAAGATAACATGTAAATGTGGAAATTCAAATTTTAGCAGCAAATTTTAGTCTAAATTAGAAACTTTTTTTTAAATTAAAAATATTATTAAAACTTTTTCGGGACAAAAAAAAAAAAAAAAAAAAAAAAAAAAAAAACTATCTTAAATTTACTTCATGTTATTTAAAAACTACATCATTGTTTTGTTGGAAATAAATAATGTACAAAAATTTATTGTGAAAATATAATTTTTCTTTTAACGATTTCCGGTCCAAGTCAGTCACCTTCTAAGTTAATTATTAAAATGTGCTGAGAGCAAAGCCATCACAGCTAAGACTTGCTTGATGGGAGCAAGAGTTACTCTTGTTTTTGCACTGAATACTTCATAATATTTACAACTATAAAATGTGTTTTTACGTCAACAGATACATATATTCACAACAGATAGATAAAAATAACAGTAACTCTTGCTTGAGCCAAGCTAGCGTGAGAGCAAGTTCTGTCTAGTAGGTTCGGGGTCGCTGTAACGGTTTTACTCTCAGCACGTTAATAATTAAAATTTTGAGGTCGCATTTTTGGGAGGTTTAATTACACAATGATCACTATTGAAAAAAGCCATTGTGGACTACTCTTATAAGCATTTATATCACAATACACTTGATGGGACTTGCTTAAATAACATTTGGTTATAGCAGTGGTCAGAAAAGTTCAATTTATGCAAGCCTCACATTTTTAATTTTTGCCTGTTTCTGATGTCAGAAACAGAAATATTCACTCAAATTGCATATTTTACAGTTTTTTCATGCTCTCTTGTCAGGCCACATTTACATCCTGGTAAAAATTGTCATCAGTTTTGTAGAACCCATTTTGTGTTTGATTATTAAAAAGAACATGTTGTCTATGCCGTTAATTTTTATAAAATTTTAAGCAGAAATAAATATTTGAATTCTGACTTTATATTTGTTTTAAATATTATGAAGGAAAATAAGGCATTGCAGTTAGGTATGATGATATTAAAAGAAATAAGCAACGGCCTTGCCAAAAAAAATTTGAATCAATGTTATTAAAAAAAAAACTCTGAAATTTTTAGGTTTCTAAAGAAAAATAAAGATAGACTTATAAAACTTCTTATTGCCAACTTGTATATATTATAAAGAACTCACAAAATTGGATAAGTTCCTAACACATTCCAAATACAGTATCTTATTCTTATATATTTTGAATGAATTTTAAAAGTGTCTGTATGTACTCTACTAACTATATTGACTATACTACTATACTCTGCTGGGCGCGTACGTGAAGTGTGAGAACACAACACGTTGCATGTTTACATGCATTCCATGATGACGCACAGCATTTGGGAGGTGCATGATCGATATGATTGCACCTACCAGCCTGCCTAGACGTTTCCACGGTTTCTCTATGCTGTCATGGCAAATGCCGGACTGTGCGCTTGTTAGGCCGGTGCCGGCCCGTGTGTGCTTTTCCCTAACGTGTCGATAGGACAATGTCTTGACTGGGACTGGGATTGGTGTAGCACAATAACACAATATGGCAAGCAAACAAAACAACAAAAAAACTATGTAAATAAAACTATTATATTTATGTTATTAGTAATTTTTATGGTTGAGACCCAATTGTTGGCTGGTTCTTATATTTGGCATATATGTTAATGAAAATTTAAAATAAATATTTATGTTTTCTCCTCAAATCATTATGCTAGAGACTTAAAAATTTGGATACACAGGGTATAGGATTGGACTCAATGCTGGCATCAAAAATGCTCTCAACTTAATATTATTTCTGAAAGTATCAACAATTGGGACTCAAAAAAAAAAAAATCAGTAACTGGGTTACCCTAGAGAATTTTTATTGCAGCTTGGATTTCTGTTTGTTAATTTTTTTTAAGTAGTACTGGTTCAAAAAATAATAATGATGAACTTAATTTTTTTTTTTTTTTTTTTTTTTTTTTTTGCTAGTGCATATTTGCATTTTTATTAAAACCAAGAGACTTATTACTTGGCATTATAATCTCAATGTTCACAACTATTACAATCTGCAGATGTGTCCAAGTAAAGAAAATTTTAATAAGTATTAACTGGAATTGTATTTATATATATGTAATTGTAAATAAGAAAATAAAATGTATAATAATATATAAGATATATAACTCTAAAATAAATAGAGTTTGATTTCTAATGTTATAATATTATAACCAAAGAAAAAGAATCTTGTCAACAAAATAATGAATTGTATACTATATATAAAAAAATGTCTTCTATTAAAATGGATAGATTCTAAAAATGCCATGAAAATATTTTAATAAAATAGTTGAACTTTAAAGTTATTTATTTTATTTATTTCTCCTATATCATTAAAAAAGGAAAGGAAAGGAAACTAGTCCTACCCCCCCCCCCCCCCTTCAAAAAAAAAAAAAAAAAAAAAAACGCGGTATTCATGTTTCCAAATAGCGTAATGAATTGAATGACAATTAATCATATCAATGTTGGGAAAACTTAAAAGCAAATTTTTTTAGGGGGTGGGGGAAGGACCAGTTTAGCTTATAGTCTAGTATAGCATCTAAAACCCTTAAATTTGATATTTATTTGTCAAATCGTACATATTATATAAAATTCATTTTATTATATTTTGACATTCATACATTTCTACTTAAGATACCATTCTATTATTATACTGTCTATATAATGTATTTTATTAATTTTATCATTTACTTTATTATGTATGGCAGTATGGGACATATATTATATAAGAAGTAATATTTCTGTCTCTCACACACACAGGTCTCAGTCAGCTATAAATTCAACTCTCTTTCCTCAGTATAATAATAAATGCAATTAAATATTTTTCGTATTAAATTATTACTATTTATATATATTTTTGTGCAATACAAACAACATCAAGAAGTTTTGTATCTAAATATAACAATTAAATTTTAAAAATTAGCTTTTAAATTTTAAATGATAGGCAATAATCTGAACTTACATTAATTATTTTAAATTATATTAACATTTTAATTAATATATTAATTATATTTAAATTGAATATAATTGAAATTATATATTAAATTGAAATTGTCTTACGCTGAAGTATCATTGTGCAGAATTTCAGATTTTTTTGACGAAAAAAGTTTGAGTCTAAAGGCCGACGTCGGTACCCTACTCCCTTAATGTTCCCAAATAGCAAATTATATGATACTATATTTAGGTATCCTTTAATATTGAAAGACCACTTCACCGAGACCGAAGAAAAAAAAAAGACAAAGACAAAGAAAAAGACAAAAAAAAAAAAAAAGTTTATACATACTAAACGCACTTTTTACATGTTTTTTAAGATATTAAAAATGTTTAAGAATTGTTTTCATCTCCGGTAAGATCCATTACGGTAGAATTGTGATAAGATTTGTCCATGCACCATGAAGATTTGACCATTGAAGAAACCATGACGTCACATACCACGTGACCAACATTTGAATCACGAGTTTTAGAATTGTTAAAAATCTGCGGAAAAAAAAACAAAACATGATTTTTGATTTAAATTAATAATATATTTATTTTAATAGTATTATTTTTATACAAGATATATTTTTTTCAGTCTTTAAAAGTAGAAAATTTTAAGGAGCGAAGTTTCCTCTAATGTAGGCTTCCCGTGTAACGGAGTGTCTGAAAGGGTTGCCTACCTATGCAGGCGGCGCTACGATCACGGAAATTATGGGAACCCATCAGATCGCGCGCTAACTTTGTGCTTAAATTTTGTAGATCGAAGGCGAAATTCATAAGTTTATCCCAATTTTTTTGTTTTATCATTATTTTATCTTGGTAAAAACGTAATTCTCATTAGTTGCAGCTAGCTATGAAAAAAAAAAAAAAAAAAAATGACCATATATGCACTTTTTTTTTTTTTTTTTAATTAACAAACATGAAACCCTACAGGTTTTAAACTTCGTGATATAATCAAATTTTTGACTGGCTAACCTCCAAAGTTTAAATAAATTATAAGTTGCTTATCCTTAATGATTACCAATAAGAAAAAAAAAATTTAAGGTGGGAAATCAGCTACTGCGGGATTTGACTAAAATTTTATAAAGAAAGAAAAATCTGAAATTTTGCACAGTGATACATTAGGATATGGTATCTTCAAAAATGTAAAAATTTTGGGGGGTCACCATGCTAGATTTTTAATTGTGATTTTTTGAAGTTTTAGTCCCATAAGAGCCCATGTTAATTTCAATAATTAATTTATTTCTTATCTGATGGTCACGGGTTCTGATAATTTTATCATAGGTAGCTGTTACTGTTAACTTTCAAGTGGCATCATAAAATTTGGAAGTTTTCTTTTTAGATTTTGAGATACAAGCCATCTGAATACAATCCTTAATCCTCAACTCTTATACTTTGTTATCAATGCAGTACCTCATTTGACATATCACATCAGTTATATATTTAGTAAGTTTAATATAAGCAATAAAAACAATTATATATCAAAGCAATTTCTAAAGAAGTACATTATACATTATGAATATCCTATAATTAAAATAAATAGATTTTATTTATTTATTTAATAGTTATAGAGTAATCTAATCACTGCATGATCATTTTATATATTGAGGTGCGTGAGAAACTATATTCGATATTTAAGGAAAATATTTTCGTATAATAGATATAATAAACTTACGATCTTTTGTAGAAGTTCATTTTCTATTAAGGTTCAGTAAATGATTTCCATAGCAGTCATACGATGGCATGTCCTTGCTATTATTTTTTATCAATAATTATAAAGTGAAAATACAATTATGGCAACTCTCTTAAACTATCCACGAAGTATAAGTTCTTGCATTTTTTTTCTCGTTGCAATAAAATAAAAAGTTTTGCAATATTTTACATCGCAGCATTTTATATTTGCTGAAATGTAATTTTTACGAGAGTGAGGTGTTATAAATTACAATATTAACCAACGTGTATTTTTATATTTAGCTGCAATAGTTAATATTTTATTTTATATTTCATCTTTAGTTGCGCATGCAATAACTTTTTATTATTATTATTATCACTAATATTTACTGCTTGAATTTTATATGTATAAAACTAATGGTCAATTTCTTATTATTTTTAATATGTGAATATGTAAAATGTAAATATCTCCCCCCCCCCCTTTTTTTTTTTTGATAGCTTAAATAAATTCCATTAGAAATCATGGTTGTTTAATTACTTATTTTATATATATTCAATTAAACATGCCTATTTTGATTTTTGATTTTTTTTTCTTTATGGAAGATTGGAAAGGTCAAGTACTTTTATAAAATGCATTGATAGAATTTATTCCCATTGCAATTAATTAAATCGTTCTTATATCTTTTATAATAATTTATACATTTGACATATGTGATATTACTGGCTTTTTGACGTATTCTCTGAATCTGGCACTGACTTCATGCCCATGTTTAGGTCTAACTAACATGTAGATCTTGTCAACCTCAGGACATGATTGTAAAATCTTCTCCACCAGTGCTTTGCCTAAGAATCCAGTTGCTCCTGTGATCAGCACACTACGGTCTTTTAGAAACTCGGAGATACTGCTTCTGAAACAACAGAAAAAAAAAAGTCTATCAATTTTTAGTTTGCTTTTGAATTGCATAATTCTTAATGTGAACTACTCCAGTATGCCTCCAAACCGTAATAAATATGATGTCATGCGTATACACCTTATATAGACCCCTTTAACATCCTTGCGCTTTGTCGCCATGTTTGTGGTGCCTAATGTATTGTCCAGCATAGGGGAAACATCATTTCTTCTAAATTTTCACTTAAAAAGAGTCTATTTTAACTGAAATGGTTTTTTTTTTTTCATATTTTTCGAGCTTATTAGAAGCTAGAAATAAATCCTTGATTGAGGTTTGAAGCTTTTTTTGCTATTAAAAAAATAAAAATTACATTTTTCCTATGCTGCCATATGTATTCATATTCATAAGCAGCAAAATGGTGGCTCTTAAATATGAGTGCAACCGGTCTATAGAAAGAATTTTAGCCCAAAGTAACGCGATCTCTGTATTTCCCCTAATTTCCTGCGAACGTAGGCAACCCTTTCAGATCCTTTGTTGCACGGGAAGCCTACATTTGTGACACGTTTCTCTACTTAAAATTTACTATAACGACTAAATATGTATCATGTACAATAATAATTATAATAATTATATAGTAATGTATTATAATGTGTTATGGCTCCAGATAAGGATGGGATATGTAAGAGACTTAAAAAATTCTATATTTTTATAAATGTATATAATTTGATTAAAATACTTTCCTCTGTAATTGTACAAAAATAAATAAATAAATTTTTATAATAAACTTACGATCTTTTGTAGAAATTCATTTTCTATTTCATTTTAATTTTGTATTGTTGAGTTCTGGACCACAAATTATACATTTTCTTGGTTATTTTTAATCAATTAATAATTAAATTAATTATGACGTTGCAATGAAATAAAAAGTTTTGCCACGTTTAACATCAGCATTTAAATTTGCTGAAATGACATTTTTATAATGAGGTGTGTTATATATTAAATTATTAATAATCAAATTCATATTATCATAATTTAAAGTTGTATTACTTTATACTTTTTACATGATTAAATCATGTAAACGGCGCGTTCATACCCAAGTCTAAGCCACAAAGATTTACTAAACTTTTTTATTCTCTCCACTAAAACAACAATTTTGTTATATTTATAGTTTTTTTAAACAAAAAATATATTTATTTTAAAATAAAAATGAAGTGCAAATAAATAAAAATAACATTTATGACTATATTTTAAATAAAATTTATATAATTTAAAATAAAATATTATATATAATTATAAAAATATTAATTATATCATGAAAATATCAGGTTAACACACTATTATCTGATACTCTTGGGTTGAACTTTATAAGCTGTAAGATAGTATGTGCTAAAGAAATAATAATAATTGTGCGAGACAGATAAGTGTAATTTATTTCCCTTTAACGTAAAAGTATTACTTTCAAGTATAGATGTAATTTAAATTTCACGTATATCTACACTAAACAGTTTTTAATGTTTATATTTAGATGGCTTGAATATCACAATCTAAAACAAAAAATTAAAATTTATGATATTATTTGAAAGTGAATAGTAACAGCTACATATTATATACATAGTAAATTTTTCAGAACCCCGTGACCATAAGATAAGAGAGAAAATAATAACTGGCTCTTATGGGACTAAAACTTCACTACCCACTCCCCCCACTTTTTTTTTTTTTTTACAGTTTTGAAGATACTAATAAGCCCGATAATTAAAGCCCGGATTAAAAGGCACTATTTTTCGAAAAAAAGGCGCCTAAAAAGGCACTTTATTTTGGAAAGAAAGGCAAAAAAAAAAAAAAAAAAAAAAAGGGCACTCTAAAAATGCAATATGGGATATAAAATGAGGTATGCAACAGTTTTAAATTTTTTTTTATCATAATCTGAATGTTATCTTGACATTCTAATATAAATAAAGCTATTTTGATGAAATTAATTCAAAATAAATATAAAGTACTGTTGTTTTTATAAATATTTAATTACTTTAAGAACTATTTAATACATTTAGCAATAAAGATTTTTTTATAGTATGAATGTTTTTTATTGTATCAATAAATTTATTTTTTTTTTTAATATTAATTTTTTTTAATAAATAAAAATTGGAAATCACTTTTTTTTTTTTTTTTTTGCATTTTGCATTTTTAGTACAAATTTGAACAAATATTTAAAAAAAAAAAAAAAAAGGCAACGAAGGCACTTTTTAGAAAAAAAGGCGTGAAAACCAAAAAAACTTAAAAAAAGGCAAAAAATGCATTTTTTTTTTTTTATTGGATTTTCCTGACCACCTTCTTATGACCGATGGAAATATGAAGTTTGAACAAAATAAACCCGGTGCATATTAAAGACACTTTGCCTATGAATCCGGGCTCTAATGATAATCGATAACGCAATGCTAATAAAGAAAATATAGTAAAATTCAGATGATCATCACTGCCGTTTTCTCGTAATATACTGTTATATCTGGGTTAAACGTCATTATCAGTAACAAGTATTAAAACATTTGTTGTTGTTTTTTGACTTATTTTTTATTATTTAAGAGATTACGTAATTAAATAATCTTCCTTTAAAATCTAAAAGTGAAAGGGTAAAAAAATTATAATTAAAGATCTTTAAATCATATAATTTTTTGTTTAAAGTATTTATATACTTCCTTAAGCCCGCTAGTCTTTTATAATATAATACTTTTGGAGGTTTGCATTAGATCATATTGGAGATTGTAATTTTATTTTATTCAAAAGAAAAAAAAAAAAGAAAAAAAAGTAAAGTTATTTTTAAATTAAAATTTACTTGGCATTATTTTTAAGGTATAGCGGAAGTGAGTTTTAAAATTTTCATTAATTAAGCAAGCTCTCATGAGAGTTACAACTACCTCGTATATAATATACAATCATTCAAACGGAGTCGCTCTCACGAGACATATTACTTCCAGGAGACGCATATATATATATTACGTTCACTTAGCTTGGCATACCCAATTTAGGCCCAAAGGTATGTGCGCTAGTGGACATGACGTGCACTTGGCCTACAGTAAATTTAGAGTGTATTCGAATATCATTGCAAATATACCACACGTTTTTAAATGGTATAAAATATGATCGTACACGTGTGTACAGTAAAAATTAGGTTCTCTATAATTTTTATATTCTTCTTCGTTTTATGCGTAGGGGCTTATTTTATAATATAGAAATCTTTTTATTTTTATTTTTTATTTTTTTACTATTATTATATGATATGAACGCAATTAAATTTAATTAAAAAAAAAATTACCTGATTGCAATTTTAATGTCACCATCTGGAATAATAAAGTTGTAATCCTATATCCATATGTATATCCTGGAATCCAAAATTTCAAAATTTTGATTTCTCTATAGCTTTAATAATTTAGAGAGTACTAATATTATTATTTTTTATTAATTTTTTATTATTATTGTTATTTTATTATTATGCCGTCAAATGCACCAGGTATATTATTTTTAAAGTAATTTTGAACTATATAAGTATAAGATATTTTGCACAATCTAGATTTATCATAAATTTAAAACTATTATGCAAGTATAGGGTGTATGCGGATGACGTCATATTTATTGCGCTTGGAGGCCATACTGGAGTAGTACATAACATTGCTCAGCATAGGACAAACTTCATTTAAGCTAATTTTCTTCGGGAAATCTGTTAATTTTTTGTTATTGTTATTTTTCTCACATACTTGAGATACTAATTCAACATATTTACAGCATCAATGCTCTCAAAAATATTGCATAGTGGTTTAAAACTGGCAAAATGATTTTATTTCCTATGCCACCCATGTTATTGAGTTATCCAACATGGCGTCAACTTTAACATGAATGCATAGACCCTATAATAGACAGGAAAGTTTGAAAATTTCCATCGCCAATAACGTATAAGTACCAATACCATTCAAAAATTCAAAGGTACTATTTAAAAAAAAAAAAAAATGTTATTCCAAAATATTAAAACCTTTAAAACAAAAATGCATCAAATGCAAATTGAAACAAATTTTTAGTAAAAAAATTAAAAATTTTTAAACAATGGAATTAAGTTAATAATGTTAATAAGAACCTTTTAATGTTTGTGTCCTCTAATCCCTATACTGTTAATTGAAACAAAAAACCTAAGATTTTTATTATTATAATTATAAATTATAAAAAAGCTGTCTCAGCCTCCACATAATTGAGGCAATTCGTTATTATTTGTGAAAATTGCAATTATTAAATTACACAATGTCAATACTATATATTTCAACTTATTCAATTTTTTTAGACCTTCCCTTCGATCTTCGATCCCTTTTTACTTTACAACAAGCATACAATTATTAAATAGAACACGTAGTACAGTAAATTGCAACATAATATGAAGTCTGCAAACCTTGGTACAGTTTGCTGTAGTCCCTTGGGAAGCACTGGAAAACTTTGTGAATATAATATTATGACGCGCTGCGACTTTCCATTTTTATTGCACAAATTGCAATTTTTCAAGGCATAATTATATAATATTTATTTAATAAGAAAAATAATTATTGTCATTCATGGTCTTTCTTAGTACTTATAGTAAAATTAATTAACAAACATATAAATGAATAAGAAAATTATTTAATAAGCTTATTTTATATAAGTTTTTTGTGGTAAATATTAATGAAAAGATATAAAAATAATAATTTGCAATTATAGTTTACCGCAAAAAAAAAAAAAAAAAAAAAAAAAAAAAAAAAAAAAAAAAAACGATTAATATTCTCTTATTTAATAATGAATTGCGTAATATATATATTTTTTCATTTTTATCACTTATTATTTAGTGATAATTTTTTTATATATATGTTTTTTATTCTTATAATAACACTATAAAATTGGTCAGTTACACTCCCCTCTTTCACTTCTAAGAATTTTAGACCCATTTTTGAGACAATATTATTGTCTCTAAAAATCCTTTTACGCTCTCAATTAATTACCAAAAAATTAATTAGCAAGTTTTTTTTTTAATTAAATTTTTTTTTTTATTATTATTGTTTGCAAGTTTCTGTATTTTTTGTAGATTTTTCTCTCACTTTTTCTGTCATTAATGACAGATACAAGAAATTATATAGTTACAAATAAGTGATTAAAATTTCACTCATTTCTCACCATGTGCAAAAATACTTCAATGAAAATAAAAATGTCATGCTATAATTTCCCCTGCACGTATATGCGCGTATTATGGCTATATCAAATGAACTTGAATGCACCTGTATCTCGTATAAAGATGTGTGGTAGTTAATAAGTGGTCTTGCAACTTTCACATTGCGCGAAATTACACTGCCGACCTGACGAGTGACTTTTTTATATATATATATATTACTTCTAAATATAAAATGCCTGGAAGTATACTGTAGAGTAATTAATTTTATTTTAGTATGGAGTGAAATAATTTTTATTTCAGCTTCGGTATAAAATTAGCGAATTTAAACTTTATGAAAAATGTCTTTAAAGGAGCAGAGTACTGACCTTATATCTCAAAAAACTAGAAATGTTTTGGGTCTAAATTTGGTGTCATTGTGCAGCTAAGGGTCACACCTAGTCGTGATAAAAATTTCATGATGTGTGACCGTCCCGAAAAAAAGAAAAAAATTATTGAAATTAACATTGGGCCTTGTGGGCTTAAAATTTCAAAAAATCATATAAAATTAATTTTCACCGTGACCCCCCAAAATTTTTATATATTTGAAATTGTCTCAAGCTGAAGTATCACTGCAAAATTTCAAAATTTTTTGACGAGAAAAGTTTGAGCCGTAATGGCCGACATCGGTCCCCTACTCCCTATATAATTATAAATATATATATATATTATATATATATATATATATATATATATATATATATATATATATATATATATATATATATATATATATATATATATATATATTATATATACAGTAACAAAATCTAATAAAAAACTTACGTAGGTGAAAATACGTAATAATTATGCTAGCTCATTTTCAGCACAATTTGTTGAATACAGCATAACCTATTATGCTACATTTCATAATAACTTTGTTATAAAAACATAAAATGTTTTTTTGTGCAGCATAATTATTTATGATGTACTTATTTAGCATCATCTATGCTATAATGACATAAATTTTTATCACGGCTAGGTGTGACCCTTAGCTACACAATGACACCAAATTTAGACCCAAAACACTTCTTGTTTTTGAGATATAAAATCGGTACCCTACTCCCTTAATATAACAACACCAGCTAATAATATACCAGCTAATATAAAAACAAAAAATGTAGCATAGAGCATATTAGGAATAAAGACGACAAATGTTAATGAGCCCTTATAATAAAATATTAAAATTGTAAATTTACGATATTTTCCTAAAATTATGGTTACGTGTCCTTATATTTGTCCTTATATTATTTAAATTTCTGAAAATCATGTAAAAATCAATAACATATAATGTTGGAATACTTAAAACCAAATCATTCACAGAAAAAAATATATTACGTAATTTATGCTGCATTTAGCATTTATATCATTGTAGCATAAATGATGATAAAAAAATAGTTTATTTAATGAATAAGTATAAAAAAGTTATCAGTACATCTTAAATAGAGTTCTCTAATCTTAAATAATTATACTATACAACATTATAATTTATATTAATTGTTTTGCTACAGAGTTATTATGAAAATGAAACATAGTTATGCTGTTATGTTGTTGCAGAAAATGAACTAGCATAGTTATTGAACAATACATAATGGAGGTTGTCATCAGTTTAAAAAAAATCTTAAAAAAATTTCTATGGCTTAAAACACGTAAAAGTATGTTTCATTTAAATTTCTCCGAAATCGGTGGAGTAGTTTTTTCAAAAATCGCAAAAAAAAAAAAAACAAAAACAAAAAAAAAGTGTTTTTCTCCATAAGTTAATAATGCTGTTCGTAAACCCTGTTCTCTTGCACCAAAAAATGCGCATTCCATTTGAATAACCATAGGCGATCGTCATTTTTGGTGCAGAGAACAGCATTAATGTTAAATTAGGGGAACGGGGACCTTTACCTTTCCCCGCGTCTCCTCGCGCGCTAAACCGATAAGCTCTATTCAAAATATACAATAAAATACATTGATTGTAATTTCCGCTAATAAAGACATTAAATTTCTAAGCACTTCAAATTTTTTTAACTAAATATTTTTCTTGCGTTCTTAAAAATTTTCTGTAGTCTTATTTATCATACGCAATATGCATTCAAATTTTGCCATGCATTTTAGTAATTTAACAAATTTATACGTAGACATTATTAATACAATAAAATTCCCAGACTCATTATTACATAATAAAGAAACAAACTTAAAATGACGAAAAATATATATTAATACTAAAAAAATATGGTACGTGTACTAAACCTACTTAATAATTAAGAAATGCTTAAAAAGAGATTTCATTGTATTATCTTGGGAACTAAGTTAAAAAAAAAAGAAAACTATTTGATATAGTTATTTAATATCCTTTCTCTATGCGTTTGTGCGGCGGAGTTGCGAGGGAAAGTAGAAAAAAAAAAAAAAAAAAAATTATGAGAAAGTCTCTTATGTATAATATGATGCATTCAAGAAATCATTAGTATCCCAGTGTTTAATCATATCACAACAAAAATTACGCACGTCTCTCTCTATATGTGTTTACGAGGTAAGTTTTTTTTTATGATTTATATTTTTAGAAACTTTTTGTCTGTTTATTGAATTCTTATGAGAATTTTGTCAGATAGTTTTTTTTATATAATATAAAATATAAATATTTATTTAAGATATAAAACACAATATTTGCATATTTATTATATGGCAAATATGTAATATATTTTTACACGAAGCAAAATAGGAAATAGGTATTATTTACAATAGCTTTGGTTGCAAATTGAATATGAGTATATGGAGTTGGAATCAAACTTATTGATTAAATTTGATTGCTTTAAAATATTGCAATGTGTGAACATAACTTTATATATTTCAAATTTCATGTTTTTACTAAAAATATTATTTCTATTAAATTGAGAATCAGGTTCTAAGGGGAATAAAATCTGATAGATCACAATTTTTAATAAATTGTGTATTTTTTTAAGATTTAAAAAGTATTAACTAATGTTTAATGTTATTTTAAAATTGATATTTTGCCAATCATATTGAATTGATAAAACTACTATATTATACAAAATGTCATTGCATGGTAGGCGATTTAATTTAGTCTGCTAATTAAAAAATAAAGCAGTTAATTAAAAATTAAGCACTTCTGATTTCTTTTTTTAATCCACATGTTACAATTAAATTTCTTCGTGCAGCATTGTTTACTCCCATTTAATATTCATTAAAAAAATACCATTACTGATTTTTAATAATTATATTATTAGCTTTAATGATATAGGGTTTAAAAATTACGTTCTTGTATTATGTATATATGCTAATATGTATTTTATTAAATACTACGTTAAAACTGATAATTATATATGTATTATGGACAGTAAAATTATGAAACACTCTGACAAGTGATTATTGTTAAAAAATAGTCAGAGGACCATGTAAGTGGGTATGTACCTTTTTTGGCCTCTTAATAAAAATCAATTATTATTATTAAATAATTAATATGTTTGTATTGCAATTATGTAATTAAAGTTTTTAAAGTTTCATATTTCCAAAAAAAAAAAAAAAAAAAAAAAAAAAATGAAATGAAATAAATTGCAAGCAAATATACAATATTATATTATTATTAAAATATTATATAATAGTAATAGCACTTTTGTGTGAAATGAAGTATGCATCAGTGACATGATAATTAATAGAATTAATGATGATAGTATTTCGTATCATATTAACTAAAATTAAAATGATTTAAATTAAGCAAATTGTTTTCAAGTCACAATTATTTGAAACATTATTTACAGTACATCATTACATGTGGGTGCATATAGTTATTTGAACTTATTTGTAAGGTGTACTATTTTTTTTTAATAATAATTATATAATAATAATAACTATAATTTTTTATTGAAAAATTCTGCTGTATAGACATATCGCGCTGCACATAATTCCAAAACTATATAGTAAACTATAGTACACCCCTAAAAAAAAAAAAAAAAAAAAAAAAAAAAAGGTCTCTAAAATTTCTTTGACTTGAGCAGTAAATAACATTGACCAGCTTGGGAAAAATATTACTTTTTTTGGCAAATTAAAATAAGTCTTTTATCAATGTACTTTAAATGTGGTTTTTCATATAATATAAAATAAAGTGTTTACGCCTGAGAAAAATTATACAATTATTTTATAGTATAGAAACATTAAATTTCCTAAGAAAGAGGCCAAAATTTAGCTTTTGTTATGAGCTGGGAAATGTGTTTATCTATGCTCAAGCATGGCGCTGGAGCGCAATATCACCCTATACCCTATACACCCTATAAGGTGGTTGCATCCATATAGAAGTCAAAGCCTTATGTGATTACTGATCACTAAATAAAATGAGCCAGGTATGGTAAAATAACACGATATTGCCAGTTAAAAAAAAAAAAAAAAAAAAAAAAAAAAAAAAAATTGACAGCACTTATGTTGTTAAACGGTTGAATTCAGTTTTCAAGTACATGCGAGAAAAATAATAAAAAATTAAATAATTTTCCAAAACAACAACAACAACGTTTGTTTTATGCTAAGCAATGTTATTCATAGCTCCAGTATGGCTTCTAAGCGCATTCAGTATTATGTCATGCACATAGTTTCTTGCAAGGAAATAAAAAAAATATATCAGATACTAAAATACACATTATGACATTCAATGGGACTGACGTTAGCAGTAAAACACGCCAATTTATCACATTCAACGCGGAAAAAGAAGCAAAGAAACTCTAATTTTGTATCCTTATTTAGCACTATCTTTACAGCAATATAAATTTGTGTTGAACCTAGATTTTCTTTTTAATATAGGATATATAAGAAACAAAACCATAAAAATTATACAAGAAAAATTTTATCACTTTATTTATATTACTGAAATCCGTTTGAATATTTAACACAGCTAGCACACTTCAATAATAGTTTTTATATTAAAATTCAACTTGTCATTGTTTATTATAATAACAGTCACATTTGCACTTGACACTTATTATATGGCATAACTATTAATATGAATTCTACGTAAGAAAATTAAACCCTTGACCTTAACCATAGAATTAAGCAGTAGAGAATATAATGTGTTGTTTATTAATTTTGAATTGTTTAAGGAAAATATTTATTTTCAGTAACAAAATTTTTAATTTAATTTTCACATATATGCGAAATATATAATATATAAAAACATCTTTATCTAACGAGAAACGAAAGAAAATCTGTTACGAATAATTATAAATGAAGCCATATTAAGGTTGAAGGTTACATAACAATACGATTATTTGCTTGGGTATTAGAATAATAATTAGTTTTCCTTTTCTTTTTTTTTTAGACAACTATATTTGTAAAAAGAAGGAAGGATAGTATCCTTGTCGCATATTTATATTATACCTGTATGCACTTTTATATACAATATATAATAATTGATGACCATTACATATATATTTATTTTTATTATTAAGCTAAAAAAATTTAGAAATAATTTTTATTTTAAGAGTTTAATTAATACATTGAGTTAAATTATACATCTTTCTTCCTTTTCGAAGAGTTTTTATAATGTAAAAAAAAAAAGCATTGTTAGTTTCTTAAGAAGGTGTATTGAACTTATAGATCTAATTTAAATATTGGTTCATTTTAATTTTTTAATACCTTCAAAGAATTACTGTAAAAAATCTCTCATATTTCGAATTGTATGTAATAATAATTAGCGGTTTTTCTTGGGCAAATCAGGCTATACAAACCTCTCAATTTAACCCAAACCGTTTAAAAATACAGTCAGTTACAATTTTTTAAGTTAAATAACAATAAGTTCATAATGTTATAACTTATAAAGTTATAATATACTTTATTTTTAAAGAAATGCACATTGATAATTTTTAATTTTCATAGTAATAGTTTAATGCTATAAATTTACTGTAAATCGGAGTAAAACAAATATAAATATATAACCTAAAGAGAAAGGGGTGTTTTTTTTTAATCTAAAAAGAATTCTCTCGAATCATTCTATTACAACTTTCATGCTATATACATTTTTTTTCATTCAATGAGAACTGCACATTCAAATAATTTTTTTATGATATGCATTTTAAAACGAGTACACTGAACTAGTTTAAAATTCAGTTATAAAAAGACAACAGAATAGAATACTGTCAATATCATTCTTTTAACAGTTTTTATTTTAGAAGAAAAGATTTTTATAAAATTTAACCTCAATTTCATAAACAATTAAAAAAAAAGTACTTTTATATATCAGTCATATCAATTCTGACAACTCATATTACAAATATAAGTACATATTCCTCCTTTCCTCTCCGTCCCCCTTAAATATATATATTGAGATTAGTATTACATTATATACAGTGTTAAAGTATCGTAAAATATTATATTACCCTCATACACACAAGTAAATTTTTTTCCTATGTTTAGCTTATCACCTTTCCTGATAACAGCTTTATGGTCTTATCCTCTTTTTTTTTACAGCACACTTAATATTATTTCAAGTTAAAACTTACTATGTCTAGTTCTATACCAAATTTTCTAAATTTTGTTATTTTTTTGTGTGTTTGTTATTTCAATTGTTTTATTTAACTTATATAGGAGTTTACTTTGTGAAGTGACTTTCATGTAACAATGTTTTATTAAATTTTAAAAAAGAAATAAAGAGGTTAGTATTATATTAAATTGCATTATCTTGCAAGTTATAGTAATACTTGCGATTACTATAGCAGTAATTACGCGATTGTAATAATACTAATTTGGCATGTACAATTTTTTTTTTTTTTTTTTTTTTTTTTACTTATAAGAATGAGGAAGGTTAAATCTTTTTAACCCCCACTTTTTATGACATTTTTGAAAAGAGCGTTAAATTTTTTGAAGCGCTAATTTTTCTTAGAACGATTGGAGTATTTTTAATTAATTTTTTAAAATCGACCTAAAAAGCCTTGTGACGTCATCAATCGGGCATTTATTGCGGAAAGTATTAAGGCGGTGGGGGACCGACTTGGACCGGAAATCGCTAAAATAAGAACTATATTTTCGCTATAATTTTTTGTACATGATTTAATTCCAATTAAACAAACACTATAATTTTCAAATAAAATCAAGTAAATTTAAAAAATATTTTTTTATACCAAAAAAAAATTTTAATGGTATTTTTAATTGTAAAAAAGTTTCTAATTTGACTATAATTTCCCGCTCAAATTTAAATTTCCAAATTTACATGTTATTTTTAAAGTGTAATAACTTAAATATTTGCTCGTGTTTTTACATGTTTGACATAACTAAAATTTTAAGTAGCATTTCTTCTTTACTTTGTGTTATTTATTATTATTCGCAACCGTCCTAGTTTGCGAGATATCAGTCGGTCACGTACCCCCTTAACCGTAAAAGGTTCAGTAGCCAGTTTTTTGAAATCCTGAGGACGAGTTAAATTGGTTACTGAACCTCGAACGATTAGTATTTGCCGAGAAAAAAGTGGACTGATGACGTCACAGGCTTTCTGGGCTGATTTTCAAAAATTAATTTAAAATACTTCGCATGCTCTAATCGTTCTAAGAAAAAATAACGCCTCAAAATTTTTTAAAGCTCTTTCCAAAAATATCATAAACTCAACAAAAAATTTTCAATTCACCTTTCTCATACATTACAACTTCGGCACAAGTTTTTGAATGGTATAACGTAAATTATCATCACTTATATCACTATTGAGTATTTTTGAAATTGATTACAACTGCATTAAAAAAAAATACACATACTTTAACAAAAAATGTGTTACGATTACTTATTAATGTATGATTTTCTTGACAATTCTTGGAATTCTTCTTATCAGCGAAGAATGTTGTTAAAACAATTTGTATTACCTTATAGCTGAAAAAATATTTAATATATAGTGTTCATGCGTCATTTAAATGTATGAGTTCTAACTCTAACTACAGTAGTTTTCTCAATAATTGCTTTATATCTCGCAATGATAAAAAAAAAAAAAAAAAAAAATCCCTTCGCTATTTTTGATTAGTTTCTCGTCATTTCTGGCAACAATAATTGAGTTTTTAAATTAGAAATTTTCGATATCAGATTTTCTTATTATCATCTATATTTGAAGATTTTTTTTTATTATATAATATTGCCTCTAGCTAAAGAAGTATAATACAGTATATTATTAATTATATACATATACGTATTAGTATATATAGTACAATACTATACTGACGTTTGAAAGTTTCTGAAAAATACAAGGAGTGGTGTTTAACGCTTCCAGACAAATTAAACTAAAAGCCCGGATATATCTTTAACTGAGGTGCTTTGCGGTATGATTTCTTATTTGTTCTGGGAGTAAATCAAATATTTGTGGGAAGAAAAAAAAAGTGGCAAAGGATTTTGTTACATGAAAAACTATTATTTTTTCTTTGTTTTGACAAAAATTTAATTTATTTTCTTTCTTTTCGTCTATAATTTTTGTTTGTATTATACACGTTTTTTTTTTTTTAAGTAATTTATTATACATTTGCTATATTTTAGAGCACAAATGTTGCAATTATAGTAATTATATGCTGAACATATTATTGCTGTAGTATACTCACTTATAAAGTATAATACAATATAATTGATAAACATCATTTAACTTATAATGCTGTGTTTAAATGTTTGTCTCCATTGTGTTATAGCATTAAAATTACGTATTTATTTTGATCCGTTTACTGATACTTTCATTATAATAATATATTATTTTCAAAAAAATTACTTGTTTTTTTTTTTACTATTATTATTATTATTTTTTATATATATTTAAACACAAATTATACAAATCCATCGAAGGCATAGCTTAACAGGTTGATTCTTTCTCTTTGTCTACAGAATGTCAAAGTATTAAATTAAATTATTACTAATTAAATCATGAATTAAGTTTATATTTCTAAACAAATAAAAAAGTATCATGTATTAAAAATGCTGCAAAATATGTATAAATAGTATTATATTTATATATAAAAACAAAGCATTGCCTTATGATGTTCCCATGGAGCAAATTGTATAAATTAAAGTCTCAATATAAATATGAATGCATTATATTTAAATCATGGTGATTGAATATTACATTATTAAAATATTTATTAAAAGGAAAAAAAAAGGTTTTTTTTTCTTTCTCTTGTTTGTATAAAATTTCCTCAAGGTCGTTCATTTCAATCGCGTTTATATTTGGCTTTTGGTCTTCGTGTAAAACATAAATTATAATTGAATACATTTACTTTATGCCTTTAAAAGCTTGATTAGCCCTGAGTTAAAACAAATCTAAAAATTAAACAGAAATTATAATAAATTAATATTTAATATAAAATGACACTTACTGATACTTATATATAGTAATTGCATCGTCATAATATGGTATTCCCATTTTTAACACTTATTTGTAATGCTCTCAAGAATAAAATAATGTAATTTGTTTAGGTGGAAGTGGAACTCCATCATTTAGGTCTAAAGGACAAAGATTATAAATCGACTCAACACCTCGTTCAGTCTTCATTATGCAGCCGGCTAACGCGAGAGAAATGACGGGAGAGCAACCACAACATGAACTGCAACAGTAAGTATTTTTATTATTATAATTTGTATCATGTTTATTATTTTTACACTTTAAAAATTTTAAATTAAAATTATTTATTTATTTTTAAATTTATATTTTTAATTATATTTTATAAATTAAAAAATTATTTAATCAAATTTTTTTTAAAAATAAATAATTAAATATTATTTCAATATGAATGACTTTAAGGCTAAATGTCCAATACTTCATCGATTAGAAAGTTACAGAATATGACTTTAATTTCATTACAAGTGTAAGTTGGATTAATTATCTAAATCTAAATAAAGTTTGCATCTCTTTCATAGATGCACTTGAATTACAATAAAAAATTCATAACAAAAATCACAAAATTGGGCCATTTAAATTTAGTTAGTAAGAAATGACACTTAAATGACATGTTGCAATGTGTTCACTGAGACACGAATAATAAATCTTAAAATTTTCAATAAAGGTGAGTTTCTTATCAATATCATAGGTATGACATCACCTTTGTTGAAAAGTTATAAGAAGTGGTTTTTGATACTAATAGACAGCTTGCTTTAATAATAATAAAATGTATAAACAATGTTACTTTAAGTTAGTAGTTATAGTTCATATTTAAGCATGGTAAAATTTCATGCAAACTCAGTTCAAAATTATCATTTCGTTTATTAAGTTTAAATTTTTCAATTTTTATTTAATTATTTGAGACTAAAATTTATAGTATGATGATCTTTTGTAACGTCTTCTTTATTTTTATTTTTTTTTTTATTTTTTTTTTTTTTGAATTTTTAAATTTTTAGTTCAAATAATATATATAGTGTTTCCTGTTCACCTCAATTGATAAATGAAAGCTCGGTGTTTATACTTTTAAATTTTTAAAAAATTGCATATATATTATAATTTTAATATTCCAAAGAATCAAAGAAAATTAAAACATTTTAGAATGTAATAAAATAAAATCGATACTCTCAATTACGAAGAAAAAAATGGGGATTTTTTATCGTATTCTAAAAAAAAACTTACTTGTCTAGTCATGAATCGAGTGTTATACGTAAATTCTTAATTATTGAGTATATCATGGCAATTTTAACTAAATTTTGAAAATTGAAAAATGACGTCACAGGCGGTAACCTATGCACCTGGGCATATAGGAAAAAGTTGCCGCCCGTGAAGTCATTTCGCGACTTTCAAAAATTAATTAAAAATTCTTAACGAACTAAAAAAATTAGAAATTCGTAAATCAAAATAATTTATTTTTTTTTTATTATTTTTTTTTTAAAGAAAATGTTATAAAAATGCCCCCTGAATTATTTTTTGTCTTCCTTATTATGCGAAAAACTGTAACGAAATGCATCGAGAAGGAAAAAAAAAAAAAAAGCTTTTTCTTATATAAATATTAGAACGTAAACAAAAATTAGTACTATTAATAAAGTATTTATTGCATTGCAATATGTGTTCTTCTAATACATGATATAAATGATTTAATATAATATTCCTACTTTTAAAATATATATACGAGGGCATGTAAGTACACCTGTTTTAAATGTGATGTAACTAATAAGCATACATGCATAACCTAATCAATATTATATTATTATAACCTTCATAATAATACAGTATAGTACCCACTTAAAGCAATGTCATGGTCATTTAGCTTCCTGTGTAAAAATATATGTACACTAATGTCAATAGCGTGATTGGAAATTAAATTATTATGTTAATTATTATATGAGAGTGATTGAAAGTGTTGTAGTTTTATAAGGCTATATAAATATACTTATTTGAAATAAAATAATATTGTTAGACGTACGTGAAGTGTGAAAGCGTTGCACGATGCGTATATACAAGTATTTCATGAAAACGAACAGAATTTCGGGAGGTGCTTGATTTGATATGATTGCACTGTCTAGCTTGCGTAGAGTTTCCACGGTTTATCTAGGCTGTCATGGTAAATACAGGGCTGTGTATTAGACCGTTGTTGCCCCTTGTAGCGTTATTCATTGTGCCTGTCAATAAGATAATAAGACAAAAATCAATCTGTATTTAAATGGAGAGAATTTATTTTTTATTATTATTTTTTAAATGCAAAAGCAAAAATTATTAATAATTTTGTAAGATTTTTTATTCTTCATAATTTTTTTTTATAATATTTAAATTTTCTTTATTAATATTTTGTTATTAACTATTAAAATTACTAATTTATTAATATATTCTAGAATTAATACCTATTGTGTAATTATTTAAAAACTATTTTTTAATTTTATATAAATTATTATAATGTGTGATTAATACAGAAATGTTACTTAAAATAATTTTCATTGTTAGAATGATTGTTCAAGTCACAACAATTAAGAAAGAAAGACTATCAAGAAATGCATTAAGGGAATAAGGTACCGACCTTATATCTCAAAAACTAGAAATGTTTTGGGTCTAAATTTGATGTCATTGTTTAGTTAAGGGTTACACCTAGCCGTGATGAAAATTTCATGATGTTTGACCGTCCCAAAAAAAAAAAAAAATTGAAATTAACATTGGACCTTATGGGCTTAAAATTTCAAAAATTTATATAACATTAATTTGCACGGTGACCCCCTAAAATTTTTATATATTTGAAAAATTTTCAAGCTGTAGTATCATTGTGCAAAATTTCAGATTTTTTTGACGAGAAAAGTTTGAGTCTAATGGTCGACGTCGGTACCCTACTACGTTTGACGCCAGGGTTACCAACTATTTGAAACATGAAAAGAGGACAGGATACCCTATACTGAGGGGGGGTGCAGGGGGGGACACCCCCCTGCCGGGGGTGCGGGGGTGTCCCCCGCAAGAAATTTTGAGAATTTTGGATTAAAATTCACAATTTGGTGCTATTTCTGGCCCATGTTTGAGTATTTTAATCTTATTTTAAAACCATTCATTTAACGTAAGATATGAATATTTTTATTAAATAATTAGGTCCAAAAAGATTAAAAAATATATAATGTAATTTGGAGGTTGTCGGTTAAAAAAAATTCTTAAAAAATTTCTAGGCTTAAAACACGCTTATTATGCCTAGTATTTCTCATTTAAATTTCTCCAGAATCGGGCAGAGATTAAGTGTTCTCAAAAATTGAAAAAAATAAATAATAATAATAACTTTTTCTCCTCATTAGCGTAATGTTAAATTAGGGGACCCTTAGCTTTCCTTGAGCGTTAAACCAATAAGCTCCATTATTCAATATTTCAAGTTTTTTTTTTTTTTTTTTTTTTTTTTTTGAGCAGTTGAGGAATTTTTAATTATTTTTTAAAGTTGTGATGAGAGAGGGGATAAAAATTTGTGGCCAATATACTTAATTTTTTAGTTATTAGAATGTACAAAATATTTAAAAATATTTAAATTTATAAACATTTGAAGGAAAAAAAAAAAGATATATAGAGAGAGAATTAAAAATTGAGCAATACTATATATCAGATTTTTTTCTCAGGATCTAATTATCATAAAATAATGTTTATTTCTAAAATTTTCTTTTTTTATTTTATGTTTCAATCATTGTGTTTTTGGCAATACCTATAAAGCTATTTATGAAGAAACTTTAATTTTTTAGTTTAAACTACCTGGGCCACAAAATAATTACGTGCTATTTTTATTAGAAAAGAGATGCAATTTTTTTTAATCATCCCGTGTGTCCTGCACCCTGAACAGATAAATCTAGAGATGGAACTTGAAAAAAAAATTATCCAGGAATTTTAGAAAATGGCATCAAAATGATGCCATACATATGGTATAAAATATGGTACAAAATAACCCCCAAGTCAATATTTCTCAGACGGTTTCCTGTTTTTCAATCAATTTTACTATCGCAGCTAGTTTTTTCATTTAATAAGTATATTTTTTGTTAAATTTCTGTTCGTTTCATTTCCCCCATAAAAAAAGTAAACATTAAAATTGTGACAGGAACATCAAATCATTTGCTAGCACTTAATTAGTATATTGTTGGTCTTTAGGTGTGCTTATATTTTCTAACTAACTTTTTTTTTTAAATAAAATAAATTAAATGCATTTTAGAGAAGTTGCGCAAAGTTTTGCTCGCCGCAGGCGAAAGACATTTTTTGAATTTTCCTTAAATTTTTTCTACTAAATTAACTTTTTGTTGTCCTCTTTTTGAAGGCCAAAAAGAGGACAGTCCTTGTCCTTTTTGGTACTTGAGAGGACAGAGGACAAAAGCCCGAAAAAGAGGATGTCCTCTTAAAAAGAGGACAGTTGGTAACCCTGTTTGACGCATAGAAGTAGAAATGCAACAAAACTATTTTAACATTTGAAGTTTCGATTTTATCATAAAAATAACAACATTAGAGATGCATGTAATTTATTTTACGTATATAATCAGAAAAAAAAAACAAAAAGATATGATGTACACACGATTCAGTTAAAATATTCTACCATGTAAAAATTCATTACAAAAACTTGCATTGTTATTCTTATGGGAAAAACATGCGCTACATTAAAATATTATGTTATTATATACTTGATTATACGTTAAAATGCAGTTTATAATTATGAGATTTGAGACTCGCTAAAAATGATGAATGAATTAAATTCTTTGTACTCATTACAGCAGACAGATGTTAAATATAAGCTGGTTTACTTTTTTTTTTAATGCAAGTATGTGTATGATACTTTTTAATTCATATAAAAGTCTTAATTATAAATGATTTGATCAGATTAAATATAGAAAGTTGGAAATTTAAGACAAAATAAAAATTAAAATTACATTGCATTTAAATGGCACCTTCCTTTTGTATAAAGCTCTCTCTCTCTCTCTCTCTCTGCTCTCTTACATTTTTTTAAATATAACATAAATACAAGTAAACACTGTATTGGAAAACAATATTTGATACATAAAATCGTTCTTATAAAGCTTTGACCAACTTAACATTACCAATGCTGTAAAAATGCAAAAAAAAAAAAAAAAAAAAAAAAAAAAATGATAAATTTAAAAAATAAATAAAAATTGTGCTTGTTCAATTTTTTATTTTTTATTTTATTTTTTTATTGTTTATACTGTTTGAATAGTTATATCTAGTACTTTCTAGAAGCTGTAAAGAATAGAAACTTGAATAACAAAATCTCTCTTTAAACAAATGAAGAGGGGAAAAAAATTAAAAATAAAATAAATGACGTAATTATATTTTACTTCTAGAGAAATCAATAGTTTTTTTATATATTTAAATAACTTCTGTATTTAAAAATAAACAAGATAATGTATACATTGCAATTTCTTTGTATTTGCCCCTAATTTAAACTTATGAAAAAGCAAAAATGACGTAAAATAAATTTACATTTTATAAAATGTTTAAAGATTTTCAACAATAAATTTTTAATAATTTTCTATTATATTATTCTATATATTCTATATAGCTTAAAACACACAATATACTTCCGGCCTCGTCGCAACAGTTTTCTTATAAAAAATATTGAAAAGATGGTCTGACAATGCTATAAATTATAAAAGATAGGAAATTAGAGGAAACCAAGCTTTTCTTGCATACCTTACTGATAAACTTCGCATAAAAAAAATATAATTGTATAATTTATGTTTTCGGTATTTGAATATTACTTAAAACACACAAAGGTGCATAAGAGAAATTATAACACATTTTTCAACATAAGAAAGGGGATATTTTTTTATGAGCCTGTTATTTATTTGCATTACATATTTAAAATTACAAAAGGATACGTGTTTTCTTTTTTACATAATGTGTGAGAATAAAGTGATTTTTTTAAAACTAACTTTCATTCATCATTTTCTTTCATTTATTGCTTACACTTTCTTTTTCTTTTTTTATTATAAATTTAAGCATTATAAAATAATTTAGTGAGAAGTGTACTGTACATCTTATACTTTGTGTACAGTCATTGCACTAAAAAAAGGAAATTGTATTGGTTTATGGCCATTCAATGCAATCAGATGGAGATTTCAGTTGACGCAAAACTCTATCTTAATACATGTTATTCCCATATGCCAATAGAATTTCATTTTTTATTGCAATGACCGTACATGTTCATTAAAAGAGGGGAAAATTGAAATTTTGCGTTCTTTCACACGTCTTATTTAAAAGATAATTTTTAAAGTATTACAAAACCATAATAATAATAATTTTTAAAAAATGAATGAATGAATATTTATTCAAGACAAATACTTATTTTTTCTCTTTGGTAAAATATCAAATATATACTATTTAAATAGTAAATACTAATTGCTTATCTTAAGAATATGCAATTAAAAAAAAAAACAAGTGGTAGTTTAAAAATATATATAACAGTTTGCCTTTAGAATTAAGAAAACAAAACGACCCAATTTTTTTTAAAAAAGCACTTAAAAGTTGTACTGTTAAATAAACAAAATTACTCAGTGAATGAACTTTAAAGGACCAACTCTAATATATTTTCTATGTATTATTTTCTTTAAAATGTTGTGTATTACGTGAATTTGTTTTATTGACAATCATTCCTAATTGTGTATATAAATATGTGTATATTTATATATAAAGAACAATAATAAACTAAGCAAATACACAAAAATATCATTTGTATATATATTCTAAATTATAAATAATTTAAGTGAAAAATAAATTTAAATAAAATTAAAATTCCATTAAATTATTTATGATTGTCTAATCACAATTACAAATTATCAATAAAATTATTTAAAATAATTTTTCAGATATATGTTAATGTTACTAACAAACATTGTAGCTGACTGTACTGTTAAACAGTTGGGCTAAATTGTGAGGTTGTATGCCTGATTTCGCCCAATAAAAGCCGTTAATTTTACGCAATTATATACTTTAAGTGTATTTTGATTGTAGGATAAAAGAAATGAATAAATATATTTTGAATTTTGAACCTATACAGAAGTTAATAATACATTTTTCTGTTGTTTCAGAAGCAGTATCTCCGAATTTCTAAAAGACCGCAGTGTGTTGATCACAGGAGCAACTGGATTCTTAGGCAAAGCACTGGTGGAGAAGATTTTACGATCATGTCCTGAGGTTGACAAGATCTACATGTTAGTTAGACCTAAACATGGGCATGACGTCAGTGCCAGGTTCAGAGAATACGTCAAAAATCCAGTAAGTATCAAAATTATTATAGGGTCTATGCATTCATGTGTTAAAGTTGGCACCATGTTGGAAAACTCAATAGCATGGGCTGCATATATGAAAATTACTCATTTGGCCAATTTAAAAATATTAACGTAAGTGTGTAGGTTGAATTAGTATTTTAAGTATGTGAGAAAAATAGTAATAAGAAAGAAAATTAACTGATTTCCCAAAGAAAATACTAATGGCCAAAAACGAAGATTGTCCTATATATGCTGAGCAATGTTATTCATTATTCCAATATTGCGCCCAAGAGCGTTCAATATGACGTCATGCGTATAAACCCTATAAAAGTATAAAAGTTATTATTATAATTTATTTTGTCATCATGGGAAATTAACATTTCAGTGCAAAATTTAATATAACAAACCAATTATAAAAAATTGATGTTAAAATGAGTAGTATTTTCTCTATTCATAGGTATATAAATAAAACAATATTTTCAATTTAATCAAAAGTAGCAGTGGAAAGAACTTAATTTTAATATTATAATATAATGATGAAGCATTTGAATTCAAAACTCTCATAAAGTAAAACTTAAAAAATATAAAAAAACATGAATTTTCTAATGCAATATAAAATTCATTCTATCAATAAAAATTGTAGTTTACAGTTAATTATACATAAAAAATAGTGAGAAATTAATTTCTTGATACATAAATTTTAAGCTATAAATTAAAAATATTATTGCATTTATTATGTACTTTACTCTATAACAATATATGAGATGACTACTACATGACAAATTAAATATACGTATACATTCAATAAGATGCCATACAGATTTACAAAAAATAATAATAATACAATGATGAAGATCAGGAATCTTTTTAATCTGAAAGAAGGAAAGATCCTTAAATCGACTGATATGTGGATATTTAATTTTGAGTTCACTACGTATTCTAAATTAATTTTTGAAAATCATTACATGACGTCATAGTCAGTTAATTTTGCATGCACAATCATGCAAAAGTTGTCAATATACAAGTCATAAATCTAATTTCAAATTTTGATTTAAAAGTAGCTAAAAAAACAACAACTGAAAATTAACAAAATCATACATTAATCGATTCAGGACAAAGACCTTTGGCAGAATAAGCAATAAAAAAACTCTATGCGGGGGGGGGGGGGGGGGGGGAAGGTCTACGCAATTAATAAAAATATAATTTATAATCTCTCTTCTGGACATCCACTGAATATTTTAGGTACATAAAATGTTGAAAATTTAAATTTTTAACAAATTTTAATTAACGCATTTATAATTCTTATTTTCTAGATATTTGACAGAATACGTTCAGAAAATCCAAATTCCATATCAAAAATATTTGTAATGAGTGGAGATGCAATGGAACCAAAACTAGGACTCAGTGATGAAGATCAAAATACGCTGGGTAAAGAAGTTAGCGTTGTATTTCACACGGCAGCTACAGTGAAATTTAATGAACCACTTAAACTTGCTGTACTGGTGAACACACAAGGAACAAGAAAAGTTGTTGAGCTGTGTCGAAATCTACCAAAATTACAGGTACAAAAAAAATAATAAAAAACATATCACACACATCTACAGTATACATACATACTGATACAATACTCAATACTGATACATATTTGGTTTATTGATGTAAGCATACCGACAAAAAAAAACGTAATTTTTATTATATTATAACTCAATGCCATTGCGGAGTGTCCTTACAGCCCACAATTTTCTGCTCCACAAATTTGAAACTCGTAAAAATAATGGAACATGTGGGACAGAAAATTGTGGGCTGTAAGATCAACTCCATTTATGCATAACAAATAATGACTTATTAAGCTATAATGAAAAGTAAAGTGATTGTTGTTATACTGCAAAAACATACTTATTGTTTGCATATAGTTGGGATGTTCAGCAAAATTACTCTTTTTTTTCTTTTCTTTCGGAAAGCATGTTATAAGCCCGCGTTTCAATTTTTGTCAAGAATTTATAAATAATGTTAATTAATTTTAATAAAGCTGTCATTAATTTAATAATATGTGTAGCAATAACATTAAGCTTCTCTCTCTCTCTCTCTCTCTCTCTCTCTCTCTCTCTCTCTCTCTCTCTCTCTCTCTCTCCAAGTAATGTTTTGATACGTTTGATGAAGCTATATGAAAAAACGAATCCAATTCGAGGGATAATGCGAAAATTAAGTGATAAATGGTGTTTCGGACATCGAAGAATTAAAAATTTAGAATATATTATACAAAATATATATTATGCTTCTTCAATTTTAAATATCCTATGAAATTAAAAATGCTAACTTTTTTTTAAAGTATTGATGTGTATATGTTTGTTATGTGGTGGCCTATGTACTAGGTACCACTTACTTCATTGTCCATCTCGGACCCTATCATTAAGTCAATATATGCCAAAATGTAGACGTATAGAGTGCAATGTAAATATATATGTATAAGTACACCTTGGTGTTTAATAAATAAAATAATTATTATACATAAATTTTATTACATTACATAAATTAGCAACTTCTATGATAAGTTTTTTTTTTTTTTTTTTTTTTTTTTTTGTAACTAAAAGTTTTATTTTTGATTATATTATTTAACAGTATTATTCATATAACTTTTAGGTGTTCAATTGTATAATAACAAGTAATAATATTTCACAGGCATTTGTTCATGTTTCTACTGCCTATTCGAATGCTGACAAACGTGAAGTGAGAGAGGAAGTGTATCAACCTCCTGCAGATCCAGACCTTATTATTAACCTGGTCACCAGCTCTCCAGAGGATTTCATTGACTCAATAGAGGCCAGGTAATAATTTATAATAAATATACTTTGCAATATTTGAACACAAAAATTATAGTGAAAGGGTTTGGTTTTTGTGTTACACCGTGTTGTAAACTGACATTGAAAAGAAGTTTGGCTCCACCGGGACACGAACCCGGATCTTTGGTTTCGGACTCCGAACTCCTTTTCAATGCCAGTTTACTGTATAACACGGTGTAACACAAAAGCCAAACCCTTTCTGTAAAACTTCCCGTGTAAAATAGGCTTTAAATTACAAACTCTCAGTATACTATATTATATACATATAGATCATCATTACATAGTACATAATAAAGTAATGTTGATTTTCTTTGTAGTGTCCCGAAGTGATGCATAATCTTAAATTAAATATCAGTATGGACAATTCTTTTGATATTAAATTAATATTAGTCAAATTAAAATAATAATTAAAAAATTTGCTTATTTATTACTTGTTTATTTATAATATATATTTTTAAATAATTTTCTGTAAAAATGTATTTTGTTGTGTATTTTATAAATTTATAATTCTTAATTTTTTTTAAACATTTTTTTTTATTTAATATATTGTTAATATTGTCTATTGTGATAACCAATTTCTTTGAAATTACATGAGCTTTCAATTTAGAAAATTTTAGTTCATATCATGGAAATAATGTTACTTTGCATTGTTGATAATCAAATTAAAAAATAAATAGAGGGGTTGTTGCAGTAATAATATGAAATCAAGCTATATTCTAAATAAAAATATAATATATTTTAATAAATGAAGAGATTAATAGAATGAAAGTTTATTTTAAATCTTTGTTTCTGTACTCCTGTTTAAGCTATGAAATAATATTTCTGTTTTTATTAACCAGGTTGATTGGTAAACACCCTAACACATATACGTATACCAAGGCAATGGCTGAAAGTATTGTGCTACAAGAAGCTGCAAATCTTCCCACTGCAATTGTTAGACCTTCTATTGGTAATTGTGAAATAATATAAAAAGTATCCATTGATCTTCATTATAATAGTTGTACCTTCAGATTAGCCATAAGTTTAAGTTGACAAATACCAACTGACCCGAAGTTTTTTGGTCCCTTGTTACGCCCTCAAAAGTAAATAAGTGACCTCTATAGACCGGTTGCACTCATATTTAAAAGCCGCCATTTTGTTGGTCAGGAATACATATGACAGCATAGAGCAAATGTCATTTTTTTTAAACAGCTAAAGAAGCTTTAAAGTTCACTCAAAGTCTTATTTTTAGCTCCTAATAAGCTCGAAGAATATGAGAAAAATTCATTCAGTAAATTCAGTTGAAATAAACTCTTTTTATGTGAAAAATTAAGACAAATGATGTTTCCCCTATGCTGGACAATGCATTAGGCACCACAAAAATGACGACAAAGCGCAAGGATGTGCAAGGGGTCTATATATATAGGTATAAATTGCTGATTGAGCTCCAACTAGCTAATCTGACCCTGATAGTAGTATTCAAAAAGTAAGGGAAAATTTATGCTGAAGGATTATTTTTTTGCAGTTAAATAGCCGCTTTGTTTCCTGTCAAAGTCAGTGAAAAATTTCTGAAACCATATAAAAATTCGAAAACGAAAAGTGAGCCTGTTCTTTGAATATATGAAATGGATGATATACTTGCGTAAAAAAGGCGATCTATCGCATGAACTTCTCATGTTTGATCGTTGCAAACACTAAACTGCAACTTAAAAAAAAATAAAAAAATTTTTGTTTTAATTGAGGCTTGACGAACTTTAAATGAGGGTTTTAAATATTCACTAAGTCATTGTAAATATTAACCTAATTATTTTAACAGCATCTTTCATTCTCCAATACTTTTATTTACTCTTCAACTTTAATTAACTCATACTCATTAGTAAATTATTAAAAAATTTATCTATTTTAAAATTGAATGGAACTTACTTTTCAGTTTTAAACTTAAGTTACTCCCAAGAATAACTGCGAAGTAGGAATTAGTGATGTACTCATCAATAATTATATTTTGCAAATTATTTTATTTATAACTTAATTGTAACAAAATAATAGTAAATTAAAAAATTTATTTGTTATAGTTTTAAATAAAGACATTTTTATTTTAAACATAAATATAAATGTTTTTTAAATGAATTAAAATATTTATAAATATTATAAATATATTGTTTTGTGTGAAATATTTTTTAAGTACATATTTTTAAAATTATTATAATTAAAAAATATATATCGATATATTCTATATTTAAAATTTAAACCATTGCCTTTGTGAAAATGGCTGTGTTGCTCAACCTTTATGTTTTCAATGTATTCTACTGCATGATGTTCATGATGCTGTATAGATACTACGCTATGACAATATAGATTATAGATGATAGTATTGGCAGGCGATTTTCATTGTCACTCACTCAATACAACTTTAAAATATTCCAAAAACAAAAAAGATGATTTAAAAAGTAATAATAAATCTGGTTGCGCTTTTGTTTGTTGTTGCTATTTGTTGACGCCACCTGCGATTGTTACTTACTTTTTTATAACAATGTTTCTCTACTTTATTTGCATAAGACTCTCTAGAAATAAGCATATATTATAATATCTTATGTTATATTGGTTATTTGCTAAGATTATTTCAAGTTTAGATACTTTTTATTTAATTGGGTACATTTTGGTACATACTTCTAAAACTCTAGTTAATAGCAAAATTTTCTATACTTGACTCAAAAAACCTCAGTCGATTTAAATCGGGCATGCCTAAAGTATCGCCTATTGTCACATTTGAGGAGAAGGGGGCGGCTGGGCGTTATCGTAAAAGGTCGAACGGCAGGTAACTCAGGTTTTTTGAATCGAGTATATAAATGCTTTAAATTAAACATATATGCAATTAATGTGTATAATTATAAGATTGAAATTGTATTATGCTTATGTTAAAATTTAATATTATTATTGTGGTCAATGTTTTGTATAATAGGGCTGTCATGCCCTCATAACGCCTTAATGAATTTATTATTATTATTATTATAGTGACTGCTGCATGGAAGGAACCAGCTCCAGGATGGGTTGATAATGTATCTGGAATTACTGGAATTTGTATGGAAGTTGGTCGAGGTACCGTACGCTCTGTTTACTGTGACAAAACTCTAACAGTGGATATTGTACCTGTGGATATTGTTGTAAATACAATGTTAGCTGCCGCTGCAAATCTACATTTCCAGAGGTAAATATATATTATGTAGAGACTAAATTATATAAGGTAAAAAAATGGCAGTTGTGCTTGTAAATGTCATAGGAAGGCCTTTTGCTCTACAATCTATCAAGTATTATAGTATATAACTTTTTTATTGCATTACAAAAAATGTCCCCCACCCCCCTAAACAGTGAGATTTTCAAAATAATGTTTCTTAATGTAATTTGATCAAATGTATTTTGCGTATTCTATTAACTTTCTTTAATTGGGATATATATATATCAAAAGTATTTACAGGTAATTTTTATTGCCTTTTTACAATAACAGCAAAATTATATATATATAGATACAATATACAGATACTTTTAAGTTCTCTGAAAGCAGGGTCGGCCTGGGAGGAAAAGGCCCGGTCCGCGAGATTACAAAAGGGCCCGCGAACAAAGGGGGTTTGGGGGCGAAGCCCCCAAAAAATGCGCCGCAGGCGAAATTTTTTTGAGGCCACGCCCCCTTTTTATTAGGAATTTACTTAAAATACTTCACTTTTGTATGAGATTTTTATGACTTGCACACTCTACAAATAAAATCATTATAATGTTTTTAAATGAGCTAAGATAATGGAGAAAAATATGGTGTTAAGAAAAAAGCTTAAATTAAAAAATACAATTGAATAAAATCAACTATTTTATTTAAACGCGGAGAACGACAGCTTTCTTTGTTTAGGATCCTTTCCACACTTATCCAATTCTTTTCTAGCGGACTGAGTACGTTTCAGTGCACCGGTATTCTGGTATTCCGGTATTCTGGTTTAAAAAACATTTAGGAGCGATAATTTAATTATAAATTTATCTTTACTAATTAGTATTGTCACACCGACACACTTGCCGCACCAAGTCACGTACATTTCTTCCCCGCCGTTCAATCAAAAAATCATTTTTTTTTACCAATATAAAGGGGGACAAATTATATGAAGGAGGTGAACAATAACAAAACAATTGCTAATTGACCACTAGACTAGAGTTCACTAAGGAGTGCAATTTTTTTTTTAAATTAAAAGTGGATAGAATTTTAAGATTGGATGTAATTTCTTATCGTCTCTTGAAAGAAAAAGAAAATTTATCAGTCTGAAATTGACCTTTTAATTTTCTTTTTCTCCTTTTTTTTTTTTTTTTTTTTTTTTTCTTCTTCGTTTTTTTTTTTTTTTTTAATTGGAGTGTTGTAGGCACGGGAAGGGCCCGCGCCGAGGGGGGGCCCGGTCCGCAATCGCGGACTAGCGGACCTGGCCAGGCCGACCCTGTCTGAAAGTCATGATTTTATTAAAATTTGAGTATCATATTAACCATTTACAGACACGTACTGTCGTTATTAGCCAATTAATAGTAGAGTTGACTGCACCAAAGCAACAAACATGGACTTTTTTTTTCTAACCTTATAGATATATGATTAAAGATAAAAATAAATAAAATTTTAAATCAATAAAAATAAAATATTTAGCATTAAAAATTAAAGGTAATAATAATTTAAACTATTTAACAATATTTAAATTTTTAATTATTAAAATTTGCAATTTTTACTTTTAAAATTTTTTTCATCTTTTTTTGTTATGTTTAAAATTTTATTAAAAACTATAATTATATAATATAATGAAGGCATTTATATAATTTTATTTAATATTTTCTTCGTAAAGATAATATAATCACAGATGATGTATTATATATGAGTTAATTATGCATTTCTTTAAAATAACAAATGTTAAAAATATTACAGACCAAACCACATCCCAGTATACAATTGTACTTCAGGAGGTTGTAATCCTCTAAAGTGGGACAAATTACGTCAATATGTTCTCAAGTCTTCACGAGCTTCTCCCAGTAAATACATCCAGTGGTATCCGGATTGTTCTTTCCGAGTCAACAGATTCATGCATCGTATTGTACAAATTGTACTACAGTTTTTACCAGCATTCATCATTGATATTGTACTTAAAGCAAAAGGACTTAAACCTATGTAAGTTTATTTATATATATATTTCATTCATTCATTCATTCATTCATTCATTCATTCATTCATTCATTCATTCATTCATTCATTCATTCATTCATTCATTCATTCATTCATTCATTCATTCATTCATTCATTCATTCATTCATTCATTCATTCATTCATTCATTCATTCATTCATTCATTCATTCATTCATTCATTCATTCATTCATTCATTCATTCACTCACTCATTCATTCATTATCATGTTTATAATTATTATTAATTTTTCTACAAGGAACAAACTAACAATAAATTTAATATAATTATTATATTTGGACGTAGTAAAATAAGTGACCATGCCATAAAAGTTAGATATAGAATTATATTCTATATTAGATTATATAACTAAAATTAGACAAAAATAGTTAGTTTTAACACTTTATTGTGGTATTATTTATTTAAAAAAAAAAGATTACCCACATAATTTTTTTTTTAAAATATATAATATTTTTAAGCAATAACTTCTGGTTTTCTCTTAAATACGTTATAGAAGCAGCATTTAAATTCAATTTCATTTGAAAATTACACTTGCCAGCTAAATTTTAATGTTGATAAATTGTATTTTAACAGTTTATAATGTTCATATTTTATATTGATAAATTTTTCTTATCTCTGCACTTAATAATGTAAGATTAAATTCGGATAAAGCATTAATAGAAGAGGAATCTAAGCCTCAATTTGTATAAAGTAAACATATTATATAAATAAAATTTTAAAATATTTTTAAATTTTTAAATAATAAACAAAATATATACTAAAACAAAGATTAAATATTTTTTAGTATTTAAATACACAAAAAATAAAATTAAAAATTACATAATTAATTTATTTATTAATAAAATAATAATACATTAATAAAATTTTTCTGTTACAGAATGGTACGCATTTATGAAAAGACTCGACGTTCAGCTCTAACTGGTGAATTCTTTTCTACAAATGAATTCAATTTTGAATGCAATGCTATGAAATCGTTAGCTCAATCATTAAATAATAATGAAAAATCCAAGTAAGTTGATTTTTTTTTTTACTTTTTTTTCATTATAAATTTTAATAAATCACTATAGTTTTTATCACTATCAGTTAAAAAAGTATAAATCTATAGTAGAGTATATAATATATATATTTTTTAGTGAAAGGATACATTGTTATGTGGCATACCCCCAAAATATCCTTGGATGTCTAAAGCATACTAAATAAATATAGTTATTATTATTCTAAAACGTGAAAAAAAGTTCTCTCCGTCCATACATTTATATAACAATAATTTAATCCATAATTTTATAAGAAAATTACTATTTCGTGACATTGTCAAAGTTGGTGTTGACTAAAAAATTGATAATTTAGAGCTTCTTGCATCAATTGCAATTAATAATATTGCATGGAAGCCTGTAGATCCGGAATAATACCACATATATTGGAATGTACATTCCAATTTGTTTTTATTTATTTTTGAATATATATTAATATTAACAACAACAAGCATAAGCTTGGTTCGTAAAATTGTTACCTTATCCCCCCCCCCCCCCCCCCCCAAGGATCATCCTAATTTCAATTAGAGAATTTTTTTTAAAAAAGAAAGCGACATAATTACTATAATTATACTAAATCTGCAACAATGAAATTTATAATCACAAAAAATTGAGAATTTCGGCATCACAACAGATAGGTTCAAACTTTACTAATATGGTTCCTATATATTTAAGGTTTCCAATGGACATCACTGCATTTACTTGGGACAAATATGTTGATACTTATATGATGGGTATTCGACAATTTGTACTTAAAGATGACTTCAGTTCAATACCTGCAGCTAAAAGTAAACTTAGCAAGTAAGTAAGAAAAAAAAATGCAATATTGATAAAGATCAAGTTGCCCACTAAATAGAAGACATTGCAAAAGTAGGTTTAGTGAGAAAATAAACAAACTCATCATGTCTAACAAAGTGTTTTCCTATCTCAATTTAGCATGCTTTCTTATATAGGGTATGAAGCTGGTATTACTCGAATTAGAATTATTTCTCGGCGCTGAAATTTTTAGTGTATAACTTTTGTTTTCCTGGATTTCAATAAGTTTGGTTACAAATAATTTTTTCATCCACCGACTTAAGCTTCTAAGGAAAACAATGGCTTTGAGGCTCAACTGCTACACTACAAATTTCAGCTCCGAGAAGTTATTTTAACTCAAAATATAACTGCTTCATTCGTCATAATAAAGCATGTTTAATTGTGACAGGAACACAAAGTCGTCTCAATCGTCTGCTATCCCTTTGTTAGTATTGTTGGGCTGTAAGTTTAGCTATTTTCTCACTGAACCTACTTTTGCAAAAGTCTTCTATTAGTACAAGATAATATGATCCATAAACATAAACCATTTAAAATTTTAATTTTATATCAATTTTAATATTAAAAAAATACTTAAGATTAAAAGTAGAATGGCATATCAACATGGAACTTCTTACTTGAATAAAAAATATTGACTAAAAGTAGTAACGTTATGAGAAAGAGATCAATTTACAAAATACATTTTTTCGCATATTCCAATTTTTTTCAGAAAGAAATTGAAATAACAAAATTCAGCTAATATATTTAAATGTGTCCAATTTTCTTCTGCATATTTGAAAATTTGAATAGCAAAGAAACAATGAATACTTTAGACAAAAAAAAAATAATAATAAAAAATCTTATGACCAATGTGAATTTTCTTGACATTCTATTATGCAACTTATTCCAATTTTTTTTTTATGTATTTTTCAGATTTTATTGGGGACAACGGATACTTCAAGGACTTGCGCTCTTCTTCGTCCTAAAATCTGCTTCTGGACGTTAAAAATAGCATCGCTTTGTATTATTATTATAATCATTATCATCTTATTTAAATTTATCCTTCATTTAAACTTAAATATTATTATAAACGCCTCTCCTCATAAAGAGCCTAAAGTTCTAAGTTTCAATAGGCTTATTTTAATTTAAATATATATCTTAAAGCATTTTATTGTCGTTGAATATTATATCATATATTTAGAAAGTTTTTAGATAGTTATAAAAAAACTCAGTTCATGCAATCTATTATTATTATTTTAAATATATAATATTAAAAATAATATAAATGAATTATAATTAAATAATGCAAAAATATAATATTCAAACCTCGTTATGAATTATATGATTGTTTAATAAATCAATAGATATTTGCTGAATATCTTATGGGACAAAATATTTTGCATTTTATGAAAGATTTATGTAAACATTCATTTTATGTATTCTTTTACAAGTAAATATTATCACATCATCAATATTTGTGCAATATACTGTATTATACTATTTTATAAATGATAAAATTTTATTGAAACTTTATTTTATAAATTTTTATTTGATCCCTAGTAGCCATAAATTATATATTTACATTTACATACAAACTTCTTAAAACTTCTGCCCAAACTATATAAACAATTCAGTTTTTTTTTTTTTTTAATTACTATCATAATTGATTACTATAGTTCAATTTTTTAAATATTTTCTTTACGGAAATCATGCATTTCAAGTGTCACATTTTAAATGGCTATTCACATATTTCCTGCTTACTGCTTATTGCCCACATGTAATATAAATACGATATACTCTAGTCTTAATTATAAAAATATCATCGAAAGCCATCATCGTGCATCATCGTCATTATTCCTTACATATTAATGGTAAGGATAGTCAAAATAACCACAATTAATTTAAAAAATAAAATTTTATTTTAAATTATTTACAAAAAATTGATTTTTTTACTTCTCATACATTCATACTGCTTCACATTAATTATAATTTATTATAATAATAAAAATTATTAATTTTATTAAGCAAAATATTTGATAATTTAAATATAAATAATATATTTTCAATATTATGATATTTATAATTAATCTCTTAATAATAACATAGAGTTTTACATTTATAATCATATCTCACTTGATATACAAATAATACATTGAAAATAGTATCTCAGCGCCAAAATATTTTTAACTTAATTTAGATTAAAGAAAAAATAATTAAATGCATGCATAAAATATAATCACAATTAATTGGGATAAAAACAAGCGTAATAAGTTCTTAAAAAAGAAAGGCTGTGTCGATAATGTCAATCACTACTTATCAATTGAATCATCAACTAAAACTAAGTCCCTTTTTTTAAAAAAAAACAACTATGATATTTAGGGACTATATAATTGGAACCTTAAATATTTAAAATTTATGGAGTTGATTGTGGGGGCATATACTGTTAAGCCTAGAAGACTTTTTACTATTATTTTAATGTGTTTTTGATAAAGTGGCTCACCCAAATAAAGCCAATACAATACATTTTAAAAATGTCCCCAAATATAATAATGGGGACTAAAAAAAAAACACCAATTTAATCAGATGGGATAGCCAGTTAGAAACTTTTATGTTCCAAAATTTTTTGTCTAAACTGAAGTATTACATCATCTCTTTATTTTAAAATTTAAATATTGGTCATAATAAGGTGGTTTATCATGTTAAAGTTGACATCATAAGTGAGTACTAAATAACATTAGCTTGTATAGGAAAATGGCACATTTTGCCAAGTTAAAAAATACTTTGCAATTTTTTTGAGAGCATTGATGCTGTTTACAGTTTTTCAAGTATGCAAGAAAAAAAAATAAATAAATAGCTAATTTACCAAAGAAAATAGCCAAAAACTACGTTTGTCCTATACTGAGCAATGTTATTTATTACTCAAGAAGAGCATCGAAAAGAACTCAGAATGACGTCATGTGCACACACCCTATAATCTAAAATTATATTAGTAACAAGTATTCGTAAGCCCTGTTTTCTGTTATTAAAATGACGAAGTATTTTACATTCTAATAATAATCGCATTTTGTGGTACAAGAAAACAGTGTTTATAAACAAGACTTTAAATAAAAAATATATATGTTTTTTAATATAAAAATAATTATTTTAAAATTATGTATTATTTACAGCAGTATATATTAACAAACTTATATCTTAATGTTTATATTAATGTAACATCCAACTACCAACTGTGGACAATAACCAAATACACATGACGAAAATTGCAACTTGGGTGCCACGATGGAGGTAGTACAATCTGGAAAATAAAATAATTAATTATTAGATAAACATATTTGATAATATATCATGATTACATATTTATAAAACAAACAAATTTAAAATATAATCATAATAAATGGTTTTTATTTCGAGACCAAAAAGGGTACATACCCACTTTACATGGTCCTCTGAATTATTTATTACAAAATGTCTGTAATAAATCTATCAAACTTAATTTTTTAAATAATAAATATTTATTTAATAATATAATTTGTAATACATATAGCTAAATTTTAAAATTAAGAAATTGAAAGCAGATTGAAACCACGTTAAATTAGACCTTACTTGACAGTTGCAAGCAGGTTGCAAGTACCAATAGAATTTACGAATTGAATTTTCAACGCATCTACCTTTTGTACAGTAATGTACAGTCTTATTGTTTCAAAGATAATAAAAATAATTTATGTTAACACAATTTTAATTTAAACGAGGTTATTCCATTTTTATGTCAATTTGGCCTTAATATCATGTTAATTGCATATTCTGATGGAGCTAAATTTTCATTAATTTACTTGTTTACTATTTTTTATTCTTTAAAAAATTAAAAAAAAAATTAATGCATTTTTATAAAAATTCAGTACTTTTCATACAGTATTTTCTTATAAGGTAAGTATTGGCAGACGATTTTTATCACATCTTAATTTTAAAAAAATAATTAAAAATATTATATCAGTGTTTCTAAAAATTAAAAAAAAAAAAAAAAAGTACATTATAAAAAAAATTAATTTAATTTTTTTCTTTTTCATGGCCAAATTATCTAGTACTGCAGGGGTATTGTTTTACATAACGAGTTTATTTCCAATTTTACACTATTCCTTGTTGTATACTTACTTTCTGTATCGGACAATAGCTGCTGGAATAGAAGAATCTTCATCTTTAAGAATATATTTTCTTAATCCATTATAATAATTTCTGAAATATGACATCCAATCGTATGACTCAACATTAAATTCAAAGTTTTTTCTATCCTTTTCTGACATTTTCTTCAAAGTAGCCTGAATATTTCTATCTTTAAAGTCCCATTCATGTAAAGCGAAGAATGAAGCAAGTGCCATGTGAGTATCAATACGTTTGTATAGTCTCATCATTCTGAAAATTGAGAGTAATTATTAGATATTTTTAATCAGTAAAGTAAAGAATAGGGTGTATGCATTCTTATTAAAATCCACGCCATGTTGGAACACTTAATAATATAGGAAATATAGTCAAAAAGGAAATATGTTCTGTATGCTTCTAGAGCAATGTTATTCATTACTCCACTATTGCGACCAAGTGCATTAAATATGACATCATGCGTAATAATTATTGTGAATCAGTTACATTTATTTTTGCTTTAAAAAAATCATTGAAGTAACTTTTTTTTTAATTTTATAAATGCAATATATTTATGTGAAGAACTCTCCTATGGATGCACTATACACATATACATATACAACACATTAAAATCTATACTTTAAAGCGATTTTCTGATAACTACCAGAAAAGTTAAAAATATTTGACGTATATTAAATAAATTACAAGAGTAATAATTTTTATATAGTAAATAAAATTTAAATACCTTCTTTTCTTGCCAAGTAAGAGTGCAGCAAAGTCCATGAGAGCTCCAGGAATCGTATGTAAGAGGAATACAGCAATTCTATACCAGAAATAACTTGGTATGCATGAGAGACTGTAATACCAAACACATTTGGAAGGAGGTGCAGCAACACCAACTTCAACCATTGTATTCATCATACCACCCCAAGATATAGGGTTACGAGCACCAGAAGTACCATTGAATACTTTCAATTGTTTCCTGTAAATATTTTTAAAACATTAATATGAGTTTTAATGGTCTATACTATACTCAAGTTCATCACAAAGACTCTTCAAAATATTCCTACATAGATTTTAGTTTACTTTTATAACAAAGTTATGACGTATTGCTTCTTTGGTCATAATCTCCAGCAGCACGTATATGATAATGTCATTTCCTTAGCAAGTTTTTTTTTATTTGTTATAGTGAAAAGAAGAAAAGAAAGTTGTTGGAGCCTATTTGCATTAGAAGCTGAAGAAATTGAATATAACCGTTCTCAATCAATAAAGTTTGATACACAAAGAAACTTAATGGTTTTAACTTCAAGGAGAATATATGTATAAAATAATATGTACAACAATAAAATTTAATCCACCATGTAAAAATTATTTCAGATATTAATAATGTTATAACTTAATTTCAACACATCTTCCTTTTTTATCTAATTATATAAATAATTATTTAAAATAAAAGAATAAGTTCTCAGTGGTAAAAAAACATAACAATAATATTAGCTTAAAACACGTAAAAAAATTAAAAGTTTCTTAAATCAGTATCCTTCTTAATGTATAAAAGTTTTCTAAAAAAAAAAAAATAAAAAAAAAGAGTACAGGAATACTACAGCTTTGGAAATTCAGGGACCCTATAATCATTTCTCTTGCCTCTTACTATAGGAACTTTTAAACATAATAACAAATACTATAATATCATCTAATATATTACAACTCATGTTAACTTACTGGTTATTTGATCCAACATCCCAAGTAGCTGCAATCATTCCATTGACAACAAAATCAACTGGAATTAGATCCACTCTCTTGCTTAAATCACCCTGGAATACTCGAATAACTCCCATTGCTCCTCCAACCACCATTCCAGTTGGTCCATTAACATTATCGATCCATCCAGGTGTTGGCTCGTTGTATGATCCTACAACTGTAATTAACATGATATTAATTAAGATATATAAATTTAAAACAAAACAAAACAAAATTTAATATGACAACATTCTATCTAACATTCTAATAAAATTTGTAATATAAATTAAGGCAGGAAATCAGCTACTGCGGGGGATTTAACTATCTAAAAAGTTGTAAATAAATAAAAAGCTGAACTTTTGCACCAGTGATACATTAGAATAAGGTACCTGTAAAAGTCTAAAAAATTTGGGGTATAGCGCATGCTAGATTTTAAATTATGTTGTTGCTTTTTAATTTTAATCCCACTATAAGATCCCAAATTGATTTCAATAATTATTTTCTCTCTTATCTGATGGTCACTTTTTTGTTCTGAAAATTTTATAATAATGTAATAGCTGTTATTGTTAACTTTCAATGACATCATAAAGTTTACTATTATTGGTTAGTTTTTTTTTTTTTTTTTTTTTGTTGATAAAAATTCAAAAATAGATGATATTGATGTATTAATGTTCACCACCCATACAACATTGGAATATTATACAGATAATAACAAATTTTCTCAAACTTCATTATAATGTTTGTACATCGTTTAATAGAGCTCTTATGGTTGTGTGATTCATTTTTTATTTTGTATTCTTGTTGTTTTTGTTCGTATTATTATTAATTTATTTTATTATTATTATTAAGTTTTATTTGACAAGATCAATGCTTGTTGTAACTTTGATTGTTACTATGAACTGCCTGGGTCAATAAAGACTCTTTTTCTTATATAAATAATCATCTTGCTTATTTTTATATATATTATTATTATTTTAAGGACAAGCTTAGGTTTGACCTGACTATATGTCTGGCCCACTCTTACACCTAAACAATTAAACCCACATTTAACCTTGCGTTTATATTACGTAAATGTCTGATATGCTTTAGGATGAGTTATACTGTATAATGTAATAAAATATATCTGTATACTTTTTATAAGAGATTAACACGTTTTTCTCAATATTTTTATAAATAAATTTTTACTATACGCATTAAGAAAATTATTAGTTTTAAGAGCATCCCTTTCGTTACTATGAATATTATAAATTTAATCACTATTACATATATTTATTTTATATTGTTTTACACATTTACAATTAATACTAAATTATAATGACAGGTATTCAACTATAATGATATTTACTTATCATTTACGATTTCATCCTAATAGCATTATTCTTTATTCATTTAATAATTTATATTTATAATTATTTAAAACATAAATTAAGAATATAGTCATTTTAGCAGCATTTTAAATTTCTAAATATAAATAAATAAAACAAAAAGTTATTTATATTTTAATATAATTTATAAATTTTTACTAATATATTAATTTTATGCATTATTAATTTTGTACATAATAAGAGTTAATTTTTTTACTCAATAAAGACTCTAAAACTGTTTAAAATGTTGAAATAGTTCTAAATAAATAAATATTTACCAATGGAAGGTCTGTAAATCAATGTTGGGAAGCCGTGACATTCATTTTGCACCATATTTTCTGCAACTCCTTTGCTGAATGAGTAATAGTTTGGCCAAGCTCCAATAAGCCTGAAAATTAATATAAATACATTAAAAATATGTGTAAAGAAAGTTTTAAAATTAAATATTCCTATAACAGTTCAGTTATTTTAATAGAATTGATATCATGAGTATATTTTAAAAAAATACTTAATATATTTTTCTATATACATCAATAACGAAATTTACATAAAAAGTCTCCCCGGCGGGGAATCGAACCCCGGTCTCCCGCGTGACAGGCGGGGATACTTACCACTATACTACCGAGGACTGAGAATAATAGCGAGCTTACTAACATTTATGAATAAATTACGGTATATCTACGAACTACTCAATTTTTTTTAACTCTTCCCGAGCCCCGCCTACTTTTTTTTAGGCGCGTAAAGCTTTAAAAGTTTTTTAACCTCTCTATTATTGCAAACAGGTGAATTAGAAAATTATTATTATAATGATGATACTATTAATATTTAGGTTAATGTTTTATTATTATTTTAATAAATAGAAAATTTAACATATATACATATATTTTTTATAATTGTTATTTTTAATATTTTTTACGTAATTTTTATTTTAAGTAAAGTTAAATATAATATAAGTTTATAATAAATTAATTAAATATAATACAATTTTTTATTTAAAATTAAGTGTTCATGCTGTAGTTGAATAATAATCAACAATGTTTGTAATGTTAATAGTGGACTGTTTGAAAGTTACGCATTAATTGGGACATGGCAGAATTGGCACAACTGTTCCTGTATCTATTATAATTTAATCGAAAGAGTTTGTGCGAATAACATTACATTAATACATATAGACTCAAAAACTCGATAAACTAAACTAAAAAATTATCGCAATGACAAAAATAATAATAATAAAAATCTGATAATACTCTTGTCATATTATATACAATTTTACTCGAAAAATTGCCCACAGTATAGCTACTGTGTGTGTGTGTGTAATTGCCTTATAGTAAATAAAGGCAAAATGGAATAAAATTTTCTTTGACAGTAACGTGTGTATGAAGAAGATATAACGACATAAATCCTCGAAATTAATTAAATTAATCTAAGTACAGTAAACCTAACACGCATTGATACAAACATTATCACAATGTATTTTAAATTTATTAGAAAACCATTTCAAAATATTTTTTATATATATAGAGATAGTTATCATTTCGAAAGTAATAGTTTTGTTCATGATATTGAATATGAATTAAGTTTATATTATTCTAATATTGCTGTATGTTGCTGTATGTAATTTTACTGATTTATTATATTGATTCCTTTTATTATTTTTTATATATTGTTTGATATACTGATAATCGTAATAATTTTTTAAAAAAAATTCTATAGGGTGGTTGCAAGTTGCATTCATATAAAATTCATTGAAATACATACGTTGAAAAAAATCTGGTGCTCAAAAAAAAAAAAAAAAGAAAAGAAAGAAAAGAAATGCATTTTTTTTTTTTTTTTTTTTTTTTTTTAGTATAATACTATTATAAATACTATTATTATTGTATTTGATACTTACTTGGGTGCAATTGATTCCATTTGGTCATCAGTCATAGTTTCCACCAATTTGAGTACTTTCTCAGGACTAATGTTACTTGGATAAACCACTTCATCAATTTCTAATCTATGACTGTGTGAGTATGCAGTAGAAACATAACAAAGTGCTCTCAAGTTGTCAACTTCCTTACATAATTGTAGAACATCATAGGTGCCTCGTAAGTTAGATATCAGAGTCTTTCTGAGACAATCATTGAAACTGACGATCGCAGCTGAATGGAAGATTGTAGATACTCGTTCAGTGATTAATTTTCTTGACTGAAAATACCACAAGTTGCATTAACTTTTTTTTAATAATAATGATGAAATAACTAAACGTAAAAAAATCAATAAAAATTATGATATGTACATCTTTTCATAAATATTTGAATTCTACTGGCATATGTAAATAACATGTATTTAAATGGAGTTTTACGTAAACTGAAATCTCCATTTGACTGCATAATAATGGCCATCCATAAGCCAATAGAATTCAGTTTTTTATAGAGAGACTGTTCAGTACATATGAATCTTGTAAACTACAATATAGGGACTATATTATGCTTTCAAATTAAAGTCGACGCCATGTTAGATCACTCAATAACATGAGTGGCATAGAAAAATAACTCATTTTGCTAGTTTAAAAACACGTACTATGCAATATTTTTGAGAGCATTGTTGATGCTGTAAAAATGTTGAATTAGTATCTCATCTCAAGTATGTGAGAAAAATAACAATAAAAAAAAATTAACAGATTTTCCAAAGAAACTTGTGTAAAACGAAGTTTGTCCTATGCTCAGCAATGTTATTCACTACTTCAGTATGGCCTCTCCAAGCGCATTAAATATGACGTCATGCGGAGACACCCTTATTAGTGTGGAACAGATATTGATATACTACAATGTTACCTAATATAGGTGACATGTCATTTAATCTTATGCAAATGACAACTTTAAGTATATAGTAGGTTTTACCTGCATTGTGTATTGTATTGGTATCAATACCTGTTCGAGACTAATGTTTACCTATTGTAGCATTTGAGTGATTTGAGTACCTCCCTTTAGCAGTATTTTTTATTTCAGTTATTTCAGTGTATATTATACCCACAATACAGACCATGAACTTTAAAATATATAATTTATATAGTTTAATATTAAATATATAATTTATCCATTTGTTATATATTTCTTAGACGCATTATTTTTCATGTTTATATTAGTAAAAATTTTGATAGTACGATAGTGTTAGAACAGCTTTTGAAGAACTTACGAAATTTTTAATTTACATTTATTTTGTGTTCATGATTTATTAGACTTACAACACTTCTTCAATCTCGGGATAAGTGATCATAATCATATATACACAGAAATTAACATGAATTACAATTAATAAATAAGTACGATTTCTTCTAAATTTATATAAAAATTATTTAAAAAAATTATTTTTATATTGTAAATAAATATAGCTATATTATTATAGTTTTGATTTTTTTATGTTAAAAAGTTATCTACTAAAGCATAAAAATTAAAAAAAATATATATTTTTTTTTAAAAAAAATATTCAAAATATTTAACTCAACCAAATATTTACTAATAAAAGAACAACTGAATTAAAGCCGATTATTGAGATTTCGCTTACATCCGTAAGTAAGTCGATACAGCCTAAAAGCAGTTGTTCCTTTATTAGTCAAATTATCAGTTTTACCTCTGGTGATAGTCCAAGTCCTGGTAGTGTAATATCTCCAGCTATTGGGACAACTTTGGCCACTTGTGATTTGTTTAGACGTTCGAAAGCCTGGAAAACAAAATATTAAAGTATGATCAAAAGTTGCACAACCATGATCTCATAAAAACTAATTTAAAACAATAAAATATAACTTCACTCACAATATAATCAACATAAAATGTATATTTTTTAATTATTTGAACTCTTTTGCATTATAATACTTGCCACTAGCGTAAAATTATTAATTAGTTAATAATAAATTAGCAAGAAAAAAAAAAGGTTATTATTTGTTTGTAACAAGGAAACGTTTTCTATAAGTCAAAAATTCAAATAATTAATTAATTATATTTAAATAGTGTTAAAGGCAGCGGTTAAAGGTTAAATATTAAAATTTAGTCTACATTTTGTCTACCTGCAATTTTAATTATGCGAGTAAACTTGTTTTTTTTTTATTTTTTTTTTTTAATTATAATAATTACAATTAAATAAAACAATTTTTTCAATAGGAATAGTTGAAAATGGAATTAAAATTTTAAATTCTTAATGAAATATTGTATTGTATTGCAAATCAAAGTCTTCAACTTTTGAGTTATATAATATAACCTGAATAAATTTTAAACTAGTATTTTGAAGGTTATAGGTCGTTAAATTATTTCACATTACATTTCAATGAAAACTGATCTATTTTTCAAATAAAACCAGTACATAACAAATATAATAAAAATATAAAGTTGACAACAATATTGTAACATAGTCAGACATAACTATATACTAATGTTTTAGAAGGGCGAAGCAAAACAAAACAAAACCTGTTTTCCTTTATCGAATTTAAGTCTGTTTTTTTTTTTTTTTTTTTTTTTTTTTTTTTTTGCTAGCAATGTATTAGGTCTATTTTTAATACAAAGAAGAGGTGGACATGACTATGATTAATTGTTATATTTATGCATACTCTTGCTTCTATTTTTTAATTCATAGGCCACTTAAATTTCCTTGACTTTTTTTTAGGCTTTCATAATATTACTTAAAAATGTGCAAACATTAATGAAAATAACTTTAATATAAAATTTAAATTCGTGGTTATCGCTGAAAACCATCGTCAAGCTTATGAGCTTTGAAATAATAGAGAAGATGGAAAAAAAATCTACCTGAAGCAGGGATACTAAACATGAACGATAAAAAAAAAACGAGTGTGGCAGCGAAGTCTATTAGATAAATAACAAATAGAAAAAAAAAATGTTATAAGATGTGTCGAAACTAAAAACAACATGAAATTCTATCTAAAAGAAATATCCTGTTCGCGATACACTAATAAAAATAAAAAATAAAAATCATCCGATTTCAAAGAACCTATCTATAGTTTGAATTTTAAGTAAACCTTGAGTAAAAAAAATAATTAGCCTTGAATCTAAAAAAAATATTATTGTGCAAAACGATGCAACTTTTAAGATTCTTAACAATACTTTAAACAAAAACGTGTTAAATTTTGTCTGATAAAGTAAAAGTAATTACGTTTGGGTGATAACAATTAAAAATTAAATAAATTAATCATTAACTCGCTATTAAGATAAGCACACAAGGTTGTTAGGAAGTAAAAAAAAAAAAAGTTATTATAGTAAGACAATAATATTCAAATTTTTAAAAGCGTTATAATTGTTAAATATTATATCTTTAAAAACTATAAAATACAATGCCATTAAATTTATAAATAAGAAAAAGAGAAAGAAAGCCATTATGATGTTTGTAAAAATTAAATTAGGCAACCAAAAATCTAATTAATGCAAACAATAACAAGGCTGCTATGTTGTATAAGTTTGCAGTATAGCAATTAACATGCTATGCATTTTTGAAATAAAAAATGCTAGGTATTTTTCTGAGGCATAAAATATTTTCATACCGGTTTAAGACATTTTTTATACTTATTTTTAGTTTCTGACTATTGATTTTTTTATACTACTGTAGGTATATATTTTTATATATTTTAAAAGAAGCTTTTAGGTAATTTTATTGATTTCTATCTTAAAGTTGTGGCTTTAAACGTCAATAAAAATTTCGTACTTACAATTAATATGGATAGTATACTGGATGTTTAAATTGTAAAATCATATTATTTATATAAAAATGAAAAAAAAAAAATATATATATATATATATATATATAATATATATATAATATATAATATTAATAATAAAAAAATAAATAATTGTCTTCTTTTTCGTGGAAGTAATAATAATTTACTTTTGCATGAAACTCTTATCTAAATAAAATAATATTTAAAAGTTTTTTTTTACTTCGTACTTTACTTGTGTAGTTTATGCTTTTTATCATAATATAATAGTATACTTACAGAATCAGTGAAAAGTTTGTCGACTCTCTCGTGAATTCCCTCATTTTTCTTCTCTCTCATCAGTAAGTAGATTGTATCAATGTCAGGACATGAGCGAAGTAATTTTTCCACCAGTACCTGGAAAAAGTATATCAGTCAGGTAACAAACAACAACAATAACAACAACAACAAATGTAGAACCGTACAAACAAAAAATAGGTGCGAAATATGAAAGTTAACAGTTTCATCCTATCCTAGGATCAGAATTCCTAAGCCCTTTATAAATGATGTAAGTACCGAAATATCATGAATATTTTGCTTATGGGAAAATAGGAAAAATGGCAACATTCTGATAGATACACTCCTTATCTTTTAGGTAAAATCACCACGCATGATATTATGTATGAACGGACATGCCGTGTTGTAATTTATTTTATTGTCATGAAAATTTTTGATTGCACTTTAGTAGATTGATGAATCGACCTATGACCTATGGTCATTACGACCTTTGGAATTACAAGATATTAGGATTTTTTTTAAGCATATACTGCAGTTAGGAATTATATAAGGTGACCTAAATACTTTGATAAATTGCACCCTATAATAATCCTACGCATAAAAATAAATTCTTATTACATAAAACGCCAACATATATACCTTAATATATTTTTGGGCGGGCCCTTTATTTAAAAAATAAAAATACAATTGACATTTTAATTAAAAGAAAAAAGCCATGAACCATAATACAATGGTGCTATTTATTTTTATCTTTTATATATAATCTGTATGTATTTCAAAAGTAGTTTTAAATCTTAATATAACTTTGCATATTAGTGACAGTGACATTGCAATACTTAATCAGGGTTATGAAAAATTTAAATTTAAGTGCCAGTTTTTTTTTAATGACTATACTTGCTGAAATACTTGTATTGTCGGGCCAATTTGTTGGCATGTCTTTCTAAGTGTTAACTAAATAAAAAAGGTTAATATCAATTGTTGTCACTACTTTTAAAAATATTGAATTGGGAGCATTTTTTTATACCACCATTGAGTCAAATCCTATATCTTGTGTATTTAAATTTATAAGTTTTAATTCTCTATGACTTTAATGCACGGCTGAAAAGATAATTTAGTTTTTATTTTTCACTATTTAACACATATCTACCAACAATGGGATCTGCCAACAATTAGATCTCGACCATACTGTCATTTTGATAATAATAATAAAATAAAAAATCGCACTCTTGTATTATAGTAATGCTGTGTAATCATATGAAGGCTTTAATGATAAAATAACAATAATTAACGGCTTTTATTGGGCGAAATCCAGCGTATACAACTTCTTAATTTAACCCAATTGTTTTACAGTACAAGAACAAGACTTATTTAATTACTTCATTTTAATACATTTTATTGCCACAGGGAAATATTTTTATATAACAGTGTTTGTACACGCATACTGTCATATAAAACTGCATTTCATTGAATATAATGGAAATGAAAGGAATTTGCTTCTTCTTCGTCTATTTTTTTTTTCTTCTGTCATTAACTCTTACCATGAAAAAGTGTCTCTAGTGTGCGTTATTAAAAATTTCTCGGTTCTATAACTGCAATAAAATTTTCTCAAAAACTGCGTGGTCACGCAATGCTATAAAGGATAGGAAATTATAGGGGCCCCCTTGACGTTTTTATATGCGTTTTTAATTACAGTTTCATCTCACAACCAGTAGAAAAAAATAGAAGCTACAAAATATGATGACATTTTTATAAAAGTAAAATATAATAAAACTTCATAATGTCTGTTAGAGAAATATGAACTTATTGAAAATTTTAATAATCTTTAAACACAGACAAAAATTAATATACGTATAATAAGGTAGCTCATTTTCAGCACAATTTGCTAAATACAACATAATCTAGACTATACTGCATAGTAAAACTATACTTTGCAATAATAGCATAAATATTATGTTGTACTGCATAATTATTTATATTCTAATTTAGAATCATTAATGCTATAATTGACATAAATGCTGCAGCATAAAATACGTAATTGATCCTTTCCTTTGTGCATATTTTTTCTGTCACATCAATTAAAGGAATAGACCAGAGAAAAACATAAGCATTTATATCACAAAACATAACTTTTTAGTTTGTCTCAAAACCAAACTGTATCTCCGTAGCAGTGATCAGAAATTTCGATTTATGCAACCCGCACAACATTTTCATACTAATTTTTGCATGTTTCTGACGTCATAAACATGAATAGTCACTTAAATTGCATACTTTACAGTGTTTTCACGTTCTCTCGTGGGGATACATTAACATTCTGGTAAAAATTGTCATCAGTTTTGAAGATCACATTTCGTGTTTATTCATGTTGTTTTATGTGGCTTTAATATCAATGTTCTATACAACAGTATTTATGTAATTATTAAATCTATTATTTTAGAAGCATAATGGACCACTTGCAATATACGAACTATATACAATAAATTTAAACATTACTTAATGCATTTCTTATATGGAGAAATCGTTATCATGAATACGTTATTATTAAAAAAACGTTCACTGCAAGTGGTCCATTAAGCAATGCAATGATGCAATATATTACAAAGATTCTTTCCATTTAATTAACCCATAAAAACTTATCAGGAAATGCAGGTGATAAAAATAGTCGAATTAATTGGTATATCTTGCATAAGAAATTAAATTAATGAAAAGCTATAATTATTATCTTTATGGGGGGAGGAAGGTTGATGAAATATAGACACATCATCTTTTTTTCTTTAAATTTATGACGTGCAACATACTTTTTTTTTTTTTTTTTGTGTGTGCGTCTCCTGTTTTTTATATACCTGCTGACCTTGCTTTATTTTTTTTAGTGGTAAAAAGCTACATTACTGCACAGCATATAGTTGAGCCAATTATTACACTTCAACCTCTTTACTTCACTTAAAAAGAGAAATAATACCATGTTGAATTATATATAATAAAATTCGTTAAATTTTAATTGATTTGTCATGCGTTATATGACGTAAAAGGAAATCATGTATAATATTATAATAAAAAAAATAAATAATAATATAATTTGATTATACAAAAAAATATATATACACACGGATAGTTATACAGATTTTCATAACCTAATTTTATTTGTTAGTTTATAATAGTAATTACTTCCTATTCAACAAAAAAAAAAAATCACTATTAATTTTATATATAAAAAATTTTGATCGGGGTAAATTAACATTCTGAACAAGATTCTTTTTGAAGGTTTTATGTTTAAGTTAATATTTTTAACAGTATCAGCATATTATAACCTGTTATTTTAATAAATAAAATATTTTTTAAAAATGTTTTGTTTTTTAGCACTTCTTTTATCACATAAAATTAAATATACAGGGTGTTTATAATGTTTCCGCTGATTTCAATGAACTATTACGACCTATCCGCTTGGAGTAAATTTATAGTTCAATATTCCATTTTGTAGCCCAAAATCTGAGAATTTTTAACATCTGCGGGAAAAATTTCTCCGGTGGAAACTTTATAAACACCCTGTACATTTACAATGGATGCTATCAGTGAATGAAAAATATATAATATTTTCTATTATCACAAAATACGTAAAAATGTGTCTACCATTTCTCATTTAAATATACTTCCAACCTCAGTTAAAAAAAAAAAAATAAATTGTCTGTAATGTCAATGAATAAGGAAATTAGTAAAATCTTTTAATAAGCTTTTCCAGTAAGCCTAATTGATTATATGCCCAATAAAGTTACAGAATTCTGTATAAATACTATTAACAGACGTAAGAATAAAATGGTTAAAGAAACTTAAAAAAACACACTAAAAATGTTTATTTTAATAAATTTAAAAAGAAATAATTAAAACATCAAATGTTCAATAAAACAATTTATTTACAATATTTAATGGGTAGGGAAATAGGTTGCGCTTGAAGTAAACTATATAACCAATAAAGTTATAAAATGTAAAAAAAAAAAAAAAAAAAAAAAAAAAAAAAAAGTTAAATATTTTAAAATAGTATAGAAAGAAAATAATAATATTAACAAAGGTTTTAACACTGTAAATTGTTTTAAAATTTTATATACGTATTATGATGTAAGTTTTTAAGAGGTAAGGCAAGTCAAAAAAAAAAAAAAAAGGAAAGTGAGAGTTACAATGTCAATGTTTGACCCACAAAATAGAAACTGAGAGTGTATCAGTAAGATAATCCGTAACATCGAAAATCGAAAAGTGTCACATGGCTTATAAGAAAGTCAATTTTATAATAATACTTTTTTCTTCTATTATTAAAATTATTAATTATATTAGAAATAAAATCCCAACTTATTTAATTTGTCATTAGGCCAGAATTTTGTTAATTTTTTTTAAAGCGAGAGTTGTTTGTGTTTTACTATATTATTAATTAAATTTAAATTCTTCCGTATTTTACTTAATTATGGTCTGATATGAAAATTTATAAACTTTGTTTTTATTGGAAAATTTTATAATGTTCTGAATTTTCCAAAGTGTCATAATTATTTAATAATTTCTCTTTTGATTTTTGATTTTTTTTTTTTAATTTCTATTCTCTACTGGCATTTATTAAATTAATTCCTTTACTTCTCTGCTATAGGGTCTATGCATTCATGTTAAAGTCGACGCCATGTTGGATAATTCAATAACATGGGTGGCATAGGACATAAAATCGTTTTGCCAGTTTAAAAACACTATGCAATATTTTTGAGAGCATTGATGCTGTAAATATGTTGTATTAGTATCTCAAGTATATGAGAAAAATAGCAATAACCAAAAAATTAACTGATTTCCCGAAGAAAATTGGCTTAAATGAAGTTTGTCCTATGCTGAGCAATGTTATGCACTACTCCAGTATGGCCTCAAAGCGCAATAAATATGACGTCATCCGCATACACCCTATATGTCAAACATCTTTCACAAACTTATTAAAATAATCGATTTCCTTAATAAATAAATTACTCGAATATCTTTTTAAGGTATATACAGTTTAATTATTTCCAACATTTAGAATTGCATTTTTTTTTCTTTTAGTGCTTTTAAAATTATATTTAAAAAAAAACTTTTTCGTATTTATTCATCAGAAATTTAAAATATTGAAATTAATAATTCTGTTAAAATTTATGGACATCGAAGCATGCATTTTTATTTTGCAACTCTGTATAATAGTTTGATAGGATGGTTGTAGTCTTATTTCAAATTTCGCTTTGAAATCATTTATGCATTAAGCTAAAAATAATAATGACTGACTATAGTGTAGACGAAATACATTTTCACGTAGCAAGAATGTAATTATTAAATATTTTGACGCCTTTTGCGTTTTAAAATAAGGTGAAAACTAAAGAGTAATTTAGTAAATAAACGAATAATTGCATGAAAAAAAAGGTAATTTTTTTAATTGAAGGTCAAAAATTTACGTTTGTTATAATTATTTACTTAAAGCCATAGACCACATAAAACAACATGTGCTTTTTAATAAATTAACACGAAATGGGATCATCAAAACACTGATAATAATTTTTACTAGAATGTTAATGTAGCTCCACGAGATAGCATGAAAATACTGTAAAATATACAATTTGCGTGACTATTCATGTTTCTGACGTCAGAAATATGCAAAAATTAGTAAAAAAAAAAATGTTGTGAGGGCTGCATAAATTGAAAATGTCTGATCACTGCTACGGAGCTACAGTTTGATTTTGAGACAAACTAAAGTTATTTATGTAAGTCCCATCAAGTGTTTTTTGTGATATAAATGCTTTTGTTTTCTTCTGGTCTATTCCTTTTAACATGAAACTGATTTTGGCACACAATTTCATGTATATAATACTCTTTTACGAAATCATACACTGTATTATTTGAAAGTATATAAATTAAAAAAAAAATGTAATATAAGCATTGTAATTTGATTCAAGTATAAATTTGATTCAAGTATAAATTTGATTCGGGTATCAAAAAAGGAGAAAAAAAATTTTTGGAATACAATAAATTTGATATACAATATTGCAGTAAGACTAAAATTTAAATATTATATAAATACACACACACACACACACACACACACACACACACACACACACACACACACACACACACACACACACACACACACACACACACACACACACACACACACACACACACACACACACACACACACTTTCAATTTCAACAAAGTGATATCAAATTTAATCGACATACATTTTTCTACACTATATTAATTGTAATTTAATTTATATTTAATAACCGGTTTATATATATATATACATATATATATAACAATGAATAAGAAGATCAGATAATTAATGTAATAATAATAATATAGGAACAGAAATGTAAATTTAAGAATATATAAACACTTATTTAAAATTACTATAACATAGTTGTGAAGGTTACAAAATAAATTAAATGTTCCATTAAAATATTAGAAATAGGAAGGAAGTAAAAATATATTTTATATATTTCACGAAAGAAATGATAAATGAAAAACTTAACCTTGATACAGTATTAATAACCTCTAAAATAAAAATGTTATATTTTGTCTCTAACGTCTAGATTTTTACGTTGGTGTTTATTTATTTATTAATTTTTTTTATAGACATATAGTGACGCGTGAAATTTTTAAAATATTTTTTATTATAAAATTACCAATCACTCAAGTAATAATTATAATAAAATAATTTAAATTTATATATTTTGAAAATATAAGTGCATAAAAATTATATTTTAATATTGTCTCCACGGAAAAAAATAACTATAAGTCTAAGTAATAATTATGCTAGCTCATTTTCAGCACAATTTGTTCAATACAGCATAATCTATGTGCTATAATATACTTCATCATAATAACGATATTACAGAACATTAATATTATGTTGTACAGCATAATTAAATTATGTTTTAACTTAGCATCATTTACATGCTAAAATAATATTAATTACGTAATTTATATACTTTTGGTTCCTTTTTTTTTTTTTTTTTTTTTTTTTTTGGTGATTTGAAACGGACACTTTTTATAAATGGAAAAATAGCGCGTTTGTTCTAGTAAGGAAACAAGGTTTGCCAGAATTATTTTCTAATGTTATGTTATGTTTGTTTTTTTTTTTTTGTTTTTTTTTTTTTTGGTCGCGTCCGACGTTGGACGCATCTTTAGGTACAACGTCGGACGCGAAACGTCGTGAAGACAAAGAGAAGACCCAACACGGTTATCCCGCTCGTTAGCGTCTTACAGACTGGCTTTATACAACATACATCGAACCATGAAAATCTACACTAACACATTTTTTTTCTTCCTTCTTTTAAAACAAGATTTAATGATAATAATAATAAGATAAATTTAAAAATATAAATTACACTTTTTATATGTGTTATAGCACGTTAAGACGTAAATATTTTTTCTGTTGTTTATTTATAATAGAAATTTAATATTAAATATTGTAAACTTACCTTGCCAACAAATCCTGTAGCTCCAGTAATTAAAATATTTTGACCTCTGTAAAAATCCGCAATGCTCCCATCCGAATGGATTAATTCTGTCATCTGTAAACAAAAAAAGTAAATATAATTATAAGGGTGATGTAAATTTGGTATTTAATTTCACATATCAGAACTTTTTTCCATGCAGACCTTCACCGATGGCGATATACTCTAAGAAGTTTGAGCCCATGTTGGTAACGATACTACTAAGGATTATTTTTAACATTTTTGAGTTTTTGATTTTAATTTTTTTTTTTTTTTTTTTTTTTTTTTTTTTATATTTGGGACTATATTGACTTTCATGACTTTTTTTTTTCAATTAATTATATATTATTCTTATTTTTTCGCGTTTAAAAAAAAATTAATAACTAATAAATAATGAAAAAAATTTATACGTTTGCTTTTATATATATATATATATATATATATATATATATATATATATATATATATATATAAATTAAATTATTGATCAAAATCTTTTCAGGTATATATATATATATATATATATATATATATATATATATATATATATATATATATATATATATATATATATATACAGCAAATTTTTTTACTTCCTAAAATTATTACCCATGCTTTGTCAAAATATTTGTTAAAAAATAATAATAAAACGATAACAAAGAGATATAAATATATCATATAAACAAAATTTTATTTAAATCCTAAACTTTTATTAGTAATAAACAAAATTGTTAAAAATTTCTATAAACATAAAACACTTAAAAGTGTGTCTAGAATTACTCATTTAAATATTTTTTGTCCTTGGTGCTGTATCTTTCTTTAAAAAAATACTAAAAACATGGTCTTGCAAAGCTAAAGAATATCAGAAACTAAGGTACCCTAAGCTTTTCCCACGCACCTAACCGATAACCTCTATTTAAAAAATACGTTCTACGTTATACGATACTATTTTATATATTATAAAAAGACGATGCCTATTTTAAGAATTTTAGACATTATTTTTTAATGTAATACAATTTTTATTTTTACATTTAACTATTTGGCCTTGAATAAGAGTAAATTGTTTATATTTTATTCACATATATAATAGTAACTGATGTATGTTAACGTTTAGATTCATAAAATATCAACACACCCAAAGAAGAAAAGTATAATCTTTTTAGTAAATCGTCGTTATAGCATAATATTATATAAAACCACAATCAAAGGTCAAATTGTAAATACGCACCACTATATTATAAAGAATGTAAATTTGAAATAAATATAAATAGAATTATGTGAGCAAGGACTTTTTGATCGTAGTAAATCATAATAATGAAAAAATTTTCTATTCTTACATGCTAACAATAAAAATAAGATTTCAATAGTGCGTAGTTATTATTATTATTATTTTTTAGTAGGAAGTAATACTTTTAAAAGTAGTCTATTTGCAAGGAATGATATTTTCAATTTGCAGTAAATTTGATTGCATGAAACCCATTTAAAAGAACATGCATAAAAAAAAAAAAAAAAAAAAATTGAGTGAACATGCCATACTTAAAAACTCCAGAGAGAGAGAGAGAGAGAGAGAGAGAGAGAGAGAGAAATGATGATGATGTGGAGAATCATAAAAAGCAGCAAGAAATAATTTCCTGTTTCTTTCTGTCACGGTAAAAAAAAATGAAAGAAAAAAGAAAAAAAAAAGTCATCATGATTATAGGTGCTTTGCTATTATTGTTATTTTTTTTTTCATCTTCCAATTTTTATTTACAAAGAATTATAATAAAATATAAAGTAATTATATTTTAATAATAAAAAAAGCCATATCATTATGATTCCTCTTAATTTTGCACTGTATAAGATGACTTTGCCAAAAAAAAAAAAAAAAATATATATATATATATATATATATATATATATATATATATATATATATATATATATTATATATATATATATAATAATCTCAAAGATTTGAGTTGTCCACGTACGATTTATTATTTAAAAAAATTAAGTGATTATTTAACCCTTTTTTATATTTATTAAATATCAATTAAAATTAAAAAAAAAAAGTAATCAGAATTCGACGATAACATCAATATGAGCAGCAGTAGCAAAAAAACTCAAGGTTAATTTTAAAAAAGAAGAAGAAGAAAAAAAAAATGACAAAGTGTAACGTCCAAAAAGCATTTTTTTTTTTTTTTTTTTTTTTTGACAGGTGCCATTTTACAGAGCAATATTATATTATTTATAGTTTACCATGTCTTCCTCTTTTAGATTAATGATTTATATTATAAAAATAATATACTACGCAACAGGGTAAAATTCTATATTTTTATCATTTCAGTATAATATTATTTTAAATTAAAAAGATGAAGCGACTAAAAAAAAAAAAAAAAGCACTGGAAAATGTTCAGAACTAGAAAAAATATAAATTATAGTTATTTAGAATATATTATTAAAAAAAAAAAAAAAATCTTACTAGTACATTTTTTATTTTGCAATTATCCAATAATTTAAATTATAAAAATGAATTATTATTACTTTATTAGCATGACACATATTTATTGCAAAATTCAAAACTTCATTTAATTTGGTAATAAATTTGTGTGTTTAACATCTAATCTATAATTTTATATAAGATGCAATTTATAATATTTAAAGACACTAATAAATTCTTATGGTATGACTAGTTCAAGGCTTTCTAATTATTAAAACGTGTTTGCAAATTCTTGCAACAAAATATGAAATATATATATATTTTTTAAATATTCTTTTAAAAAACATACAAGAATTCATTCATACTTTTTTTTTTTAAAGGAAACGATCCTATATATTAAATATTTTAAAATTTATACATTTTTTCAGATATACGTGTTGACCTTTGATGCACGGTGTTGCTCTTGACATTTATTTAATTCATGCGTGTACATTATTTAATTAGCTTATAATAGAATTTTTGCCATAAAAATAAAAAACAATTGTTTGAAATTCCTAAAACAACTCTAATAATAACATAATCATATACTAGTTTTTAGAAAATGATATCAAATTAATTTTAATTAAAAAAAAAAGATTATTATATTATTTGATAGTAAGTTGAAATTTAAATTATTATACAGAAAATTCATACAGAAAAAAAAAATCTTCTTCAAAGTCAATACCATTATTTGTTGAATTAAAAAATATATATTCTTGTTTTCCTTCTACATACTAATTTAAGTAAATATTAACTCATAAAACATCCGTATATAGGATTGTAGAGTGACCTTTCTATATAACATATTATAGTTTTCCCTAAAGTTTATGTCGAAATTTCGTGGCTTGACCTTCAAATATTAAGACGATCAGGATAAAAAAAAAAAAAAAAAAAAAAAGATGGATGATTTAATATTTATATTACACAGAAACTATAAAATATAATTATATACTTACAATAAAGAAAAAAACGCAAAGAAAATAATAATAAATATCGGAAGTAGAATTTTTACTTCCAGACCGTTAAAAATTAGTTATGTAAAATTCTTATTCTCCATTAAAAAGAAAGTGAAAATAAATAATTTTTTTACGCGGTATTCACATGTAATTTGTAGAGAAAAATAAAATGCATGGTTGCATAACATCGTAATTTGACAAATATTTTACTACAAAAATATAGCTTTAAAGAAAAATAACAAAAATAGCTAAATACATTGAAAATCGCACCAATAAGTTAAAAATTCTGAGCTGTGACCTTCATTTTTTTTAAATCAATCTCAATCTCACAGTTTAGCATACGTGCAAAATTATTTTTTTAAAAAATGCTAAAATTATTATTATTTTTTGCAGGATAAAATTGTTTAAATTTTTTTTTTTACAACTCGGTGATCTATAATCTATATGTACAAAATATATTATTATTAAATCAAGTTTGTACAGTATTTTTATACATTTTTTTCTCGCTTTTTTAAAATGTTAAATACTCATGATGCAGAGTAGCAATTAATTTTATATTTAAACAAAAAATTGATGTACACATAGCACGTAGAATGTAAAAAATATAATTTAAAAATATATTAAAGATTAGTAATTTATAATTCTTTCATGCAATATATTAATTATTGTTATATTTTTCATTTTCTCTAATTACATACCTTCAAAATAATTTAATTTAGTATAAAAAAAATGAAATTGAAATAAATGTAATATTTAATTAAATTTTTGACTTAATATTATTAATCATTATATTACAATATCACTCAATGTTTTTGTAATACAAGAAAATAATAACGATTTGCAATGTTGAAATCAATTTTTTAACTTCTCAATTTGTATTTTTACTTTTTAATTTATTGTTTATAATTACGTAACTACTTATTAAAATAAGACTCTAAAGTAAGAAAAAGTAGGAGTTTTATTATTATTAACTTTTATTTGATATTTTGAATATTTTATTTAGCGCCTGTTTAAAATAAAGTTTCGTTAAACGTTTTTTTTTTTATCATTATTATATTATTAAATAAATAATTAAAAAATAGTCTTTATTGTTCAAACAACAAATTAGCATACATTTATTATTATGTATTTTTTAAATATGGATTTGTTTTCCAAACACCCGCTAATACTATAAATATAGTGCAAATAGTTCTATCATGAATCATGAATCAATATTAAGATTATATATCCATTTTTTTTATAATTACATTAATAATAATAATAAATAAAAAAAAATGAACAAAACTGGAAAAAAAAAAGTAATTCATTCAAAATCAGATTATTTACTTTTTATCTTTTGATCTTATTTTATAGGTGTTAGATTACAAGATATGTTAATAGCCTGATCATAGGAAGTGATTATAAAATTGTGCAATAAACTTGCAGATAATCAATATTAAATATTTTAAAATAAATCTTAAATAATGTAAAAAAAATAATAAAAATAAAAAATAAAAAAAGTTTTCAATAATAAAATTACGTTATAATATTAAGTTACAACTCATACATACATAATACATAATAAACACAATTATTTTAATTTAACATAAAATATGTTAAATACTTCTAATTTTATAAATAAATAATGTTGTAGCTTCCCTTCAAAATAAAAAAATTATTATTAATTAATTATTTAAAAATCTTGTCACAAGGTTATCATCTTAAAAATCTACGAAAACTACGTGATGTTCATCAGGCATCCACATTTAACTTCTTGTTTTGGTTGAGTGTCTCCAATGTTACTAACACAACTTACCTTTTTTTACACTTTTTTTTTTAGGTCAAAAACACGCGATATTATTAATTTTTGTAATTGCATGCGCAGAAGATGAGAATGAAGTTTTTATTTGTATTTTTAGTATGTGTGCGTAATGGAATTATAGTTAAGTGTGATGATTTAACATAACAAAAAATTATTTATTGCAGTGAATAACTTTTTGTTCTCCGGTCAAGTTACTTAGCTCATAATGTGTTTTTTACTGACCACATGCTATTTAATTTATTTATGATGTTATATACAGTATATGAGTATATTGCAATCAAAGCACACACAAGTTACTAAATGACACAACATATTATCGCAAACTTTATTTCTGTATTTTCATGACGAATGAATAAAAAAATGAAGAAAAACAAAGTTTATTCATATTTTTCCTATGATTAAATACAAGATAATTTTATATCAACAGAGGACTGATTCTGTAACTTCATAAACAACAAAATTATTCGGTATCTAATGCAAATTTGTTTGTTGACAATAAAGTGAAAAAATTACAATAATTGACGGTGAGAATTGAATTGAATTAATCAACCTTACACGTTAAAAATAATGCAGAAACGAGTTCTATAACACTAGATAAAGTATTATAACATAGTACTGTCTAGTTACATAATATATCAATAATAAGAATTAGAACAATGAAATAAAATAATAATAAAACTTAATAGTTTTGCTACAGCTAAATGTTATAAATTATGCTATAATAAGTATTTTTTTAGTAACTTCTTTATCTACATATAGCATAAAACTAATGTTGTCTGGCTAAATTTGTCATGCCATTTTTTATGTCATACTATTGTATTAAAAAAAAATGTGCTTTTCATGGTGCTATAATTATAGCCAAGATTTATAATGAAATATGATTGGAAAAGATCAGCATGCACCGTAAATAAAGTTATTTATTATTATGTGACATTTGCAGAAAAATGCGTAATTTCTTTTATCCGGGAGCAATGTTTGTTACGGATGGTGACGTGGCAATTCAGATATGTTGTTTTATGTCAATAAAAAAATATTAAAAAAAAAAATAGGTACAGTAAATTCATAGGAAAAAAAATATTAAAATTTAAGCTTAAAAAAAAAAAAAAAAAAAGGGGGGGGGGGGGCGTATAAGTATAATCTATTAATCTGTATTTAAAATTTTCTGTCCTCAGAACAGCAGTTTTTCTCTAAAATGCTAAAAGCAAGGTTTCTTAATGTTAAAAAATATGAAAATATAGGACACTGTAAGTAGTATAAAATTGAGAGTTCTGGGTCTGGCGACCGCCTCTCGGAGCATGTGAAGCACAATGTGCACCAAAAATGTGCAAAATGTGCAAAAATGTGCTGACACATTCTCTCAAACCCAGAAATCCTATGTTAACGTATACCAAGAGTGGGGGATGTGCGATGGGAGGAGCTAAGATGATGTGCGCGAGTGGATTATGGAAGGGGAAAAGGGGGGGGGGGGGTAAAGGGAGAAGCGTATGTAAATTTTAAAGGAGGAGAGGATGAAGAGACGAAGTCAGAGAGCCAATGACATCAGTAGGACTTTGAGACTAGTGAAAAAGTAGGGTTAAACCACCAATAAGTATTAAAATTGTTCCCCCGATAGATTTAAGGGTGCCACCCTTGCAAGTTAAAGTGCTGCGATTTGTATGCAATTAACGACGTTACCAGGGTAACTTGACCTGCTGGAGATGAAACAGAGAACCAAAATTGCTAAAATTGACCCCCTCATCAATTAAAGGGTGCCACCCTTGAAAATTAAAGTTCTGCGATTTGTATGCAATAAACGATGTTACCAGGTAGCCTGACCTGCTGGAGATGAAAAAGACCACGAAAGATGTTAAAATTAATCCTCTGACTAATTTAAGGGTGCCACCCTTGCAAATTAAAGTTCTGCGATTTGTATGCAATCAACGACGTTACCAGGGTAACTTGACCTGCTGAAGATGAAAAAGAGTACCAAAATTGCTAAAATTGACCCCCTGATCAATTAAAGGGTGCAACCCTTGAAAATTAAAGTTCTGCGATTTGTATGCAATAAACGACGTTACCAGGGTAACCTGGCCTGCTGGAGATGAAAAAGACCACGAAAGATGTTAAAATTGACCCTCTGACTAATTTAAGGGTGCTACCCCTGCAAGTTAAAGTTATGCAATTTGAATGCATTCAACGATATTACAAGGGTAATTTGACCCATTAAAGACGATGATGACTATTAAAAATGTCAAAATTATCCCCCTGACTAATTTAGGGGTGCCACCCTTGCAAGTAAATGATCTCTAAATAAAACACTTCAAAATACTTTATCAGGGTATTTTGACTTGCTATAGATGATGGTGACTACCAAACATGCCAAAAATGATTTAATGCCAGACTGATTTAAGGGTCCCACCCCGGCAAATAAAAGTTTTCCGATTTGAATGCATTCAACGACGTAACCGGGGTATCTTGACCTACCAAAGACTATGATGACTACCAAACATGTCAAAAATTTCCACCAGTTGGATTTAAGGGTCGCACCCCTGCAAATTAAAGTTTTCCGATTTTAACACATTTAACAACTTGACAAGAGTAACTTGACATGCTCAAGATGATGATGACCACCAAACATGCTAAAATTGGCCCCCAGACTGATTTAAGGGTCGCACCCCTGCAAACTAAAGTTTTCCAATTTTAACATACTCAACGACGTTACCGGGGTAACTTGACCTACCAAGGACGACTGTGACCACGAAACAAGTCAAAATTGATCTTAAGACTGATTTAAGGGTCCCACCCCTGCAAATTGAAGTTTTCCGATTTGAACGCATTCAATGACGTTATCGGGGTAACTTGACCTACCAAGGATGATGGTGATTAGTAAACATGTGAAAATTGGCCCCAAGACTGATTTAAGGGTCGCCACCCTGCAAACTAAAGTTTTTCAATTTGAACATATTCAACGAAGTTACCGGGTAACTTGACGTACCAATTACGATTGTGACCAATTCGGAAGAGAATGTGTAAGCACAATGTGCAACAAAATGTGCAACAAAATGTGTTGGCACATTCTCTCAAATCCAGAAAGCTCATGTTAAGGGGTTGCAGTGCCTTTTCTACTCATGTTGAAAAAACATTTTTTTACATACAGAGACGTTTCCCTGTAGAAAATGGACCTACCAGGTTATAGATGGATAGATAATGTTTCAGTTGTAAAAAAATTAAATTTCTAGCAACTACCATTTAGTCATTAGGTCTGTTGAAAATCAAAATAAGGTATCTCCCATAAGAATAACATTAGCACAGTTTTTTTTTTTTATTTATGGTGGCTATACCAACTTCATGTACACCAAAATGCACAGTTTATTAGAACTTACAAAACTGAACAATAATAAATTAAAGTTTTAACTCTATTTTTTAACAATTCGCCTAATTATGTGTTTAATTACTTTTCTTTGTTGCGTAATGTTAATTTTAGTTGCTAGGGGATCAACAGATGTCACTGATATGACTGTTTTTTCACAAAAAGTGCAATTTTACTGCACTTCTTCAAAAATTTAGAAATGACGAAGATAGCCAAAGCATTAAAGAGGCGATGCCGCCTTTATCCCCTCGTTGCTCTTTGGATTTTAGAAAAGGTTGCAAGAACCTCACACCAATAACCGCTCATGTATAGTAAAAATAAAAAAAGAAGTTTTTATTTTATTTAGTGATTTAATTTTGTTGCCTATATTTGAGGTATTTATATATGTATCTTCTTGTAATTACTGCAAGAAATAATGCATTTATAAAAACCACACTTCAAAGATTATACATAAATTATAGAACATATACGTATATAACAACTTTTACTATCACAACTAATAAAAATTATATTTATTTAAAAATATGTAATAAATATTAAAATATATGTACAATTTGAATTTATTTACAATTTACATGCATTATGAATACACGGAGTGCATCACGACCACAATGCAATATATTTCGTAGCTTCCAACTCAAAGAATTCAAGTTTGAAATTTGAGATAACTTGATCTAATGAGGGAGCGAGGCAACCGGAAGGGCATTTAGGGGAGTCACAGCATGAAACCGCAAGAGTAATAAAAATTCAATCGAAATATTAATTTTCTTAAATATTAATGATGGATTTAATTTTATCATTTATTAAATAGTTTTAGAAAAAAATACCTTTTTTTACCGTTTCATTCAAGATTCTACGATAATTAGAAGTCAAGTAATGGTTTCAAAATTTTCACCCCCTCCTCCTCAGTTGCACAAGGCGCGTGCAGATTGAGTTTACCGAGCGGTGCCGAAGATGCCAGCAACTCCTTGCACATCCCCCGCATAGAAAAAAATGCATCGGGGTTGCAGAGCGACCTCAAGTACATGTGTGCTCTAAGACGACCTGGCTCATACTAAATTTTTGCCTGCTTGCTTGCTGTTAGAAAAGGCACTGCATCCCCTTAACGTATAGAAAGAGTTTTAACACATTTAACAACTTGACAAGAGTAACTTGACATGCTCAATATGATAATGACCACCAAACATGCTAAAATTGCCCCCAGGCTGAATTAAGGGTCCCACCCCCCCCCCCTGCAAATTATTGCTCTCCGATTAAAGCACTTTCAACGACTTAACTGGAGTAACTTGACATGCTAGAGATGATGGTGACTACAAAATATGTGAAAATGAACCCCAAGTTTTATTTAAGGGTCTAACCCCTGAAAATTGAAGTTTTCCGATTTGAACATATTTAACGACATTATGGAGTAATAAGACTTACTAAAGATGATGGTGACTACCAAATATGAAAAAATGACCCCAAGACAGATTTTAGGGTCCCAGCCCTGCAACTTTAAGTCTTTCAATTTTAACGCATTCAACAACGTTACCGAGGTAACTTGACTTGCTAAAGATGACAGTGAACACCAAAAATGTTAAAACTAAAGCCTTGGCAGATTTAAGGGTTGCACCCCTGAGAATTAAAGTGCTCCAATTTTGACGCATTCAAAGACGTTACCTAGGCTTCTTGACCCACCAAAGACGATCATGACCACCAAAAATGTAAAAAAATTATAATTTTAAAAAACGCGCTTATAAAGTTTGCAAAAGACGAACGCAAGTGTTTTCTAGGGGGCGTTGTAGGCACTTTTTAGAGGGGAATTATCACTGAAATTTAATTAATAAATGTAAATATTGACTTTAGTGAACTCTAATATTTATACTTTTTCTAAAAATGCGCTTAAAACAGGGTCTTAACTTTTTGGAAACTTCCTCATTAGTGGGTAATATTTTCATGAATTATAATTGTTGATTGAGGCAGTACGTGACTGACTGATCGGAAATAGTTAGAAGAAGTTTCACAATAATTCTTTCTCCTGTATCTACAAAAAAAACAAATTAAATACTATAATTAATGAATAACTAAAATTGAATGAATTAAAATTGTATTTGTAGTTTAGAAAAAAGTTTAAATATTTTGTTTAAAATTATCAAAAAGGGTATATTTTTTTATTAAAAATATGGTCCTTAAGTTTGAATTTTTACATTTAAATTGTTATTTGCATCAAAGTAGAATAACTCAAATATTTGATCATGTTTTTAACACTAGTAAATTTTAAAAAACATTTTATTTTTAATTCATTTTAATTTTATATTACATGAGTGCTTGTTTTGTTGATTAAAATAGAATGCTTGGTTAGTTTTTTCTTCTAAGTTACATTTAACAGATTTATATAAAGTGATCTAGCTAATATATTACATTAAAAAAGAACAAATCTGAAGGTTTTATTGAGATCCATAAGCAAGTGTGCTTAAATATTACATATTGTGTGTCCCTCTCTTATGTTGCTTACTTCTCCACGCCATTATTCTATTCCGCTTTAGTGTGGTAAGTAACTAGTTATACCATTTTGTTTTAAAATTTATGCGTTATGGATCTCAATATTATACTTTTAATAAAATTAAATAATTTTACTGAACCTAAAAGCACAACAGCAGATTTTTAACAAAGGAAAGGACCGCTAAATATAAAATTAGCCCGAACTATTGCTAAAATTTTACTTCTAATCTAATCAAACATATGCAAATATGATTAAATTGGTAAGATACTTTTAAGTAAGCATGTAAATAAGATAATTTCAATAATACTTTTAAAAGTTGCATATTACATATATTTTTAAAATATTTTTGAAAAACTTTTTATGCGGACCAAAAAAATCCTTCTTCTTTTGAATTCACGAATTTTTATTTGATACTAAAGTATTTTTTGGATAAATAAATAACTAAGATAAAGTTATTGTGGTGTTTTTTGCAATATCTTCAGATGCATTGTATATTATACATTACTTTTGGAAGGGAGAAAAAAAGGAGTAGGGGTAGAAAAGAAAAAAAAGGGTGGGGAATGGAATATAAAAGTCTACGTGCTACTTTTTTGGACATCAGTACATGTTTTGGCTTGCTCTCAGTTAACTTCGGTCAGTGTATGAAAGCATGGAGTTTCATCATAATAACAATCCTGGTTTAGAGGATCATGCTTATGATTCGTCAGACACAGAACAAGTTGCACAATGGGATCAAGGAAGCGTAGCTGATGTACTTGCGAGACGTCATTTACCAGGTGCAGAATTCACCGAGCCACTCACCAGAGTGATAGTGCTAAAATCTAGACATGCAGTGGATATACCTGCAAGTGCTATATTACAAGGACAATTTATTCACCCCAGATTTCCTGGCCTAATATTACTTCAAGAACGAATAAAAACTTTTGATACATGGCCTAAACAGATAAAACAACGTCCTGAACAACTAGCTGCTGCAGGGTTCTACTACAGTGGTCAAGGTGATGTGGTCATCTGTCATCATTGTGGAATACATATACATATGTGGGAACCAGACGATGATATCGTACACGAACATTTACATTGGTCCGAGGATATGGAGAATCCGTGTGAATACATACAACGTGTGAAAGATATAACCAGTGAAAGATGTGACTTACAATGTTGTAGCCATGATAAAGTTTTTGAAGATAGCCAAGAACAAGTGATAGACATAGATGAAACTAACCCTCTCATATGTACTATTTGTTTATTTAAAAAACTTGAAATCGTTTATCTACCATGTAGACACGTAGCATCCTGTGTCAAGTGTGCTCTGAACTTGAAAAGCTGTCCTATGTGCAGATCTAAAATAGAATCATTTATACATGTCTATCTACCTTAGTTTTTCATATTGTGTTTTATATCAATTGATTTAAAATTCTTTCCGTGTATATAAAAAAACTACAGTAAATAATAAATAAATATTTTTAAATGTAAAACGTCTAGTTTTATTTATTAAGTTTTTAAATACTATTCATTTTACAACTACATATAATAATATGCTACTTAAAAAGCTAAGACCAACATATTGTAAGTAACTCATATAGCAACTTTAGTTCGTGAATTAAAAACAATTGATTCATGTTGTAAATTAAAACCAAGTTTTTGTGCTGCTCTCAAAAAAGCAAATTAAATGTCACTATTTTGTTGAAAAAGTTTCTTACTATCACAGACTCTCAAACCATTCTAGTATAACCAATATAGATTCAAAAACTTAGTAATTAATGTATTGAAAAAAAGGACTTAATAGGATAGAAGACTACAAGTGACTTTAACAACAGCAGTGAAAACTTTAACTTATCAATGTTTCACAATTATAATGCAAACATTACATTTTACACTTTTATACTTCTTTTATTCTTAACTTTCGCATTCTTTTCTCATCTGTTGTTGCATATAGTTGAATTATCTATATTAATAGTAAAATAAAATGCGTTATATATATCTATGTATCATATTTTCTTTTAATTAAAATTTAATTATTTTACTTAAGGAGTTAATGTGTGGCTGATAACTCACAAACTGAATGATTGCAAAATATAAATTATAATATGTATACGTAAAAATAAAATGTTATTTAAAATCAGTGATATCAAATCAATTCAGAAATTATGAAATATTAAAGTAATTTGACTTTTCAAGATAAAATAAATAAGACAAAAATACAAAAACAAATACAATGTTGGAAGGAATATAATTATAACATAAAAAACTTTAAAATGACACACAAAATACTTATAATTAAAACTTCGTTCAATTTTTTTTAAAACAATAAAAACAAATTAATATTTAAGTAGAAAGTTTAAAAAAAATACCAATAATATTAAAAATATTTATTTGCAGAAAAGAGCAGCAGAAAAATAAAATAAAAACAAAATCATTGAAAGCAGGGGAATAATATTTTGTGTAATTTATTTCAGATAAACCGACCATTTGAAAACATTTTTTGACCATATTGACAACCATTGAAATATTAAAAATATAAAGAATAATATCCATGTGGTCGTACAAGTATTCTCGCCATGTAAAAATAACCTTATAGGATTTTAAAAAAACTTTCATAATCTAAGCTTAAATGATAGATAGAAAATGTAAAGAATATTAAAACAAATAGTTCAAAAGACCTACAAATTATGAGTAAAAAAGTTAATATTTATACAAATTCTTTGTTTAATGTTGTTTCAAGCATTTAAAAAGAAATTATAAAATCTGAAATACTTGTAAAGAAATATAAAACTATAGAAAAATGATTTAAAATCTAAGCTTTATTAATGAATCGGAATAATTAATAGTAAATATGCCGTGTTTTTTTACTTACATATCGCGCAAAAGTGTGGGGTCAAATATTTTGAATTCACATAAAAAATTAAAAGAATTGTAGTATTTAAAGAGTTAAAAGAATAATTAAATAATATTTTTGTAAATAAACTTGGCAACGCCGCAAAGCTTCATGGCTGTAAACGAATCACAAAATGCATGGACAACCCCCCCCCCCCCCTTTCTCAAAGCGCAACCAGCAGCCAAATCCTGCCACCGCACCCCGCCGCCGCCGCCGCCGCCTGCCACCGCAACCCGCAGCCACCGCCCGCCGCCGGAACAAAGTTTTTCGATCCGGCGCGGAGATACTTTATACCGGCCGCGGACCAAAACTTTCATCCGGCGCGAAAATATTTTGTTTCGATCCGGCGCGGAGATACTTTATACCGGCCGCGGACCAAAACTTTCATCCGGCGCGAAAATATTTTGTATCGGCCGCGTCTCAAAACTTTCATCCGGCGCGGAAATATTTTATATCGGCCGCGTCTCAAAACTTTAATCCGGCGCAAGAATATTTTATATCGGCCGCGTCTAAAAACTTTTATCCGGCGCGGAGAACCGGATATATTTTATACCGGCCGCGTTTCAAAACTTAGAACCGACGCGAAAAACTTTGTTCCGGCGGCGGGCGGTGGCTGCGGGTTGCGGTGGCAGGCGGCGGCGGCGGCGGCGGGGTGCGGTGGCAGGATTTGGCTGCTGGTTGCGCTTTGAGAAAGGGGGGGGGGGGGGTTGTCCATGCATTTTGTGATTCGTTTACAGCCATGAAGCTTTGCGGCGTTGCCAAGTTTATTTACAAAAATATTATTTAATTATTCTTTTAACTCTTTAAATACTACAATTCTTTTAATTTTTTATGTGAATTCAAAATATTTGACCCCACACTTTTGCGCGATATGTAAGTAAAAAAACACGGCATATTTACTATTAATTATTCCGATTCATTAATAAAGCTTAGATTTTAAATCATTTTTCTATAGTTTTATATTTCTTTACAAGTATTTCAGATTTTATAATTTCTTTTTAAATGCTTGAAACAACATTAAACAAAGAATTTGTATAAATATTAACTTTTTTACTCATAATTTGTAGGTCTTTTGAACTATTTGTTTTAATATTCTTTACATTTTCTATCTATCATTTAAGCTTAGATTATGAAAGTTTTTTTAAAATCCTATAAGGTTATTTTTACATGGCGAGAATACTTGTACGACCACATGGATATTATTCTTTATATTTTTAATATTTCAATGGTTGTCAATATGGTCAAAAAATGTTTTCAAATGGTCGGTTTATCTGAAATAAATTACACAAAATATTATTCCCCTGCTTTCAATGATTTTGTTTTTATTTTATTTTTCTGCTGCTCTTTTCTGCAAATAAATATTTTTAATATTATTGGTATTTTTTTTAAACTTTCTACTTAAATATTAATTTGTTTTTATTGTTTTAAAAAAAATTGAACGAAGTTTTAATTATAAGTATTTTGTGTGTCATTTTAAAGTTTTTTATGTTATAATTATATTCCTTCCAACATTGTATTTGTTTTTGTATTTTTGTCTTATTTATTTTATCTTGAAAAGTCAAATTACTTTAATATTTCATAATTTCTGAATTGATTTGATATCACTGATTTTAAATAACATTTTATTTTTACGTATACATATTATAATTTATATTTTGCAATCATTCAGTTTGTGAGTTATCAGCCACACATTAACTCCTTAAGTAAAATAATTAAATTTTAATTAAAAGAAAATATGATACATAGATATATATAACGCATTTTATTTTACTATTAATATAGATAATTCAACTATATGCAACAACAGATGAGAAAAGAATGCGAAAGTTAAGAATAAAAGAAGTATAAAAGTGTAAAATGTAATGTTTGCATTATAATTGTGAAACATTGATAAGTTAAAGTTTTCACTGCTGTTGTTAAAGTCACTTGTAGTCTTCTATCCTATTAAGTCCTTTTTTTCAATACATTAATTACTAAGTTTTTGAATCTATATTGGTTATACTAGAATGGTTTGAGAGTCTGTGATAGTAAGAAACTTTTTCAACAAAATAGTGACATTTAATTTGCTTTTTTGAGAGCAGCACAAAAACTTGGTTTTAATTTACAACATGAATCAATTGTTTTTAATTCACGAACTAAAGTTGCTATATGAGTTACTTACAATATGTTGGTCTTAGCTTTTTAAGTAGCATATTATTATATGTAGTTGTAAAATGAATAGTATTTAAAAACTTAATAAATAAAACTAGACGTTTTACATTTAAAAATATTTATTTATTATTTACTGTAGTTTTTTTATATACACGGAAAGAATTTTAAATCAATTGATATAAAACACAATATGAAAAACTAAGGTAGATAGACATGTATAAATGATTCTATTTTAGATCTGCACATAGGACAGCTTTTCAAGTTCAGAGCACACTTGACACAGGATGCTACGTGTCTACATGGTAGATAAACGATTTCAAGTTTTTTAAATAAACAAATAGTACATATGAGAGGGTTAGTTTCATCTATGTCTATCACTTGTTCTTGGCTATCTTCAAAAACTTTATCATGGCTACAACATTGTAAGTCACATCTTTCACTGGTTATATCTTTCACACGTTGTATGTATTCACACGGATTCTCCATATCCTCGGACCAATGTAAATGTTCGTGTACGATATCATCGTCTGGTTCCCACATATGTATATGTATTCCACAATGATGACAGATGACCACATCACCTTGACCACTGTAGTAGAACCCTGCAGCAGCTAGTTGTTCAGGACGTTGTTTTATCTGTTTAGGCCATGTATCAAAAGTTTTTATTCGTTCTTGAAGTAATATTAGGCCAGGAAATCTGGGGTGAATAAATTGTCCTTGTAATATAGCACTTGCAGGTATATCCACTGCATGTCTAGATTTTAGCACTATCACTCTGGTGAGTGGCTCGGTGAATTCTGCACCTGGTAAATGACGTCTCGCAAGTACATCAGCTACGCTTCCTTGATCCCATTGTGCAACTTGTTCTGTGTCTGACGAATCATAAGCATGATCCTCTAAACCAGGATTGTTATTATGATGAAACTCCATGCTTTCATACACTGACCGAAGTTAACTGAGAGCAAGCCAAAACATGTACTGATGTCCAAAAAAGTAGCACGTAGACTTTTATATTCCATTCCCCACCCTTTTTTTTCTTTTCTACCCCTACTCCTTTTTTTCTCCCTTCCAAAAGTAATGTATAATATACAATGCATCTGAAGATATTGCAAAAAACACCACAATAACTTTATCTTAGTTATTTATTTATCCAAAAAATACTTTAGTATCAAATAAAAATTCGTGAATTCAAAAGAAGAAGGATTTTTTTGGTCCGCATAAAAAGTTTTTCAAAAATATTTTAAAAATATATGTAATATGCAACTTTTAAAAGTATTATTGAAATTATCTTATTTACATGCTTACTTAAAAGTATCTTACCAATTTAATCATATTTGCATATGTTTGATTAGATTAGAAGTAAAATTTTAGCAATAGTTCGGGCTAATTTTATATTTAGCGGTCCTTTCCTTTGTTAAAAATCTGCTGTTGTGCTTTTAGGTTCAGTAAAATTATTTAATTTTATTAAAAGTATAATATTGAGATCCATAACGCATAAATTTTAAAACAAAATGGTATAACTAGTTACTTACCACACTAAAGCGGAATAGAATAATGGCGTGGAGAAGTAAGCAACATAAGAGAGGGACACACAATATGTAATATTTAAGCACACTTGCTTATGGATCTCAATAAAACCTTCAGATTTGTTCTTTTTTAATGTAATATATTAGCTAGATCACTTTATATAAATCTGTTAAATGTAACTTAGAAGAAAAAACTAACCAAGCATTCTATTTTAATCAACAAAACAAGCACTCATGTAATATAAAATTAAAATGAATTAAAAATAAAATGTTTTTTAAAATTTACTAGTGTTAAAAACATGATCAAATATTTGAGTTATTCTACTTTGATGCAAATAACAATTTAAATGTAAAAATTCAAACTTAAGGACCATATTTTTAATAAAAAAATATACCCTTTTTGATAATTTTAAACAAAATATTTAAACTTTTTTCTAAACTACAAATACAATTTTAATTCATTCAATTTTAGTTATTCATTAATTATAGTATTTAATTTGTTTTTTTTGTAGATACAGGAGAAAGAATTATTGTGAAACTTCTTCTAACTATTTCCGATCAGTCAGTCACGTACTGCCTCAATCAACAATTATAATTCATGAAAATATTACCCACTAATGAGGAAGTTTCCAAAAAGTTAAGACCCTGTTTTAAGCGCATTTTTAGAAAAAGTATAAATATTAGAGTTCACTAAAGTCAATATTTACATTTATTAATTAAATTTCAGTGATAATTCCCCTCTAAAAAGTGCCTACAACGCCCCCTAGAAAACACTTGCGTTCGTCTTTTGCAAACTTTATAAGCGCGTTTTTTAAAATTATAATTTTTTTACATTTTTGGTGGTCATGATCGTCTTTGGTGGGTCAAGAAGCCTAGGTAACGTCTTTGAATGCGTCAAAATTGGAGCACTTTAATTCTCAGGGGTGCAACCCTTAAATCTGCCAAGGCTTTAGTTTTAACATTTTTGGTGTTCACTGTCATCTTTAGCAAGTCAAGTTACCTCGGTAACGTTGTTGAATGCGTTAAAATTGAAAGACTTAAAGTTGCAGGGCTGGGACCCTAAAATCTGTCTTGGGGTCATTTTTTCATATTTGGTAGTCACCATCATCTTTAGTAAGTCTTATTACTCCATAATGTCGTTAAATATGTTCAAATCGGAAAACTTCAATTTTCAGGGGTTAGACCCTTAAATAAAACTTGGGGTTCATTTTCACATATTTTGTAGTCACCATCATCTCTAGCATGTCAAGTTACTCCAGTTAAGTCGTTGAAAGTGCTTTAATCGGAGAGCAATAATTTGCAGGGGGGGGGGGGTGGGACCCTTAATTCAGCCTGGGGGCAATTTTAGCATGTTTGGTGGTCATTATCATATTGAGCATGTCAAGTTACTCTTGTCAAGTTGTTAAATGTGTTAAAACTCTTTCTATACGTTAAGGGGATGCAGTGCCTTTTCTAACAGCAAGCAAGCAGGCAAAAATTTAGTATGAGCCAGGTCGTCTTAGAGCACACATGTACTTGAGGTCGCTCTGCAACCCCGATGCATTTTTTTCTATGCGGGGGATGTGCAAGGAGTTGCTGGCATCTTCGGCACCGCTCGGTAAACTCAATCTGCACGCGCCTTGTGCAACTGAGGAGGAGGGGGTGAAAATTTTGAAACCATTACTTGACTTCTAATTATCGTAGAATCTTGAATGAAACGGTAAAAAAAGGTATTTTTTTCTAAAACTATTTAATAAATGATAAAATTAAATCCATCATTAATATTTAAGAAAATTAATATTTCGATTGAATTTTTATTACTCTTGCGGTTTCATGCTGTGACTCCCCTAAATGCCCTTCCGGTTGCCTCGCTCCCTCATTAGATCAAGTTATCTCAAATTTCAAACTTGAATTCTTTGAGTTGGAAGCTACGAAATATATTGCATTGTGGTCGTGATGCACTCCGTGTATTCATAATGCATGTAAATTGTAAATAAATTCAAATTGTACATATATTTTAATATTTATTACATATTTTTAAATAAATATAATTTTTATTAGTTGTGATAGTAAAAGTTGTTATATACGTATATGTTCTATAATTTATGTATAATCTTTGAAGTGTGGTTTTTATAAATGCATTATTTCTTGCAGTAATTACAAGAAGATACATATATAAATACCTCAAATATAGGCAACAAAATTAAATCACTAAATAAAATAAAAACTTCTTTTTTTATTTTTACTATACATGAGCGGTTATTGGTGTGAGGTTCTTGCAACCTTTTCTAAAATCCAAAGAGCAACGAGGGGATAAAGGCGGCATCGCCTCTTTAATGCTTTGGCTATCTTCGTCATTTCTAAATTTTTGAAGAAGTGCAGTAAAATTGCACTTTTTGTGAAAAAACAGTCATATCAGTGACATCTGTTGATCCCCTAGCAACTAAAATTAACATTACGCAACAAAGAAAAGTAATTAAACACATAATTAGGCGAATTGTTAAAAAATAGAGTTAAAACTTTAATTTATTATTGTTCAGTTTTGTAAGTTCTAATAAACTGTGCATTTTGGTGTACATGAAGTTGGTATAGCCACCATAAATAAAAAAAAAAAACTGTGCTAATGTTATTCTTATGGGAGATACCTTATTTTGATTTTCAACAGACCTAATGACTAAATGGTAGTTGCTAGAAATTTAATTTTTTTACAACTGAAACATTATCTATCCATCTATAACCTGGTAGGTCCATTTTCTACAGGGAAACGTCTCTGTATGTAAAAAAATGTTTTTTCAACATGAGTAGAAAAGGCACTGCAACCCCTTAACATGAGCTTTCTGGATTTGAGAGAATGTGCCAACACATTTTGTTGCACATTTTGTTGCACATTGTGCTTACACATTCTCTTCCGAATTGGTCACAATCGTAATTGGTACGTCAAGTTACCCGGTAACTTCGTTGAATATGTTCAAATTGAAAAACTTTAGTTTGCAGGGTGGCGACCCTTAAATCAGTCTTGGGGCCAATTTTCACATGTTTACTAATCACCATCATCCTTGGTAGGTCAAGTTACCCCGATAACGTCATTGAATGCGTTCAAATCGGAAAACTTCAATTTGCAGGGGTGGGACCCTTAAATCAGTCTTAAGATCAATTTTGACTTGTTTCGTGGTCACAGTCGTCCTTGGTAGGTCAAGTTACCCCGGTAACGTCGTTGAGTATGTTAAAATTGGAAAACTTTAGTTTGCAGGGGTGCGACCCTTAAATCAGTCTGGGGGCCAATTTTAGCATGTTTGGTGGTCATCATCATCTTGAGCATGTCAAGTTACTCTTGTCAAGTTGTTAAATGTGTTAAAATCGGAAAACTTTAATTTGCAGGGGTGCGACCCTTAAATCCAACTGGTGGAAATTTTTGACATGTTTGGTAGTCATCATAGTCTTTGGTAGGTCAAGATACCCCGGTTACGTCGTTGAATGCATTCAAATCGGAAAACTTTTATTTGCCGGGGTGGGACCCTTAAATCAGTCTGGCATTAAATCATTTTTGGCATGTTTGGTAGTCACCATCATCTATAGCAAGTCAAAATACCCTGATAAAGTATTTTGAAGTGTTTTATTTAGAGATCATTTACTTGCAAGGGTGGCACCCCTAAATTAGTCAGGGGGATAATTTTGACATTTTTAATAGTCATCATCGTCTTTAATGGGTCAAATTACCCTTGTAATATCGTTGAATGCATTCAAATTGCATAACTTTAACTTGCAGGGGTAGCACCCTTAAATTAGTCAGAGGGTCAATTTTAACATCTTTCGTGGTCTTTTTCATCTCCAGCAGGCCAGGTTACCCTGGTAACGTCGTTTATTGCATACAAATCGCAGAACTTTAATTTTCAAGGGTTGCACCCTTTAATTGATCAGGGGGTCAATTTTAGCAATTTTGGTACTCTTTTTCATCTTCAGCAGGTCAAGTTACCCTGGTAACGTCGTTGATTGCATACAAATCGCAGAACTTTAATTTGCAAGGGTGGCACCCTTAAATTAGTCAGAGGATTAATTTTAACATCTTTCGTGGTCTTTTTCATCTCCAGCAGGTCAGGCTACCCTGGTAACATCGTTTATTGCATACAAATCGCAGAACTTTAATTTTCAAGGGTGGCACCCTTTAATTGATGAGGGGGTCAATTTTAGCAATTTTGGTTCTCTGTTTCATCTCCAGCAGGTCAAGTTACCCTGGTAACGTCGTTAATTGCATACAAATCGCAGCACTTTAACTTGCAAGGGTGGCACCCTTAAATCTATCGGGGGAACAATTTTAATACTTATTGGTGGTTTAACCCTACTTTTTCACTAGTCTCAAAGTCCTACTGATGTCATTGGCTCTCTGACTTCGTCTCTTCATCCTCTCCTCCTTTAAAATTTACATACGCTTCTCCCTTTACCCCCCCCCCCCCTTTTCCCCTTCCATAATCCACTCGCGCACATCATCTTAGCTCCTCCCATCGCACATCCCCCACTCTTGGTATACGTTAACATAGGATTTCTGGGTTTGAGAGAATGTGTCAGCACATTTTTGCACATTTTGCACATTTTTGGTGCACATTGTGCTTCACATGCTCCGAGAGGCGGTCGCCAGACCCAGAACTCTCAATTTTATACTACTACTGTAATATAAATAAAAGTTTAAAATTATTAATATGCATGTTTATATTTAAAGTATAAACTTTTAATAATCAATAATACTGTATTTTCATTTTCCGTATTTTTAATTTAACTATAATTTATATTTTAGGAATTTAATTTGAATCATTAAAATATCCATCATGTTTAAAATTCTAGAACTATCTACTAATAAATTAGAAAAAAAAAATGAAAAAAAAAAAAAAAAGTAAAAAGTGTTTAACTGTAAATGTTATTGACTTGTCAATAATTATGTTTAGCGGCAACTTATTAAAAATTTAAATGATTAGTGCCAGGGTCAAATTAAACAGTAGCATCTATTTAGACATAAATCTTTGTTTTTCTTCAAGAAAAAATAAATAAAACTCCTTCGCATGTCAATCTAACACAATAATTAAAAAGAAAAACTTTAATAACACATTTAATTATTAACTTTAAAACTATTTTATTCTATTGTCATTTTGCTAATTCTATTTTATTTTTAATATTTATGTAAAACTTTTGATTATAATTTTGGTTTCAGTTTAAAAAATGGATTGCTAATGTTTTTTTTTTTTTTTTTTTTTTCGTTGTTTTCTTTCAAGGAAAATAAATATTTTTGCGGTATTTATACCACACAGCATTCTATAGCTATATGGTCATAAAAATAATAATAATTAAGGATAAACCTTTTTAATTTTAGAAATGCTAACATCAACCCTTAAAATCTTAAACGTATTGCAAAACAAAACAAAATTATAGTACTGTAGAGTGTATAGGGTGTATGCATTCATGTTAAAGTCGACGCCATGTTGGATCACTCAATAACATTGGCCGTATAGGAAAAGGACTCATTTTGCCAGTTCAAAAATACTAACAAGTATAATATTTTTAAGAACATTGATACTGATAATAGATTGAATTCAAGTATGTGAAAAAAAAATAATAATAACACAAAATTAACCGATTTTCCAAAGAAAATAGCCAAAAACGAAATTTTTCCTATATAATATATATACTGAACAATGTTATTCATTACTCCAGTATAGCATCCAAGCGCATTAAATATGAAGTAATGCGGATATTATAAGAGTATTAGTATTATAATATATACAGTACGACATTATTGTGTTTATAAATTTTACCATTTAAATTCAGCGAGTGTTTTCACACATATGAATAACATTACAAAACAATGTGCCAGGTTTTGAATGGTAAAATATATCAGTGACAATCAGTGACAATTTTATTGTATATACTGTACACAGACAAGTGCGCATTATAGTTCACTTTTTTTCTTTTTTTTTATGGTCACTCAATACCATGTATTGATATTATAAACTTCAATGAACTCAAATCTCTCTCTATAATATATACGCAATATTGCCACAAGGCTAAAAATTTATACCAAAAGTAACCAGCTGTGGACAGTTTTAAATCATATATTAAAAATTCAAAAATTTCAAACTTCCTATATAATTTTTATTAGAAATTAATGCTAATACTTCTACAGATACGGATGAAATAGTAAGATATTTGTATTTATAATTAACTTTTAATAATTATCGTTATTAAAATATACCAGGTTATTTGGTAATGACCTTTTTATATACGCAAGTCTGGATACTAACTTTTAAAAAAATTACATAAATATAAATAATCATTAAAAAACATTACTATTTTATATTAGGCTGTACTCCTTGAACCTTTTAAATAAAATATCTCTAACTCTTTATGACTCGTTTTCAAGTGCATTTGACCGTGTCACATTTCTTATTAATTTTAAAACTTGTATTTAAAGAAATTATTTTTGTGAAGGAAAAATATATCTTCATGGTAAAACATGGTTTATTATATGACAAATATGTATAAAAATTTTTCTACAAAAAACAAACAATAAATTAAAGCTGAAATATTATTTCTTAAAATATAGTATTTGTGAAATGAAATTAATATATTCCTTTTTATAGAAATAATTATAATAATAAAAAAAAGTTATGTGGTAAAAAATTTAATCTATTCGTTTTATGGCAGTATACAGTATACAATGTTATCTTATGAGGTTTTTTATAAAGCATTATTGATTATTCAATATAAATACATACTATTTCCATAACGATTTTATTTTTCAATGAATTAAACACAAATCTTTAATATAGTACTGTTCGTAATATTACGATATTTGGTTTTACTATACATACTCTCAACGAGTTTGAAACTTAATTAATTATAATTAAATATAATACTTTTAGAATTTAATTTTGGAGAGCTGGTTTCTTCAAGTTGATCATGTTATATAATACTTAGAAATCAATAATAAAAAAAAATAATAATAAAAAATAAAAAAAAACTAGTTGTCAGAACAAGTTTAACTAAAATCTATTAGTGTACATATTAAATATATATTTATAAATTTACGTTAATTATGAAAAATTATTAATTAAAAAATGTAGTTTTTTTTTTCTCTCCCTATAACAATGAAACAGAAAACATTGTGATAAAGGTATAACAATCTATTTTCCAAAACATATTTTGATTTTCCTATTTCATATATTTTGCAATCAATAACTACTATTTTCATTACTATAATTTTCAAAATAAAAATTATTCTCATAAATTTACAAAAAACTTCAAAAATAATAATAAAATAAAAAGGTAATATTTTCACATTTTTTTACATTATAATATTTAAAGCACTCATTTAACCTTCATATAAAAGAAATTTTAATTTATAATGTATTTTTCAAAACATTTTTAAAAATCCAAAAACATATGTACTGTAGCGTTAAGAGAATATTAATTGGCATTAATTACATCTTAATATTTTATTCTTTTAGCCTTGGAAGCATCAATGATCTTGATATGAGCAAAAGAAAAAAAAAATGACACACGACGCATCAAGGTATTTTTTATTTGTATAGGAATTATAAGGAAATTGGTAAATTAACACGCACTTCCTATAGTGACCGTAATATTAAAATAGAAAATAAAAATGTTAAAACTATGATTTTGTGGTTATAGCTTTAGGAAAGTTTTAATTGTTTTTAAGAGAAATTGAAAATTATAGATTTTTTTTTAATCTACACGAAAAAAAAAAAAATATACTACAAAAATATTACGATATACAGCAAAGCTGCTGCTAGAAATAAAGCTCGTCACTGCCAAGATTATCTATTTTACAATATTATGAACAAGTACAACAAAGTATGATGCAGTAGCGGATAATTATGCTGTATATAACATAATTTTTTTTAGTTTTCTTTTCTTTTATTAAATATTATAGATTTTGTATATCTATTTTATCTTTTAGTTCATGTGTGTATTTAGCTAGTTGTATTTTGAGATCTTCGTATCTCCAGAATTAAACATTGTTAGGATTTGTATTTGAACTATACAGTAAAAAAAAAAAAAAAAAAAAAAAAAAAGTCATAACTACCCACAAGAAACTGGTAGAAACTATTGAAATTAACATTTTTTGACTTTATGAATTTACAATTTTAAAGGTTCCCAATTCAATAGCTAAAAAAAGTGTGTATTTTTGAATTCACAATGTTTTACACATATTCTTATATACGAATCAACTCAATTCCGTTCAAAGTAAACTATACTCTTTCCCATCAAATCCTATATTGCAATTTCATTTCCTGCTTTAGTTTTTTTTTTTTTTTTTTTTTTTTTTTTTTCTTGATTTAAGGGATGGCCTCAAGGTACTTTTAACATTAAAATAATATAAAACGCAATATAATATATTCCTACAATAAAAAAATAAATCTATTAAATGATAGATTTTTTTTTTTTTTTTTTTTTACAACAGCAGCTAGAGCTATCAATATAATTTAAATAATATATTGTTATCACGTTTCCATCCTTTATACGTTTTTTTATTTATTTACTTATTTAACTATACATGCAAAAATTATGCGTGCGTTAAAAGTTAAAACAATTATATAGAAACCAAGGTTAAATATAGACTTCTTATTTTAAAAATGAATTCAAGGGTAATTTATTAAGAAAAATCGGAATATAGTAAATATTTACATATATATATTATTATGCTTTATTTCTTAGTACCTGTTTTTTTATATACAGTATTAAACAATGTGTAATTGATATATTTCCGCACATACTTTTTGTTATGAAGAATAAAATTGAAGTTTGGTTAAAATAATCCTTGCAATATCTAAATCAACTATTTTTATTTCAATATAATATTAATTGTAAGTATATCAATTTCAAGGCATTTCCGTAAAAAGTGCAAAAATACTACTGGATTTTTAACAGTTTTTTTTTTTTTTTTTTTTTTAGCAATTATTTCTATTTCTTTATCGATCAAAACTAAAATTCCACTTTGGTACATGTTGGTTAAAAAATAATTATATAAACATAATATAATATAATTATGCACTATAAAGTGATAATCATTAGTCATTTGTACACGGAAATAACAATTTATGTAATTTAATTATGATGCATTGATTAACTAAGCAACAATGTTACTATTTGTAATGACATTAATTATACTGAAAATCTTAACTATTATGCTATAATATAATCACTATACAATATAGCATAAATTATGATGTTAACTGTTACTGCATTGAGCTAGCATAATTATTACCTAGTTATTTTCATAGTGTTATATAAAATTTAGTACATTTCATTAACATTTGCTTTTGAAGACAATTTTAAGACTTTTGTTTTTAATGGATGACTTGAAATGAAATTTTTGCAACGTGTAAAGTGAAAATGATTTTTCCATAAAAAACGCATTGAAAATATTTCAAATTATTTTAAAAAATTCGTGCATTGCAAGTGGTCCAATTGCAAGTATTTAAAAACTTATTAGAATATTTCAGCCACGTTATATCTTAACCATAGATTAACAGTAAATCTTATATTAAATAAGCAATACCAATACACCATCATATAACCAAAACAATTTATAAATGTAATGAGTTAATGCCATGATAAATAGATATGAACACATTAATAATATTTTTTTAAGATTGTATTGATTTAAATTATATATATTTAGAATTACCTTGTTATATATAACTCTTAACAAGCACTTTATTATCGTCCTTTGACGTAACCTTAAAAAATAATTTAAAATACTGTCATGCAGTATTTTGAATATTAATAATAATAATAATAAACAAATATACTCGTATAAAAAAATCAATTATATTTATAAAAAATTGAGCTCTCCAAAAAAAAAAAAAAAAAAAAAAAAAAAATTGATGGTTGGACCAACTATTTACATTAAAAAAGAAGAACTCATTAATAAATAAAAGTTTAAAAAAAGTTTAAAAAAAAAAAAAAAAAAACATTCCACATGATATCGTAACTCTAAAGTAATTAAAATCACGCTCAACAACAATTATAAGTTAAATTATATTTTTGAAATCAATTTTTCTTTTTTCTTTTTTTCTTCACAATGTCTTTCAAAATCTTCAATAATCTATCATATTCATAGGTTGCTTCATAGATCCCAAATATTTGGGTCATAATATTGCTTGTTTCTCTAGCATTATTTCGATATATCTATTTATGTTGTAATAATTTACTGATACTTAAGTTTTTATTAATCTATTCATATTAAAAAGTATTTAATATTTCATCTATTACTATAACATTATTAATTTTCAAGATTAATGTTGATTATGACATTTTTTTTTTCTCGTAAGATTTTATATAAAGATTTTTTTTTTTTTTTTTTTAGCAATCGTTAAATTGATTGTATACGATTATTTTACTATCATTATAATTTTTAAATGCTGGCAAGTTAGAGCAAAGTCATTAAATAGTATTACAGTAATTTGTAATTTTATATTTTTTTTTGAAGATTGTAATATTATATTTTCATTTTGCCTTTTTTTTTTCTTTCCCTGAAGGAATTTTTTTCCTGCTATTTGTTGAATGCCTTTGATGACAATAACATTGTTATTAATTCCATGAAGACGAAGAAGAAGAAGAAGAAAAAAAAATAGGATGAAAGGTATTTTTTTATATACAAAATAAATAATTACATAAAGTAATCGTTTACAAGTTCTGGAAGATTCTAGTTATAATAGGATATTACTGGAATAATTTTCGAAGAAAAAAAAATTATACACTTTATTTAAGTTTCATCTATAGAGTTAAAAAAAAAAAAAGAAAGAATGAATGAACGAAAAATATAATATGAAACTACAGTTATCAGAATCTCTATATTTCAAAGCACCTTTTTCTTCTTTATTGAATTTTTAAAAGTAAATAGTTAAACTTTTTGAAATACATTACATTATTTATTTTTTTTTCAAGGTTTTCCATTTATTTTTATTGTTAATTTTAAAAAGACTATTATTTAAAAAATATTATTTTAATATAGTTTGAAATAAAATTAAAATGTTGAAATTATTTTAATATTAATACAAAAATGGTCGTATGATTGCCTATAAGAAAAACTTATTTCTTTTCTAACTTTATGTTTATAAAAAGAAGCAAGAAAAGGGTCGCTTCATTTTGCAATTCAGAAATATACAGTACATCAATCATGTTTAATGTATTTTCATTTTCTTACACGCAATTTTGTTATTTTTATTTTATTTGTTGTATATTTTGCAATTAAAAGAAAACTTTTCTTAATAATTGTAAAATGCATTTTGTCACAAATTCCCGATTTAAATATTAATTATATTTTAACTAATCTTTGTGAATTTAAAAAATAAAAATAAATATTTTAGAGAAAAAAAAAAAGAAAAAAAAAAGAAAGAAAGAAGAAGAAGAGTATTAGATTTTTTTATTTTTTATTGTTAAATCGTTAGCATTTTACTTTTATTTACATATTATGTTTCTTCCAATAAAAAAAATCATATCTCAAAATCCTATTTATACCTGACGTTAAAAAGTAGAAATAGGAATTTAGATTACATCAGATTTTATTTGCCATTCAAATGTTCATCGTTCATTTTCATATAATAAGAATTTAAAATTTATATGATTCAGAAATTTAATATAACTTTAAATCAACTATATTTTTTACGAGAAAACATCAAATTTCAATATATATATATATATATTTTTTTTTTCATTTTCAAACATTTTAGCACAGCTTATAAATTTTTAAGTTTCTTATAATTTTGTATAAAAATAACAAATCATAAAGAAACAAACAGAAATTCTACTAAATTTTTAGTAAAAAAAAAAAAAAAAAAAAAAAAACGAATAAAAACAACAACAAAAAATCTGAAATTAATTCAATTTGACGAAATATGCTTTTTTAAATAAAACTGACAAAAAATAATAATAAAACAAACTTACCTTATATTATATTATACGTAACAACACTGAAGTTCAAAAGAAATACGTAGAGGTATCACAATGTTTGAAAGAAGGTAACGATGCGAATGAATCAGACAGGAGAACGTATCTTGACTATAAACTCGCTAAAATTTCCCCTCATTTGTATTATTTCCCCTCTTTCTGTACCAATGTCAAGGTATATAATCTCTTTCAGGGGTTTTTTTACTCATAGAATCATTGACGTAATTACTATAGATGCAGTCTTACAGTTATAATGACAATATATGTATAGGAAATTTATCTATTAATTTTATAGAGAAATTATAAGAGTAATTTCTATACTATGACGTATTTAACTAGATCTATGACGTCTTCGAGTATGCATTTTTTTAAAATTTATTATTTTATAATTTCTATTTATAATAAATAAGTTATTGAACTCTGTAGGGAAATAATTAGTCATTATATTTGTAAGAATATAATTTAAATGATAATAAAAGAAATATTATAGCCATAGACCACATGGCTTTTAGTAAATAAACTCGAAATGGGATCTTCAAAACTGTTGACAAATTTTACCAGAATGTTAATGTAGCTCTACGAGAGAGCGTGAAAATATTGTAAAGTATGCAATTTAAGTGACTATTCATGTTTATGACGTCAGAAACATGCAAAAATTAGTATGAAAATGTTGTGTGGATTGCATAAATCTAAAATTTATAATCACTGTTACGGAGCTACAGTTGAGTTTTGAGACAAACTAAAGTTATTTATGTAAGTCCCATCAAGTGTTTTGTGATATAAATGCTCATGTTTTTCTCTGGTCTATTCCTTTAAATTTGTTATAAAAATTAAAATTATATTTTTATAGATATATTTTTAAATGTTGTAATTTTAAACTGGTAAAGTGAACCGCCTGGGCAATATTCTATTATTATTATTTTCTTGATAAGTATAACTTTGACTCTGTTTTTAACTCAAAAATAGTGCACTTGAGTTGAGAAATGTTTTAATAACACGTGAACAGCTCGCCAAAGGAACGAGATTTTGAAATAATTATAAATCAATAATAGTTTTTGTAACAATAAAAGATATTTAAAAAAAAATTATATTGTTTAATTAACATGGTTCTTAAATAGAATGAAAAATTTAAGTGTTGTATTTAGATGGCTTGCATCGCAAAATCTAAAAAGAAAAGTTAGAAAATTTATAAAGCCATTTGAGAGTTAATAATAACAGCTATGATAAAAAATTTAAAACTATTGGCCTTCAGATAAGAAAGAAAATAATTATTGAAATTAACATGGGCTCTAATAGGATTAAGATTTCAAAAAAATCATATTTCAAAATCTAGCATGGTGACCCCCCAAATTTTTTACATTTTTGAAGATAACTTATCCTAATGTATCACTGTGCAAAATTTCAGATTTTTTGTTCTTTACAACTTTTTAGTCAAATCCCGTAGTACCTGATTTATTATTATTATTTTTTTAAATAAAAAGTAAAAACAAACAAAAGTCCAACCAAGACTTAATCATCATTCATCATAATATAAAAATGTTAGTAAGCATTAAACAATTTTACAAATCTAAATTTTACGCCTTAAAGGAATAGACCAGAGAAAAACATGAGCATTTATATCACAAAACACTTGATAGGACTTACATAAATAACATTAGTTTGTCTCAAAACCCAACAGTAGCCCCGTAGCAGTAATCAGAAATTTCGATTTATGCAACCCGCATAACATTTCCATACTAATTTTTGATGTTTCTGACGTCTTAAACATAAATTTTCACTTATTGCATACTTTACAGTATTTTCACGCTCTCTCGTGGGACTACATTAACATTCTAGTAAAAATTGTCATCAGTTTTGAAGATCCCATTTCGTGTTTATTCATTAAAAAGCACATGTTGTTTTATGTGGTCTATGGCTTTAATGTTTATTGTAGTTGTTTGAATTCTTTAATCTACGACTTCTATCTCCAAATAAATACAATTTGATATATTATAATAAATGACAAAACTACCTTTTGTCCTTTTAGGTACCAGACTCCAAAGCTTGTTTTCAAGGTTCGATTCAAACCTCGAGAAAACCAAGCTTAGGCTCGTTTTTCGAATTTTAGCTTTATTATACAAGCTGAACCCGTATTTGAAGTCATAATTTTTTATTATTATTATTATTTTTTTTTTTTACTTTAGATGTATGCACTATTAAAACGACTTAAAATATTAAATTGAATAGTTATGATAAAATAACGTATAATTACGTGTAATATAACTACACTTTTACCCAATTACCATCACATTTAATGTTTTTCAAAAATTATAATATCAGATATATAAAAAACCATTATTATGAAAATTAATTTCAAGCTATAGTCACCTTTAAAATAATGATGGGAAGATGAATAACAATAACAAAAAAGTTGGAATTAATATTGAGTCTTCGTAAGCTTAAACATTAAACATGTATTTCTTATTACCGGGGGTGATATGTAACCAATCAAAAGCGCTCTATGAAACATCGGGAAGCCCCTATTTATTATTATTATTATTATTATTATATATATATATTTTTTGCAGATTATACTTAAAGCAAAGCAATTTTAGAGATTTAAAAAAAAAAAAAAAAAAAAAAAAAACTACTGCACTTACAAAAAATAATTTTGAATAAAATTTATTATAATTAATGTTTTAAAATTAAAAGTTAATTTTTTTAAAGGGGGAAATTTTCTCTGGTAAAAAATATTGAAACTTTTTGCATGCTTGAAAAACCAATTATTATTGTCTTAATAATATATATTAAGTAATCCAGCCAATAAATATTATTCGGTTAGTTTAATAAATTATTTCATACATGAATACGTTATGTCGAAATATTCTATACATATGTGTTTCACAAATAAATCAATAAAATATATAATATATATGTATATATATATATATTATATATCACTTTCTTTGCATTTGTTATACATTCACAATATTATACATATAAAAATATTGATTAAGTTAAAACTAATAATAATAAAAGCTAGCGAATCTAAATATACACATTCTAATTTTTGGCATTCAAAATAATACTACTATAATATTGTTATTTGCCAATTTTACAAGTTTTTTTTTATTTTTTTTATTTTTATTTTTTATGCGTCTTTAATTTATGCACACGTATAAAGTTAGACTTATATTAAACGTAATTATTTATTAATCATAAACAGGTGAATAATTACTATTATAATATTATTATTCCATATTTATATATAATATTGAATCATTAAAATGCTACATATTCCATATGGATATCTTACCGACGTTTATAAGGTATATGATATGCATTCATGTTAAAGTCGACGTCATGTTGGATCACTCAATAACATGGGCATAGGAAAATAACACATTTTGCCAGTTTAAAAACATTATGCACTATTTTTAAGAGCATTGATGCTGTAAATATGTTTAATTAGTATCTCAAGTATGTGAGAAAAATAACAATAACAAAAAACTAACCAATTTCCCAAAGAAAATTGCCTTAAACAAAGTTTGTCCTATGCTTAGCAATGCTATTCACTACTCCCAGTATGGCCTCCAAACGCATTAAATATAATGTCATTCGGATACACCCTATAGCATTATGCGTATTAATTTTGGAAGACATTTGGTAAAAAGATGCTTTCTCATTATCATTAATTCCTTTTTAAAAAAAAAAGAAAAAAAAACTCACCTTGAAAAATTAAAACGAAGAATTTTTAGTAGAGCCACTTTTACGTGTTTTCAGCTGGTATAAGACCCTTGATAAAACAACTTTGCAATACTGGTTTAAAATATAAAAATATTTTATTTGTTTTCTTATTAAAATGTTATATAATAATAATGTTTTCATTCGTAAAATTTGAAATCAAGTCACACGCAGAAAAAAAAAACGAAAAAAAAAAAACAAAAAAAACAAAAAAAACAAAAAAAAAACAAAAAACAAGAAAAAGAAATCAAAATGTGTATGAACATGATCAGTGTTCCTAATAATTCAGAATGCATAAGGGTTTTTATAATGTTCCATTGTTTTCCTTGTAAATAATTAAGAGAAATGCATTATGTTCCAATCGCCAAGTGCATTCCTCATAAAATGTGTTAAAAGTGAATTCCGAAAACCGAAAATGCACAAAAATCATAGTTTTTAGAATTTAAAATAATTAGAATCAAATAGATTATTAATATAATTTTAAATTTCCTTACCATGGTAAGAAATTAATGTATGTGTATTTTTACAATTTTTTATAAATTAAAATAAAAATATATTGCATTAAAATAAAATACGATAATGTGCAAACCGTATAATTATATTATTCTCTTTTACTTTTATCTAATAGTTTTATAATTAAAAAAAAAAGTTTATTATGTCTCCAATAATTATAAAAACAAACATTATCCATAAAATATTATATATTACGTCTCTGTAAAGTTAAACTTAAAATTAAATTGCTTATATATATACTTTTTTTCTTTCTCGTGTTATTTTTGTGGTCAAGGTTTTTGTAAAATACGCGACTTTTAACACAAGCAGTCAACCCCTCATAAAATATGAAAAAAATTATTTATCGGTAAGGTATAGTAAATAAATATTTAATTACAGGTAAACAGGTTAATCAATTAGGGTTTTGATTAAGTACATGTACACAAGCGATCAACATAAATATGTACACTCTTGGTCACCATAAACCAGTCTTGTAGTCGTAAAAGTAAAAAAAGTTAAGTTAATTATAACATTAACTGGTTATTTATATAATATAGATTGATAACATTGCAAAAAGTAACTTTATAGAATGAGGAAGCTGAATTCTTTTTAACCCCCACTTTTTATGACATTTTTTGAAAAGAGCGTTAACAAATTTTGAGGCATTATTTTTTTTAGAACGATTGAAGCATGGGAATTATTTTTAATTAATTTTTTGAAAATTGGCCTAAAAAGCCTGTGACGTCATCAATCGGGCATTTATTTCGGAAAGTATTGACCATAGAAGGTTCAGTAGCCAGTTTTTTGAAATCCTGAGGACCAGATGATTTCATTTAACTTTTTAACTGGTTACTGAACCTCGAACGATTAGTATTTGCCGATAAAAAAGTGGACTGATAACGTCACAGGCTTTCTAGGCCAATTATCAAAAATTAATTAAAAATACTTTGCATGCTCCAATCGTCCTAAGAAAAATAAAGCCTCAAAATTTTTTAAAGCTCTTTCCAAAAATATCATAAACTCAACAAAAAATTTTAATTCACCTTCCTCATTGAAAGAAATTTTTACTTTCTACTGACTAATCAATATCAACTAACGAGGTGAGAGAATAAATATTAAATAAAATTAACCTTTTATTTATAAATGAATAAATATAAGTAAAATATTAACTTTATAAATGATTAAACTTATAAATAGTCATAAAAAATAGAAAATCGTCTAAAAAAGCTGTTAACGTTAGAGTTAAAACTCCTTTGCAGGTGTTATGCGTGGAGTTGACAACATAACACTTAAAGACGTAGAATACCTTGAAAAAAAATTATATTCTAACATACCTAAAAAATATCAACGTTAATTTGGCCGGAGTCATTGATTTCTAATTTATTTTCCATTCATTATTTATTATTTACTTTATTTTCTATTCATGCGATTTCATGACGTCAACAGCTAACCTGTTTCCACATGCATGGACCAGTGAGCTGTGACGTCATAAAACAGTATTTAAATTTTGGGGAGTGGAAAATAAATTAGAAATCAATGACTCCAGCTAAATCAACGTTCATATTTAGGTATAATTATGTTAGGATATTAGACAATTTTTTTTTTCAAGGAGTTCCATACCTTTAACTCAACTTTTAGCATTTTTCTTGACAAAATGGTACCACCTTTGATGGTTAAAGTGTATGTTGAACAAGAGTGCATGTGAAAAATATAATTATTTAGTATGTTGACTCAACTGCGTTCAACATCGGAGATAATTATCATAACCAAAGAAGAAGAAGAAAAAAAAAAAAAAAAAAAAAAAAAAAAAAGACATAAGATACTTTATAGATAAAACGTTCCGCTTCAAGGCCACTTTATTTTTCAATAGCAAAAAAAGCATTAAATACCTAACAATAACAACATTTAATATTATATTAAATAGCTCAAAGATTTTTTTTTTACAACATAATTATGTATGAATTTTCTTTTTCCATGTAAAATTTATTATTTTCATAATTAACAGGATAGGCTTAATTTTTCAATACTTTACTTACAAATTTTAATTGTATTTTCAAGTTACAAAATATGTGGCGCTGAGAGAATATTTTAGATACTGATTATACGTATTATTCAAATGTTATTTTTTTTTTTATTATTTTTTTTACATAAATTATTTTTACAAATCTTTATAGCAACTATCGTTACTTTATAATAATACAAATACAAATAATAATTACAATAAAAATTACATAATACTATAATTTTTTATAATAATTATTAAATTTATATTTTTGTTTATTTAGAGTTAAATAAAAAAAAACTAATGTATTTTTGTATAGTATATGATTTATAATTTTGATATAGGTTTTAGTTATTTCGTATAATTTTTAAAAATATTAAAGTTAATTATTATAAATTTTATCAATGTAATAAAGTATTAAGCAAGCAATTTTAATGCCATACGTACAGTCAATGGAAAGTGAAAATTTAAGTTTAATTTTTGTGAAGGGAGAAGGGGACCGACGTCGGCCATTAAGCTCAAACTTTTCTCGTCGAAAAAATCTGAAATTTTGCACAATGATACTTCAGCTTGAGACAATTTCAAATATATAAAAAAAAATTTGGGGGTCACCGTGGAAATTAATTTTGTATGATTTTTTTGAAATTTTAAGCCCATAAGGCCCAATATTAATTTCAATGATCTTTTTTTCGGGACGGTCAAACGTCCTAAAATTTTTATCACTGCTATAGGTGTGACCCTTAGCTACACAATGACACCAAATTTAGACCCAAAACATTTCTAGTTTTTTTTTTAGATATAAGGTCGGTACCCTACTCCCTTAATTAACGAAGAGGGTGACCGACTTGGACCGGAAATCGATTAAAGAGGATCTAGATTTACAAATAAATTCTTTGTACATTCTTTATTTCTAGCAAAACAACCCTATAATTTTCAAATGAAATCGAGTAAATTTAAAAAAAATTATTTTGTCCCGAAAAATTTAGTAATATTTTTAAGATTAAGTTCCTAATTTGCAGCTAAAATTTGAATTTCCCCATTTGCATTTAATCTTTAAAGTGGAATAAATTAAATATTTGATCGTGTTTTCACATGTTTGACGTAATTAAACTTTGAAGTACCATTTCTTCTTTACTTTGTGCTAATATAGTTTGCGAGATATCAGTCGGTTACCTACTCCCTTAACCAAATTTTTAATAGTGGCACTATGGGGCTTTAAATTATAATGCTAGAAAAAAAAAGTTAAAAAAATAAAAAATAAACAAAAAATCACAAATTGTGCTGTACAAAAGTTATGTGTTCCTGAAACATCATATTTTATTGTTGGAAGTTTTGCTTTACTATTCGAGAAATGTAAGGAGAGAAGAAGTGCATTTTCCCACAAATTTATAGGCTTTCTGTACCGCGTGCAATGAAGGGTCTGAAAGTTGCAGGCAACGTGCTACTAAAATACCATAACAAAGCATTATTTTTTAGAGCATTGATTTTGTTAATAGGTTTTCAAGTATGCGAGAGAAATAATAATAATCAAAAAAATTAACTAAGAAAAAAAATCTGAGCAATGTTATATGATTCAGTATGGCGTCGAAGCGTATTCAGTATGAGGTCATGCGCATTCACCCTATAGTATATAATTTAAAATATAGTAATCTTGAAAAAAATCAAACATAGCATTTTTTTTTTTACGTAAATTAATACTTCAGTCTCTTCTTCCGTGTATAGGATACTATATCTATAGAACCACTTGAACGTGTTTTCAATTCGTTTAAGGGAAAAAAATAATAATAGAAGGACCAAAAAAAAAATAATAATAATAATAAAATAAAAATATAAAAGCGAGAAGCAGGTGTCATTTATTGAAAATAAAATAATAAATGTGAAAGGAATGCAAAAAGATATTAATCTTAAAATAAATAATAATAATAAACGCAATTTTCTAGACCACAAGAAGTTCAAGGTCTATAGCAGATCTTTGCAGACGTTTGAATCTCTTTGGGTTTTTTCCAACATAACGCTATAAACTGTAAGTAATATAAGTCAGAATAAATCTGTCTGTATGCATATATGCAAGGTAAAGTATTACTTTACAACAAGAAACAAAAAGCTCTAAAAGAAACAAGCTTATATTGAAACAGGTTTAGTTTACAATTTTTTAAATTTTAATTACTGTAACTACACAGTAAATTTAAAAAGCAGAATCTACTTCATTATACCGAGTCATTTTGACTTGGCGTAAAAACTGCTCATGTCTTTTTTCCAAAAAAGCTACTCTTGCTATTATTTCTAAAGGTCATTTTAGTTTTTATTTTGGAGTAAAACTACTTGGTTTCTCCGAGTTATTTCTGCTGCGATAATAGCAGGGTGACTCGCTCGCGCGACAAAACAGCTCGAGCTACCTGAGCAGAATCTGCTTTGCCGTTGCAGTTTTGGGAGGTGCAGCCCGCGTGACGTCACACTACTTCTACTCTAGGCGAAGCAGTTTTAGGGCTGCGAACCACAGCTGATATAGCTTTGTTTTTACAGTAGAATTTGCTTTAATTTTTTCTTTCATAAATGTGACGCCATTATTTTTTATTTTTAATATAGATTAAAAATTATAATTTAAATATGTTGTTTAAAATATTATTTATATGTATATATTATAAAATTCTTTTGCAGAAAAACATACAGATTCTGAAGTTTATAGATTAAAAATTAAACATAGAGAAAACAAAATATTAGAACGCGCTCACATCAAATACTTATAAAAAAAAAAGGAAAAGGAAAGGAGTTGTAAATATTTATTTGTTCATTTCATATAGTAATAATATTACATTGCAAATGAGCATATGAAAACATGAATAATAATACATACATATTTTTATTTTTAAAAATGAAATAATAATAAAATTTATATAATATTATTATAATAAATTTGCAAACTTAATAATATTGCAGCGCGGCTTACAAACAAAAAAGTTCGTATTCAAAACTTACGTTTATGAAGACATAAATGAAACTCGAGTAAAAATTATAACTTTTTTCGTGCGTCTAGTACTTTATGGTACTCATTTGCAATGTAACAATATATACTTATCTTTTATTAGAAAGATATTAATCCATAACACAGGAGAAATGATTTAGCACACCACGTTCTATAAAATATAAAACATATGATTCACCGGAAAGGGGTTCACAAGTTAAAATCAGGGTTTCCGGTCCTCGAGATGACGCACCCTGAAACTACCCTGTGCTGTAGTAGTATCTACTCGGGAGAGAGCAGTTTCTGCTCAAGCGGTGAGCAGTTTTACTCGCGCTCTCACCACTCAAAACAGCTCACATACCGCGAGTCAAAATAACCGCGAAATATTAAGGTAGAATCAGCTCACTGAGAAGTCACTTGTATGCAATAGTAGCTTTGTTCAAGTAGATTTGATTACAAAAGTGAAGCAAAATGAATTATGGTTAGCAAAGTTGATATTCTTTCTGCATATGCGTAGCTATTTTGCTTATATGAAAGTCATTATGGAACCAAATATGACATCAAACCCACTTTAGGTGTCAAAACTACTCTATTTTCAAAATAGCTCAAAGAGCAAAACTGCTTCAAAATTTTTCTGTGTACAATATAGTAACCGATGAAAATTCACCATTGGAAGGTTGAGGGTGTCCTATAATATGCATTTTCACATTTTGATTATTTATATTGGTTATCTTAGCACTTTTTGTTTATCAGATTTAATATCATTTTACAACTTACTATTTTAGCTATACCTTTCTTTACACAGTATAATATAATAAGTTACTGTTTAAATAAGAATAAGTGAGTAAGTAAGTAAGTAAGTAAGTAAGTAAGTAAGTAAGTAAGTAAGTAAGTAAGTAAGTAAGTAAGTAAGTAAGTAAGTAAGTAAGTAAGTAAGTAAGTAAGTAAGTAAGTAAGTAAGTAAGTAGTAAGTAAGTAAGTAAGGAAGTAAGGAAGTAAGGAAGTAAGGAAGGAAGTAAGGAAGTAAGGAAGTAAGTAAGTAAGTAAGTAAGTAAGTAAGTAAGTAAGTAAGTAAGTAAGTAAGTAAGTAAGTAAGTAAGTAAGTAAGTAAGTAAGTAAGTAAGTAAGTAAGTAAGTAAGTAAGTAAGTAAGTAAGTAAGTAAGTAAGTAAGTAAGTAAGTAAGTAAGTAAGTAAGTAAGTAAGTAAGTAAGTATAATTATTTAAGTATATGTAAGTAAGTAACCAAACAAACACACAAACACACAAATACACAAACAAACAAACAAATAAACAAAAAACAAACAAACAAAGGTGAAATTAACAGACATATAATTTTATAACTCTGCGTAATTCAAAGCTTTGCACGGTGGTATACCGGTATACCCCATATGTTTTAAAACTTTGAGATTTTCTTGGTCTTACAAAGCGTGTGGAACTCCTAGAAACTATTCGCAGCATAACTAAATCACTGGGTGACTTGTGGTTTACAGACAGGTATAAGCCAGTGTGCTGATCGTAATACGTATATTATTTTTTTAATGTAAACATTGCCATACATGATTATACTACAGAAAAAAACTTTTCTATAAAACTACATTCCACAAATGTATTTCTATGAGAAAAACATGAAGTTAACTTAAAAAATTAGTTTTAAAGGGATTATGCATACAATTTTACATAAATTAATAATAGCTCCATACAAAATGTGTCATGAAACTGCAAATAAAGTAGTTTTCTATATCCTTAAGCAATGCGGGACAAGCGATAACAAATATAAAAAGTACTAGTCATGACCTAGAAATTTATAATTACGCTTACTCTGGAGTCTGGATACACTATTATATTAATATTTTCAGCTAAAAATAATATGAATGAGAATAAAACGTTAAAAAGCACAAGTTAGCTGAAAATAATCTGTATTTTATACGTAATTCGTTTTCTTAAACTTTAAACAATTGATAAATTATTATTTAAAAAAATAAATACTTCGCATAAAATAAAAAATAAAGTCATAGACATAATCAGGGCATCATATGGTATGTATAGCTCGTTCTGTAAAGTTAAGTGAATCTCAATAACAGTGATTGGCTGACCAACAAAATAAGACTCGCTCATTGGTTGATCTTTTTTTTTTGAGCCGATAAAAGTGAGTCGCATATTGAGAATAGAACTTTTTTTGGTAAGTTTCTTTCATTCTTATCAAATTTAAAGTTCTAAAAGAAGAAATAACAATGATCGACCATATGTATAAAGCTAGTAAACAGGTAACGACGTCATAAACAGCTGTTTAAAGGAACATTTTCGAAGCTAGCTCAATATTTTTGTGTAGTTTATAGAACGAGCTTAAGTCTACACTTTCAAAAATAAATACTTAATAATAATGGTGGCTCATTTTCAGCACAATTTGTTCCATACAGCATAATTTATGCTATAATGACATAAATGTAGCATAAAAATTACGTAATTTATTATTTCCGTGTATGAATAAAGTAATTTGGTAGTTTTTACGTGTAGTGTATAAATATTTAAATTTAAGTATAATAATTATAGAAAAATGTTAACTTACAATTATTTTAGGATTTCCAAACTGAAGTTTATTATTACGCATTAAAAAGTAAAATAAAAACAACAGAGAGCGGTAATATTAAAGTTTTAAAATTGAACAAAAATATTGATATAATGTCACACAAAAAAAGCACTATATTTTCTTCGTATAGTAAAAATGCAGTTAATATTAGCAATCCTTATGTCTACGATAATGACACAACAATGAGAATAATTATTGTAAAACAGCTGATGGAACAGTAAACAATAAATAGCGATGTTTACTGATAATAATAATAATAAAAAGTGAGTCTTGTATTTTTTAATTGCTGACTGGAATAATATATATATAAATGTTCATGCCGTGTAGCTATTCAATGAACTTGTTAAGCGTTTCATTTAATTGTTATTGAAACATAATAACAAATCACGCGGTTACTGTTAACTTTGGTATTATTTATAATGGAGTCCTAGAAGATAAAAAATATTATACATTTTGTAGTTTGATGTATAATTATATTATATAATGTATTATGTATATTACCAAGTTATATGAAATTATTTTTAAAGTTATAGTCAATTTGCATTTTAAAAAACAGCCATTAATGTTATTAGTCAAAATGGTTTGAAAAATTTGGAAGATGTCATTTGAAAAAACCACTCTCTCAGGTATTTCTTTTCACTATAGAACTTTTTGATATAGAATTTTATTTTGTATTTTAGATGGAAGTATAATGGACACAGAGACAGAGACAGAGACAGAGACAGAGACAGAGACAGAGACAGAGACAGAGACAGAGACAGAGACAGAGACAGAGACAGAGACAGAGACAGAGACAGAGACAGAGACAGAGACAGAGACAGAGACAGAGACAGAGACAGAGACAGACACAGAGACACAGAGACAGAGACAGAGACAGAGACAGAGACAGAGACAGAGACACAGACACAGACACAGAGACAGAGACAGAGACAGAGACAGAGATAGATATATAGAGACAAAGAACAAAAAGAAAATTTCCATTTTATCGTAATTACTTATTGCATCTTATTGATTTATTATGAAAATATTTAACCTTCATTATATTAAAATCACAATCATCATGACTGTGTGTCTTTCTCTTTTATTATAATGTAAACAATAATATATGTATCTATACATTGTAGGCGTTTTCTATTACAACTGTTTACATGCAATCATGCTTTAAACTGGTTGCATAATCCAAGGCCATACATACTGAACATCCTATACAGTTCTTATAAAATAAAGATGATTGTAATTGTTACTGTATATTATAATAAGCTTTACTTATCAATTAAATATCTGTGAAAGTTGGTATATTAGCTGATATACGCAATTTATTATTTCTTCAACCCATTTATACCTAATGGGAGTAATGGGTCGAAAACGACCCAAGTATACATTTTAAGTAGCTGTGATTCTGTATTATCGTCACATAAAAAAAAATTAATGAAATAAAAATAATAATAAAAAAAAAATCTGATACAACTACATTTATATTTTAATAACAACAATAATAACAATTCAATTCTATTCAATTCAATTCTGAAAGTTTCATATTATGTATAATTGTATATTATATGTGTATGTGTGTCTTAATTATTGTCGTAAAAAGGCAGGCTTACGCCCAATACACAGTACACACGCAGTATTAGTAGTATTTTTACTGTACACAGTACACAAAATCATAATTATAGTCTAGAACAGAACACAAATTTTTAAGAGTAACATACAGTTAAATTATGTTATTTTAATTTAAGATTATTTTATATTTATTTGCCTTACAAAATTTTCAATTATTTAATGAATCAATGACATGAATTAATGAATTTAATGATTCTATGAAAATTAAAAATTATCAACATGGATTATTTAAAAAAATATTATTTATTAAATAACAAAAAACAAACAAACAAAACAAACAAACAAACAAACATTAACATCATGAAATTTGTGTTTATACTAATTTAAATATTGTAACGACTGAACTGTTAAACAGTTGGGTTATATTGAGAGGTTCTGTAGTCTGATTTCGCCCAATAAAAGCCGTTCATTATTATTATTAAAGATATCTACAGAATGTTTAAGCTATTTCATAATGTTGATAAGATAACCTTTGTTATTTATTAATTTTTAGATACATCACTTGGCATGTAACAATACAAAAAATACCCTTTTTAAAGTACCAAAAGTCGCAAATTTAAAAATTAATATTTTGTGTTTTATTATATAACTGCAATTATAAGCTTTTATTGCCTTCAAGAATTAAAAAAAAAAGTTAAGAAAAGTATACATTATTGAAAAATTAAATTCTTTTAGTTTTAATTTTATAATTATTATGACCCAATTGGCTAATTATGAATATATATTTATTATTTAATTTTTAAATGATATGCGTACATATACTATTCCATTTTTGCCTCAATGCAATAACTATTACGATTTTTTATTTTTTATTATTTTTTTTTTAAGTATACTAAATTGTAAAGGGGCACCCAATTTTTTAATAATCAACACCATTGATTTGTTATACATTGTAATGCATATTTAAATTGAAGGAAAAAAAATTGGAGCTAGATAATATATAAATGTTTAACAATTAAAAAGAGATTCATTGAAAAGCTATGAAACGCGAAGATACTCTAATTTATAGATCGTTGGGAGATGGAATCTACTCTAAAAACGTAATCCCATCTCCCAAATGGACCTCTTACAATGTAAGAACTATTTAAAATAAATTTGAATATTCTTAATGGGTTTCTTATGGGAAAATCGTTTTCACTTACACTTTGCAACATTTAAAAACATTTCATTGCAAGTGGTCAATAATCTTTAATAATAATAATAATAATAATAATAGAATAACTTTATTTAAGGCGCATACACGGCTTTTTCAACCGTATTATATGAACCTTGACCAGAACAATACATTTTTACATAACAGATTTACCACAGATATTTGACAACATAAAAATATCATAGGAGACGCTTTTTGAGATATTGAGGTAAAGAGCATATTTAGCCAATTTAATACACATAACCATTTTCAAACAAATAAATAGACAAAATAAGGGAGAATTATACATTGCACATAACAGCGTTACCAACGATATAAATTAACCAACAATGAAACAACTATGCCGAAGCCAACCCCACAAGACTCAATTAGACTCATTAGACCAATTAGATAAACTTTACATTTTATTACTTTTTAAATTTTATATAATTTTTACACGGACAAAAATAAATGCGTTATAATGTTTATAATTATGCTAGCTCAATGCGGCAACAACATAACTTATGCTATATTGTGATTATAAATATAACATAGCTTGATAGTTAAGATACTCAGAATAATTTCTTATGTTATTAGTTATTATAATATACTTTCTTAAAAATTATTTTAACTGTCGTAAATTTTAACCACGTTTTGGTGCGGCTATCAGAAAAGCAAAAATATGTCTCTTTTGACAAAAATATTTTCTTACTTTTGAGGAATCACTACCCAATCACTAAATTTAAGGGCGTTTTTTAAACTAATTTTCATATTTTTAACTCAATTTGTTCTATTTTTTTTCTTCAATATTTTGTTTCTATTTTTTATTGAATTATCTAATATTCACTGCATTGTATACTGGGACTGAAGAGGATAAAGAATAATAATTATTTTTATTATTATTTAAGCAAGATATAGTTTTGAGATTTAATAACTTCTTGAAGAAATAGACCAGAGAACAGCATAAGCATATTTATATCACAAAACACTTGATGGGACTTACATAAATAACTTTAGTTCGTTTCAAAACCCCGTAGCAGTGATCAGAAATTTCAATTTATGCAACCCTCACAACATTTTTCAATCATACTAATTTTTACATGTTTCTGATGTCATAAACATGAATAATCAATAAATTGCATACTTTACAGTATTTTCACGCTCTCTCGTGGGGCTACATTAACATTCTGGTAAAAATTGTCAACAGTTTTGAAGATCCCATTTTGTGTTAATTAATTTATTAAAAAGCATATCGAGGGTGCTCCACTATAATGACTTAAGTCAATTGACCTTGAAAAATAGTTTTTGCTACAAATGACCTGAAACGGATAAATCCAAAATTTAGGGTCGATCCGACGATTTTTTATTTTTCAAGGCCAAGTGGACTTGGTACATTATAGCGAAGCACCCTCGACATGTTATTTTATGTGGTCTATGGCTTTATATAGAGTGAAGTAACGTTTACCATAAATGACTACATCATGGATCATATAGTATAAGTTCAATGGATACATTTGCTTACGTATATACTCGGATTATTTGTTTCGTCATCTCACGTGATAAAAAAACAATAATAATAAGTACTATATTATGCCCCGTATGTACAATATGTATACGACTTATTTATAAATCTATATTTATAATCCTGATTTACCTAACCAGAAGGAAGTTACCAAACCAGAATAATATATTATAAAATACTTACATGTATGAATAGTTGGACAGAAATCATCATTATGGAAGTATCACATTTAATTGTTTTCCATATAAATATTTTTTTTTTTTATAATGAATAAGTAGTTTCTTTTATTACGACTTGTACAGACGTTCGGTATTATAAATGTGTCGTTCGTTAGTAATAATCTATTATTAAAATGATAATTATATTGTAACATTTTATATCAACATTCACTTTCTCTCTCTCTCTCTCTCTCTCTCTCTCTCTCTCTTCCTTTTTTCTCTCTCTCAATAATTTACAATTTTTCTGATAAAATAGATGGGGGTGTAACAATCTGAGTATTAGAGAACTTTAACTTTAAAGTTCTCTACTGAGTATATTACTTTATAATTTTCTATCCCGAAAAAAAAAATACCGATACCGGAAATTTTTAAAATAAGGGATTTTAGAGATATTTTTACGTGTTTCAATTTAAGCCAATTGTAATATATTTTTTAAAAAACATCAATGATGAAGTCTATATATATATATATATATATATATATATTTATATATATATATATATATATATATATTTATATATATATATATATATATATATATATATATATATATATATATATATATATATATATATATATATATATATATATATATATATATATATATATTAAACCAACCTTTAAAATTTTAATTCAATAGGATCCTACGTTCAATAATTCAATTTCAATAAATGTTTCTCTCTCGCTCTCTCTTTTTCTTTGGGGGAGGGGGGGGGGGATCGTTATGGACTCACTGTTTATCATATCATGTATGTTATGTAACTTACATATAAGCTTTCAAATTACAATAAACATTAAAAATGTTGAATTCTATAACGATACAATTCGAGCATTTGCATAGTCTTTGCGTCTTTGCCAAGAATCGTATATTTTAATATTTTGAGCCTAAGTACTCAATCGTAGTTCAATTATATTTATATATATATATATATATATATATATATATATATATATATATATATATATATATATATATATATATATATATATATATATATATATATATATATATAATTTTATATTCATATATTATATGCAAAGTTCACCTTATATAATTGCAACGAAAATGTACTAAGAAACTGGACGCAGTACATTATAATTATAATATCATATTTTTTTTTATTCTATATTATTATAGAGCTTGGAAAAAGCCACTATTTTATATAACGATAGAAACTGGTTTTATCTTGATACTGCAAAAAAGAAAAAAAAATGTTTATAATCATTTCCACATTATGCCTAATTTTGACTTAGCATTCTCATTTATTATTATTAACTTAACTAACTTATTTCTTCGACTGGACTAAGTTTTCAGGTGTACTTTGGGACATAGCCGGTAGATGCAAATGAACAGAGGGTATACAAGTTTGCAGCACTGGCAGGCGACCAAGTGTCCAGTCAAAAAGCTTGCCCTTGAAATGTTGAGATTCTTGAGATGTAAATCGTCGTATCTTTCTACAGTATGTGGATGCAATTATATTTTTTTGTGCTTTTAAATATAATGGTAATGGCTGTTCTACATATTAGCTCGTTCTATAAACTACACACAAATATTGAGTCAGCTTCGAAAATGATTTGATTGATAAATGTTTTTTACTGGCCCACGCTTTCATGTGCCGTGGGACATGGTGTCACATGCACATGAATGTAATTCAGTCGCGGCACTGCCTTATTATCAATTTGAACAGTCGAGGCTCCTCCTCGAGATGTAAACCGTTCTGTTTTTTTGGGCGGAACAGTAACCGATTATGAAGAAGTCCGGACTGAAGACGTCCACATCCAAGATCCGTGGTAAATGTGTGCAGACGAGCCCCGGAGCGAAACTATGTCACCCGATCGGCCTCTACACTATTTCCACTTCCCTTTAACTATGACCTATGGTCAATATGTCCTCCTCTGCACGCACTCCACGTGGTGAACGATTATGAAGATGGATATAATGACTATGAAGCCGGTGCCTGGTAGTACCAAATTAGTGGAAAACAAAGACAATAGGTTTACAAAGGAGTAGTGGTTAAAAGGAAGACGGAAAGACAAGAATTAACGGCACAATAGGAAAGATAACAGGCACCGGCATAGGTTCCTATGTATAATACTCGCCATCTTGCGCGGAACCCAGCTTCGAAAATGTTCCTTTGTTATAAACAGCTGATTATGACGTCGTTACCTGTTTACTACGTTTATACATATGGTCGATCATTGTTATTTCTTCTTTTAGAACTTTGAACTTGATAAGAATGAAAGAAACTTCCCAAAAAACAGTTCCATGCTCTTCATGCGACTCAATTTTGTTGGCTCAAAAAACAAGATCAGCCAATGAATGTGTCGTATTTTGTTGGTCAGCCAATCACTGTTGTTGAAATTCACTTTACTTTACAGAACGAGCTATATTATAAATTATGATGAGATTTAACATACACATCTGGTTTTGTTTGTACATTAAGGTAGTGGTAAAAATATCGATGTCACAATAAAAACGCGATATTTTTTTTTACCATTGTCTCTACCTTTAATATCAGTACAACTGTTATACCTTGTAAATGCCACCCTCAAAGAGAGGGTTCAGGAGGTCCAGATCATTGATTAGTACCATTTATTGTACCATATCTTCCTACCACCTAACCGTGATACATATTTTAAAATTGATAACTATTTTAATAGATAATTTTTTTTCTTACCCTTGTAAGATGCAAGATGCAACACTAACTAAGTAGTTAAACCGTAGTTAAGTTGTTATTTTGATTGTTGCAACAATTAAAAAAATATAACTAAGTTCTAACTATAGAGGTTGCAGCTTACAGCCCCTAACATTTAGCCTTTTCGGTTCAAATTTATCGATAGTAAAAATCTAGGTATAATTTTTTTCTTTTTCTTTTCCCTTTCCCTTTTTTCTTTTTTCTTTTTTCTTTTTCTTTTTCTTTTTCTTTCTCTTTTTCTTTTTCTTTTTCTTTTTCTTTTTCTTTTTCTTTCTCTTTCCCTTTTTTTTTTTTTTTTTTAGTTTCTCTTGTTTTAAATTATTTGAGCTTTTTTAAGTAAAATTAATCTTGCTGAGTTTTGTGTCAAACTGCCTACATGATATTAACTTTTTTTATTATTAATATAATATATACATTGCCCTGTTTTGCTTCCAACAGTTTTCTGAAATGATCCCGAAATTCTTAATACTAAAATATAAAATGCTAATTATATATGTAAATTACGTAATTAATAACGAAAAGTAGTGTTGTAAATTAATATTTTAATTTTTTTCCCTTCCTTTTCTTATATTTATCGGCAATAGTTATTGATATTATTATAACAATTATGTTTAGAAAGGGGAAAAATGCCGTCCAACCAGAACAATTATTTAACTCATATGAACATTTCATGGTCACGTATTTAGCATTACGTTAATTGTGCAAAACTTAATTTATTTCTCTTTTTGTAATTTTACTTGTTATGTATATTTTTTGTATATAATAATAATTTTAATAATAAAAAAACAACAACTTATTTTATAGTGTTTCATCGTGCTACACGTTCTTCAGAGTTCCGTCAAGATAGAAGTCTTATCAACTTATGCACAATAAATACTGCAATAACGGGCCAGACATGTCCTAATTTATACACAACCCGGCATTCACCATATCAGCCGCTACATATAGAGAAACGTTGGAAACTTCTGATCGGTGCAACCACATATCAATATCATGATCATGCACTTTCCAGTCGAGGAAAAAAGTCTGCGGATTCAAACTTTGAAAAAATAGTAACTCATCATGAATGAAATGTTGTATTAAAAAAATAAATTGTACGGTACAACATTTTAGATTTTTTAAGACGACTTTTGAGCCTTACAACACCACTTATCGTGCATATTTCTGTTAGGTATATAGCGTCATATATCACGTCGTTGCTAATGATAACTGTAATATTATGTAAAACAAAACTACAACATTATAATTGTAGCTAACTGACCAATAGTTCAAAATATATTATTATGTGTTTATTTTTTATTACAACGTTTCGTTTATGAGTTACTTTTTAAAGGTCGAATCCGCAGACTTTTTCCTCTTTATGCATCGTCATGGAATGCATATTAACACGCATCATGCAACATAATGTTGTGCTCATTATTCACTTTCACGTAGACACTTAGCAGGGGCTCGAACTTGAACTTGCACTTGATATGAGAAGTACAGAATTAAACGAGCCAGTTTGCCTTTCCCACTTGATCATACCAGCTCAGTAGTTATTAATTGCAAAACAATTATTTCTATAATGATTATAGCTCTAAATTTTCAAGTTATTTCTTATTATTTCTGATCATTATATTGTCATTTTTTTTTTTATTTAAATATTTGTTTACAATCATAAAGTGACATGACTATAACAACATATTTTTAACCTAGTCATTCACTTCAAAAGATATTATAGTATACAAATAAAAAATTATAAGCGTAATTAAAGATACTTTATTTTATAATGTATACTGTGTATATTATCATTATTGTAAAAAAATAAAAGGATATATACAGTACAGAGAAGCTAAGAATGCTTCAAGGTCATTGGAAAATCGATCAATCGATTATTTGTACAATACAAATTAGTACGCTATTTTGGGTGATTGTTTACAAAGTCGATCTATCGCTCACAATGTTAGAATCTCGGGACTTTAAGATGACAGTGAAAAAGATATACATTATGATACTTAAAAACCATCATGTAACTATTGTGTTGCACATTTTATTTTTAAATAATTACATATAGTGATTTTGCAGTAAGTTTTGATAGTATATTGTAAAAATAATAATAATAATAAATTAAAATTAATTTTTGAAACGTAAAAAAAAACATTCATAATCATTAAAGTGCAGAAATTATGTTACATTATTATTTTCCCACGCTCGAATATATGTTTTTTATGATGCGTTTAATGTAAATCATAAATTTTGATATTTTTTTTTCTAGCATAAGAGAGTAATTATGCTGGTCATTATTATATATTACCTATTTCATTATAGCATATTATAACATAAACTAAACAAGTATAAAGAATAAAAAAAAAGTAAAAAAAAAAGTAAAAAATATCACATACACAAGCAAAAATAGAGCACATAAGTAACAAATAATTTGCGTAATTTATGCTGCATTTTGAGCTATAGTATAGTATATTTATTATATTATATTAATTTCTTTTTGTGAATGACGTCAGACTGAATGTGCTTCGGCGCCATACTGGAGCAATAAATAACATTGCTCAGCATAAGATAAATGTCGTTTTTAGTTATATATTTTATATGGAATTTTCGTGTATTAAATTATTATATTTCTCGCATACTGGAACACCTAATTCAATCTGTCAACAGCATCAATGGTCTTAAAAGTATTGCTAAAAGTATTTTTAAACTATCAAAACGAATCATTTTCCCATACCGTCCCATATTAATAAGTGCTCACACATCACGTCAACTTTTTTACAAGTGAAGATGTTCAGCATAATATTATTTAATTATCGCTTTAAAATATTATAAATTAAATTGTGTTTTTTTGCATAAATATTGCTAAATTGAGGTAGTAATTACTTAATTACTAATTATTACATATTTATTTTTGACCGTGTGATCACTGGGCTATATTTTAATTGTTGCCCTAAAGCGCTTATCATGGGTCCTAAAAGTTTATGATCATTCTCTGGGGCATCATGGTCTTAGCATTTTGGGTCAAGAATATAATGAGGTACCCTAAAGGTAAATAAATGACGAAGAGAGTATGAACTTCTAGGGTAGCATTCATATAAAATTCGACGCCATATGTATAAGCAGTAAATCACATGGGTCAGTATGGGAAAATAACATATTTTGCCAGTTTATAATACTAGAGGCAATCTTTTTAAAAATATTGATGTTGTTAACAGGTAGATTTAGGTTTTTGAAAATGCAAGGAAAAAAAATACTACTTTTCAAAAGAACTTCACCCTAAAACACGTTTATCCTATGCTGAGCAATGTTATTCATTGCTCCAGTATGGCGTCGAAGAGAATTTTGTCATACGCATACACTTATATAAGCACATAAAGTTATTTACAATTCAAAATCCTATACCATTATATTTTATAGGGTACTTTTTATTACCTGCAAATTAATCAAAATTTCTATCTTCTTATGACTATAATTTATAATTTGAATAAATTTTATATTTTTAATTTTATCATAGTATGCGGTATAGTTAATAAATAAGGTTTTCGATTTAATTTAATCATATATATGAATAAAGTAATGTTTTTCTAAGAAAATCCCTTTTTTTAATTAAAAAATTAGCAATGATAAATGATGGTTAATGATAAAGTTATTAAAAAGCTACTAATTCAAAAAGGTATTAATATGTAAAAAATAAATATGCATTTTTATAATTTTCTTTGAATGATTTCAGTGCTTATTTCTCAAAACATTTACAAAACTCTCCACTCACTGTCGCTGTTAGATAGAAAGTATATATATATTTTTTTTTAATCTGCCTTTAGTAAAGTAGCGGCATCTCTAATTCATTAAAAGTACTACAAATTGTTTATAATTTTTTAAAATTATTGTCCACTATTGTGGGTGCTATTGGGGTGGGTTTTTCTGACCTTGCATCACAACCACAACACAGCAATGCTGAGACCAAGTATTAACTAAACGCAGTTTAGTGACTGATAAGGGGACAACTGTTTTGAAACCGTCTTTAAGCGATTTACAAATAAAGGAACAACTGTTTTGAGGATGGCTTTTTAAGCAATTTCACTCATATCCGCTTCCGTTTCGATTTACTACGTATGCGCAGTACGTCAAAACGGAAGCGGATGTAAGCAAAATCGTTTAAAGTCGGCCTCAAAACAGTTGTTCTTTTATTAGTCAATTTCGGTCACATCCGCTTCCATTTCTACTTAAAACGCATGCGCAGTACATCGAAACGGAAGCGAATTTGAGCAAAATCGCATATATAGTTGGTTTCAAAGCAGTTGTTCCTTTATTAGTTAATATAGTATAGTATAGACTCCCATGTGTGGTGCATATATTGTTGAGTTTTTTGTGATGCAAGGTCAGAGTGCATCGCGCCAAGCCACCCTACCACCCACTCTCGTATGTTTATATGTTTTTCCCATAAACAATGCAATAAATAAAAAAAAAATTATGAAAGTGTTATAGTACCTTAATTGTAAGTAGAAATAAAAATTGTATATAATTGTAAAGGTATAGAAAATAAATATATATTTTGTCCCAAAAAATTTATTTATTTAAAATTACAAAAACAAGTTGAATAATTTTATTCTTTATACATAAAGTTTTTTACTGTGATTGAACTGCTTGGATATTGGAAGTTGATCCTCCAATATTAAAAATGCACATTAGAATATAAACCAGAAGTGCTAGCAGAATAGTTCGTACAGCCTTATCCAACCAGTACATCCTGAAAGTAAATATAAAGTCATTGTTTATAATATAAAATATAACGTAAAAGTTACGTGTGTCAATACGCAAATGGATAAAATAAACAAAGTTGGAACAACGTAAACAAATCAAGCCACTCACATTGTTTTAATGTTTTTGAAAACAAAGAAAAATAATTATAATATAAGTAATATGAGTATTAGTAAATTGAAATTATTGCTATATAGTAAAAGTAAAGAACAATTACAGAAATAAATATTATAGAATTTAATGTGATGCAAAAAAAAAAAAAAAAAAAAAAAAACTTTTTAGCTTTCAGATTTTGTTTTAAATTGTAAGAATTTTTTTTAACAAATTGATTTTTTAGAGCTTGAAATTGAAACAATTTAAAAAAAATTCGGTAGATATTTTTAAAACAATTTTTATAATGTCATATGGCGTCATCCAAAATTTAACAAACTATTTTTGCTAAAAAAAAATAAAAAAAAAGTAAGAGCTTCCTATTTTCCTGTGACTGTACTTTTTTTTTTTTTTTTTTTTTTTTTTTTTTGAAACGACTCAAGATTATTTAACAATGCTTGGGCTTGTTATGTATATTTTATGAAAAATAGCTAACTCATTTTTTTTCTAATACTTATAAAAATATATTGTACACTCCTATATACCGAAATTACCAAATATATCTGACCGCAGCGTTCATGTCTCCAAATGTTAAATGTATTATAGGAAACTTTAAACTTTAACGTAACCGGTTAGATTTATTCGGGAAGAGTGTACATTAAAAAAGCCGAAATAAACTTGATGCAAATATGATCTCTCTCTCTCTCTCTCTCTCTCTCTCTCTCTCTCTCTCTCTCTCTCTCTCTCTCTCTCTCTCTCTTGCTCTCGCTCTTACTTTCTCTTTCTATATATTTTCTAGTATACTTATAAACATAAAATACATCAAACATACCTCCGAATGTGTTTCTTAGCTGCAGGTAAAGACTCTTCACTTTCATTAAGTAAATATTTTCTTGCTCCAAACATGCAAATTTTAAAGTAGTCCATCTCATCCACTTGCCAAACGTTATGTCCAAAGCTATCTGCATCACTTTTCACCGTTAATCCTTCAAGCTCTCGATATTTATTATTTGGAAAGATCCAAAAGTGATTCAAATAAAACTCGAGTGCTCTACACGAGTAGTAAATACGACGCTGTAAATGCATCAACCTGAAACAAAATAAATAAATAAATACATAATTCTTTCAGTCATTCTCACTGTCAGTTCTGTGATCCTATAAGCATGTCTCTTATTAAAAAATTTTATTGTAACTGCCGGGCAACTAGTTATAATAATACGACAATACTTTTTACAATTTTAAAACTATAATGCTACTAATTTTCCTTCCTTCCATCCTTCGTTCGTTCTTCATTCATTCATTCATTCATTCATTCATTCATTCATTCATTCATTCATTCATTCATTCATTCATTCATTCATTCATTCATTCATTCATTCATTCATTCATTCATTCATTCATTCATTCATTCATTCATTCATTCATTCATTCATTCATTCATTCATTCATTCATTCATTCATTCATTCATTCATTCATTCATTCATTCATTCATTCATTCATTCATTCATTCATTCATTCATTCATTCATTCATTCATTCAATCAATCAATTAATAGTTTATTTAATATTTTAGCAATCCTTTAAAAAAATAATAGTTCCACTGCAGCAGCAAAGTTAGATATCTTTTCACTCCCCAATACGATCAATGATCCACCGATATGATCGTTATGTAAATAAAAGGCAACTAGTAAAAATATGTACGAAAAGTAAACATTATATACCTTGGTTTTTGTCCTCTTAAACGTAGAATTAGGTCCACAACCAATGAAGGTAAAAGTTGCATAAAATAAACAACAAATAAATGAAGACATCTATTATTCGTTGCTTGTCCAGCCGGGTACCAAATACAATCGTTCAGAGGAACCTGAAAATTGTTATCAATAAATAATGTTTTTTATTTAAACGTTTAATAAGGGTTGTGCATATTAAACTACTTATCTAAATAAATATTAATTTTTGGGGTCATTTTGAAAGCTAAATTCAAAGTAACCTTTAAATATGTTTAAAAAAAAATTGTTGATTATAAATAAATTATTACCATTGTAGAAAAATTTGGTGAAGGATTTTTATGTATTTGTACTGTACTGTACATACTGTATACATATTTTAATAATAATAATAATAAATGGTTTTTATTAAGAGGCCAAAAATGGAACAATCAGAATAATCATAAATATAATAGAATAGTTTCAGTAGATTATACTCAAATAAATCCAGGCAAATATGAACAAGTATAAAAAAGTAAAAATAAAAACAGCACATAAAATTACAATAATACTAACAAATAGCAGTAGATCAGCATTTTGTCAAAAGAATTTTAACTATATATGAAGATTATTACAGGTTTATTTACATAATTTTAAATTTCAATTACTTAACATCAGGGTTCGGATTAAACCCGGTTTTTTTAATAAAACCGGCCGGCAGGTAAAACCGGGTTTTTTAGCCAGGTTTTTTTAATAAAAACCGGTTTTTTAAGTAAAAAACCCGGTTTTTAAATTTTTTCCCTAATTTTCACAATAACAACATAAAAATAATAAAATAATAAACTCACATATTTTTTAGTCATTTGAAAAAAACAACAACAAAAAACACCTCAAATATCAATTTTATAGAGGTTTATTTAGGTATTTATAGTAATTACTAATTAGTAATACAAGTTAATTAAGAATTTTAACTGTTATTAATATAGTATTTATTGATAATATTGATAGGTGTATGTTAATTTACTTATCAATTAAGGACATAGTTATTTTCTGAGTACACGCAAACCCCTATAGACACAAACTAATGTGGCTGCCTTTTGTGGGCCAAGGAGGTTTCTCAGTTTTGTCCACACGATCCCTAATGAGCTAAAAATGCGTTCTAATCCAGCTGATGAACATCCAACAGAATGTAATTGTACCATGAAGTTCCTAAACTCTTCATTGAATTTTGATCTCTTAGCAGATTGATTCCTTAATGCAATCCACCACTTTCGAGAGTCGAAAGATCTCTAAGACTATGAACTTATAAAAATGTTACGAAATTTTAAGTTTTAGCAGGTTAATATTTTTTTTAATTGCATAATTTGCTTTTGCTTTTTTTTTTTTTTTTTTTTTTTTCTCTTCAATAAAACCTGTTTTTTTAAAAAACCGGGTTTTTAAAAAATCTTATTGCCCGGTTTTTTATAAAAAACCGCCCGGCAAAATTCCAGGCTAAAAAACCCGGTCGAACCCTGCTTAACATTTTTTAATTATAAATGTTATAATTATTCTTTTCTTTTGGTTTTCGTATTTCTTAAAGTTTATTTTTTCGACTTTTGATTAATAACGGTAAAATATGCATATTTTTCATATAGTGACTTGCTAATCAAATCTTAAGCTTATAAATAAATAATAAATAAATAAATAAATAAATAATCGTCTTTATTCAAAAAAATGCAAGGAAAAAAAAATTTACAAATTTTTGAAAGGGCGAGGTTTAAGCCTGACAATATGTCTGGCCCACTCTTACACCTAACCCCAACAGAAAAACATTCATGAAATCATTTAATTACATTCAAAATTTCGATCAGAGGAAATATTAATACTACGTAATAAGAAAAAAAATTAATAATAGAAAGAAAAAAATATATAAGTATTAGAAAAAAAAAATAAAAGTTTTATATCACTTTATAGAAAAAGATGCATAACAAAGGTGATGAAGAGAAAAAAAAAACAATAATAAAAAAAAAATACTACAAGCGGAGCTGTTTGGCACTTAGATATGTACGCCTATAATCACTTTTAAATATTGATACTGTCTTAGAGTTTCTTAATCTACATGGCAGAGTATTCCATAGACGAGCTGATGTTACAGTGAAAGAATTTTTAAATGGCAAAAGGTTATATGAGGGAAGTTTTAATGTGTAGTTTTTACCAGATCTTGTGTTACGACCATGTGAATCGGCTAACGTGATGAAACGGTTTTTTAAATACGATGGAAATAAATCATCCTGGAGGCAGCGAAATAGCAGTGTGAGAATATGAAATTTGCGTAATTCATCAAGTTTTACCCAATTAAGAATATTGTAACCATTAGAAATTCCCCGATCATATTTTTTCATTCCCAAAACAAACCTAACACACGCGTTTTGTAGTAATTGTAATTTAGAAACATATTCTGCTTTAAGGTCTGTTAAAAGAACGTCACAGTAATAAAAATGCGGAAATATAAGAGCCTGCACCAATTGTTTCTTAAGATCAACTGGTACAAAATTTTTAAACCTATTTAATGAAAAAATGCCCCCCATCACTTTACGGCTTATGTCAGCTAATTGTTTCCTCCAAGTAAGATTAGAATCAATATAAACTCCTAAATCTTTTACATTTTTACTGTACATAATTGGAATTCCACACGCAAAAATTTTAGGAATTGAGTTTAAATCTATTTTACTTACTAAATTAGGGTGACCAATTATAATAGCTTGTGTTTTATCAGGATTAACTTTCATGAAACGCGAGGCAGCAAACTCATCAACACTCTGAATGTCTTGATTAACACAGTTAATTGCATGAATAATATCATCAACTACAAAATGATGATACATTTGAAAATCATCAGCATAACCTCCAGAGTAACAAAAAGTTGGCACAGAAAATATTTTATTTATATATTCATTAAAAATTCTCGGCCCTAAAACACTGCCTTGTGGAACGCCAGATTTAATTGGTAACCATTCAGACTGATCGCCTTTTAAGAAAACTAATTGTTTACGATTTGAAAAATAATCATTAAAAAAGGCTACTGCAGAGTCAGAGAAATTGAATTCAAATTTCATTATATTTAAAATAAGATCAAAATTTACAGAAGTGAAAGCATTGCTAAAATCAATGAGAACTAATATTGTTAATTGATGAGAATCTATTGCTTGCCTAATCGAGTCCACTATATCAACCAAAGCAGTCGAAGTACTATATTTTTTTCGAAAGCCAGACTGAAAGGGTGAAAGTAATGATAAATTATTGTTTAAATATTCAGAGATTTGGTTATCTATTAAAATTTCAAATGCTTTTCCAAAAACATCTAAGTTTGAAATGGGTCTAATATCAGAAAGAGAAGTAGGATTTTGTTTTTTCAATAGAGGTGTAACAATGGCTTGTTTCCATGCCGCTGGAAAACAATTGAAATTAATACATTTATTAAACAGTGCAGTGATAGTAGGAAGAATTGCATTTAAAATTGGAAGAATTAAATCAATATTTAAACCATCATTACCTTTAGCCTTTGTTTTAATTTTAAAAAATGCAGAACGTACTTTTGAGATATTTACAGGTTGAATAGTGAACTGATCAAAGTTAAATTGCATAGTATCTTGAATAATTTTATTAATAGAATCAAATTTAGTTTGATTATTTTCTAAGACGGGAGGAGTTGTAAAAAATTCATTCATTTCTTTTAAATTAAATTTAATTGGCATTGAGGAAGAGTTTTTAGTTATACCAAGACGACGTATATTATTCCAAAGTTCCTTAGCTGGTTTTTTACAGTTTAATTGATGACGAAAGAATTTCAGTTTTGCATTACGTAAACTTTGCTTAACTTTGTTTCTTAAAGATTTATAGTTTATCCAAATAATAGAATTTAAGTTTTGGTTATTTAATTTTTTTTTCTCTTTTTTAAATTTACGCAAAGCCTTATCTCGTAACCCCATAAGATTTTTTATATCTTCACTCAACCAAGGTGCACCTTTTCGGGTGACCCTAAAAGTTTTATAAGGACAATGACAGTTATAGAAATCTTGTATCATACAATGAGACAGTTAACTGAATCATCAATATTGTCAAAGAGCAATGAATCTCTAAGCTTATATTAGTAAGCATATATTAAGCTTACTTAAGCTTAAGCTTAAGCATAGTAAGCTTATATTAGTAAGTAGTAGTAGTATATATAAAAAAAGAGCATAATCTAATAAAGCTTTATTTGATAATAATTAAATCGATCTTTTAAAATTTTTTGAAGCAAATTCACTATTTTTTTTTTATACTTTTGAAAATAAATATTTGGTAAATAATAATTATGTATTTCTGGAAAAATCATACTATAGGAATTGGCAAGTGATTTTTATTGCTCTTTAGTCTTAAGGGTTGTATATAGATGCCTTGTATCTCAAAATTTAAAAAGAAAACTTTGAAACTTTATGATTCTATTTGAAAGTTAATAGTAACAGCTACCTATGAGAAAATTTTCAGAAACCTTGACCATCAGATAAGAGAAAAAATAATTATTGAAATTAACATAGGCTCTTATGGGAATAAAACTTCAAAAAATCATAATTTAAAATCTAGCATGGTGACCCCCCAAAATTGTTACATTTTTGAAGATACCTGATCCTAATGTATCACCGCGCAAAATGTCAACAATTTTTTAGTCAAATCCCGTTGTACCTGATTTTCCGCCTTAAGTTTTTATACATACATATATATATATATATATATATATATATATATATATATAAATATATATTATTATACTATATATATATACATTTGCTCCAGGAAAAAACTAAATAAATTAACTACAAATAATAAAGCTCTTTGAGAATTTAGATATTTAAAAAAAAAATAATGATAATAATAAAACTCTTTAGGCCTAATTTTTACTTACAATCGGTGCGAGCTCTGTTGCAATGTTAGTCACGCGTCCAATAGTGACTTCTCGGACACTGCTCGTGGCGCAGTTATAAACTGGAACATGCTCTGGGCAACGGCCATCATCTTGTACATCACGAATTACTTTTGGAGGTATAAAACCAGCCTCTGCTTGTCTGTATATGAAAGAATGTAAAAACCTTGACAATTTTTTAATGATTTACATGAAAAAATAAGTTCAAGATTTTTTAAATGTAAATAGTTTCAGTAAATTCAGTAATAATGTAGAATGAGTGATTATACTTACAACAACATTCTGCTTCTATCAACTCCATTCTTCCAAGCAGCAACGATCATTCCTTTAATTCCCATGTCCACTGGCAAATAATCTTGTACCAGTTTTCTGTCACAGAAAACTGAATGAATAATTCCTTTGCCACAAGCAATAAACAGACCTGCTGGACCATTGAAATTGTCGTGCCAACCTGGCATGGGCTCGGACATCGAGCTGCACACTGGATAGTCAAATAAATACAGGCATAAATTAATATTTAAAATCAATCAATCAATCAATCAATCAATCAATCAATCAATCAATCAATCAATCAATCAATCAATCAATCAATCAATCAATCAATCAATCAATCAATCAATCAATCAATCAATCCTCAGTCAAATAATCAATGCAGTCAATGAATCATAATCAATCAACAAAACTATCAAAAAATAAATGCAATCAATTTAATCGATCAATTTATTCATTCATTCTCAGTTCTTAGACCCTAAGCATGTCTCTAGTAAAAATAATAGTTATTATTAGTTATAAGATAAGGCGACCATACTTGTTATAATTTAATATTTTATTACTATTATATATTCTTTTTATAACATACCTGTAACATTCATTATCGTTTTAATTTTTAACACCCAGTAACAACTATCAAATCAAGAGCCGTATTATGTTTAGATAAACATTTTTCTTTTAACGCTTTTTTTTTTTTAAGCTTAGAAAATACGTCAATATGTATACGTAATCAAAGTATTATAGTCCATATAGCTTTCCACTTACCAATAGAAGGTCTAAATATGATTGAAGGAACAGTATCTCGATGATCATTGACAACCGCTTCTGCTAAACCTTTCGAGAAACCATAAGTATTGGGCAAATCTCCTAGAAGCCTGAAAAAAGTGCTAGGATTAAGGAACGTTTGAAAATAAAAGTAGACATATAATTTATGTAAGTTAAGAAGCTAATTTTATTATTAATTAAATTCGTTATGTTTTTTTTTTTTTTTTTTACGAAAATATAAATGTAATAATAATAATAATAATTAACGGCTTTTTATTGGGCGAAATCAGGCGTACAACCTCTCAATTTAACCCAAATGTACGAATAAAGCAAATACGAAAAACGAAAAAGTAAAAAATACGAAATTTTTTAAATTTTTAAAATTTAGTCTCATAAACAAGGGCAAAAATAAATATGTGATATTTATTCCATGGTTCAATTATGCAGCAATATTTATGCATATAAACTTGAAACAATAATTATAATTTACTTTTTCCCGTGGCATTAATAATATTATAATAACAATTAACATACCTTAAAGGCGTAGAACACTTGAACAAAAAAGAGTTGTGTAATATCATAACAAACTAATGAAAATCAACTTTAATTTGGCCGGAGCCATTGATTTCTAATTTATTTTCCATTCACAAAATAGCACAAGCGTCAATGACCTTACAGTTCGCTTGTTTTACGCGCATGTGTACCAGGCAAGCTGTGACGTCAGTGACCGCTCGTGCCATTTTATGAATGGAAAATAAATTAGAAATCAATTAAATTAAATCATTTAAATCAGACCAAATTTAAGTTGATTTTCATAGGTTTGGTAGCATATTGCACAACTTTCTTTTGATCAAAGTGTTCTACGCCTCTAAGGTATGTTAATTATATTATTCTAAATATTATTATGTACTAAATATATTTCCCCTTACGAAAATAACTTCACTTACTTTGGTGTAATAGTACCCAATGTGTCATCGTCAAAATAGTCCAACATTTTGATCATCGAACGCCAGGATTGTTTTGGAGGATAAACAGCTTCATCAATAACCTTTCGGTTTGTGTGGCAGTACGTTGTTGACACGTAAGTGAAAGACTATAAAATATCGTTAAAGGGAAACATTTTAATATACTGTATTTAATAAAAAAGTCAGTCTTGGGTTCGATTATCGTAAATACGATAACGATACTATAACAATATTCGATTATCGAAACGTTATAGATTAACAGTTAAAAAGTTATCGTTATAGATTAACAAAAATTGTCGATATTATCGTCGTATCTGTAACGATACTTTTTGCTCCAACATTAAAAAAAAAATTACACACTAAGTATGGGAAAGTGCGCAGAAAATAAGAAAATATTACCAAAATATTTAAAAAAAAGTATATTTAAATGAGGCGGTAAATCATTGTAGGTATAGTAAAGTCATGAAGCAAGTATTTAAAATATTTTATTTCTATAAAAAATTGCATTATGATTTATAGTTATCGTTATAGTATATCGTTATCGTGGGTTAGTGTGATGTTTGAATATAGTATCGTTATCGTTATAGAAATTTTGGGTATCGAACCCATAAGACTGATAAAAAGTAGAGAAAATAAATTGCAGTTGGATATAAAAATGATTTTTACATAGTAACCATTACTTTTGTAATAACTGCAGTGTATCAATATCAATTAATATGGCATTTGGATCAAATAAAGATACGGAACTATTTTTTACATCATGTTAGAGAAGTTGCTTTGTTCTCTCTCTCTCTCTCTCTCTCTCTCTCTCTCTCTCTCTCTCTCTCTCTCTCTCTCTCTCTCTCTCTCTCTCTCTCATAGAAATCTTAAATATTACATTGAGGTCCGAAAAGCTTTAATGAGTAATAGTTTAGTAGATAATATGCACACTTTTCTTTGCTAATATACTTTTTTTTTCTTCCGGAAACTTATTTTATATAGACCCCTTGCACATCCTTGCGCTTTGTCGCCATGTTTGTGGTGCCTGATGTATTGTCCAGCATATAGGGGAAACATGATTTCTTTTATTATTATTAATATTTTTTTACATAAAAAATAGTTTATTTCAACTGAATGAATTTTTCTCATATTCTTCGAGCCTATTAGGAGCTAGAAATAAGTCTTTGATTGAGGTTTGAAGCATCTTTTGTTATTAAAAAAATAAAAATGACGTTTTTCCTATGCTGGCCTATGTATTCCTGACCAACAAAATGGTGACTCTTAAATGTGAGTGCAACCGGTCTATAGAATTATATATATAGTTACCACAAGCTGTTTCATTTCCTCTGCCAACTTGATAGCTTCGTAAGTACCTCTAGTATTCAAAGTTATAGCTTTACGAATTGGATCATCAAATCTTACAGTAGCTGCTACATGGAAAAATATGGAACATTTCTGAGTAACAAGTGCTCGATCTTCAGGACTTATTGCAAGTCCTAATTCACTGACGTCACCAGCTATTGCAAGTAACTGATCTCCTAACAGAGCTTCAGGACGAGCTTCACGTAGTCGTGTGAAAACCTTTTAAAGAAATAGACAAGAAGAAAACATTATAGCATTTATCACAAAACACATGATGGGACTTATAAATTACATATTATAGTTTATCTCTAAAATCTCGTATCTGAAAATCTCAATTTATGCAACCCACACAACATTTATATATTAATTTTTGCCTGTTTCCGACGTCAGAAACCGGAATTATCATGCAAATAATAGTATTACAGTATTTATACGCTCTCTTGTCCGGGGCCACATTTACATACTGTTAAAAATTATCATCAGTTTTGGAGATCCCATTTGTGTTTAATTATTAAAAAGCACAGTATAATGTTGTTTCATGTAGTCTATGGCTTTCGTCGCTTTCGAGTTTTAATACAGAACTTTCAAAAAAAGGAGGTTCAATGGAAATAATAAACAATCTGAGCGGTCAATAAATACTAAAAAAGTGCAATCAGATAACTTATTATTCCTGTTTCATTTTAAAGTTTTTACATGCGTTAATGTTATGGGGAAATGACACTTTCCAACTAATATAACTTAAAAAGTTAAAAAAGGTCTCTCATATACAGACAAAAATAAATAGATAATAATCATGCTAGTCTGCAGCAACATTTAAGTATATATGTGCATAAAAATAATTTATGCTATATTGTAAAGTAATTAGCATAATAGTTAAAATGTTTAGCATATTATAATTACTTTATATGTTATTAAAGAATTGCAACATTTGTGCTTTACAAATTAGGAATTATTCAATGTAGCATAAATTACATCTTTTATTTTTTTCCGTGCGTTACTGAAATTTGTATTGAAGCTTCTGTTGCTTTCCTGAAGCTCAATCAAATTAGTTAGTTAGTTAGTTAGTTAGTTAGTTAATAGTTTTGAGGTTCAGGAATCTACAAATAGAAATTTCAAGTTATAAACAGACATTTTTAACTTTATGAGCTATATAGCTACTTAATTTCTCCATAAGAAAGCATGTTAAATTGAGGCAGGAACACAAAGTTGTCTGCTATTCATAGTACTTTGATATAGCATTATTAGGCTCGAGATTGTTTATTTTGTTATTTAACCCCATTTTGACCATTATTAATATTTTTCAAACAATAGAATTCAATTAAAATAAGCATCTCAATTTATGCGAAGGCCTAGCATTTTTTTTTTTTTTTTTTTGTATTTTAAAAGTTTTTAATAATGAAATTATGAGCAAATTTTTCATGTTATGGTATAATCTCTAAAAATTAAAAAAGCTAAAAAAAAAAAAAAAAAAAAAAAAATTTATAAAGATTTAATTGATATATCATTTATACGATACGTGCTACTTTTACATTTCATTTGCATAAATAATGATAATTATAAATTGATGACCAGTCATTATTTTTAAAATGTCATTTCCTCCGGATACAAATGTAAATTTAACCTATATAAATCTAGGGACAAACTTTATTATCGTGCACAATTACAAACAAAGCATTTAAAAATATATAAATCTACAAGAATAGAATCTGAGAAAAAAATTATTATGCAAGTATAAACCTGGTATTTATAGTATTTATGATCAATGTTATTACTACTTACTGCATTGTTCTTGAGTTGTACCATTCTCTCTTGTACGTCTTTGCCTTTCTTAGGTCTTAGTAGACAGTAAATATGTTCGATGTCTGGACAAGAGTATAATAACTTCTCTATAAGGACCTGAAAAATAATTAAATCACAATAAAAGGCGTAGAACAGCTTGAATAAAAAAAAAGTCCAATATCGTAACATATACCTAAACATCAACGTTGATTTGGTCGGAGTCATTGATTTCAATTTTATTTTCCATTCATGGAATGGCAGATGCGGGTTTATGACGTCACAGCTAGCCTACTCGACGCGCACAGAAACATGCGAGCTATGACGTCGTAAAACTGCATTCGTGAATGGGAAATAATTTATAAATCAATGTTTTCGGCCAGATCAACGTTGATATTTAGTTATGTTAGGATTTTGGATATAAGATATATTTTTTGATCAAAGTGTTCTACAACTTTTAAGTTTGAACTATGTAAGAAATTGGTCCAGAGCGTTCATAGTAACAATATAATTTAAGGCGAGAAGAACATTCTCTCAAATTTATAATATGCCAGTTTAAATTGTGATTGTATAATAATAAAAATTTATAATATTTTGCCCATTTGAGACATTAATAAATTTATTAGGTAAATAAATCAAATTTACTGTGTAACTCACTTTGCCCATAAATCCAGTGGCTCCAGTAACAAAAATTGATCTCCCTGCAAAAAACTCAGGTATGCTAGGCATCAAGTTTGCTGAATATACGTCTGCTTCTGGCATCTTGCCTCCCTAAAAAATAATAATAATAATTTATAAATAAATAAAAAACGAAGAAATTTTGGAAATATATTTTGCGTTTCTCTCTCTCTCTCTCTCTCTCTCTCTCTCTCTCTCTCTCTCTCTCTCTCTCTCTCTCTCTCTCTCTCTGTCTTTCTCTCTCTCTGTCGCTCTCTCTCTCTCACTCTCTTTTTGTCTTCTTTTTTTTGGGGGGGGGGGGGGGGGGGGCGTATCTATGGTTTAGTAACAGTATTAAAAAAATTCATTATGATTGTATTTCAAATTTTTCAAATAATATAGAAAGTGAAAATAATTAATTGATTTTACAGAGGTCCTATCTCAGAACAACAGGTCAGTTCTTATCTTATCTTATCTTTTTTTTTTCTTTTTTTATTATAAAAAAGGGAAGATATACGATAAATTTATATATTTTATATTATATTTATATTCGATTTAGATCATTGGCTTTCAAACACAAGGTATTTAAGATAAAGCAGAAATATGTTTAAGATTTTTTTTTTCTATTATCTTTCTATTATTATTATTTTCTATATTTTCCCTTCTTCTTTTTTTTTCCTGAGAAAAAAGGTCCAATTTACAAAATACTATTATATATTTCGATTTTTTTTTTATTTATTTATTAAGTCAAAAAACAACATTATTTTATATTATTAAAACGTATTTTTATATGACAATTTTCATGAAAATGACTAATGACAAAATATTTTTTTTTTTTTTATTGTTACTCAAAATAATTTTAAAAAATAAGGTTATAAAAAAAAAGCAAGTGCATGAAAAAAATTAAATAAATTCGAGGGGAAAAACAACGTAAAATCTGTTTAAAATATTAATACTACACTTTTATATTAAATTATAGTTCTAATATAAATCAAAGAAGTTTTATAAGTATACACAAAACTCCATTTTTTTTTTCTACTTACGTTCTTTCTTCAAGATGTTACCACAAGACTACAAAAGTAAAGACTAAAATTTTTGTCAATGTAATGAAGAATGACAATTTCAATCAACCAGAGCGTGGGAAAATTACAAGTTCATTATGTCATACCCATTATATGTTAATGGCATTTTTTTTTTTTTTTTTTTGAAGTTGTGTAATATAAACAGAGCAGTAACTTTTCTCCCTCTTACTAATTATATATTTTAAATATTTTGTAGTAATAGCAAAGAAATGGTTTAATGTTAAAGGCATAGACAACATGAAAACATAGGTATTAGCATCACACAACTCTTGATGGGACTTACATAAATAACATTAATTGGTCTCAAAAAACAACTGAAGTGCCGTAGCAGTACTCAGAAAATTTCAATATATGCATCTAGCACAACATTATTTTACTAATTTTTGCATGTTTCTGACGTCATAAACATGAATAGTCACTTAAATTGCATACTTTACAGTATTTTTCACGCTCTCCGGTGAGGCTACATTAATATTCTGGTAAAAATTGTCATCAGTTTTGAAGATCCCATTTCGTGTTTATTCATTAAAAAGCACATGTTGTTTTATGTGGTCTATGGTTTTATGCCAATCAAAAAGGCAGTGCGAAAAAGTTTATGAAACATTAACCCTTACTTACGCCCATATAGGCCAAATACGTATTATTGATATAGCTATATAATTTTTTTGGAGGTCATTTTTCTTAAGAACTAACTAATGCTGTATTAAAAACAATGTTTTATTACTATTATTATTATTATTATTTTTAAATTAGGGGTAAACTGTAAAATAATAATATTTAAAGCTATACATAAGAACCCGATAATACATTTTTAACAACTTTTTCCGATAGTATAACACCCATTATCTTTTATTTATTTTTTCCATTTCCTTTCATCAATTCCTCATCTAAATATTATAGTATATAGTTTGCTCCTTTTTTTCTAGCTGCTTCATATATATTTAGCAAACTATAAAAGTTGATAAAAAATATAAATTGATAACAAATTATACTAATAATTAAAAAAAAAAAAATATCGCAATCATATAGGCAACTATATCAACTATGTATAGTTTTATTGCACATAAAAGTCTAACGACTAATAGCACTTGTGCTCTGCTTGAGCTTTAGCGACAGAGCAGCACGTATTTAAGCACTTAAAATAAACAAGTCTACAAAACAGTCTCTATATCTGCAACTTGTGGTAAGCAAGCATGATTTTGTGTTCTCTCTCTATCTCGCTCTTTCAATCTTGCTTCTTGTTAATGTTTTTCAGTTTTAGTTTCGTTATTGATCATAATACCAATTGATACATATTAATTACAAAAATATTTATATAGGAATACAATATATTTCATAATAATTTTAGTCATCATAAATATTATTAGGAATATATTCTCATAAAATATTTAATAAAATCTAAATTGTATAAATAGCTGAAAATACATTTCAATAATTGGTAAAACATTTTCACATATAAAATATAATCATGCGATAATTTTTCATTTTATTTGTTTTATCAGTTATGTTATATGTATTTATAATATTATAAACTTTTTTTTTTACAATTTGTTATTTTTTATTTATTTATTTTTTATTGTATATTTTTATA
>OX439135.1:14765255-15092755 GCA_949318235.1 Ecdyonurus torrentis
AGACCTAAGTGTTTACAAATTTTTTTTTGCTATATATATATATATAATATATATATATATATATATATATATATATATATATATATATATATATATATATATATATATATATATATATATATATTATTTATATATATATACACATACATACATTCATACATTATTTTTTAATATAAAATAGACTTGACTGTCCATATTTTTACATCTTTCTTAACAAATAAATTACCTTTTTTAAAGGTTCCTTTAAATCAATAGTAGATTCAATTTTAAATTTTGGCATTAACACTTGAAGTTCTGTTGGTTTTCCAGAGTTGATAAGGGAGCTTAAATCTTGAGTTTGCATTTTGTTTTCAAGCTCTGAAAGTCCTGTACGAGAATCAGGTAGCAAAATCACCAAACTTAACTTCTTATCCTAGAAATAAAAATTATAGTTATATAAATATATATGGTGCACCCTTGCATTTGGCTTAACAGAGGGTATGACTATCGATGTATAGATCAAAATTATTTTTCCTGATTTAATTTAAATGTCTCTTACCAGCGATGATTTTTTAAAAAAAAATATTTAATTGACTTAAAACACGCTATAAAGTGTATGCTTAATATCAGTTATTTAAATTTTGCTAGAATCAATGAAAGTAGTTTTTACAAAATATAACACAATAAAAACGCATGCTCCTCCCCATAAGTGTAATGCTAAATTAAGGATCCTACATTTTTGGTGCTACATCAATGCAGGTTAGAAACATTGCAAACAAGTTTGAACTAGTTCAGAATGTAAGATTAGACTCATGCAGCAAGCCTTAACGTTACCATAACTCTATCAATTTTATATTTTTATTTCGTATAAGTATTTAATTTTAATACTAGGTAATATGTTTTTCTAATAAAAAAAAACCTCAACCACATCAACAAACAAGAAAAGCGAGAGACAGAGACAGAGAGAATTAAGTTTATAGGCTATATTTCAAATTTGCTTCCATTGCATTTAATATTACAATATAACATAAAATTTAGTAAAAAGTTTAGGCATAAAGAAATAATTCACACTAATTTGATGTATACAATAATTATTTATAACTTTGTTTTGTTTTGTTTTTTAAATAAGTAAATTTAGTTTACTATAAAATTTGTAATTGGAGTAACTAGTAAATTTTGAGTACTTACCATGTATGGTATCTCTATTAAAGTTGATTGTAAATCTGCCGATTGTTGATAATTGAAGACATTATGAACACTCATCATTGAAACGTCCATTGTATTAGATTCACTGGTATAAAATGTTCCCTTGAGTGCACGAGAAAATACTTGGTCCCATTTACCATTGAAATACAGAGCATTGATGAGAAGGACACGAGTATCTCTAGACAGTACACCTGTAAAGTAAAATAAAAATATATTGCTAGTTAAACTATTTTATTATTATTTTTTATTAAAATAAATAAGAATTTTCATAAAAAAAAAAAAAAACGAGCATAACATTATACACACCTTCCGCTACTAGATCCTTGATTTTATTTTGTGTCATATGTTCCACCCACTGATTAATAAAGTTGCGTGTATTTGGATGAACGAAGTCAACAACTTGTGGTTCTGAATTAAAGGCATCTTTTGTAGAACTTAAAAAATTCTTGTTTACATCAAATCCAGTTGATAAATATATTCTATTTGCAATGTTCATTTTTACACTTTCTGAATTTGTTGCCTGGAAAATTAAATAAATATAGTAAATACATATATCATAAATATGGATTGAATATATGTAAATCAATATCAATCAATTTCAATATCAATCAATCAATCAATCCATCAATCAATCAATCAATCCATCAATCAATCAATCAATCAATCAATAAATCAATCAATCAATCAATCCATCAATCAATCATATGACAATCAATCAATGAAATGTCATAGTACCGTACCTGTAAAGTTTTAATGAGTTGTTTAAATCCTTCATTTGAAGTTGTTTTATTTTGAGGCAAATGCAGGGCTTTAGACATGACTGAGGCAGTGTTGCCACCTGCACCAAGTTGTGTCATCGCCAGTACAAGGTGAGCACTCAGGGGGGAGGACACCAGGTTACCTGGGATAGAACTCAATACCTAAGAAAAAAGTTAATAGTAAATTTTGAAAATTGTAATGATCTTTTTTTTTTTTTTTTTTTTTTTTTTTAATTGGGACTAACACGACTTTATACTATATGCTACATGTTTTTCGAGTTTAAAAATGACAATCTATTTGTTACGTCAACCGTCGAGCTTTATAAAGAAATGCCTATTGAAATATTTCAAGTTCTGAAAGAATCATACAAACACTAAATTCATACCATTACTTTACATAAATATGGTAAACAAATTAATGAATAAATATGCATGTATAAATTAATCAATAAATCAATCAATATCATAAAATAATTAATTAACACTTTTACTTTTACATAATAGTTAATTAACTCACCTTAGAAAATTCTCTACTAAATTTTGAGTTAGAACTTGCCATGTCTTGAAGCTCTGAAGATTCAGCAAAAACTTGAGTGCTAAATGAAGCTGAAAATAAAAATTAATTATCTTGCTGTGAATTTTAAATTTTCTATAAAATCAACCCGTCTTTTATTATTCAATTAAACTGTTTATTGTTTTTCTTCACTATAAATAAAAATAACGAAAAAGAAAACTTTAGCTTTAAATCGCTTTGCCCGCTATGTGAGTATATATATAATATACTGTATACCTCCATTTTTAGGTTGTTTAACTTACCTAATAATAATAATATAATTGCACGAGCCATGATGCTTTCTGTGTAAGACGTAAAAGTGAACTGAAACATATTATATTGTTTCTTATATATATAGTATATTATACACCATAAAGTGTGACAATCGAATGTCAAAACAGGTTTTTTTACTATAAGGAAATACGTATGGGGAAAACTATTTAATTTAATAAAGTGATTGATGTATTATTATAAAATAAGAATACGGAGAGCAATAACGTTATCGCTATGCTAAGTTGTTATACGATTGGTGGTTATTAAGGAATATCCCAATGCCAGGTATTTTTTTTATTTGTGGGATTTTTTAATGAAATTTCATTTGTCGGGCTACTTTGAATAACAAAAACGTATTTTTTGCTATGCATAAAGTTTAATATATTATTATATAATACATAAAAAGTATATTTATTACATTTTTTATTGTGTTTAAAGAATTTTACTATAATATTATAACATAGTAAAATTATTTAAACATATATATATATATATATATATATATATATATATATATATATATATATATATATATATATATATATATATATATATATATATATATATATATATATATATATATACAGGGTGTTTATAAAAAAACGCACGATTTAAATCTTAAATTTAGACATGAAGGTAAGTGAGAAAAATAATGTTTTATACATCAAATGAAAGCCTCAGTTTTGACATTTTTAAAAATGTGCACTATTTTATTTTTTGTCAAATAGTTTATTTTTTATTCGCGAAATGGCGCAAAATGCCAAATTGCCAAAACGCCCGCCTTTTTTCTTGCATTTTCAAGCGTGTTTTTCTCAGTAAACGAAAACATAAAATGTTTACTGATCAACACAAGGCACAGTGCGTTCTTTGGTAAGAAAATTCAATGTCTCCTACGGCAGTTCAAAAGACATATCGTGTTACATATCAAGTGGATTATCACCACGTACTGGTGTCACTGAGTGGATAGCTGCAGTAATGCGTTGCTTGAGGTCTCTGATATTTCGCACTGGAGTTTTAAATGCGACATCTTTCACGTATCCCCAGAGGAAGAAGTCAGGTGGTGTTAGGTCAGGAGACCTTGGAGCCCATGCGGTTGGTCCATCGCGACCCAGCCAGTTGTCTGGGAAGACTTGGTTTAGGTACTCTCTAACCGCTAGTGCCCAGTGCGGTGGAGCGCCGTCTTGCTGGAATGTCAAGTCAAAGCCCCTTTCCTTCTGAGCTTGAAGCAGCTGAGGTACAGCGTAGTTTTGTAACATGTCAAGGTAGGTATTCCACCATACTGTAGCCTCGTGGAAGAACAATGGTCCAATAATGCGATCAAAGAGAACACAGCACCAAACATTCACCTTCTGGCTATCTCTCTCATAAGTGCGAGAAAAATCAGGTCTCTCTGAACCCCAGAATATCGTTTTGCGAGAAGATACGTGGTGATAATCCACTTGATATGTAACACGATATGTCCTTTGAACTGCCGTAGGAGACATTGAATTTTCATACCAAAGAACGCACTGTGCCATTTGTTGATCAGTAAACATTTTATGTTTTCGCTTACTGAGAAAAAACACGCTTGAAAATGCAAGAAAAAAGGTGGGCGTTTTGGCAATTTGGCATTTTGCGCCATTTCGAGAATAAAAAATAAACTATTTGACGAAAAATAAAACTGTGCACATTTTTAAAAATGTCAAAACTGAGGCTTTCATTTGATGTATAAAACATTATTTTTCTCACTTACCTTCATGTCTAAATTTAAGATTTAAATCGTGCGTTTTTTTATAAACACCCTGTATATATATATATCGTACGTGTCACGTCAAAAGGGCATATCTCCATTGATCAGCAAACCGTTTTAGGGCGTATCTCCACTCATCTTTAGTATGTCCAGTGGGGATACGCCATTAAGCGATTTGCTGATCAATAGAGATATTCTTTTTTGACGCAACCAGGACGATATATTATACAATAATAATAAATGACTTTATTAATATACTTGAAAACATGAAGCCTAAAATTGAGAAAAAATTAGTAATTTAAAATTTTTGCTTAGTAAAATATTCACTCATTATCTTAAAGCCAAAGACCACATAAATCAACATGTGCTGTTTAATTAATAAACACAAAACGGGATCTTCAAAACTGTTGACAATTTTTACCAGATGGTTAATGTAGCCCCACGAGAGAGCGTGAAAATACTATAAAGTATGCAATTTAAGTGACTATTCATGTTTATGACGTCAGAAACATGCAAAAATCAGTATGTAAATGTTATGTGGGTAGCATAAACCGATCCCTGCTCACAAAACCGCGCAAAAAACCGCGCGGTTACCGGGCAAAAAACCGAGCTCGGTAACCGCGCGGTTACCGCGCGGTAACCGGGCGGTTACCGGGCGGTTACCGCGCGGTTTTTGGGTTGAAACCGCGCGGCTGCCGGGAACCGCGCGGCTGCCAGGAACCGCGCGGCTGCCGGGCGGTTCTCACGTTGAACCCAGATGGCTCTATGGTTTACATGGCGCGTGCTGTTGAACCCAAATGCCGCCTTCTCCGACGCTTTCAGTGGGCTCCGCACCTTTCTGGTTCAATAATGTCGCAAAAAACTTACTTTTATTTTCACTGCACCTGAATTATAGTTAACAGAACACAACATTTTCTACTTACACACGTATGTGTACCAAGGGTCGGCCTGGCCAGGTCCGCTAGTCCGCGATTGCGGACCGGGCCCCCCCGGGCGCGGGCCCTTGCCGTGACTACAACACTCCAATGAGGAAGACTAATGATTTTTGGGACAGTATTTGAGCACATTTTTAGAAAGAGCATAATTAGTAGATTCTATTGACATCAATATTTACCTTTATTACTTAATTTTCAGCGATTAATTAATGATTTAAAAGTGGCGGCCACGCCCCCAAGAAGCCTGTGCCGTTAGTCATTTGTTTGAATTTGCAGCGGAGTCTGATGTTCTTCTGCAAATTTGGATACGAGATTTTAAATTTTACGCGAATTTTTAAAATCTCGTATCCAAATTTGCAGAAGAAGATCAGACTCCGCTGCAAATTCAAACAAATGACTAACGGCACAGGCTTCTTGGGGGCGTGGTTGCCACTTTTAAATCATTAATTAATCGCTGAAAATTAAGTAATAAAGGTAAATATTGATGTCAATAGAATCTACTAATTATGCTCTTTCTAAAAATGTGCTCAAATGCTGTCCCAAAAATCATTAGTCTTCCTCATTAAAAAAAAAACAAAGAAAAAAAAAACAAAGAAAAAAAAAAAACAAAGAAAAAAAAAAAAAAGAAGAAAAAAAAAAAAAAAAAAAAAGGAGAAGAAGAAAATTAAAAGGACAATTTCAGACTGATAAATTTTCTTTTTCTTTCAAAAGACGATAAGAAATTACATCCAATCTTAAAATTCTATCCGCTTTTAATTTTAAAAAAAATTGCACTCCTTAGTGAACTCTAGTCTAGTGGTCAATTAGCAATTGTTTTGTTATTGTTCACCTCCTTCATATAATTTGTCCCCCTTTATATTGGTAAAAAAAAAAAAGTGATTTTTTGATTGAACGGCGGGGAAGAAATGTGACTTGGTGCGGCAAGTGTGTCGGTGTGACAAAACTAATTAGTAAAGATAAATTTATAATTAAATTATCGCTCCTAAATGTTTTCTAAACCAGAATATAAACACAATACTGGTGCACTGAAACGTACTCAGTTCGTTAGAAAAGAATTGGATAAGTGTGGAAATGATCCTAAAAAAAGAAAACTGTCGTTCTCCGCGTTTAAATAAAATAGTTGATTTTATTAAATTGTAATTTTTAATTTAAGCTTTTTTCTTAACACCATATTTTTCTCCATTATCTTAGCTCATTTAAAACATTATAATGATTTTATTTGTAGTGTGCATGTCATAAAAATCTCATACAAAAGTGAAGAATTTTAAGTAAATTCCTAATTAAAAGGGGGCGTGGCCTAAAAAAATTTTCCCCTGCGGCGCATTTTTTGGGGGCTTCGCCCCCAAACTCCCCTTTGTTCGCGGGCCCTTTTGTAATCTCGCGGACCGGGCCTTTTCCTCCCAGGCCGACCCTGATTGAATAACAAAAATACCATTATATCCTACACACATTTTCATTGAAAAAGCGTACCTTTTATATAAATACCACGTTTTTTCAATCAAAAGAAAATACATATAAAAATTATGAAATACATATAATTATTGGGTTAAACAAACAAAATCTAAGACATAAAAATATATATTTAATATACATACTAATAAAAACAAACCCAATATATTACAAAAAAAAAAAAAAAAAAAAAAAAACTTTACGTTCCATCAGGGTCGGATTGGGACGAAAAGGCGCACTCCGCGATACACCCATAGGGGCGCCAACACCCAGATGGGGGGTCAGGGGGGCGAAGCCCCTTGCGGGGGGTTAAGGGGGGCAGAGCCCCCTTACCGCCGGAGGCGAAATTTTTTGGCAATCTTGTTTTTTTACTCAATTTTTTAATTAAAATTTGGTAGTAAAATATGTAATAACATGTCTTTTTATTTTTATTGTGCAGGTCTGAAAAAAAAGGGTTTAACAGACATTAAGGTGAATGGTACATCATATACATAAATGTTGTAGTACTTATTTGATTAAAAATTTGCTAAGCAGTTTATTGGACGCCCCTGCATTTCTCTACTTGAGAGTGTAGATTTAATTTCTATCTTTGTTCTTAAACTTCCATTTTTTTTTTTTTTTTTTTTTTTTTTGCGATTAATTTTGTTTTCTTTGAGATATTTAAATCTGTTTTGTACATCTGCGCGAAATGGCACAGCTTTGCAAATTGCAACAGCTCAAGTTCTTAGTTTTTTTTAAGGTACTACTTAGGGTAGGAGTGTATTTTTTTTAATTAAGTTCAGGCTGATGTACCCAAAATAGAAATCCAAAACATTCTATCTCAAAAACTTTTGTCACAACAGAGCGTCAAAGTTCGCAAAATGCCCCACCCCCTATGCTAATGAATGTATATTTGAACCCCGATTTTGACCTCTTTTTTTTTTTTTTTTTTTTTTTTTTTTTTTTTTTTTTTTTTTTTGGAACCGGATTTTTTTAAGCAGTTAAAAATATTACTAGCTTGTTTTTTCGTGTTGAATTTTAATTAAAAATGATTTTTCAGATATTTCTAGAACGAATTTTTCGAGAAAAAAATTATCGCAAATTGCCCATGTTAATTTGAATATGCGATTTTCATTTTTTTCCCTCCGTAAATGTCTCGTAAAAATCGTTTAAAAAGTCAATTTCATTAAAACTTGATCTATAGAACACACTAGTATATATTTTTGTTTATGATTAATTTGATCAAGAAAATTTTGGCCCTCGGTGAGCTTGAAGTTTGTGTGTTTTACGTGTTTAAGGCGGCGTAGCCCAACGACTTGTTACGCTATATAATTTGCGGATGATTTGATTTGAGTCGAAACTTTTTGGAGTATAGAGAATTGTTCCTTGGTTCATTATAAACCAAATAATAGATATAAAATTGAATTTTACCACAACATAGCTACCCTCTAAAGTAGCACCTTAACTAAGTAATTGACTCTACTAAAAATTATTTGAGATTGCTTAGCTCAAGCGCCCTATGCCTAGAGTCGTTCAACACTTTTTTAAAAAAGCGTCAATCTGATCACCGATCCGATCAAATGATCGTGATCTTATCGAAAAAATATCGATCGACTACAACATTATGGAGTGTTGGGCGCCCTCTTTGTCGTAGTATCTCACGCGAAGAAAAAAAGCTCGAGATTTGCAAATTAAACAACAGTTTGAGATTTTGTTTGATTATATTTGGAACCTTTCAGCTTTCTACGTTTTTTTTTTTTTTTTTTTTTTTTTTTTTTAAATCAAAAACGCCCCTTCGGGGCGCAGAGGGGCGCCAGCTCGGGGGGGCGCACTCCGCGATCGCGGAGTAGCTCTTATGGCCAATCCGACCCTGCGTTCCATGATGCGTATACAGAAAAACGTTGGTCTTTGCGAAGTTCAAAGCCACTCGGCATAGCCGCGCCCAAGGACATACAACAAAAATCACTGTTTTAGCCCTCTACTGACATTAAAACTTTGGGTTTATACATTCAGTAAATTCTTACCTCATTTATAAACATCGAGCACTAATTATTTAGCTTCTTACAATCCTTTGTACTTAATATTCACGTAAAAAACAACACAAAGTATATTCGCCATATTTGCTTCTTCAATGCTCAAGTTCACTGACATACTGCGCATCTTTCTCACACATCCTAAATGCGCATGCGCTAGATCACGTGACCTTATTCTAAAAACCGTGCAAAAACCGCGCGGATCTTAGGAACCGCGCGGTTTTATAAGGGCCGCGCGGCTTTTGCACGGTTTTTTAAGAACCGCGCGGCTTTTGCACGGTTTATTGAGAACCGCGCGTTTTTTTTATTTTTCTCAGAACCGAGCGGCTAAAATCACGGTTTTGTGAGCAGGGATATTTATAATTCTTTGCTACGGAGCTACAGTTGGGTTTTGAGACAAACTAAAGTTGTTAATTAAGTCCTATCATGTGTTTTGTGATAAAAATACTTATGTTTTTCTCTGATCTATTCCTTTAAATATTTATATTTAAACTATAAATTCTTCTTATAGAGCAATCTTTAAAACTATAGGGTGTATCCGCATGATATCATACTGACTTGTGAGTGCGCTTTGACGCCATATTGAATCAATGAACAACATTGCTCAGCATATAAGACTAAATTTGTTTTTGAATATTTCCGGTAAGAAATTGGGTAATTTTGTGTTATCATCATTTGTCTCATATACATGTGAAACTAATTTAAGTTCATCAAACCTATTATTTATACCTGCGAGATTTTAACAATGAGGGCGATAGGTCGACTTTTTGAACAATCACCCAAAAAGCAGCACTTGTTTGTTATTAAACAAATAATCGATTGTTGGATTATCAAATATACTTGAAGCATTCTTAAATTCTCCTGACTTTATATGCTCTCAAAAAAAAAATATATATATATATATTAATCAGGGGCGGATCCAGGAATTTCGTTTGGGGGGGGGGGGGGGCGATCACCCAGGAAAATAACCATGAAGGACAGGGGGAGGGACAGCGCGCCGCAGGTGAACAATTTTATTCGGCCTCGACCCTTTTTGGAAAAAACTAGTTTTGCAAAAATAGTATCTTTATAAAAAATATTCTAAAATTGTAAAAAAAAAATTATTTGGTAGATTTTTTTTTTTTTTTTTTTTTTATAAGCAAAAAAAAAAAAAAAAAGTAAAAGTTAGACAAATTAATTTCTGCAATATTTTCTATTTTCTGATCTCTTTGCAAAATTAATTAATGTTATTTGAATAAAAAAATAATAATCAAAAATCAAATTACTGGAAAAAAAATGTGCAAAATGTAAATAAATTATTAAGAATATTTTCTATTAAAAAAGTTTTTTATCATTATTATTTTTTTTTTAAATCAATTTACTAAAAATTATTTTGCACTTTTAAAACCATTAATATTATAATAAATGTAAAAAATAACTTATATTTGGATGTAAATATATTTTGAGATAAAAATTATAACATTTGCAAAAAAAGTATTTTAGTTCTTATCGCGAGCAAAATGAATGTCCAAGTTATAATTAAACTATATCTCTGATCACAAGACAACTAAAGGGGTTAGGGGATATTATACAAATTATTTTGTGTTATATTCAGGATTCAAATGCTTATATGCACGAGCCTTAAGGCAGCAATAAAAGTTGCGCCGAAGGCGCAAATTTTTTTTTTTTTTGTATGGTCTAATTTTCTTTCAATTTTGGCACATTTTTTCCACCCACGTGGGCCGTTTGGGGGGGGGGGGGGCGGTCACCCTAACCGCCCCCCCCCCCCTTCCTGGATTTGCCCCTGATATTAATATGTATATTTAAACTGTGAATTTTAGGGATCTCCAAATATTGTATATAGTGAAATAAATAAATTTATTATTTGAACACAATCGTTGTCTTTTATTATACAACAGAACTGTTATGCAAAATTACACAATGTAATAATAATAATAAAAACCAGTTCCTTAAAGTGACATTAAACCAGCAGCAATAACAACACTAGATCAAAAAAACAAAACAATAATAAATAAAAAAATAAAAAACTAAATTCAGATACATTAATGTTAAAATTTGAATAATAATAATAACCTAAAACAGGTATTTGACATACTTTAAATTCTGTATATTTTCTTTGTGTTAAATGTCAATTACTATGAAAGTATTTATATACACACAGCACATGTAATGTAGTATGTTATGACTGAATTAGTAATTAATATTAATATATAATATAATATCATTTATTAGGCTAAAATATTAACTTATTCCAATAAAAAAGGATTTATAATATACTTGCTACTATAAACTTATATACTTGGTACAAGCAAAGGAAAAAAAATAATTACGTAATGTATGCTTTGTTAAATAATTACTTTATTATGTCAAAAAATAATGTTTCTATTTTAAAGTATAAATAATATAAATATCTTAAAGCCATAGACCAAATGAATTGACATGTGCTTTTTAATGAATTAGCACGAAATGAGATCTTCAAAACTGATGACAATTTTTATCATAATGTTAATGTAGCCCCACAAGAGAGCGTACGTGAAAATACTGTAAAATATGTAATTTGCGTGACTATTCATGTTTGTGACGTCAGAAACATGCAAATATTAGTAAAAATTTGTGGTGCGGGTTGAATAAATCAAAATTTTCTGATCATTGCTACGGAGCTACTGTTGTGATTTGAGACAAACTAATGTTCTTTATATAAGTCCCATCAAGTGTTTTGTGATATTAATGCTTATGTTTTCTGCTGGTCTATCCCTTTAATTAAATATATGATTTAATCTCTATACAATATAGCATAAATTATTATGTTTATTATGTATTAAAATGTTTTTCTACTGAACTAGAATATTTAGGAAGTATTAGTTTTTGTCCGTGAGTATATTAGTTTTTTCTAAACGTGTTAATTTGTAAATTTTCATATTTTTGAGGTTGTTCAACTCTACCAGAGAATAGGACCACGTGATTGGAGTTACTTATACGATGTACCAAATAAAATAAGAAAGGATGATCAATTATGTGCTTCTTTGGTGGACCTGTTCTGGTTACAACTTGAACATCTGCAAAGAAAAAAACATTGTATTACATATTATGTAAATAACGTAAAAATAACATAACTACAATAACATAAATACGTAACTACGGTGATGGTGATGAAAAAGTCATTTACTTATCATTTAGATTAAAGCACTTAAAAATGTACAATGTATCCCTTTATAATAATATATTATAATAATATTGTAATAATATATATATATATATACTATTACAAGCTTAATACTTGAACTTAGTGATTTTTATATTTGTGGTACCTTTAATATAATATGCAACAACAATTACGGTACTCTCCTATGGTAATTATTCACGTATCTCTATTCATTATTATTATTATTATCATGTTTTTTATCCATTCTTTTATAAAATGTCAACCAATTTGCATATTATGCTGTCTTGAATGTATTGGTTCAGAGATAGGGCTTGTTGCCCTGACTGCACCTTTTGCCTATCTTATTTTGCAATAAAGATATTATTTATTTATTTATAATTAACATATTTCCAGCCTTGGTTTATTATTAATTATTATTCTTAAAAAAACACTAAAATCATCGCCCTGCAATGTTGAATGACCTAATATTGCATGGGGGAAACCCTTAACTTCTCTGCACTCTTTTCTTTACCGATAATATAATATAATATAATATAATATAATATAATATAATATTATATATAATATATATATATATATATATATATATATATATATATATATATATATATATATATATATATATATATATATATATATATATATATATATATATATATATATATATATATATTCCAAGGTAAAATCAGTCAAATTTTTTGTTTGAAATCCTTTACCTAAATTGTAAAAAATTGAAAAGTTATTGATGAATTAAAACGTATTTAAAATATAAAAACAGATCAAACTACATGAAGTTAAATATTATATTCAGAAGGTTATTTAATAAATACTTACAAGTAGCAGACGCTGCTTCTGTTCCATTTTCAGACACTTGAATGATAGTTTTCTGTAGGACTTTAGCAACCTTCAGTTTACTAACTGCATTAATATTAGAAAAATCAGCATTCTGTTCAAATATATTTCCCATGCCCATCTGAAATCGCATAATATAAAAATTAATAAATATTTTCTATTTTGAAAAAGAGCACAAATAAAAGGTTTTAATTAGATCTTTTTTAAACATAAATTTTTTAGATAAAATTTAGTTTTAGAAATATACAGATTAGTATGAGTTTTAAAACAAAAGTGTTTTATCTCATATTTAAGTTATTTTTTATAACAGACCTAAGTGTTTAAACAAATTTTTTTTTGCTATATATATATATATATATATATATATATATATATATATATATATATATATATATATATATATATATATATATATATATATATATATATATATATACAGACATACATTATTTTTTAATATAAAATAGACTTAACTGTCCATATTTTTACATCTTTCTTAACAATTAAATTACCTTTTTTAAAGGTTCCTTTAAATCAATAGTAGATTCAATTTTAAATTTTGGCAGCAACAGTTGAAGTCCTGTTGGTTTTCCAGAGTTGATAAGGGAGCTCAAATCTTGAGTTTGCATTTTGTTTTCAAGCTCTGAAAGTCCTGTACGAGAATCAGGTAGCAAAATCACCAAACTTAACTTCTTATCCTAGAAATAAAAATTATAGTTATATAAATATATATGGTGCACCCTTGCATTTGGCTTAACAGAGGGTATGACTATATATCGATGTATAGATCAAAATTATTTTCCCTGATTTAATTTAAATGCCTCTTACCAGCGATGATTTTTTAAAAAAAAATATTTATTGACTTAAAACACGTTATAAAGTGTATGCTTAATATCAGTTATTTAAATTTTGCTAGAATCAATGAAAGTAGTTTTTACAAAATATAACACAATAAAAACGCGTGCTCCTCCCCATTAGTGTAATGCTAAATTAAGGATCCTACATTTTTGGTGCTACATCAACGCAGGTTAGAAACATTGCAAACAAGTTTGAACTAGTTCAGAATGTAAGATTAGACTCATGCAGCAAGCCTTAACGTTACCATAACTCTATCAATTTTATATTTTTATTTCGTATAAGTATTTAATTTTAATACTAGGTAATATGTTTTTCTAATATAAAAAACCCTCAACCACATCAACAAACAAGAAAAGCGAGAGACAGAAACAGAGACAGAGAGAATTAATTTTATACGCTATATTTCAAATTTGCTTCCATTGCATTTAATATTACAATATAACATAAAATTTAGTAAAAAGTTTAGGCATAAAGAAATAATTCACACTAATTTGATGTATACAATAATTATTTATAACTTTGTTTTGTTTTTTAAATAAGTAAATTTAGTTTACTATAAAATTTGTAATTGGAGTAACTATAGTAAATTTTGAGTACTTACCATATATGGTATCTCTATTAAAGTTGATTGTAAATCTGCTGATTGTTGATAATTGAAGACATTATGAACACTCATCATTGATACGTCCATTGTATTAGATTCACTGGTATAAAATGTTCCCTTGAGTGCACGAGAAAATACTTGGTCCCATTTACCATTGAAATACAGAGCATTGATGAGAAGGACACGAGTATCTCTAGACAGTACACCTGTAAAGTAAAATAAAAATATATTGCTAGTTAAACTATTTTATTATTATTTTTTATTAAAATAAATAAGAATTTTCATAAAAAAAAAAAAAAAACGAGCATAACATTATACACACCTTCCGCTACTAGATCCTTGATTTTATTTTGTGTCATATGTTCCACCCACTGATTAATAAAGTTGCGTGTATTTGGATGAACGAAGTCAACAACTTGAGGTTCTGAATTAAAGGCATCTTTTGTAGAACTTAAAAAATTCTTGTTTACATCAAATCCAGTTGATAAATATATTCTATTTGCAATGTTCATTTTTACACTTTCTGAATTTGTTGCCTGGAAAATTAAATAAATATAGTAAATACATATATCATAAATATGGATTGAATATATGTAAATCAATATCAATCAATTTCAATATCAATCAATCAATCAATCCATCCATCAATCAATCAATCAATCAATCAATCAATCAATCAATCAATCAATCAATCAATCAATCAATCAATCATTCAATCAATCAATCAATCAATCAATCAATCCATCAATCCATCAATCCATCAATCCTTCAATCTATCAATCAATCAATCATATGACAATCAATCAATGAAATGTCATAGTACTGTACCTGTAAAGTTTTAATGAGTTGTTTAAATCCTTCATTTGAAGTTGTTCTATTTTGAGGCAAATGCAGGGCTTTAGACATGACTGAGGCAGTGTTGCCACCTGCACCAAGTTGTGTCATCGCCAGTACAAGGTGAGCACTCAGGGGGGAGGACACCAGGTTACCTGGGATAGAACTCAATACCTAAGAAAAAAAAGTATTAGTGAATTTTTTAAAATTGTAATTATTTTCTTTTTTTTTTTTCTTTATGGGACTAACACTCGTGTTAGTCCCATTTAAGCTATGCTAAATGTTTTTCGAGTTTAAAAATAACAAGTGATTTGTTACGTCGACCGTCGAGCTTTATAAAGAAATCCTTATTGCAAATTTCCAAGTTCCGAAAGAATCATACAAGCACTAGATTCATACCATTACTTTACATAAATATATAGTAAATAAATTAATGAAAAAATGTGTATAAATAAATTAATCAATAAATCAATCAATATCATAAAGTAACTCACCTTAGAAAAGTCTCTACTAAATTTTGAGTTAGAACTTATAATTTCTTGAAGTTCAGAAGAATCAGCAAAAACTTGAGTGCTAAATAAAGCTGCAAATAGAAATTAATTATTTTGCTGTCATGAATTTGGAATTTTCAATTAAATCAACCAGTCTGTTATTATTATTCAATTGAACTGTTTATTGTTTTTATTCACTATAAACAAAAATAACGAAAATGAAAACTGAAGTTTTAAATACTATGTGAGTAATATAATACCTCCATATTTAGGTTGTTTAACTTACCTAATAATAATAATATAATTGCACGAGCCATGATGCTATCTGTGTAAGATGTAAAAGTGAACTGAAATGTATTCTTAATCTTTTGTACTTTATATATATATATATATACACTGTGACGATCGAATATCAAAACAGGTTTTTTTACTATAAGGAAATACGTGGGGAAAACTATTTAAATTAATAATGTGATTGATGTATTATTATAAAATAAGAATAAGGAGAGAGCAATAACGTTATCGCTATGCTAAGTTGTTATACGATTGGTGGTTTTTAAGGAATATCCCAATGCCAGGTATTTTTTTTATTTGTGGGATTTTTTAAGGAAATTACATTTGTCGGACTACTTTGAATAACAAAAACGTATTTTTTTGTTATGTAAAGGTTAATATATTATTAGTTATAATACATAAAAAATATATTTAATACATTTGTTATTGTGTTTAAAGAATTGTACTATAATATAGTAAAATTCTTTAAACATATAAATATTTATATACATACATAATATTTATATGTACAGTATAATATATATATATATATATATATATATATATATATATATATATATATATATATATATATATATATATATATATATATATATATATATATATATATATATATATATATATATATATATAATATCATCCTCGTCGCGTCAAAAGGGCGAACAGCAAATGAACAGCAAATCGCTTTAGGGCGTATCTGCACTAACCTTTAGTATGTCCAGTGGAGATCATACACCTTAAAATCGATGATCACTGGAGATACGGCCTTAAGCGATTTGCTGATCAATGGAGATATGTCCTTTTGACGCAACCAGGACAATATATTATACAATATATATAAATGACTTTAATAATACTTGAAAATATGAAGCCTAAAATTGAGAAAAGTTAGTAATTTAAAACATTTGCTTATTATAAAATGTTCACTCATTATTTCAGGTATTTATATTTAAACGTTAAATTCTACTTAGAGATAAAAAAAAGACTTAAAACTATGGGGTGTATCCGCATGATATCATACTGAATACGCTTTGACGCCATATTGGATCAATGAACAACATTGCTCAGCATATGAGGCTTAATTTGTTTTTGAATATTTCCTTCAAGAAATTGGGTAATTTTGTGTTATTATCATTTGTCTCACATACATGTGAAACTAATTAAACCTATAAACTATTTGCTCTCAGAAATATTGCTTACTATTTTTAAACTTGCAAAATGAGTCATTTTACCAACCACACTGTCCGATGTATTGAGTGATCCCTCATAACGTCGACTTTAACATGAATGCATTCGCCCTGTACTGTCTTTTATTGTAAAATAAGTACTTTGTGTTAAAAAAAAAACTAATTTTTGGTTAGTTTAATCAGTTATGCCCATATCACTGATAGTACTGATACTCTTTAATTAAAATACTTTTATAACTTTATGCAGAAAAAAAATTGTCCATTTATTATTCTTTTTATTTTTATAAAATGTTATATATATTCTCTCTCTCTCTCTCTCTCTCTCTCTCTCTCTCTCTCTCTCTCTCTCTCTCTTTCTTTCTGCAATAAAATATAAATATTTATATTTAATATATATAAATTTATATGAAAATTTTACTTTAAAACAAGAAAGAAAACAATTTTTTATAGATCCCAAAAAGTGTTACCATTTGACATAATTTTTTTCAAGTTAGTTAAAAGCATATCTAAGCTAAATATAAATTGATGGAAAAATGTATAAATAATGCATACATTTATAGGTTTTATAAAAATGAAATACATTACACATAAAAATATTTTTATTATTATTATTATTATTGTTATTTTATTTATTTGCATTTTGCATTCATATAAAATTATACACAGACAAATGGAGAAAAAAAAAGATGATGAAAAATTTATTATAAATTGTAAATGAGTGAGGTGTCAACAAAAAGGGCATTTTTTACTTTTTTTAATTCATTTTTTTAATTTATTATAATAATAATTATTATTATATTATTTATTTAATGTTTTTTTTATTTATTTTAAATTTTGCCAGTGGGAAAATAACTTAAGACAGCAGCAAGCTTTTGAGAGCCTTCTCCTATCCGCCAATTTGTACAGCAGAATAACTTCTCATATTTACTTCCAGTGCTGAGTGGCTCAGAATTGCTCAATCCAATCAGTTTGAGGTTCCAGAACTCTGCCAGAGAATAACACTACGGAATTTTCAATCGTTGTATGATGTACCAAATAAATTAAGAAGGGATGATTGATTTCCATAAAATTTTGCAAAAATAAACGACTGATTCTGTCACCTAAAGTCACAGCTGAAAACAAAAGAACACATATGTCTATGTAACTTGTTTTTTCCTCTATGTTCCTTTCTTTCCCTATTTTTATATAAATTTAATTTATTAATTTTTGACAATTTTCAACTAAATTCACACGTAAAATTGTGTTTAAAAATAAAAAAAAAATCTTAGTATATTGGTGCAGCAGATTTTTTTTTGGTAAAATAAGTAAGTAAGTAAGTAAGTAAGTATAAGTAAGTAAGTATAAGTAAGTCAGTCAATCAATCAATCAATCAATCAATCAATCAATCAATCAATCAATCAATCAATCAATCAATCAATCAATCAATCAATCAATCAATCAATCAATCAAACTATTAATCAATAAACCTAAAAGAATAGTTCCACAATGTTAAAAGGAAATCAATGGGATCGTATCTCTTCAGCACCACCTTTGATTGGCTACCACTCCAAGCCGGTAAACTCCATTATTATGAATTTTTTTTTAATATTATCATTTTTTTTGAACGTACAGTTTATAGTTTGGTACATTAAATTAATAAGGATGTCAAAGAATGAGAAATACTAAAAAAATTAGGGGTTAATTTTATTGCATATTCTAAAAGATGACATTGACTTAAATTGAATGATATGCAAATTTCTAATTTTTGAGTTCACAAAATATTTTAATTAATCTATGAAAGTCGCGAAATGACGTCATGATCAATAACTTTTTCCTATGCTCTTTAGTCCCAGACATTTTTACAAATAATTTTAATGTCGATAAATGTAACCACGTATTTGTCTGGCTCTTAGAATGCCAACAATATAACATACTTTTTTGACATGTATCTTTTAATCTTTTGTCAAAAAAGGTTTTAGAATGTTTAAAATAGCTTTAAAACACGCATGCATTGAATTGAATGGCTTTTTTTGGTCTAATATTTGTACCTTCATTTCAACTTGTTCTATTTCCCTCCCACCCCCCCCCACCCCCCCCCCCACCCAACAATAATAATTTGCCGCCCGTGACGTCATTTTTCAGTTTTCAAAATTATCTAAAAATACTGAATGTACTGAAAAATTAGAAATTTGCATATACAGTGTCTTCCTTTAGAATATGAAATATAATTACACTTTTTTTTGTCTTCCTTATTATGATTTGTTTTTAAAAGATAGATATAATTTGAAATTAGATACTAACATGTAGCTGATGATGCTTCCGTTCCACTTGGAGATACTTCGATGATAGTTTTTTGCATAACTTTGGATATATGGATATCTTGAGATGTAGTAATACCAGAAAAATCTGCATTTTCTTCAAATGCATTAGCCATACCCAACTGAAATCATTAAATATAAGGAATCTTTTAAATAGATATCAATATAAAATAAAATTACATTTTAAGTTCTTACTATTAAATGGTTAAATTCATTTTACACATGTAAGCAAAAGCAAATCTGGTTTTAAAATTAAACAATGTAGCTAAACTCTCATAAAGTAATTTATATATTTTGTACATAAATTACATAATTTGTTGCATCAATTTGAGGCCAAGTATATAACAGGTTTGTGATTCATAAAAAAAATTTATTTGAAGTATTATTTTAGTACTGCTGTACAGGTAACGAAAAAAAAAAAAAAAAAAAAAAAAAAAGGAAAGCAAATTGGAAAACAAAAAAACACTTTCATAAATACTTTTTTTTTTAACCAAATACCAATTTTGAATTATTTAACAACGGAGCATATATTTACAGAGCGTAGGAAAATTTAATGGTGAGGATAACCTATATAATATAACAATATATATACGCGTATGGGGAGAAACACTTTTTTTTTTTTAATATTTTTGAGAAAACTATTTTATTGATTACGTAGATATTTATAAAATGAGGAATACTATGCATACTTTTACTAGTTTCATAACAGAAATTTTTGACCATTTATAAACTAACCACCTTTATTCTGTCGTTATGTATTAAATTTCAGAAAAAAAAAATATTATAGTTCAAAATATTTATAATACACAATAAAAAAAAGCGTTGAAAAGCTTGTTCACAGTTTTGCAATGCTTTAAGTATTGTACAATCAACGGTTATGACGTCACTAAACGTTGATATTTCAACAATAAACACGTTATAGTGACGTCAAAAGCGTTGGGATTAAATAGAAAAATCGTAGATTTCTAACGGCCAAGTTTAACGTTTATTCTTTTATGATTCTAACGCTTCTGACGTCATGTACGTTTTTATCGTTAGATTGGAAACATTTAGTGACGTCATAACCATTGATTCTACAAAACTGAAAGCATTGCAAAACTGTGTACAAGCTTTTAAACGACTTTTTTTGAAGTGTATACATAGGAAAAATAATACCTTTTCTAATGATTCCATTAAATTAATAGTGGATTCAATTTTAAATTTTGGCATGGTCAGTACAATGGATGTTTGTTCTGTAGAGTTTATAAGAGAGTTCAAATCTTGAGTTTCCATTTTATTTTCAAGTTCTGAAAGTCCTGTAGGAGAGTTTGGTAACAAAATGACCAAACTCGACATTTTACCCTGAAAAAAAAATATAATATAAATTATATTATAAAAGTAGGCAAGCAGTAATTAAAAACAGACACCTAACCCTATAAGTATGTTGTTATTATTCTACAAAACAATTCAATAGGGTGTATGCGGATGACATCATATTTAATGCGCTTAGAGGCCATACTGGAGTACATAGTGAATAACATTGCTCAGCATAGGACAAACTTTGTTTAAGCCAATTTTCTTTAGGTTATATTGCTATTTTTCTCACATACTTGAGATACTAATTCAACATATTTACAGCATCAATGCTCTCAAAAATATTGCATAGTGTTTTTAAATTAGCAAAATTAGTTATTTTCCTATGCCACCCATGTTATTGAGTTATTCAATATGGCGTCAACTTTAACATGAATGCATGGACCCTATGAGATGAATCATTTATCAGACTTTCCTATCCAGTGTGATAAGCGAGCTCTGCGAGGGTAAAGAGATATTATAAATAAATAAATAAATAAATAAATAAATAAATAAATAAATAAATAAATAAATAAATAAATAAATAAATAATCGTCTTTATTCAAAAAAATGCAAGGAAAAACAATTTACAAATTTTTGTATAGGCTCCTCTACCAGACCTTCTAAATTGGGTATTATTAAGGTGAGTCTGCCCTCTACTATCATTGTAAAAAATATATACCTCTTTCTCTACCTGCTAAGTTTACCTGAGAAGATGTACAGACTTTTTACTCATACAGAAGGGTGTAAGTACTACGTTACAATCCCCCTCGTTACCCTTGCGGGACTTGCTTATATCGCGGTCTAGAAAGGTCAAATAAAGGCCTTATTTGCATTGAATTATTTTGGAGAAGAATAAGTGTGTTAAATGTATCTTCAAATAATTTTATTGATAAAAAAAGAAAAAAATTCAAACAAGTATTATTTTCCTAACAACTAGTGTATTAGAGCATGCTATAGTTTATCACAGAGGTGTGGGAACTATTAGTTACGGTCTCATAATTTTTGAAACATCCCTTAATTAATGTTAGTATTGCAAGACCTTTCTTTCTCTCACTCATTTTTCTTCCTACGGGAAAACTACTTCACCGACAACGGAAAAAAATCTGATGAAGAATACGAGACCCACTTTTACGTGGCTTAAACTTATAATTTGTTACAAAGAATTTTTACTCACCAAATATGGAATTTCTATTAACTTTGCTTGTAAATCTGTAAATTCTTTATAATTATAGTTATTTTCAGAAACCATCATTGGTACTTTAATTCTATTTGTCTTATTAATATGGAATGTTTTGGTAATTTCATCAGAAAATTCTGTATCCCATTTACCATTGAAATATAAAGCGCTTACTATAAGTAAACGAGTATCTTCATTTATATCGTCTAAAAAATATATATTTATATTAATATATTTAGTTTTAGTATACAAATATTTACTCATTCAAACGAAACTTTTTATATCGTATAGTGTTGTTCGTAAACTCTTATATTCTTGCTACAAAAATTGCGCATTTCATATGAATAACCATAGTTGATCGTCATTTTAGTATAAAAGAAAACATTGTTTACGAACAACATTCATGTCCTCAAATATAAATAAGCCAAGAAATAAAACCATCAGTACTCACCTTTCTGAATTAGATCTTTGATTTTGTGTTGTGTCACATTTTCCACCCATTCATTAATAAAGTTACTTGTATCTAAATGTTTAAAATCAACAGTTTGTGGTTCAGAATTAAAAGTATCTTCAGCTGCATTTAGAAATTCTTCCCTTACATCCGTTAATGTATGTGAAAAATAAACTTTATTAGCAATTCTTATACTTGTGTTTGTCGATTCTGTTACCGCCTGTAAAAATATTAAAATAAATTATTAAATCAAAATACACGAATGAATGAATGAATGAATGAATGAATGAATGAATGAATGAATGAATGAATGAATGAATGAATGAATGAATGAATGAATGAATGAATGAATGAATGAATGAATGAATGAATGAATGAATGAATGAATGAATGAATGAATGAATGAATGAATGAATGAATGAATGAATATAATAATCAATCAATCAAATACTTAAGACTAATATACCTGTAAAGTGTTGATAAATTGTTTAAATCCTTCATGAGAATTTGTCTCATATTCAGGCAAATGCAGGGCTTCAGCCATGATTGATGCAGTGTAGCCACCTGCACCAAGTTGTGTCATCGCCAGTGCAAGGTAAGCACTGAGAGGGGAGGACACCAAGTTACCTGGGATATCCCTCAATACCTTAGAAAAATAATAATGTTATTTTTTTTATTATTAAAATATCCACCATAAGTTGACCAAGTTCATGTAAAGAATTAGTACGTAATTTATGCCTCATTAATTTCATAGCATAAATGATGCGTAATGCAAAAATGACTTGATCTTAAAATAATGTACCTTAATGCAACATGAATCACCGTTTTAAACATGAAGGATCAACCAATACATAATAACAATGATAAAGATAACTAAATTACTAAAAAAAAAAACACTTTTATTTTCTTATCTTACCTTCATAAATTCTTTACTAAATTTTGAGTTTGATTCTGTAATTTCATGCAGCTCATCTAAAGCAAAACCTTGAGTACAAAATAAAGCTGGAAGAAAAAAAAATTAGTTATTTAGTACGAAATAGCAATTTATTCATTGTTGAAATTTTACTCCCACAAACTAGATTAATGTAAATTTCATCTCAATGTTGGCCCTTCCTTCCTTATTTTATTGTATAGAGCTGATGATTGTAATTCTTGAAAATTTTATTATTGATAATGGGTGCTTTTGGGTGTACAAAACGGAAACAAATGGAAGTGCTGGAAGAGGAATGCAAGTGTATTAAAAGTGGGAGGTGCCTTTCACGCCAGTAGCCGTATTTATATTGCGTGCGTCTATTTACTCAAAATGCGGAAAAGGAAGTGGCCGGAAGAGGAAACCACGTGATGGTAAAAGTGGAAGGTAGCTCAAGGTTATCTTGCTGCTAGCTGGCTGCTGGCACCAAGCTTTCTCCCACCTTTTACCGTCACGTGGTTTTCTTTTCCAGCACTTCATTTTCCGTTTTTTAGAGTAAACAGACGAATTGACATAAAAAAAGGTAAAGGAAGTGCCGGAAGCGGAAATCACGTGACTGTAAAGGTGGGAGAAAACTTCGCGCCAGCAGCAAGCTAGGTCTGAGCCACCTCCCACTTTTAAGATCACGTGGTTTCCTTTGCTGGCACTTTATTTTCCCCTTTTTAGCTTTACATAAAATGGATATTGTTTAATATGGCCGTATTTATTTAAGATGCCCACTTGTTTAAGAGGGTAGGTGACCGACTGATATCTCGCAAACTAGGACGTTTGTGAATAATAATAACAACACAAAGTAAAGAAGAAATGTTACTTACAAATTTAGTTATGTTAAACATCTGAAAACACTATCAAATATTTAAGTTGTTGTTACACTTTAATAGATAACATGTAAATGTGGAAATTTAAATTTGAGCGTGAAATTTTAGTCAAATTAGAAACTTTTTACAGTTAAAAATATATTTAAAATTTTTTTTGGGTAAAAAAAAATTAATTTAATTGATTTTATTTGAAAATTATAGTGTTTGTTTTATTGGAATTAAATCATGTACAAAAAATTATTGGGAAAATATAGCTCTTCTTTTAGTGATTTCCGGTCCAAATCGGTCCCCCACGGCTGCCTTAATATTTTAGAAGATAGAATCATATCTGAGTTTAACAGGTAACCGGAAGTTAACCAGTGGTAAAACTATAGGAATGAACGCTTATGTTTACTCTAACAACAGGAAAAGGAAGTGCCGGAAAAGGAAAAACCATGTGATCTTAAAGTGGGAGGTGGATAGGCCTAACTTACAGCTGGCATGAAGTTTTCTCCGACTTTTAACGTAACGTGATTTCATCTTCCGGCAGTTCCTTTTCCGGCATTTTGAGTAAACATAAAGTCGGGGCCAATTAAACTGAAAGCAAGATTTCCGGCCCCATGAAACTGACCAATCGGAGAGCTCTACATCAAGCTTCCGGTTTAATTGTGAACAGCACATAAGCAGTCAATAGTGCTACATTTCTCCCATTTTTACCGTCACCTGGTCTGGTACTTCCTTTTCCTGTTTTTGTACCTTTATACATAACATAAGCACCGATGCAGCACCCAGTTGTTAAATTTTACTTTTAAGTTACAAAAATAATATATAAAAATTAAAAAAGGCAGCCAACAATTTAATTTTAAAGATATACTTTGTAAAAACAACACTCAAAAATATTTTTAGTTTAATAAACTTACCTAATAGTAATAATATCATTGAAAGAGCCATAATGTTATCCATAAAGAAGCAGCAGCATACTAAATGGTATTCCAAAATTTCTTTGAATACATTGCTTATGCAAAGTCATGAACAAATATAAAAAACTAGCATAATATAAAAAGTACACATACTATTATGATAATATCCATTAAAAAAATACTTTTGCTAAATTTACAATCTTATGCTTCTGAGAAAAAAATATATAGTCGTTAAACGTTAATTAAAATAAAATATTGAATCCGTCATGTGATGGGATATCTGTGTACACATAGAGAATTTTCATATAATATAAACAATAAGGTGTAAATTAAAATAGTATATACATTTTTCAAATTTAAAATACGTACACTATACATTATACAGTCCGCGTCCTCGCCACCTAAGGATGCGTCCAATAAGAGAGCACCTATAAACTCTCCATTTAGTTAACATTAGCCCACCTCCTAGTGATATTGAGCGCTTGAGCGTCTATTGGCGCGTGTCTTGACTTCGATTAATCGCAAACATCCTTAGGTGGCACGGACTGTAAGATATGCGGCAATATTTATTTTGTTATTTAGTTTTTATTAAATGATTATTCTATTATTTTTTATGTATTCTGGAATGTTTCATTTGGCATTCATAGGCAAGGGTATGATAATCTGGTATTTTACATTAATTTTACAAAACAAAAAAATTAATGCATTTTAAAGTGTCACGGTCAAAGGCTGCAGTAAATAATACAATATCGGCTTTAAGTTTCATTGAATGGTTATTTAGAACCAATTCCAATAATCTTATTAACTATTATTATATACACGCACAACTTAACATTCACCTTGGACATATGCAAGTAAATATTTGTATTGCCATGGTTATATGATAATAAGAATCTTGTCATTAAGCCATATAGAAACTAAATGAAAAAAATATAACGTCACTCTAAAAAATGGTGCATTACTTTAGTGACGAATATTAACTTATTTAAGATATTATTATTCACTTTTAAGTTATTATGAGTAGCTAAAATAATGCATTTTAGCAAATTATTAACAATAGCTATTTTTACTTAAATAGCTTTAAAAAAAACAAAAATAACTTAAAACAACTTAAATTAGTTATTTTTAATAACTTGCTAAAATGCATTATTTTAGCTACTCGTAATAACTTAAAAGTGATGATCTTTAATAAGTTAGGATTCGTAACTAAAGTAATGGATCATTTTTTTAGAGTGGTGCTTTTTATTTAATTAAATGAAACCGAAAAAATAGAATCTCAAGAACGGATGACAATTTTTACCAGAGTGTAAATGTAATCCCACAAGAGAGCGTAAAAATATGGTAAAGTATACTCCGTTATGTTACTGATGCTGTAAAAATCCTGTAGTAAAATTACGGATCGTTTTAAAAGTGCATGATATTTGCGTGACAACTCCTGTCTCTGACGGCAAAAATGATTATCAAAATGTAGAATGTGTAGCATAATTTTTCTGATCACTGCTATACGGTGCTATAGTTGAGTTTTGAGACAAAATATAGTTATTGAAATTCCTATCATAAGTGTTTCGTGATATAAATGAATAAATGCTTGTTTTCCCGTTTGGTCTACTCTATTCCTTTCAATGTATATTCTTTATTAATACCAAATACCAACTTTTAGAGCCTTTTAATTCCTAATACTTAACTTAAAAACTTTCGACTTATTTGTAACATATTCTTAATAAATTGACTAATAAAGGAATAACTGTTTTGAGGCTGACTATAAGCAATTTCGGTCACATCCGCTTCCGTTTCTACTTACTACACATGCGCAAAACGTCGAAACAGAAGCGGATGTGAGCAAAATCGCTTATAGTCGGCCTCAAAACAGTTGTTCCTTTATTAATCAATAGATCGTACTTAAGTTACAAGTTCTGAGTTTCAAGCACGAATTTGGTAGCAAAATAACAAAACTCATATCAATCATATAACCCTGAAAAATAAATATATTTTATATCATTTGTATTTTCTTATCCTGTATTTTGTTTATAACATTAACTCAGGGCTTGTACAGTCATTTTATAGTATACTTAAAAACTCATTTCTATTAGTATATGGGAATAGCATTGTATTTAAATGGAGTTTTGCATCAATTGAAATCTCCATCTGATTGCATTGTATGGCCATAAGGCAATAGAAATTCATTTTTAAGTCAAATGATTGTACTATAAAAATGACTGAAGTAGTAAAAAATACAAGATTTATTTTATTATATTATTTATTACATATTTAAGGACAAAAAAACACATTATTTTCCTTAATTATTTCATTTTATAAATTCAAATACATTTTTATCATCTAAAAATAAGACTCAATGATAAAATCACGAAAAGAAAATCAAAAAAATTGCAAATTTGTTTAATTTGCATAAGCTTGAGGTTCCAAAACTCTTCCGGAGAACAAGACAACGTGATTTAGATGTGTTGTACGATGTACCAGGTAAAATAAAAAAGGATGATCAATCTCCATTCTAGATGAAGGAATAAGTCTTGCAGATCGAAACATTACAGCTACATCTGAGAACAAATAAATAGTTTTTAGTTTTATCAGTTAATATTTGTTACATTTAAAGAGAATAATTAAATACATGAAGGGGCAAGGGGGTAAACAAAGAGGGTCATTTCAAATGTGGATTTAAGAGCGATCACACCACTGAGAAGAGAAAATATGCATATTAATATTAATAATTATTGACTCGCATAAGAGTCAAGCTAATAGACGTATAGGGTGTATCGATGTTTTCGCGTCAAACTAGAGTACCTGCACTTTCCACGCAGCATGATGCATGGACTAGAGGCTATATTACTTAACATTGCAGATGCTCTACGGTAGAAAGTGCAGATGCTCTACTCCTCACGCTTGTGAAAAGTGCAGATACTCTAATTTGACGCGGAAGCATCGGTATGCATTCGGGCCGCATAGGAAAATAACTAAATTTGCCAGTTTAAAAACACTATACAATATTTTTTTAGAGCATTAATGCTGTAAATATGTTGAAATATATCTCAATAAGTATGTGAGAAAAATTGCAATAATGAAAATTAACTCATTTCCCAAAGAAAATTGCCTAAAACTAAAACGAAGTTTGTCCTATGCTGAGCAATGTTATTCACTACTCCAATATGGTGTCCAAGCGCATTAAATATAACGTCATGCGGATACACCCTTAACAGTAACAATGAAGTCCCATTTCAAAAATATTTTTAGACAATACCATAAACAGATATATATGTCGATAATTATTATTTATTTTTGAAGTAGATTTGCCACTTTAGTGTGAAATATTCTTTAGATTTACGTTAGTTTTATGTGTTACGGTTATAGAAACTTTTTTTTTTTTTTTTAATGTTAGCTGCAAACAAATTATTTATGCATTTTATTATATTAACTAACTTACATGAAGAAGATGCAGCTTCTGTTCCACCTTCAGCAACTTGAATTACAGTTTTTTGAATCGCTTTGGAGACTTTCATTCTTGCTGAAGAAATACCAGAAAAATCAGCGACATTCTCAAATATTTCTCCCATGCCCATCTGAAAAACGAAGTTATTTCTTAAGTTATATTATACAACATAATAATTATATAACTCGCAATGAATCAGTAATGTAAGAATTCATTAACCGAGTAAAGTTAGATGTATTTCTCATTCACAATATTTATGATATCCTAATAAAAAATATTATTTTATTATCCTGTACACGTAAACGTTTTAATCATTACATTTTTTGCATTATGAAATGAATTGTCCGACTTTAGAGACCTTGCCAACTTACTTTTTTACCATTTAGAATACTAGATTGATAATTACCATAACTGATTATCAATAAATTAGACACCGTCATGTTGATTTTGTGTTTATTTTTATTTTTCCGGTTATATCACGTATCTGATGTCACAATGTACCGATGGGGGATGGGGCCGTGATAGGGGTAAAGAACTTGAGGGAGTAGCTTAAATTTATCACGTGACCAGAGTGGTGACTGTGATTGGCGGCGGTACATTGTGACGTCAGATACGTGATATAACAGCAAAAAGTAAAATAAACGAAAATAAATACAAAATCAACGTGATGGTGTCTAATTCATGGATAATAAGGTATGGTAATTATCAGTCTAGTATTATAAATGATAATAAAGTAAGTTGACAAGGGCTTATCTCATATAACTCGTCTTGTTGTACGACTTCGACTAAAACAATATTTCTTAATCATACATGAATCGTTAATCCCAAAAATTAATTTGATAAATATATAGCGAAATAAGCTGAATTATATTTAAAACAAAAACTTTTTAATATTCTTATAAAATAACAATTAAAATACTTTATTTATCAAAATATAAATAAAAAATAAACAATAACTATTATTATATTATTAAATATATTTTATTTTTAATTTAAAATAACTATAAAATATAAATAGTAAATTAAGTAGTGCGAATTATAGAAAAATTAATAAATTATAATTGATATTATTATAGTATAATTATAATTAGAAATAAATATGGTTCTGATGGTGTCACAAAAAAAAAAATATTGTTTTAAAATAAATTAAGTAGAATTGTAATATTATATTTAGCATTGGTGATTCATTAAGTAACATCATAGAATCTTACGTAAACGTACAATTTTTTTTTTAATTATAATAATTTTAAATTAAAAAAAAAATGCAAAATAAAGTGCCGGAAACGGAACTCATGGAACGGTAAAAGTAGAAGAAAAATTTGCGCCAGCAGAATAAGCAGCTGTGTTTATGAAAGAGGTTTACTTGTTTAATATTGCATGAGATAGGATCATTAATATCATTATCATTACCTGAGCTTTACATGTAATCGAAAGTTAGCAGGTTTAGTTAAAGGAATAGGTCCGAACCACTTCCCACTTTTAATAATTATTTTTCTTTTCAGGTATAATTTTTTTTTCTTCTTCTGAACGTATCATTCAAGTGTTACAAAAAAGCATTAGCATAATAATAATATTATATTACTACTATAAAATGTAATACACAAGATTAAGAAAAATTAATTAATTTTAAAAAAAGCTGCAAACAAAAACATAAACAAAACAAAAAATACTAACCTTTGTAAGTGGTTGTTTAAGATCAATTGAAGTTTCAATTTTAAATTTAGGAAGAAGAAGTTTGATACTTTGGTATGTTCCAGTGTTAATAAGTGAAGTTAGATTTTGTGTTTCCATTTGTGTTTCCAATTCAGCTAATCCAGTACGAGAATTAGGTAGCAATATTACCATACTTGTTTTACGACCCTATTTAATAAAAATATATAATTAAACAAAATGCACAAATTTATCAACATGTCAATTAAAGTAAAATTAAAAAAAAAGGCAAACAGTCTTGTTTGGGTGTGAATATCATATTTACGATAAATAGTTATCGATGCGTAATAGATAGGGACCGGATTTTCAGTTGCAAATGTTTGCTTGCGCCTGCAAAAAAAGCAGTTACTTTTCCTGCTGCACAACTTATTATCAATTTGTAAAATATTTCCTATCTACCACTACCTGTAATTTACCTCAAAATACCTGGAATGAACCAAAATTTTTAAATATTTAGTTAATTGTTGTGCGGTACGAGGAGCAACCAAACTTGCAGGCGCAAGCAGACATTTGCAACTGAAAATCCGGTCCCTAGTAATAGATTATCAGTTATAAAAAAAGTTATCGTTAGATTAGCAAAAATTGACGACATTATAGTGGCATCGATAACGATACTTTTTGCTTAAACACCAAGAAAAAAATACACAGAAAAGTATGAAAGAAATGCATAAAAAATACGAAGAAGCAGAAAAAAAATTAATTATAAATCTAAATACGGCTGTTAATCTTTGTTGGTATTGACTAAAAAAGGAACAAGTGTTTTGAGGTCAACTTATAGTGCTTATGTTTACATCCGCTTACGTTTCGACATACTGCGCATGCGTAGTAAGTAGAAACGGAAGTGGATGTGATTGAAATTTCTTAAAGTCGTCTTCAAAACAGTTGTTCCTTTATAAGTCAATAGTACAGTCAAGAAGCAAGATTTGAAATTATTTATTTCAATAAAAACATTGCACTACCATTTGTAGTTATCGATATACTAGTAACATTATTGTGGGTGATGTTTTAAAAGTAACGTTAACGTTATAGTGTATAAAGAGGAAGTTAAAGTTAAGTGGTTACAAGATGGCTTCTTCAATGTTAGATAGTGAGAAGGACTGTTCATAAACTCATATATGATGACTCTTCCGTAGCCCCGCAAACTTGTGATCATCCTGCGAGATATGCAACTTATTCCGGAACTTTTACGTCATAGTTACAGCTTTACTATAGAAAAATGTTGTAGCAGGCTGCATATCTCGCAGGATGAGCGCATGTTTGAGGGGCTACCATGGGGCTACAGAAGGGCTTTGGGGTATAATATGCGAGTTTATGTACAGTTATTATTATTATTAAACATTGAAGAAGCCATCTTGTAACCCCTGAACTTCCTCTATAAAAGGAGCTTGCACTAAATTTGACCATTTCACATTTCCATGTTGAAATATTAATTCTTTGCAAAGGATACATTTTACCTGTTTTATAATAACATAGGTAAATAACATAAATTTTTTGTTGTAATTATTTTTGCTGACGTTGTAGCACTAACTTTAAGTTTACTTTTTAAATTATTGTTGTAAAAAATATTTGTTCATAATATAAATTACTTCTCAAATGTGCAAAGTGTTTATATACTTTAATGGAAAACCTTACTCCATAGCCGTTTTATTTACCAATTAAAGTGAGGATTTTGGTTTGTTTAAAAATGTGCTAGTGGTATATATAGAAAATTTAAATAAGTTATATATTGAAACATAAAAAAATAAATAAAATAAAGCGATTTTTCTCACATCCGCTTCCGTTTCGACGTTCTGGCACTGAAGTGGAAACCACGTGATGGTAAAAGTGGGAGGTAGCTCAAGGTTCTTGCTGCTGGCTGGCTGCTGGCATCAAGCTTTCTCCCACTTTTACCGTCACGTGGTTTCCTTTTTCGGCACTTCCTTTTCCGCATTTTGAGTAAACAGACGCAGTACTCATTGTATGAATGCGCAGTACGTAGAAACGGAAGCGGATGTTTGTGGAATCACTTAAAATCGGCTTCAAATCAGTTGTTTTTTTTACTTGTCAATATAGTCTATTAATTTGGGATACTATAATAATTATTATTACGTATCTAATAATTGTGTCCGTAACTAAAAATGTTTCTCCATACCTGATATTGAATCACTACTAATTTTGCATTTAAGTCTTCCAGTTCAGCATAATTATAATAATTATCATTTTCCATCATTGCAACTTCAACTGCATTAGTTTGTGTAGTAAAAAACTTCTTTTTAGTTGTACTGCTAGGAGAAAATTGGTAAAACCATTTACCGTAGAAATACATTGCGTTCACAAGAACTACTCTTGTATCGGGAGTTAAATCACCTGTATATGAAAGAAAGAAACAGTTGGTTGTGATTCATCAAAACAATTATAAATACCACTTATTTTATGTAAACCTATAAAAAGAGAAAAAGGAAGTACCAGAAGTGGAAATCACGTGACGGTTAAAGTGGTAGAAAACTTCGCACTAGCAGCAAGCTAGGTCTGAGCTCCTTCCACTTTTAACATCACGTGGTTTCCTTTTCCGGCACTCCCTTTTCCGCTTTTTAGTTTTACATAAGCGATCTATGTTTACTTTAACAACAGGACAATGAAGTGCCGGAAAAGAAAACCATGTGATCTTAAGAAGGTAGGGGGAGCGTAGATGACAGCACGATATTTATATATGGGAAAACATCAGCTGTTATCCAATATGGCTGACTTTTTCTTATGGAAATTACACAGTGCTGCCGTCTACGCTCCCCTATCTCCTTAAAGTGGGAGGTGGCTCAGGTCTATAGTTTGCTGCTGGCGCAAAGTTTTTTCCCACCGTCACGTGGTTTCCTCTTCCGGCATTTCCTTTTCTGGAATTTTGAGTAAACATATACGGTCAAAAGCTATCTAAAGGCCTCATAAATCCTAGGACTTGAAGATTCCTAAGCTTCTAAGCATAAGAATTCTAAAGCTATATTTGACTTATAAAAGTGATTTGATGAATTGTACCCCTGAAAATTTAGCTGGTAATTATATTTAATTTGCACTCAAAAAATAAATAAACAAATAAATATATTGAAAAACAAACAAAATCATTATATTAAGATCTTAAGATTTAGATTTTTTTATTAAAATATACGAACTTACTCTGTAGGCAGTTTTATTTTAATAAATTTGAAAGTTGTGGCATACATTATCGGAGTATATGAAATACAATATTGATATGCCACAATACATATACGTAGTTATAAGTATTATAATAATTTATAAAGGAAAGGCAGGAGTGGCTTTTTACTGAACCTCACAACACAATTCTTATGCTAAAACTTACAGAATCTGCTCAAATATAATTCAGAAACACAATCCAAGTTTTTGTAGAAAAGAAACTGACGGTATTACTTGTGAAAATATATAACAAATTCATTACAAAAGCATTTCTTCTTTTGTCATTCAAGACTTTTTGCTCGTAATGATAGGTGACACATTGACGCAAACACACATGCAAAATTAATTTTAATTACAAAATGAAATTTCATTATGGTCACTTCTACTTTTAGCGGGTTTGCTTACTTTCACGTATCTACGTTTATTGGAATAGCCATAGCAACACGTATCTACATTTATCGCAACAAAGTAAAAAAAAAAAAAAAAATCAACATGGGAAAACAGGTGTACAGTACCTGTTGTCGCGACAAATGTACATGCAGATGTGTGTTTCTATGACTATCGTAACAAACGTAGATACGTGAAAGAAAGCAAAGCTGCTAAAAGTAGAAGTGTAGCTTTTAGCTGCAGCAGCATCGATATGTGTATATATCGATGTTTCCGAGTCAAAAAAGAATATCTGCGCTTTCCACGCAGCACAGTGCGTGGACTAGTGACCATTTACTTAACATTGCAGATGCTCCACGGTGGAAAAAGTAGATACTCTATTTTGACGCGGAAGCATCGATATTATATTAATCGACAAAGTAATTTTTTTTAATGATACAGTGACGCTAATTTAGTATATGCAATGAGGTTCATTAAAAGCATCTCCTACCTATGTATATTTATATTGATACTCACCCTCTTGAATTAGATCTTTGATTTTATTTCCCGTATTTTGCTCCACCCAGTGGTTAATATTAACCCTAGTGTTCGGATGATTTAAATCCACAGATTGAGGTTCAGAATTAAACGATTCTGTTACAGTACGTACAAAATTTTGTTTGACAGGAAATCCAGTTTGAATATACATTCGATTTGCAATTTTGAAATTTAAATCTTCTCTGTTTTCAGACTAATTTTAAGCAAACAAAAAACAAATAGTTAACAATTAATTTAAACATTGGATATTATATATTAAAAACAATAGTAAATTTGTAAACATTAGATATACAAAAAAAGTAAAAATAAAATAATCAAAAATATAATCAAAATACCTGCTATATAATGCATTCAAATAAAATGTTGCTTCAATTTTTAATTATCATATATTACGAAAAATAATACGTAAAATAAAAACTACTTATATGCAAGAAATAAATTTTCACTATTGTTTAAAAAAAAAAAAAAAAAAAAAAAAAAAAAAAAAAAAAAAAAAAAAAAAAAAAACTTGCAGACTACACTACTTTACATCAAATATAAAGATCAAGAAAAAAATGCAAGTAACAACTGATAAATTTAAACATAATAAAATTTACACAATTGAAGGTTATTGGTTTAAAAGTTGCTATAAAAAAAATCATTTTCCTAAATCACGCGTAATGTTAAATTAGAAACTTTTCACGCGCTTTATACCGATAAGCGTCATTCAATGAATATGAAATGCTTCTAAGTTAGATTAGATGCTAGAAAGATTAGTTTACATCGTCAAGGTAATTTGTTACTTGGTATGCAATTTAGTTTTTTTTTTCAATTAATTAATTAGGACAATTCTACTTAAAATGTTAAAGTAAATGACAAAAGTGAGGAGAAAAAAAAATACCTCAAAAGTACTTCCAAGGTGTTTAAATCCTTCATTTGAAGCTGTAATATTTTGAGGCAAATGCAGGGCTGCAGACATGACTGAGGCAGTGTTGCCACCTGCACCAAGTGGTGTCATCGCCAGTGCAAGGTGAGCACTCAGGGGAGAGAACACCAGGTTACCTTCAGTGCTTTTCAAAGCCTAGATAATCAAAATAATATAAACAATAAAAATAGTACAGCATTTAATACCATAATATAGCAAAAAATTATATTATGTATTATAGTTAAGGATTATCGGAATTAGGATTAAAATAATATTGGTCATTGGTTATGATTTGTTGTATTTTTATAAATTTCTGAAATGAATGAATGAATGAATGAATGAATGAATGAACAAGTGAAGAAGTAATACGTAAAATAAAACCACAAACAAGTAACCAACAATAATATAATTATATATATATATATATATATATATATATATATATATATATATATATATATATATATATATATATATATATATATATATATATATATATATATAAATATATATATATATATATATATATATATATTTAAAAAAATACGTAAATATGTGCAATATTGAAATTATTGGAAAAATTAAATAGCACAATATTTATTTTTAGATAATTATTTTCTTACCTTTAAGTAATCTCTGCTAAATTTAGCATTTGATCCGGCGATTAATTCCAATGGAGATTCAGCAAATACTTTCTGAGTAATGCATATTACTGAAATTATAGAAATATCAAATAATATATCAATTTTAATAATATATATATTATCAAATAATAATAATAAAATGAAATGTGGCGGCTAGGATTGAAAGCCTCATCCACACCCTAACATTTAATCCAGATATAATAGCTGAGAATATAATTAATAATTCAATGTGATTCTAAGGGCTTCAATCAATATGTATTTCTATACGGAAGATCTCACCTTTCCGATATTTGAAGAGTTTTTTTTAAGACTTTTTGACGCAATAAAAATATTTTTATTTATCTTTTAAAATATGACGATAGCCAATAAAAATAACCTTTCAATAACGTTTACATCACAAGACCTTTTTAAAAATAACATTTAAATTAAAAAAAAAAACTAAAAAAAAAATAATAATATAATAAATACAGATTGGACAGTATATTATATATTTTTTTATTGAATAAACTTTAAAAAAATTAACCGATTTCACAAAGAACATAGTCATAAACAATGTTTGTCCTATAAATGCTAAGCAATGTTGTTCATTGATCCAGTATGGTATCCAAGCGTACTAAATATGACGTCATGTGCATATAAACATGAATATTTTATAGAGTCAAACGTAAAAAGTTTGACTCTAAAAACTAGCATTAGTCATCTTGCAGTCAAGTGAATTATTTTTATAAATTAATATTCTAAGACTCTCCATCATTGTAATTAAAAAATAATTGATTAGTAAAAATAAAAATATCATTTTCTTACCTAATAAAACTGCGTAGCAAGCCATCTTCATGAAGAAGGAACTAAGAATGAGGTCTGATAAACCAACCAAAATATATTAAATTTTTTTGTTCATGCAGAGTTAGGGTCAACTCTTATCTTCCGATGTCAAAAATTTCGTCTGTGCTGTTGATACTTCGAAGAGCGGAAAAATGAGATTAGCAAGACGGAGACTGAGAGAGAGAGAAATGAATATTATAAATATGAACTATATATATTTTTTCTTTTATATAGGGTGGTTTCATTCATGTTAAAGTCAACGTCATAAGTGAGTACTAAATAACATTGGCCGGTATAGGAAAATGGCACATTTTGCCAATTTTTTTGAGAGCATTGATGCTGTTAACAGGTTGAATTAGTACCTCAAGTATATGCAAGAAAAACAATAATACCAAAAAATAGCTAATTTTCCAAAGAAAAAGCCAAAAACTACGTTTGTCCTATACTGAGCAATGTTATTCATTGCTCAAGAAGAGTATCGAAAAGCACTCAGATTGTATAGGGTTATAGTACACCCTATACAATCAGAACGGAAGAATAAGTACAGGAAAAGATATTTTTTCTAGTGACAGCCTTATTTAATGCATTGGAACACATAGAAAAAATGTAATAATTAGAAAAATTTCAAGCTTTTTGTTTTTGATTATATATATGTTTCTCTTATATAATATTTTATTATATGTAAAAATTAACTATAGAATATATTTTTCCTATAAGTAAATTTTCCTTTGATAATTATGTATAATACATATTTGGATGTCATGGAGAAATACTCTGACTATTGCAAATTGTCTTTAAGAAAGTCAGAGGATCATATAAGTGGGTTTGTACCTTTTTTGGCCTCTAATAAAACCCATTTATTATTAAATATTATTATGTATATATAAAAAAAGGTTAAAATTCAAAAGCTTAAAGTGCAATGATGACAAATTGGTTTTTATTTTATAAAGTTAATTTTTTTAACGTTTATATTGAAGTTTGATATTTGTATATTAATAATAAAATTATAATAAATAATATATGAATATATTATCCCATTAACAGTTAATTAACATTTATCAAAATTGTGTAATTGTAGCAATATTGCATAAAAATATTTTATTCTTTGAAAATTGTTGAGTTACAATTAAAGTTTTAAATTTTAATTCCATAATATACATAAATAATAGTTTTCATTGAGGCCATAAAAGGTGTACCAAACCGTTGCCCCCGGGTATCCCGGGGGCCTCGACCAAACCCATGGTCCGCTGATATTCGTGCTGTCAGAATGCATAATTATACTAATACATGTCATACATACATACATACATACATACATACATATATACTCGACTCAAAAAACCTGAGTTACCTGCCGTTTGACCTTTTACGGTATCGCCCAGCCGCCCCCCTTTGAAATGCGTACGAGAAATGGGCGATACATTAGTGGTAAAACTATAAATCGACTGAGGTTTTTTGAGTGTACAGCACTCTAAAAATTGGTGCATTTCTTTAGTTACAAATATTAACTTATTTAAGATGATCACTTTTAAGACTTTTAAGTTATTATGAGTAGCTAAAATAATACATTTTAGCGAAAAATTAACAAAACAGCTATTTTAACTTAAAAAAGCTTAAAAAAAACTTTAAAAAACTTAAAATATAGCTATTTTCAATAACTTGCTAAAATGCATTATTTTAAATACTCATAATAACTCAAAAGTGATTACCTTAAGTAAGTTAGTATTCTTAACTAAAGTAATGCAACATTTTTTTGAGTGTATGCTATTCTAATTGAGCAATATTTATGCTATAATGACTTAAATGTAATATAAATTACGTAATTTATTCTTTCCGTGTACCAACATATTTGTTCCCAAATGATATAAAGTCAACTAACACATGCATAATGTCGTAATTTCTTATCGTCTTATTTCGGATGTGGTTTTTCTGTCCCTCCAGATATAAACCATACACTATTTGTATGATAATAAAACCTTAATTGTGTCATTATAATATAACATTAACTGTATTAATGTATTGATAAGCATAAACAGATCTATATATTTTTTTTTCCATATTTGAATATACAATCAAAAAATTGGTGCATTACTTTATTTATACGAATCCTAACTTATTTAAGATATACACTTTCAAGTTATTATGGGCAGCTAAAATAATGCATTTACGCAATTTATTAAGAATAGCTAATTTAAGTAGTTGTAAGTTGTTATAGGTTTTTTAAAGCTATATTAATAATATTAAGTTAAATTAACTATACTTATTAATATGCTAAAATGCATTATTTTAGCTACTCATAATAACTTAAAAGGAATTATCTTAAATATAGGATTCGTAACTAAAGTAATGCACCATTTTATATAGAGTGAACGTTTAAAGTACCACCCAAAATATAAGACATTTTTAAATAATAATTGACGGAATAAACATCTGTTCACAACTTACTAATTTAAATCTCGTCTCTTACTTTTATACTTTATTTACAGTATGGTTTTATTATCTATGATATGGGGGGGGGGGGGGGAAAGAAAAATTTTATGCATATGAGAAAAAAGCATAATACGTATTGCATATATATGATAGCATCAATTTCTTTCTTGTCCCTTTTTTCCCTTGCCTTTCTTTTTCAATTATACTATATAAAATATGTTACTTTTTTATATACACTCTAAATATGGTGCAATACTTTAGTTACGAATAATATAACTTATTTAAGATAATTACTTTTAAGTTATTATAAGTAGATAAAATAATGAATTTTAGCAAGTTATTAAAAATAGCTTATTAGAGTTGTTTTAAGTTTTTAAGCTATTTTAAGTTAAAATGACTAATTGTTAATAATTTACTAAAATGGATTATTTTACAGCTCCTGATAATAACTTAAAAGTGATTATCTTAAATACTTTAGTGTTCGTAACTAAAGTAATGCACTAATTTTTAGAGTGATATATAAACTATGTCCATGTGTATTATATTAATTTTATTATTATTTTTTTTTTAATATTGAATATAGACTAGTAGTTATTTATTTATTTAGTAACAAAATGCTGGAAATACGTTCATTTTAATTACACATTCTTGCAAACAAACAAGATTGTAAGCTCCTTACAATAAAACATTTAAAACTATTGTAAAGTGTTATAAATATCTCTACTTTCATTAATGTTCAAGTCACAATTGAACATTAGTTTAAAATATCAAATTTATTGATATGTACTATAAAAGAAGTGTTATAGATCATGAGATGAAATAGTACAAAATAAAAAAAACTAACATGTTTGGTTTTTATCTGTTATTTATTTTAAATGAAATAATAGGCAGTAACAAAAATATTAAATTTAAAATAAAAATGTTTGGAGTTCGTATCCTTAAGGTTCTACAACTCTACCAGAGAACAAAATTACATTATTTAAATCAGATGTATGATGAGCCAAATAAAATAAGAAGGGATGATCAACCATAACTCTTGGGGGAGAGCCAAGTACTGGACGTGGTGGAGTTCTTGGTGAAGGGAAAGTTACTGTAAAAAAAATAAATGATTTAAATAAATACACTGTGCAAGTATAAATACAAAAACTGCTTCGTTCATCCATACCATGTAGTATGCACTCCCCCCCCCCCCTTTTTTTTTTTTTTTTTTGTGAAAAGAGGTGTATAATGTATAATATATGCAATTCTTAAAAATGATATAAGAATACAAAAATGCTAGAGTATAAAACAGTACATAAATATAACTATGATGCAATATTATGATGAATTTTGATGAATAACCTATAGACGCACGTGCACACATAAACTATAGGCTTTATGTTGTTTAAAAATATATTAGTAAAACCTATATTATTTCTACAGGTCCTCCATTATAGTTATTCAGAACTAACTCTTAATTTCACATTTTGTTAAGATTATGTTTTAATTAGTACACAATACGCTTATAATATTACGTTAATCTATAATCTGATACTTTTCACTTAGTACCCCTTTAATGTTTTCTGATATCCTCTCTCTCTCTCTCTCTCTCTCTCACACTATATAAATATATATGTATATATATATATATATATATATATATAATGTATATTTTTTGTTTCAACCACGTGAATATTTTTGTCAAATTTATTAAACATAATATTTATTTTTTGTTATTAAAGTTTGAGGTAACGTACAGTACAAACCCCAGCAAGTGCTATCAGTGCTATCAACCATATCAACCTGGGATAAACTTAGAAGAGTAATTAAAAACTGTTTATAGTTGTTATCGTTATCGAAAAGCTATCGTTATCGTGGGTGACATTTTTAAAAGTAACGATATCGTTATCGTTATAGACATTTTAGGTATCTTGCAAGACTGAATATTTATTATTTGTTTATTTCTCCAATAAGAAATAATAGAGATGAACAAAAAGATAAAATTTAAAATGGAAATTTCTGGATTTCGTATCCTTGAGACTCTGCAATTGTACCAGAGAACAGCATTACATTATTTAAATTTAAATCAGATATATGATGAACCAAATAAAATAAGAACGAATGATCGAGCTCAACATAATTATGCATGTGGAGGCGGTTTAAATGTACCAGATAATGCTCCACTACCTAAATCTGTAAAACAAGATGTACAAAAAAAAAAAAATAAAAAAAAAATAAATAAAATAAAGATGAAAACAACATCATAATTTACTTTCAATTATTATTCATTATTATAATTTGCCAGTGTCAGAAAAAATAACATTTTACAACCACTGGGTAGGTTTTGGATACTCGCACCCTGCTAACTCGTTATTAATTGATGTAAATTACTTATATACATTAATTACTTTATAATAATTAATTGAATAATGTGTGTAAGTAGGAGAGAACTGAGGTAAGAGTATGAATGAATGAAAATATTTTACATCATATTAAATTTATGTGGAAGAAAAGACCTGGAAAAGACTTCGAAGTATCAATGAATCAATTAATCAATCGCAAGTAATCATAATTTTTTTCATTATTAAAACTTCTTATTTGGCTTTCAAAGATAAATTGACAATAAACTTAGAAAATTGTACAGTAGAAGAGTAAATTATAGTAATAGAAATAGAAACATATCACCTCCTGTGACTTTTGTATGCATAAGAATTAAAGAAGAAAAAAATACTTACTGGTAACAGAAACTGCCTCAGTACCATTCTCAGCTACTTGAATTATAGTTTTTTGTAATGCCTTCGAAATCTTTAAGCTAACATCACTAGAAATTTTGGAGAAATCAGCACTGTTTCCGAATATTTGACCCATTCCCATCTGTAACAATATTATTTAAAAAAATTAAAATGTATGTGTTTAGTTCTTAAAGAAAAAGAAAAGTAAAAATGAGAAATTTCATTTTAAAATTGACTTTTAAAAAATTAGTTATTCAGATATACAATAATTCAAATTTTAACCTAACTTTGTAATGTTTTTTGTTTTTTCTTCAGAAGACGTAATACTATTTAATTGACAAATAAATAAATTCGTCAAATAATAGTTATAATTAATTGACCGAATTAAAAAAATTGAGTTAATTATACAGATTTGTATTATTTTACTATAAATTTATTATATTTTACCTCTCTCAGTGGTTCTATAAGATCGATAGTGCTTTCAATTTTAAATTTGGGCATTAATAATTCAATTCGAGTTGGGGTAGCAGAGTTTACAATAGCACTTAAATCTTGAGTTTGCATTTTCTTTTCAAGCTGTGAAAGTCCTGTCCGAGAGTCAGGCAGCAAAATGACAAGGCTCATCTTATTACCCTGAAATAATAATAAATAAATTTTATATTACATGACAATAATAAAAAAATAATAATAATAATAAAAAAAAAAAAAAAAAAAACATGAATGGAAAACTTGAAATGAAATGTTTTTAATTTTTGCAACGTGTATATAAGTGAAAATCATTTTTTCCATAAGAAATGCATTAAGAATATTCATTTTTATTTTAAATTGTTTGTTAATGGCAAGTGGTCCGTTATATGTCATTTATTTTTTTTATTTTTTTGGCAACAATGAAATATTTGTTTGTATAAATTCAAAACTTGTAACTGACTACGATCAAACTGTTTGGTTAAGTTGAGAGATTGCATGCCTGTTTTCCTCCAGCAAAAAAAAATTAATAATAATTGAAATTAAAACTCATTTTAAGCTATATATAAGAAAAGTAAATTTTTAAATTATATTATAAAAGATAAACTGAAAAAAAATGTTACAAAATGCTATTAATGAAAATGAAATAATAATGGGTATTCTGGTCGTAGTGCATTAAAAAGGATACAATCAAAGGTTATTATAGTGTAGAAAAAATACAGTTTATATTTTACGGAATTCCTAGCCATTAAAATTGTAAAAGCATCCTTTAAAAGTACGGAGAGAAATTATGGATTGGAATAACTCAATATTTATTTAAAAACGAACCACTTCACTTCTTGGTTTGATTTAAATGAAACTTGAGTTGGTATGAATATGGCATGAGTAATATACTTATACTATGGTTATACCAACTCAAGTTTCAGTTATATCAAACCAAAAAGTGAAATAGTTCGATTTTAAATAAATCTTGAGTTATTCCAATCCATAATTTTTCTCCATATTTTATTTTCCCCTTAAGAAAATTTTTTTCTTTGAAGCTCTAACAAAAATAAAACAACAGAATTAATTTTACCAAAATAACTTTTTAAAATAACAAAAACATTGCATGCTTTATATAGTAGCGTTTCGTATTTTTATTTATCATAATGTTAATAATTTCAGATTAGAATGTGTTTACGAACGGAACAGACGCAGGCAAACTTCAAAGCCTAATGCTTTTCTTATTACAAAACAGCAGGTTATATTACGTTTGGTAACTTTTGTCCAAAAGTGTGGGTCATTATTGTTATATCGTATGTTCATCTTAAAATTTTTAAAAATAATTGCTATGCTTACCTTATATGGTAGTACAACCATTTTAGCGTTCAAATCTTGCAGTGCTGCATATTTATAAGAATTTGCTTGACCCATAAAAGGTACTCGAATTGCATTTGTTTCACTTGTATAGAAATCTCTACTACGAGTAGAAACAGGCTCAAATTTATTTTCCCATTTACCATAAAAATAAACTGCATTGACGAGAACTAAACTTATTTCTGCATCTAAAGTACCTGTAAATATATAATTAAACCATAAAATTAGTTTAGATTATTGTAAGTTTAATTTTTACAAATTATGATCACCATCAAATTTATTATTATTTCAAAGTTCAAAGATAATTATATTATGTATATACATCTGAATAATATGGAGCTACCTAAATTTCATGAATTTTATTATTAAACCAGAGTGTTGAACTTAACATTGGGCCTGCGTATATTATATATTTACAGGCACAAATTTAATCACAAAATCTGTTTTAAGATTTGCTATGTTATTTTTGTCTATTATAAAGTATAATATTATATTTTTTTATGTTTGTTTTTCTTCTTGTATTGTTTTGTCTCTATTATATTCAGTGTATGTAAACTGCTCTGTTGTTGAATAAAGAACTAATTTTAATTTAGGACTAATTAGTCTAAAATTTCATACTTGTGTTCCTATTTACGTTTTAATGTAAAATGTATATACATAACAAGTAAAACGATACATGTGTTTGAAAGTGAAGGAATAATAAAAAAAGTAACTAAACACAGAAAATACTTTTAGAGAAATATAAACTATACTTAAAACTACATAAATTATATATTTAATATTGATTAAATACTTGTTTAGCTTAGTTGTATATTTTATAAATAATATTCTAAAGGTTTATAATAATATTGTATGCTCACTCATCAGATTCTAAATGTATCCATATCCATCAAAGCGGTGTAGCTTTCTTTAGAAAATGGTCAACATGTCATCATAAGTGACAGCAGTGTTGCCAGATTTAACCCCTCGGAACACCTACAGCTCAATTAGTGAAGGTTAAATGTGGCAACGCTGCTGTCACTTAAGATGACATGTTGACCTTTTTCTAAGAAAAGCTGCATCGATTTGATAGGTATAAGGTATATTTGAACTCTGATAAGTGTATACTTGTACTAAAAAGCAGAATACTTACCATCTTCAATAAGATCTTGAATTTTATTTTGAGTGACTTCCTCTACCCACTTATTAATAGTAATTCTGGTATTTGGGTCAGAAAAATCTACAGATTGAGGATCAGAATTAAATGTATCTTTTACAGAATTTAAAAAATCTTGTTTTGCAGTAAAACCTTTTTGAAGGTACATTCTATTTGCGATTTTTAAGCTGATTCCCGCTGAATTTTCATCCTGCAAATACAAAATTTATTTTAATAAAATATTTTAATTTCACATAGTACTATCATTATAAATCATATTTTTGGTTTATACTGTAAAACACTAACACGGTATATAGCTTAGGAAATTTTTGCACCGATAGATATTTCATGGAATTTTTTGTAAAGATAAATAATACTAACGAAATAGATGACCGCAATTATAATATCTCACAAACTTAGTGGTCACAAAATATAAGATATGAAGTCAAGATGAAATATTTATTAGTTTTTGAATTTTGTCATTGATGTCAAACTGATGAAGTAATCATCTTTTTTTTTTTTTTTTTTTTTTTATTTTTTTTTTTTGAAGGTAGAAGTGTTGTTCGTAAACCCTGTTTTCTTGCTCAAAAAAAAAAAAAAAAAAATGCGCATGCCATTTGAATAACCATAGTTCATCGTCATTTTAGTATAGCATATACCATATATGGCCAGTACTTTTTTCCCCTTCTTTTTTTTTTTTTTTTTTTTTCTTCACTCCTTGGAAAAGAGGTATAGGAAAATTATGATTTTGATAATCAAATCATTATATATAAAGCAAATATTTTTTATATTATATAAATTATATTCTGGTATTTGTTATTGGTATTTGGTAGCAAAAATACTGTAAAGTATTCTATTTGCCTGACCATTCCTTTATCTGTATAAAAATGTTGTGTGATTTGCATAGTCAAAACTGCTACATTGGGTCTTCTGGTCTATTCCTTTATAAAGGTTAGATAGACAGATTGTTACGTTACTAATATATTGATTACTCATGTACAAAAGAAAGACAAGCAGTTTCTAATATAAATATATTAAAAATTAAAATGACTTACGTTTAAGGTGCTGGTGAGTTGTTTAAATCCTTCATTTGAAGTTTCTTTATTTTGAGGCAAATGCAGGGCTGTAGACATGACTGAAGCAGTGTTGCCACCTGCACCAAGTTGTGTCATCGCCAGTGCAAGGTGAGCACTCAGGGGGGAGGACACCAAGTTGCCCTCTTTACTCTCTAGGGACTGAAGTAGACAAATATTAAAAACAAAACAAAATGATGTAAAAATTATAATACGTAGTATAAATACATTAAATAGCAAAAATACATAAAATAGCAAAAGCAAAAATACATAGTATGTGCTGCTAAAATTAGATATTTTTTTATTACTATTACACCGACCTAAAATTTTTGAGCTGTATGACTTCAAATCATGGTAAAAGCATTAAATGAATCCTAAATTTGAAAAACGAAAAAAATCTTTGAAAGTTTGAAGTTGTGCAATTCTTTTCTTTGTTTCATTTTCACATTTTCAATAATAATTATTACCTTTAAAAAGTCTCGGCTAAATTGGGTGTTAGATTTGGCGATCGCTTCTAAATCTGGAGATGCAGACATTGCCTGGCCAATGAGCAATACTGAAGAACAAAATATTATATATATATATATATACACACACACACATATAAGTACAGCATATACATTTTTTTCTCTGCTCCTTAGATGTGACACTATTTGTGTATTTATGATAAACTGTGTATTCCAGATTGAATATTGATGTTCAATTATTTTAATATAAAATATTTAATAGTAATAATATTAATAAGTAAAATCTTATTACTACTTGTCAAAAATTTCAATTGAACAGGAGGAGAAAGTAAATTTCAAATTTATTATATATAATATCATGGTTTAACGGAATAAATTTTTAAAGAAAAATGTTTTACTTATATACATAAATATTATTTTTTGTAATATATAGTAAATTATATAGGGTATGTGCGTATGACGTCATAATAAATGCGCTTCGATGCCTTAATTGAGCAACAAATAACATTGTTTAGCGTAGGACAAACTTGGGCTTTCCTTTTCGCGAAATTCTTTGTAAATAAGTAATTTTTTTGTCCTTGATATTTTTTTTTGGATACGTGAAAACCTAATTCAACTTGTTAACAACATCATTGCTCTCAAAAAAATTGATAAGTATTTTTAAACTGGCAAAATGTGTCATTTTCCCATACCAGCCCATTTTATTTTAGTACTCACTTATGGCGTCGACTTTAACATGAATGCAACCCAGTGGCGGCCCGTCAAATTAGGCACCCGGGGGATAAACTCGCGGTGAGCCCCTGGCGCGCCCTTACCCGTAGAAATAGCATAATGAGGCAAATGGGGCGAAGCCCCCAATTGCGCCGCAGGCGCGATTTTTTTGGGGGCCACGCCCCTTTTTGGCATAAAATGCAAAATTAGTATACCTAAAAGAATTTGCTATTACAATTCAAGTACTTAAAATTTAATATTTTTTACACCATTTGAGTATACAATCGAAGAAAAATATTTATATTTTATTCTTCAATAAAAGAACATTATTATAAATTGCTTTTTAAAAATTTAATTACGACATATATATTTAGGTAGCGTGTACTTTAAGGTAGGATTGTATTTTTATTTTCTGTATTAAGTATAGAGTATGTGCATGTTGTGCCCAAAATTTAAATTAAAAAAATAATAATAATAATAACTGCATGTTGTCACAATAGAGTGTTTAAGTGTCGCAAAATGCACCACCCTCAATGCTAATGAATATAATTATCTATATTTGAACATTTTAACCCCGATTTTGACCCTTGCTTTGAATTTTTTTTAATGGTGTTTTAAAAATACTTTCCAGGTTGAAAAGTTTGGTTCTAAAAATAAGTTTACGGATTTATCCGCAACAAATTTTTGAGTATTTTTTTTTTTTGACAGTTGACCCATGTAAATTTAAATATGCGATTTGCGATAATTTTGCTCTCCGTAAAATAATAATAATAATGACAATATCGTAAAAATCGTTTTTAAACTCAAAGTCAATAAAAGTTGATCTGTATAATAAAACACGCTAAAGTAATTTTTGTTCAGAAGTTGTTCAAGTAAAATTTTGCGCATGGCGAAGAGCTTGACGTTTTATATACATAATATGAAGATATATCTTTTACTTTGCGGAAGATTTTATTTGAGCCGAATTTGAGTTACTTTACTAACTCCACAAACAATTATTTGTTGCGGATAGAAAACTGTTCCTTGGTTCATTAAAAAAATAATTATAAAACAAAAAATTAAAAATTATATAAAAAAATTAAGTTTTTAAATCATTTTTATTTTACATAAAATGCTGACATTAAGTGCATTACTATTTTACGGAGATTGTGCATTATCAAGCTTCAATGTCATATGTTTTTGTTTTTTAGGCTGTTTTATTGTAGTTTTTATAATAATTTATTAGCCACTAATTTCTCTCGCCGTGCGCCCTTTTTGCTCCGGCGCCCTTTTTACCCCGGCGCCCGGGGGAAATGTCCCCTCATCCCCCTCTATTGGGCCGCCACTGATGCAACCACCCTATATAATTATTATAATTAAGCTTTATAAAGAATTTTATTGCGTTCCATGTCGGAGATGAAATGTACCATAATGATTTGAAATGTTCTATAATGCACGTCACAATGTTAATAAAAAATAATATACTTAAATAAAATTAAAAAAGAAGACAAGAAAAATATTATACTATTATAAGTACACTGAGTACACAGTAATTGAATAATAGTAAATATTAACCTGAAACAGGTATTTATATACCAAAATATTATATAGTTAATATAGGGGAGAGTGGGGAGGCACATGTTTATATTTGTTAGAATGTTTGAACTGTTTTCGTAAGTTTTTATTTTTTTTTTTTGCACTATTTTGAATGAAATTAAAAAAAAAAAAAATCACAAATTGCGATTCTTTGATATAGAACTTCACTATTATATAAAAGTATATGACAGAGGCATTTTTTTTTTATCTACTTTTGTTGCAATATTTTTTAGTATAAATAAAAAAAAAAAAAAAAAAAAAAAAAAAACTTCTAGAAAAAAAGAAAAAAAAAGCAACATAACATATTAGTGAAAAATTGAGTTGTTTCAGAGAATACAATTAAAATACAATATATTTTTTTTTATAATTTAGAACTGAAATAAAAAGTAAATAATGTATATATTATACCGTATGATTTACAATAATTATATAATAGATTTAATGTGAAAAAAAAAGAAGTTATAAACAGTTAGTTACGAACATTGAAGCAATTTCTCCAAAGGCAAAGCCCGTCGAGTTAATTATACATTAATCAATAAAATAATAGAACAATTAAAAATTAAAAAATTATAAATTTTGTTATAGTATAGTACAATCATATTGTAATTATAGTATAAATAAGTTTAGTATACAAAGAAAAAAAAAGTTTTATATCACCTGTGAGAAATGCTAGAGGACCCATGATGATACTCGTGGTTAATACAGCCAAGGAAAGAGCTTAACAACAAAAAACTTCATTTATTTATACACGATTCCTCACCCTCACAAGGTCAACAATGAGCACCGCGAGCATTTTTTAAATTTTAATATTTCTTCTCTTTCATTTAACTGGTTCTACAACATACCGTGTACGTTAGAAGTAAAAATAATCATATAATTTTTAACATCATGTAGTATTTTTATTTACATCACTTTATCTTCTAAAGAATTAAAGACCATCTAAAAATGGTTGTTACCATGTGGAAAAATAGTAATAATATACAATTATGAATGCGAATGATTTTCATTTGGTAACGAAAAAAATAAATCATTAAAATTTTTAACTATAAGAAATCATTAAATTCTGTTATTTTATAAAAAGAAGTACATGACAACTTTATAATTAAAATGTACATTTAAATCAGTCCATTTTCAGTTGCAACTACAGTGTGGCATTACCGCAATATAATCTAAGGTAGCTCTACGTACACATCAAATTCTAAATTCTACCATCATTACAAAAAAGAAAGAAAAAAAAATCACTTTTAATACTTAAGTTTTTTTATTGTTAAAGTGAATTGGTTTATTTAAGCATTTAAATCTCTTTGTAAGAAATGCGGAAATTTATACATACAATATTTTAGTTGTAAAATCCACACAAATGAACTCTTAAAAACAGAGTCCTTATTCATTTTTTCAGCAGTTTATAATTTTATAATCATCTAAATAAATTTTGGAGCTCCCAAAATTGTAAAAAAACAAACAAATGTAATAATAAATGGTGAACCTAATATGTAATTGCACGTTATGCAGTTTAAAAAAAAAAAATACTTTATGATGTTGGACCTAATTTTTTTTCTATTTTAATAGGTACACACAAAGTTTCTGTGCAATGATAAGATATGTTTTTGTACTTTTAGAAATATATTCTGTTTGTTTCAAAATATTTGTGCGTTAATATATGATAAGTTCTACTTCTATATAACTATATAATATATTATGTAATCTTCTGAGCAATAAATTTAATCATTAATTTTTGCAAAACAAATTCAAATATATATATATATATATATATATATATATATATATATATATATATATATATATATATATATATATATATATATAATAATATTATAATGCTTTCATAGGAACCGTAGTGTAAACTAATCCTATGATAAAGGAAAATAGGCAGTCTTAAATGAAACATCGTCTTTATTGTAATGTGACACATTTATTGTTACAGTATTTTTATTATTTTTTAAATTAAAAAAAGGTAGAAAATCTTAATTTTTTATTATTATTTTATAATTTGAATCCTTGGGGCAGTACAACTCTGCCAGTGAATAAAACTACATAATTATGCTAAAATACATATATACATATAGACTAAAAAATAAATACGAAATAATAATTATGCTATATACATAGTTCATTTTCAGCACAGTGCGTTCAATAGAACATAATTTATGCTTTACTGCACAATAACTGTACGCGTTATTATTTTGTACAGCATAATTAGTTATGCTATATTTTAATATAGCAATATTTATACTATATAATGACTTAAATGTAATATAAATTGCGTAATTTATTCTTTCCGTGTACCAACTTATTTTTTCTCAAATGATATAAAGTCAACATACATAATGTCGTAATTTCTTATCGTGTTATTTCAGATGGGTTTTTCTGTCCCTCCAGATATAAACCATACACTATTTTTATATGATAATAAAACATTAATCACGTCATTACAATATAATATTAACTTTATTAATGTATCGATATTCTTTTTCCATATTTGAATATACAAACGTTTAAAGTACCACCCAAAATCCAAAATATATAAGACATTTTTAAATAATAATTGACGGAATATACACCTGTTCTCAACAGTACGGTTTCATTATTTATGATATGGGGAAATAAAAAAAAGACGATTATATACGTATGAGAAAAAAGCATACTATCGCATATATGATAGTATCAATTTCTTTCTTCTCCCTTTTTTCCCTTGCTACTCATAATAACTTAAAAGTGATTATTTTAAATAAGTTAGTATTCGTAACTAAATTATTATACCATGTACATTTCTAATGCTCTTTGTTAAACCTTTTTTTTTTTTAAATATTGAATGAAGACTAGTATAGTTATTTATTTATTCGCAATAACAAACTGCTGGAAATAAGTTCATTTTCAGTACACGTTCTTGCACACAAACAAGATTGTAAACTCCTTCTCCTAACAATGAAATCGTTGTGAAACATTATAAATATCAATTACTTTATTGTTCAGATCACAATTGTCTGCTATACATTTGTTTAAAATATCAATTTTAATGATATGTACAGTCATTCCAATAAAAAATGAAATTCTATTGGCATATGGGAATAACATGTATTTAGATTTAGATAGAGTTTTGCGTCAAATGAAATCTCCATCTGATTGCATTGAATGGCCATAAGCCAATACGATTTCATTTTTTATTGGAATGATTGTACTATAATATAAAGGAAGTGCTATAGATTAGGAGATAAAATAATAGAACAAAATAAAAAAAAAAACTTACATGTTTGGTATTATTTATACTTTATTTATTTGATTTCTCATTATAAGAAATAATAGGAAGTAACAAAAATATTAAAATTAAAATGGAAATTTTTGGAGTTCGTATCCTTGAGGCTCTACAACTCTCCCAGAGAACAATATTACATTATTTAAATCAGATGTATGATGAACCAAATAAAATAAGAAGGGATGATCGAGATCAACAACTGCATGTGGAGGTGGTTTAAATATACCAGATGATCCTCCAGCACCAAAATCTGTAAAACAAGATGAAATATATATTATACTGTATATTATATTACTATTATATTATTTAGATAATTTTTTTTAATAGTGACCTCAAATATATAACATATAATATAAAACTTACTTCAGGAAAATTAATACAACACGCTATTATTATTATTGTTATTAGTTTTTTAAGCAGCTTTTTCTATTTTTGGTTATTTCGTACATAATATTTGCAATTTTTTTTTTAATATAAATTATGTTTTAAAGTTGTTTTTTTTAATGGAGCTTATCTGTTAAGCGCGCGGGGAGAGCAAGGAAAGCTAAGAGTCCCCTAATTTAACATTACGCTTATGGGGAAAATCACGTTTTTTTTTTTTTTTTTTTTTTTTTTTTTTTTTTTTTTTTGCAATTTTTGAGAAACCCACTTCACCGATTTTGGAGAAATTTAAATGAGAAATACACTAGTCACTAGACACAATTTTACGTGTTTTAAATCATAGAAATTTTTAAAGAAATTTTTAAACCGATATACTCCATTGATAATATATGAAAATATATTTTTTATAGGAGTTACAAAAAAAAAAAGTTAACATAATTTTTTAACTTTGGTAAGTTTTGGATACTCGCACCCTGGCTATATTCCAGTAGTGTATGCAAATTAAATTACGCGTAATAATTATTAATAATAATTAATGTAATAATGTATGTATATAAGAGAGTACTGAAGCACAAATTGATGAAACAATTTTAAATCATATTGTCAATGTGTGCATGAAGAAGAAAAAAACTCCGTAGTATCAGCTAATATCAATCAATCAATCAATCAATCAATCAATCAATCAATCAATCAATCAATCAATCAATCAATCAATCAATCAATCAATCAATAAATCAATCAATCAATCAATCAATCAATCAATCAATCAATCAACAAGAAATCACATATATTGTAGAAAGAAAGCAATTATATTTTCCTTCAATATTAAAACATCTCATTTGTTGGAAAATAAAAACACGATAAATTGATAAATAAAGTTTTTTTTTTTTTTTTTATTAATAAAGTGAAATATATAAATAACACCTAAATTGGACATGCATAAAAATTAAAGAAAAAATACTTACTGGTAACAGAAACTGCCTCAGTGCCATTCTCAGCTACTTGAATTATTGTTTTTTGTAATGCACTTGAAATCTTTAGGCTCACATCTCTGGAGATTTTGGAGAAATCAGCGTAGTTTCCAAATATTTCACCCATTCCCATCTGTAACAATGTTATTTATTTTTTATTACTTTAAAAGTTAAATCGTATATGTATAATACGTCTTTTTATTATTAATTTTAATAACTCTAGCATTTCAGTAACATTATTCAAAGTATTTGTGCTTATTTTTTAAAGAGAAAGGAATATAGTAGAGTAATAAGAAATTACATTTTATAAATTTAATGTAATTTTATTAACTAACCTACTATTATATATAAAAAGCTATTATATATTTGCGTTGACTGATTTCAAATTTGGATAAATTATTAAAAAAAAATCTTTAACAAAGTCATTATTTTTATATATTACCTTTGTCAGTGGTTCAATTAGATCTATAGTTGTTTCAATTTTAAATTTTGGCATATATAATTCTATTCTATTTGGGGTTGCAGAGTTGATAATAGCGCTTAAATCTTGAGTTTGCATTTTCTTCTCGAGCTGTGAAAGTCCTGTACGAGAGTCGGGAAGCAACATGACAAGGCTCATCTTACTACCCTGGGGGAAAAAAAAAAAAAAAAAAAAAAAAACGAAATAATAAAAAAAAAATTATATTATTTGAAAATTAAAAATTATCAATATGAAAAACTGAGTAAATTTGTTTAAAATGATTCATTTTATTATTATTATTTTTTGTAAATTTAAAATTTGTAATTTACTATAGTACACTGAAACCTTAAATTATGTAATTCATGCTACATTATATTAACATAGCATAAATTATGCTAAATCATAATAACATAAATAACTATGCTATATAACATAATATTATATTCTTTGAAACATAGTTATTATGTATTATAGCATAACTTATGTAGTATTGAACAAATTATGCTAAAAACGGGTTCGCATATACTTATTAAGTTATTAGTTTTTTTCCGTGTACTACACTTTTTTTTATGTATCTGTTTTACTCCAGTAAAAACTAAAAAGTTGTTAAAATTGTTGAAATTAAAACATTATAAATTATAAAAAAATAATAAGAAAGAAAGAAAATAGTTGTTTTTCTTCTTCTTTTTTTAAAACATTGAACTGTTTACAGCTCCGAACCAAAGTCCCCGAACGGAATGAAGCATACATATTTTACAGCCGAATGCTTTTCATTTCTGAAAAACGGAGGTTACATACTGCATACTGTACACTCCGTTTGGAAACTTTTGTCCAGAGCTGCATTATTATATACACATGGTGTATAATAAAAATAAATTTTCTTCATCTTTCAATCTTAAAAAAATTTCAATGCTTACCTCATATGGCAGTACAACCATTTTAGAGCTCAAATCTTGTAGCTCAGCATATTTATAAGAATTTGTTTGGCCCATAAATGGTACTTGAATTACATTAGTTTCACTTGTATAGAAATCTCTACCATGAGTAGAACCAGGTTCAAATTTATTTTCCCATTTACCATAAAAATAAACTGCATTAATAAGAATTAAACGACCTTCTGGATCTAAACTACCTGTAAATATATAAGCCATTAAATTAGTTAAGGGATTATACAGGAGTCTAATATTTAAACATTATAGCATAGATCTCTATTACAATTACCAAATTTAGTATCATTTAAAAGACAATTATGTAATATATCTGAATTTTACGGTACATAATATATATATATATATATATATATATATATATATATATATATATATATATATATATATATGTCATTTTTATTATTTAAACAGAGCGTTGAACTTAACATTGGGCCTAATAAGTCTATGTAATTCCATAAGCATGTTTCTATAGACATTGAAAAATTATGCATGCAACGATTAAAACGACACAAGTAACTAAGAAATTGAAATATATTAATTTTAATAAAAGTTACAAAACAAAGAAAGTAATGGTAAGAAAATTATGTATAAATATACATAAATTATAATATTTATTTGAATAATACTTGTTTAGCTTATATGTACATTTAAAAAAATATATATATATTTTAAATATTAGTGTGTATGCGCTTGACGTCACATGTGAAAAGTTAGTTACTTTTTTTCGCATAATTTTCAAAATCTATAGTTCAACCTGTTAATAGCATCAATACTCCTAAAAATATTGCTTAGTTATAGTATTTTTAAACTATACCCAAATGTTTCATTTTTCCCATACGACAGCCCATGTTAATTAATGCTCACATTTGGTGTCGACTTCTATATATGAATGAATACAACCACTATGTATACTAAAATATAAAATACTTGCCATTTTCAATAAGATCTTTTATTTTATTTTGAGTAACTTCCTCTACCCATTGATTAATGATAACCCTGGTCGTTGCATTAGCAAAATCCACAGATTGAGGATCAGAATCAAATGTCTCTTTTACAGAACTTAAAAATTCTTTTTTTGGAGTAAAACCTCTTTGATAATACATTCTATTTGCGATTTTTAAGCTGATTCCTGCTGAATTTTCACTCTGGAAATACATAAAAATTTCTTTAGTAAAATATTATTTTCAGGTTCTATTATAGGATCAATTTTTTTTTTTTTTTTTTTTTTTTTTTTTTGCCTTGTATGAACACTTTAGACCCGTTACACGTTACCGTTGTCAATATGTCTACAATCTTTTAAAAACTTTATTTTTTAAATTTGGAAAAAAAAAACAGTTAAAATTTCAAAGTTGTTTCTATAATATTTAAAATATTTCAAACTTTTCAAGTCAACACATTTTTTTTTTTTTTTTTTTTTTTTAGATTGTCATTGATTCTTATTGTTAAATAATTAACATTGTAATGAAGAGTAAACGCGTCATACATGCCATACATTACATGTATTGACACCTTAGGAATATGTTACAATGAAGGTATTAAATACAGTATAATGAGAAATTTTAAAAATGTTGACTAATATGGCCTTATTGCACATACATTACCCAAATAAAAAGACTTACATGTAAGGTGGCACTGAGTTGTTTAAATCCTTCATTTGAAGTTTCTTCATTTTGAGGCAAATGCAGGGCTGCAGACATAACTGAGGCAGTGTTACCACCTGTACCAAGTTGTGTCATCGCAAGTGCAAGGTGAGCACTCAGTGGGGAGGACACAAGGTTACCCTCTTTATTCTCTAGAGACTGAAGTACACAAAATAAATATTAAAAACAAATCTTAAAATAAGCTAAAAATTATAATAAGTATAAAATACTATAAATAGTTGATTTTATTTTTCGGGTTAATATTTTCTGACTGATTTTGACTTGAAAAGTGATGTATGTACTCGATGCATAAATCAAAATATTTACTTTTTATTTCATGAATATTTAACTTTTAATTAGGAAATCATATATTATGTAATCAAATATGAACTATTCACATAAGAAGCATATTATTCACTGTAATAAAGTTGCTTGCATGAGAATACTATGGTTTTAACTGAATAAATTATATAGGGTGGTTGCAATCATGTTAAAGCCAACGCCAAAAGTGAGTACTAAATAACAGGGGCCGGTATAAGAAAATAACACTTTTAGCCACTTTAAAAATACTTTGTTAGCAATTTTTTTGAGAGTGTTGATGCTGTTAACAAGCTGAATTAGGTTTTCAAGTATGCGAGAAAAAAAAGTTATGGCAAAAAAATTACTTATTTTCCAAAGAAATTAGCGAAAACACACGTTTGTCCTATATGCTAAGCAATGTTATTCGTTGCTCAATTATGGTATCGAAGTGCATTTATTATGACGTCACGCGCACATACCCTATACACTCAGTTTAGGAAAATAAAGTCTACACATAATCATACAAGCAGAAAATATATATTTACCTTAAAAAAGTCTCTGCTGAATTTGGAGTTAGATTTAGCGACCGCTTCGAGAGCTGGTGTGGCAGACATTGCTTGCCCTACGAGCAAAACTGGAACGATTTTTTTTAATTAATATTATAAATATGTCTTTAAAAAATAATTATTGATTTTCTCTCCTTCTTATACAATGCTAATGCTAATTATAAGCAATTATGATGATCATGATTACTATTATAATCAATTATTATTCTAGATTGAATAACATAATTTCTAATATATATAATATATATATTATATACACACACACACAAATTGACAGAGTGAAGAGATGGAAGTGAACAAATTTAAAATTTATTGAATATTACTTTATAAAAATTAAAGGAATCCTCAAAATAAAGTAAATAAATTATAAATCACATAAATGATGAAACAATCACTCGTAATACTAATAACAAAAAAATTATTAAAATTAGAACTTAAAGCTAATGAGAATAAACGGATAAAGGAACTACTGCATGAATTCATATTGATAGGTGGTTTATAGCGACTCTATATGTATAGTGTTATGATATACTATAGCATTATATCAAGCAGATTATATTAAAAAAATAAAAATCAAAGTTCAAATAATTTAACAAAAAAATTATTTCTTGCATTTTTTTTTTATTTAGAACTTGATTGAAAAGTTACTAGTATAATAATTTTAAGAATGGCTTTTACCGTGTATAATGTTAAAAATTATTCAATTGTTATATTACCTGTGAGAAATGCTAGAGGACCCATGATGGTACTCATGATTGAAACAGCTAAAGACAGAGCATAACTACAAAAAACTTCATTTATTTATACATGATCATACTATCACTTTCAAGGTCAATAATGAGCACCATACTCATCCGCGAACTTGTTATTAAATTTTTATACTTCTTCTCTTCAATATAACCTGTTATACAAGATACAATGTATTTATAGAATTAAAAATAATAATAATTTTGAACATCATGTTGAATTTTTATTTACAACACAATCTTCTCTAAAAAAAAATTGAAGAACATTAAAAAGAGAAAAAAAAATCACAATTAATATACAGCGTAGGTTAAAAAGGATAAATATAAATTCTTTGTTACTATGTGCAAAATTTTTAGAAAATTCATAAGCATTTAAATTTATGTTTGAATAATACTTTTGATTTTTACTGTGGTTATGGAAAAAATAAAATAAAACTGTACATAGTAAGAATTCATTTATTTAGTCATTCTTTAAAGAAGTACATACTGTACAACTTTGTAATTTATTGGTCATTTTAAGAAATTTTTCAAAAAAAACAAAAAAAAAACAAAAAAAAAAAACATATCTTATTTATATCTTATGTTTTCTAAGGAGTAACCGTATGGTAAACTATTCCTTTTGTAAAGGAAAATAGGAACATTTAAATAAAACAAACATTGTCTTTAATTGTGATGTATTTATTGTTATAATAATTATATATTTTTGATTGAAATTATTTTGGATTAAAAAAGTATAAAAAACCAATTTATTTCTGTACTTATTTATTATTATTATTTATAAATGATATCCTTGAGGCAATACAACTCTACCAGTAAATAAAACTACATTATTAAAATCAGATGTTTGATGAATGATATAAAATAAGAAGGGATGCTCAATCCAAACTCTTGGGGAAATTATCAGAGGCGCAGATTCTTGCACTGAGGACACATCTGTAAAAACAAAAAGCACAAAAACACCTTAGATGTTTTATATAATATTAGATAAATAATATAAAAATATGCAGTATGTTATCTAATACAAAAGCTTTAGCAAAAAATGAATAGATAAGCATTGACAAATAATGTGATACTAATGGGACTACGGAATTTATTCTAAAAAAATAAAGGTGATGGTGATTCTGTAGTAGAGATGAAGACAGTGGTGGAGGGTATGCAGTTGAAAGTATTATTTGAATCAAAAAATATTCTTTTTTATACTACTTGAGAATTTTAGGCAAAGAAGTGAGTTTTAATTAATTTAGACTTCCTGCTTAACAAAGAGGCTGAAAGGGTTGCATATGGTCGCAGGCGGGGTTGCATGTATTGTCACCATGTTTGTGGTGCCTAATTCATTGTCCAGCATAGGGGAAACATCATTTCTTCTCATTTTCACATAAAAAGAGTTTATTTCAACTGAACGAATTTTTCTCATATCTCATATACTTCGAGCTTATTAAGAGTTAGCAATAAGGCTTTCATTGAGGTTTGTAGCTTCTTTTGCTATTAAAAAAAATATAATTTATGTTTCGCCTATGCTGGCCTATGTATTCCTGACCAACAAAATGGTAGCTCTTAAATATGAGGGCAACTGGTCTATAAAACTGAAAACTGCTACACAGGAAGTTTAAATTTGTAAGATCACACTTTTCTCCTAAACATTTTCTCTATTATGAATACCTGCATTTTCATAAAAAAAAGATTGTAGCCCCTATTTTAGAAGTCTGGTAAAACTATATTTAATTAGCTTGTTTTCTAAAACTTTGTTTATACAACAATATTAAAATTTTCTTGCTAATTTTAATAACATATCTTCATTTAAATGCTTTAAATCTTCCTGGACATTGTATTCCAGAGCTTGTATTGGAAATTCTAAATATATCAATTTCAATTTATGAGATTGAACAGCTCTGATATCAGTGATATCAAACCTGAATAGTCGTGAAATAAAAAAATACACATAATTTAAGATTTTTTTTTAAAGTAAATTAATACCCAACACTGATTCAAAGGTAATCAGATGTTAGAGTTATTTCATTTTGGGGATAAAATGTAAAAATTAATAAATAAGTGACTATACTTTTATGTTATATTAGATATTGTACTGTTTTTAAGTTAACTCAATTAAGCTTTTGAAAAAAAAAATGACGTCGTTACCTGTTTACTACGTTTATAGTTTATACATATGATCAATCATTGTTATTTCTTCTTTTAGAACTTTGAACTTGATAAGAATGAAAGAAAGTTCCCAAAAAAAAGTTCCAGTCTCAATATGCGACTCACTTTTATCGGCTCAAAAAAAAAAAAAAAAAAAAAAAAAAAAAAAAAAAAAAAAGATCAACGAATGAATGTGTCTTAATTTGTTGGTCAGCCAATCACTGTTATTGAGATTCACTTTACTTTACAGAACGAGCTAAGGTATATTTAAATGTCTTTGAGTTTTTTAGTATGTATTTGAAGGTGAAAGAACAACTTGTTTACAGAAATTATAATAACAAAATTTATAGCTCACTTTGAGAAAAAAAAAAAAAAAAAAAAAAAAAGGGGGAAAAAAATTAAACGTAATTTTGTTGATTCAATATATTTTTCAATTATAACAAAATAATGAAATAAAAAGTCATAAAATCGATTGCGTATTTATTTTTTATTTTTTGTATCCTTGAGGTAGTACAACTCTGCCAGTGAACAAAACTACATTATTTGAATTAGATGTCCGATGAACCAAGTAAAACAAAAAAGGATGTTCAACCACAACAAATGGTGGAGGATTAAGTGGAAGAGACACTGGAGAAAAGGAAATATCTGTAAAAATAAAAAGATTTAAAACAGTCGTTTTTATATTATATACATATGTATATATTATATGTTTACATCATCATATAAGAAGAAGAAAAAATATAGAAACATACCAGAAAAAAAGCATTAAATTGCATGTGTTATTATAAATACAATTGCTGCACGTTCAAAAACAAAGTTGTAGCCTTTTATAATAAACAATATTTTTTTAAATATGTTTTTAGCTTCTTTATTTGTTTGTTTTCAACAAACTTGATATCAACAAATGTTTGCTAACAAACGTGAGTTTAAATTACTTTAATTTAAATTCTCTAATCCCTGCATATTAAAGCCATACACAACATAAAACAATATGTGCTTTTTAATAAATAAACACGAAATGGGATCTTCAAAAGTGTTGAAAAATTTTTACCAGAATTTTAATGTAGCCCCAGGAGAGAAAGTGAAAATAATGTAAAGTATGCAATTTGCGTGACTATACTTATGTTTCTGACGCTAGAAAAATGTTATGTGGGTTGAATAAATCGAAATTTCTGATCACTGCTACGGAGCTACAGTTGGATTTTGAGACAAACTAAAGCTATTTATGTAAGTCCCATCAAGTGTTTTGTGATATAAATGCTTCTTTTTTTCTGTGGTTTATTCCTTTAAGACACTAGGGAGTGCTTAACTTTAAGATCTGCAAATATTTGAATTAAAATACCTTCTTTCAGTGTGATTACTAGAGGAAGGGGGGGGGGGGGGGATTTTGTAAATCAAACTCTTTCTTGTGTTATATTTAGAATTTATTGATTTTATTAGTCTAATATCAAAGTAGTATAATACAGTAGTTCATCTCCTATATATATAGGGTGTATGCATTTAAGTTAAAGTTGACGCCATGTTGGAGTACTTAATACATGGGCTGGTATAGGGAAATGACTCGTTTTGACAATTTAAAAATACTTTAGCAATATTTTTGAGAGCATTGATGCTGTTAATATAGGTTGAATTAGTATCTCAAGAACGTGGGAAAAATAATAATGACAAAAAGTTGAAAGTTTATCCTTAAAAAATAGCCAAAAAATGAAGTTTGTCCAGCTTTGCATCGCTCAAGTATGGTGTCGAAGCGCATTAAATATGATGTCATGCGGATACACCCTTATGTCAGATCGAATGCGTGCTACTTCAGCGCCTGGATAGGACTGCAAGAACTAAAAGCGTGATATGATTTACAGCAAATCACTAGTTCTTGCAGTCTTCTTCAGGTGCTAAAGTGGCGCTCATTTTCGCTATAGGAGATGAAAAACTGAAGCTTCTGTGATCCTATATGAAATAATTAGGAAGGGATGAAAATAGTGAATTTAGAATTTAATTCTCTCCCATATATATCCTTGAGGCTGTACAACTCTACCAGAAAACAATACAACATTATTTAACTCTGATGTACGATGCACCAAGTAAAATAAGAATGGATGTTCAACCGTAACACGGGAGGGTAGGTGAAGTGGAGCAGAAGTATATACAGCGGTATAATCTGTGAAAATAACAAAGCAAAGAAATCCGTTTTTATAATGTTTTATATTAATATAAGGGGGAAAAAAAGCAATATAATGCATAAGTGCAGGAAATAGGTGCAAAAAACAGCATGAAGTATTAATAATAAGTTAATAATAATAACCTTAAACCTTAGCGCAAGTGAACAAACAAGATTGTAGGTCCCACATCATGACATCAATTATAATAAGGATTTTTTTTTTGTTAATTCAAAACACCAATATTTTTGCTAATTTTATAACAATTTTTTTTTTTTGGTATCACATCTTTAGTTAGATAATATTTCAATGACTAAACTAGAGATTTTCAAAATTATAGAGAAACAAATTCTCAAAAATTTAGGATTCTTGAGTAACAAAGGGTCTATAGAAGTGTTGCCTACACTGGTCTAAGGATAGCCTATACGCAAGCGCGTACCCAAAAAAACTGGCTTACGGTCTATAATAAATTGACCTTATAAAATTTATCTTATACTATGCTTTAAAGCTCGTTTTTTATTGTTTAAAAGAGGAAAATTTTAAAATCAAAAACGTCAATAAAATATATATATATTTTTTTAATTGTAAAATTTATGAAATTAAATTTGAAATGTTCAGTTTTCGTATCCTTCCGGATGAATAACTCTTCCACAGAATAAAACTACATGATTATTATCAGATGTACGATGCATTAAGTAAAATAAGAATGGGCGATCTATCACAACTATTGGAGGTGGAATTAGGTAAATTACTTCGGAATCTGCTGCAATGGAGAAATCTGTGAAAATAATAGAAATATTAAAAATTAAATCCTCATTGACTAAAAAAAAAATTGTTATATTAAACGAAACGCAGGTACAAAAATAATTACGTATAATAAGTGTACGCGTACTAGCTCATTTTCAGCAACATTTGTGCACACTGTATAGCATAATTTATGCTATAAGCATAATAACTAACCATATTACAAAGCATAAAATGTTATGTAAATGTATAATCTAGTTTTATAATATATAATAATTATGTTACATAATTTAGCAACAATTGTGCTGTAACGATATAAATGAAACATAAATTATATAATTTATTCTTACTATGTGTATAAATAATTAAGGTGGTTGATTAGAAAATTTCGATTCATACAACTCGCACAACCTTTTTAATACTAATTCTGCCTGTTTCTGACGTCATTGTGGCTATTTTTGAAGCGCCTGAGTAATGGAAGCACTTTATTTTCTATCTTTTTGAATTGCATTTTTTTTTTATATAAAACCACTGAATTGAGGCTAGAAATATTTAAAAAAAGGAATAACAAATCTTCTTTTCCCGTTTTTTTTTTTTTTTTTTTTTTTTTGTAGGTAAGTAAAAAACAAATAATACATTGTTATCACCAACAAATAACAGTGATTGATTGATGAATGCAGTTTATACAATAATGATAAAGTTAATATTATGTTTCGATTTTTTTCTAAAAGTAATAATAAAAATAAAAATCCTTGTACATTTTACAAATTTTTTGTAATAAAAGCAATTTTATACAAATTGCAGTAAGCTGAAATCAAGATTTGAATAAGCAATGGTATTCTTGATGTAATTAATTTCAAGCAAAGTTACGAATTATTTCAGCAAAAGTATGAAAGCAGGAGCAATAGCATAAGCTGCGGGATGTAAAGTCATAAATAATTAATTATTACATATTATTGGAAAATATTTTCAAAAACTTATACTTTGGAAACGCTATGTTAACTTTGGACAGAGCATAATATAGTTAATTATATAAAAAGCATGTGGTATTCCTAGTAAGCTTTTTTCATTTTTAATTTCATTAGTCCCAAATATTTGATAAAAAAAAAAGCTATTGACAAACGCATGATATTTAAAATGATAATCCTCCAATTAATGCAAAGCTATAAGCAAATTTAAATGGTTTTAGCATTAAAAAAATAGAAGTATTGTAATATGATGCAAGTACCTTTTGAAAGTTTTAAATCTTTGGTTCTACGACTCTACCATTATATAAGATGAAATTATTTAAATCTTGAGTTTTTAAAACCAAGTAAAATAAGAAAGGTTGATCGATTGACATTCGAATGACGTTTTGATTTGGTGCCGATCCTCTTTGTATTACCCCGTCTGTGAAATAAAATTCACAAAAAATTCATTTTTTTTTACATTAAGGTGGGAAATTAGGTACTACGGGATATGACTAAAAAGTTGTAAAGAAAGAAAAATCTGAGATTTTGTACAGTGATACATTAGGATATAAGATATCTTCAAAAATGTAAAAAAACAAATTGGGGTCACCATGCTAGATTTTAAATTATGATTTTTTGAAATTTTAATCCCATGAGAGCCAAAAACTATTACGTATCCCTGGGGTCATACAACTCCTCCAGAAAGAGGCATAGCAGTGAAATCTGTAAAGAACAGATACTCGTAAAGCAAAAACCTAAAGGTTCAATTTATTTATTACGTCTCCCTTATTAATAATATACCTTATTATTAGTAATATAAAGTATATTAATACTGTGATAATACTTAAGAAAACATTATAAGTCATATTATTAGTACTAAAAAAAAAAAAAAAAAAAAAAAAGAAAGAAAGAATAACATTAGTTAAATTTGCAATTAGGAACTAAAAACTATTATTAATATTAATTAAACAGAAATTAAAGCCCGTTAGTAAACAGGGTAGATTTCAAGAAACTTGAAAAAAAGTTAGTAGTTTTGTAACTTATAAGTATAGAGGAAGATATAACAAGTTAAATGTTATGATTTTATAAGAATTCGATAAGATTCTATGTATTTTCATAGTTGCAAGAATGAATGGAAAAGTGAGAATAAGGTAGTGGTTTTAGGAAAAACTTTACGTCCATTGTGAAAGCTATATACGTATTAGCTATCTTAGAAACGTGCCAGTACTGGCAAAAAAAAAGTTAATAAAAATAAATATAATTAAGATATTTAGTAAAAAGTTAACACGCAACTTTTTCTCCATATGGTAACATGGTGCAATATTTTATGGTCAAAATGACAAACAGCTAAACAGGTATTGCCTTTTATGAAGTGGCAATAACTGTTAATGTAATTTTGGCCACCAAAAGTGACCAAATAGCGTAAGACGGCCCTGAAGATACGGGGAGCGGAATACAGTATATAAGGGTGCGTGGCAAACTTTGATTTAATTTTTTTATTAAAAAGAAGAGGCGCACCAGCTCCAAACGATATTTTAAAAAAATTATTTTCATAAATTGTAGTACAAAATAGTGTATTAAACACAATTTCAAAAAATTTATTCTGTACCTCTTTAAAGCTCGGTTTTTATTGTTTAAAAAAAAAAAAAAAAAAAGGGGGAAATTGCAAATCAAAAACGTCAATCAATATTTTGGTTTTTTAATTTTAAAATATATGAAATTAAATGTGAAATGTTCAGTTTTCGTATCCTTGCGGCTGAATAACCCTTCCACAGAATAAAACTACATGATTATTATCAGATATACGATGCATTAAGTAAAATAAGAATGGGTGATCTATCACAACTATTGGAGGTGGAATTAGGTAAAATACATCGAAATCTGCTTCATCTTCGAGGAGATCTGTGAAAAAAATAGAAATAATAATAATTAAACCACCCTCATATTGACTTAATAAAATATTATATTAAACGAAACGCACGTACATAAAAATAATTACGTATAATAATTTAACGTTAGCTCATTTTTCAGTAACATTTTTCCACCGTATAGCATAACTTTTGATATAAGCATAATAACCATTTTACAAAGCATAAATGTTATGTAACGAAGAAGGTGAATTCTTTTTAATCCCCACTTTTTATGATGTTTTCGAAAAAAAACGCTACAAAATTTTGAGGCTTGTTTTTTTCTTTTAAGTTAGAACGATTGGAGCATGTGAAGTATTTTTAATTAATTTTTGAAAATCGACCTAAAAAGCCTGTGACGACATCCGTACATAGGTTATCGGTGATACACGCTTAGATATCTTATAAGTTATAAAACAGTTTATAAAAACAGTTTTAATTTCTATCTTTCAGCATTATATGATTTTTATTTATTTAATTTTTTATTTATTTTTGTGTTATTGTTTTTGTTGTGAAAACTAATGCACGGAGGCTGGAAAGTGCAAATATTTAAAAGAGTGTTTCTTTTCTCGTGTTTTTGAAGGTTAAAAAAAGTCATAACTTATGAAACTTTTCATTATCACCAATAACTCCAATAATTTCCATTTGAGAAAATTTCATTACACTTTTGTTTTCTAACATTGCTCAAAAAAAAAAAAAAAAAAAAAAAAAAAAGTGAAGAGTATTTTTTATATAAATCAGTTGAAACCATTAATTAAATAAACATATTTATAGTATGCAAAGTTACAAATACAAATCATTTCAGATTCAGCAAAAGGATGAAAGCAGAAGCAATAGCATAAGCTGGGATGAAAAGTCGTAAATAATTTAATTTTGCATACTTTTCAAAAATATTTTCAAAAGCTATATACTTTGAGAACTTTATATTAACTTTGAACTAGAGCAATTTCCATGGTAACCATTAAAAAAAAATCATTATTCGCTAATATTTGATAAAAAAAAGTTTTTAGCGAACGTTTAATAATCAATCTAAAGCTCCATAAAATGCAAAGCCATAAGCAAAATTTAAATGGTTTTAGCATTAAAAAAATAGAAGTAATGTAATATGATGTAAGTACCTTTTGAAAGTTTTAAAACTTGGGTTCTACGACTCTACCATTATATAAGATGAAATGATTTAATTCTTGAGTTTTTAAAACCAAGTAAAATAAGAAAGGTTGATCGATTGACATTCGAATGACGTTTTGATTTGGTGCCGATCCTCTTTGTATTACCCCGTCTGTGAAATAACATTCACAAAAAAATTCATTTGTTTTTACATTAAGGTGGGAAATCAGGTACTACGGGGATTTGACTAAAAAGTTGTAAAAAAAGAAAAATCTGACATTTTGTAGTGATACATTAGGAAATAAGATGTCTTCAAAAATGTAAAAAAAAAAAAAAAAAAAAAAAAAAAAAAAAAAAAAATTGGGGTCACCATGCTAGATTTTAAATTAAATTATTTTTTAAATTTTACTCCCATAAGAGCTCATGGTAATTTTGTGTAATTATTTTCTCTCTTATCTGATGGTCATGGGTTCTGAAACTTTTATCATAGGTAGCTGTTGCTATTAACTTTCAAATGGCATCACAAAGTTTGGACGTTTTCTTGTTAGATTTTGAAATGCAAGCTATCTGAATACAACCCTTAATTGTAAGAGTATCGATGTTTACTATGAAAATACATTCCAATTGTTTAATGTCCTTGTATGCATTCAGCAGTGTTTGTGTGTTGTTAAGAAGAGAATTTTTTTTTTTAATCAAATAAGGCTCCGCACGCCAAATTCAATGACAATCATCTATATAGCAAACTGCACTTTTTCTGTACAATATCTATTTGCAATATTTTGTCTCAATATATTTTTTTTCTTTCCTTTGCCAGTTAAGGTATGATGACATATTGAACGGATTCTGAAAAATCTGAAATATAAAACAACTTACAAGTTGTTTGTATGGTTGCTGTAAAATATATTATACTAATTCTTCTTGTAAAAGTTGTAAAGTGGTCTACATTAAACTAGATGTTTTTATTTTTTAAATACCATAATATAGTATAATATAATGTAATTTTTGTATATTTATTATAATATAAACATTTAGGTGCGAAAAACGTAAATTAATTACAACCATAACGTTTTTTTTTTCTTCGCTTCATTATATTATGTATTTTTTCTTTTTCTTTTTCTTTTGTTTTTTGTTTACTTTTTTTTTTTTTTTTTTTATTACTTTACTTTTTTACTACACAAAGTTGTATACTTTAAATAAAACATTAAAAATACTTTAATTGTCTTTATTCGATAATAAATATTCTATTATTTATTATAATAATGATTTAATAAGATATTCAATACATGATATATTAATGCTGTTCGTAAACCCTGTTCTCTTGCACCAAAAAATGCGCATTCCATTTGAATAACCAAAGGCGATCGTCATTTTAAGAGCAGAGAACAGGGTTTACGAACAGCATTATTTTCAACTTTTATTACATTTGATCAAAATATTGAGTATTTATATATATTTTTGGTAAATAAGGTAACAAAAAGTGTAACATATTTTCAATCATATAAAAATAAATATCAAGGTCTTATAAAAAGTGCTAACTTAATCTTTGATAGAAACTATATAAAATTGAGATATTAAGGATATTAACCTTAAACGTTTTTTGTTTTTCTTGATATTTTTTTTCAGTATAAAATTGTAATGCCTTTAATATCATGCGTACCAAATTTCAAAGCAAATTGTCCATCGGTTATGAGGTGAAAAAAAAAAAAAAAAAATAGCATGGTGAAAATAGGGTATCCTATAGGGTGTTTTCATTCAATGTTAAAGTCGACGTCATAAGTGAGTACTAAATAACATTGGCTGGTTTAGGAAAATGTCACATTTTGCCAGTTTAAAAAGACTTAGCACAATTTTTTTTAAGAGCATTGATGCTGTTAACAGGCAGGGGCGGATCCAGGAATTTTGTTTGGGGGTGGGGGTGCGATCTCCCAGGAAAATAAACATGAAGGACCCGGGGAGGGGGGGAGGGTGTAGCGCGCCGCAGGCGAAAAAATTTATTTGGCTACGCCCCTTTTTGAAAAAAAAAGCAAAATTAGTATGCCTTTGAAAAAATATTCTTAAATTGCCAAATTTTTTATTTGGAATTTTTTTCCTTTTTTTTTATGTAAGCAAAAAAAAAAAAAGTAAAAGTATACAAAATGTTTTCAGAAATATTTTCTATTTTGATCTCTGTTAAATTATTTATGTTATTTCAATGAAAAAAAAAAAAATATATTGAAAAAAATGACAAAATTTAAAAAATTAACTATTAATATTGCGTATTATTAATTTTTTTTTTTTTTTTTTTTTTGGGGGGTATCTACTAAAAATTGTTGATTAAAAATTGTTAAAAGTTGATTAAAAATTGATTAAATTTGTTAAAAAAATTTATTCATAATAGGTTTAAAAAGTGCAAAACAATTTTTTATGATATATTGTAAAACATAACTTATATTTGGATGGAAAAATGTTTTGAGATAAAAATTATCAAATTTACATTAAATTTTTTTTTTTTTTTTTTTTTTTAGTTCTTATCGCAAGCAAAATATTTCGTGGATGTCCAAGTATTAACAGAACTATATCTCTTATATATTACCCTGATGACATGACAACTAGGGGATGTTAAAAAAAATTGTTATATAATCAGGATTCTAACGCTCATCAAGCAATAAAAGTTGCGCCGAAGGCGCAAAATTTTTTTTTTATGGACTGATTTTTTTTCAATTTTTGCTCATTTTTTTCCACCCACGTGGGCCGTTTGGGGGGGGGGGCGGTAACCCCAATGCCCCCCCCTGGATCCGCCCCTGTTAACAGGTTGCATTCTAGTACCTCAAGTATTCAAGAAAAATAAAAATGACCAAAAAATAGCTAATTTTCCAAAGAAAATGGCCAAAAACTACGTTTCTCCAATGCTGACCAATGTTATTCATTGCTCAAAAAGAGCATCGAAAAGCACTCAGAATGACGTCATGCGTATACACACCCTATATTGCTCATGTTATTTTTTCCATATAACTAATGGACAAATTGTTTTGAAATTTTGTACACGTGCTATTGAAGAAAATAACTACAAATTGATGCTGAAATTAAAAAAAAAAAAAAATATTTCAAAAGTAAAAAAAAAAAAAAAAAAAAAAAAAGCTGCTACTTGAGGTTAATTCTTAAACTGAATCAACCAAAAACTCTATTCTGAATCACGTATCCCTGGGGTCGTACAACTCTTCCAGAGAACATCACAACGTCATGTGTGTTAGAAGTATGATGTACCAAATAAAATAGGAAGGGGTGATCAAATATTATCCAGGGTGGAGGGTTAAGTGTTCCAGATTGAGACGCAGCAGAGAAATCTGTAAGGAACAGATATTTACCCGTAAAGCAAAAATTTAAAGGTTCAATTTACTCGTATTTATTACGTCTACCTTATATACCTTAGTAATATAAAGTATATTAAAAGTGTGATTATACTTTAGAAAACATAATAAGTCATGTTATTAGTACTAAAAAAAAAGAAGAATAACATTAGTTAAATTTGCAATCAGGAACTAAAAACTATTATTAATATTAATTAAACACAAATTAAAGTCCGTTAGTATACAGTGCTAATTTCAAGAAAGTTGAAAAAAAAGTTAGTAGTTTTGTAACTTGTAAGTATAGAGTATAGAGGAAGATAATAATATATCGAGTTAAATGTTATGATTTTTTATAAAGATTATATATATATATATACATATATATATATATATATATATATATATATATATATATATATATATATATATATATATAGCTTCTACAATGGAGGTAACAATTCGGTAAGATTTTATGTATTTTCATAGTTGTATAACAAAATCGCAAGAATGAATGGAAAAGTATATGTATAAGGTAGTGGCTTTAGGAAAAACTTTACGTCCATTGTGAAAGCTATAATATTAAATCTTAGAAAAGTGTCAGTACTGGCACCAAAAATAATAATAATAATAATAATAATAATTTTAAAAAAAGATAATTAAAAATAAATAAAATTAAGATATTTAGTAAAAAGTTAGCTATCAAATTTTTGTTCCATATTGTAACATGGTGTTAAGTAAATTTGGGTGATCAAGTAAGATAATTGAAAGAGTAAATTTAAATTAAAAGAAAGAAAAATCTGAAAATTTGTACAGTGATACATTTAGGATATAAGATGTCTTCAAAAATGTAAAAAAAAAAAAAAAAAAATTGGGGTCGCCATGCTAGATTTTAATTTTTTTTTTTTTTTTTTTTGAAATTTTACTCCCATAAGAGCCCATGGTAATTTTGTTATTTATTTTCTATCTTATCTGATGGTCATGGGTTCTGAAACTTTTATCATAGGTAGCTGTTGCTATTAACTTTCAAATGGCACCACAAAGTTTCGACGTTTTCTTGTTAGATTTTGAAATGCAAGCTATCTGAATACAACCCTTAATTGTAAGAGTATCGATGTTTACTATGAAAATACATTAAAATTGTCTAATGTCCTTGTATGCATTCAGCAGTGTTTGTGTGTTGTTAAGAAGAGAATTTTTTTTTTTTTAATCAAATAAGGCTCCGCACGCCAAATTCAATGACAATCATCTATAGCAAACTGTACTTTTCTGTGCAATATCTTTTTGTAATATTTTGTCTTAGTAATTTTTTCTTTCCTTTACCGGTTTAGGTATAATGAAATATTGAACGGATTCTGAAAAACCTGAAGTATAAATCAACTTAAAGTTGTTTGTATGGTTGCTGTAAAATATATTATACTAATTCTTCTTGTAAAAGTTGTAAAGTGGTCTACATTAAACTAGATGTTTTTATTTTTTAAATACCATAGAAAAATATAATGTAATTTTTGTATATTTATTATAATATAAACATTTAGGTGCGAGAAACGTAAATTAATTACCACCATAACGTGTTTTTTTTCTTCGCTTCATTGTATTATGTATTTTTATTTTTTTTTTTTTAACTTCACTTTTTTTTACACAAATTGTATATTTTAAATAAAACATTAAAAATAATTTAATTTTCTTTATTCAATAGTAAATATTCTTTTATATTACCATTTATTATATAATGATTTAATAAGATATTCAATAAATGAAATATTTTCTACTTTTATTATTTTCTACTATTTTTATTGGCATAAAAATATTGAGTATTATTTATATATTTTTGGTAAATAAGGTAACAAAAAGTGTAACATATTTTCAATCATATAAAAATAAATATCAAGGTCTTATAAAAAGTGCTAACTTAATCTTTAATAGAAATTATATAAAATTGTATTGCCTTTAATATTATGTGTACCAAATTTCAAAGCAATTTGTCCATCGGTTATGAAGTGAAAAAAAAAATAGCATGGTGAGAATAGGGCATCCTATAGGGTGGTTTCATTCAATGTTAAAGTCGACGTCATAAGTAAGTATACTAAATAAAATTGGCCGGTATAGGAAAATGGCACATTTTGCCAGTTTAAAATTACTTAGCAATTTTTTTAAGAGCATTGATGCTGTTAACAGGTTGAATTAGTACCTTAAGTATTCCAGAAAAATAATAATGACCAAAATATAGCTAATTTTTCAAAGAAAATAGCTAAAAACTACGTTTGTCCTATGCTGACCAATGTTATTCATTGCTCAAGAAGAGCATCGAAAAGTACTCAGAATGACGTCATACGTACACACCCTATATTGCTCGTGTTATTTTTTCCATATAACTAATGGACAAATTGTTTTGAAATTTCGTACACATGCTATTGAAGAAAATTATTACAAATTGATGCTAAAAAAAAAAAAAAAAAAAAAAAAAAAAAAAAATCTGCCACTTGAGGTTAATTCTTAAAATGAATCAACCAAAAACTCTATTCTGAATCACGTATCCCTGGGGTCGTTCAACCCTTCCAGAGAACATCACAACGTAATGTGTGTTAGAAGTATGATGTACCAAATAAAATAGGAAAGGATGATCAAATATTATCCAGGGTGGAGGGTTAAGTCTTCCAGAAAGAGGCACACCAGTGAGATCTGTAAGGAACAGATACTCGTAAAGCAAAAACCTAAAGGTTCAATTTATTTATTACGTCTCCCTTATTAATAATATACCTTAGTAATATAAAGTATATTAATGCTGTGATAATACTTAAGAAAACATGATAAGTCATGTTATTAGTACTAAAAAAATATATTAAAAAAAAAAAGAATAGCATTAGTTAAATTTGCAATTAGGAACTAAAAACTATTATTAATATTAATTAAACAGAAATTAAAGTCCGTTAGTATACAGTGCAAATTAAAAAAAAAACTTGAAAAAAAGTTAGTAGTTATGTAACTTGTAAGTACAGAGGAAGATATATCAAGTTAAATGTTATGATTTTATATTATAATATATATTATGTGTGTCATGTGTGTATGTGTATATGTATACATATATATGTATATATATGTATATATATATTATATAGCTTCTACAATGGAGGTAAGAATTTGGTAAGATTTAATGTATTTTCATAGTTTATAATTAAATCGCAAGAATGTATGGAAAAGTAAGAATAAGGTAGTGGTTTTAGGAAAAACTTTACGTCCATTGTGAAAGCTATATATTACTTATCTTAGAAAAGTGTCAATACTGGCCCCAAAAGAAATTAATAATAATATTAAAAAAAAAAAGGTAATTAAGAATAAAAAAAAATTAAGATATTAAGTAAAAAGTTAACAATCAAATTTTTGTTCCATATTGTAACATGGTGTAAAGTAAATTTGTGTAATCAAGTAAGATAATTGAAAGAGTAAATTTTGTTAAATTTAATCTAAATTTTACGTGCATTAAAACTGAATAAAAATACTTACAGGTAGCAGAGACTGCCTCAGTTCCATTCTCAGCTACTTGAATAATAGTTTTTTGTAATGCCTTTGAAATTTTTAGTCTTTCATTAGTAGATATTTTAGAGAAATCAGCGTTGTCTTCGAAAATTTCTCCCATGCCCATCTGTAACAAAGTTATGGTTAAACACTTCTAATTTTAAACACGACGATTATTATAATTATTTTTTACAATTATTTTAATATCTCAAACAGAAAAATTACTTCAAAAATATGTTAAAAAAAAAAAAAAAAAAAAGGTTTTGTTAAACTAATGTTTTCATTTTTATAATATTGAACTGTAATTTTAAGTGACTTTCCTTTTACATTTTATATTCATATATATACATATATATATACATATATATATATATATATATATATATATATATATATATATATATATATATATATATATATATAAGTCGGTATCTTACAATTTAAGCCCACTGTATCTTGACAATTCCAAAAACACAATATAACACAATAAAGCCAATTCTCTATAAATATTACCTTTGTCAGTGGTTCTTTAAGATCAATAGATGTTTCAATTTTAAATTTAGGCATAATTAATTTTATTAAAGTTGGGTTTGCAGAGTTGATTAGAGCGCTTAAATCTTGTGTTTGCATTTTCTTCTCAAGATCAGGAAGTCCTGTACGAGAGTCAGGCAGCAAGATGACCAAACTCATCTTATTACCCTGGTAAAGAAAAATCAATATGCTTTGAATACTTTGTTTAGATTATGAAGTCGTTGAATTTGTTGTTTTTTTATACGGCGCCCTTAGTCATTTTGAAAACTATTATTAAAAAATTTTATTTGGTCTTTTAACACAAAGAAACCATAAATAAAAGGTTAGTATAGTATATTAATGTGCAACATATTTTATATTTTATACTTTTAGACAATATAAAAACAAAGGAAAATAATGATACAATATGATAATAATATATCATATTTTAATCATACATCACATATCAAGTCTATTTTTAACAGAGACATTGCTGTTAGTATTTAGATATACTATACTATACTATACTATACTATACTATACTATACTATACTATACTATACTATACTATACTATACTATACTATACTATACTATACTATACTATACTATACTATACTATACTATACTATACTATACTATACTATACTATACTATACTATACTATACTATACTATACTATACTATACTATACTATACTATACTATACTATACTATACTATACTATACTATACTATACTATACTATACTATACTATACTATACTATGCTATGCTATGCTATGCTATGCTATACTAAATATATATATATATATATAATATATATATATATAATGTATATATATATAAATATATAATATATATATATATATATATTTTGTAGTTTTAACAGTATGCATATCAGGTAACCTTCTCAAATACTTGTTTTGCGATTCTTTTAAAGAAGTAATCCACAGAATCTATACCCTCAAAAGGCTATTTTTAAAAACCGGTTCCCTAAATAATAAAATAATAATAAAAAAAGCAGTAATGAAAAGTTTCAGGTATCCAAACCAGTTCTAGTCCCTGGTACATATTACAATTTTTATATCGCAAGTGCTCATGTTTAAAAAAAAAATAATAAAAAATAAATAAAATAAAAAAAAAAAACTCTCTTTGAATGCTTACCTCATATGGCAGTTCAACAATTTTAGAGTTCAAATCTTCTAGAACAGCATATTTATAAGAATTTTCTTCACTCATAAATGGTACTTCAACTGCATTAGTTTCATTTGTATAGAATTTTTTATTATAAGTAGAGCCAGGATCAAATTTATTTGCCCATTTACCATAAAAATAAACTGCATTGACGAGAACTAGGCGAGTTTGTGCATTTAAAACACCTGTAAATATACAAAGACATGAAATTATTTAATGGTTAAGTCAAGATCCATGTAATATTTACAAGTTTTTAATTTTTTATCAAAATTAGCATCATCATAAGTGTGTGTGTGTGTGAGAATTTTATATTCCTTTTTATCACAACATTATTTTTATAGGGTGAATAAAGTTTTGAATAATATGTAAATGCAGTTCTAATATTGAGATAATATGATTTCTCGTATTTTAGTGTCTATAGTTTGTAAGTTAGTATGTAAGTTGACGTTAACCAAAAATAATCTAAACAAATATACAGAGTCTTGTATTGCTGCTATTAATTGTAGGAGATTTGACAATAAACTATTTTAAATTGAAATTAATAATGATCCTTTTGGACCTAAAAATTCCATACATCCTTAATTTCTTTAACATCGGAAAAAACAATATACGGACACACTCAGGAGTTAGGGACACAGAGCTGGTAATTTGATACTATAGTTTAATGATAATAAAAATACAAATGAAATCATTGAAAAGAAATAATAGAATAACAAACCATTTATAGACAAATTTACAAAAATTATTTAGCGATATACTTTTTTTTTTTTTTTTTTTTTTTTTGTTTTGTTTTGTAATTTAGCGCCTGTATTACACGGGAAATATTGAAAAGTAAATTTTTGTGTTTTGCAATGTTTATATAGAGCAGTAAATATGTTAAAAGGGATTACTCCTGACTGCCCTGATGAATCCAGATCTTTGGTTAGCACTGTGCTAACCTGTGCTAAGGAGGGATCTCTTTTAACAAAGAGATTTAACAAAGACAGATCTATATAAAATAAGCAAAACACGAAGCTCCACCTTTCAAAGTTTTTTTTATATTTTTTTATATATAATATATATTTTTATTATTATTATTATATCATAAAATATCATAAAATACTTACCATCTTGAATGAGATTTTGAATTTTATTTTGAGTGACTCCTTCCACCCACTCATTAATTTTAACTCTGGTATTTGAATCAGCAAAATCCACAGATTGAGGATCAGAATCAAATGTCTCTTTTACAGAATTTACATATTCTGGTTTTGCAGCAAAACCATTTTGAAGATACATTCTATTTGCGATTTTTAAGCTGATTCCCTCTGAGTTTTCACCCTAAATACAAATGAAAATTATATTAACACAATATAAACCTCTTTGTTATATTCATACTAATTGTAATTGTTAATTATTTGATCTAAATAACATGCATTATAAAAAGCTTATTATGAACTAAGGTATTACTTATTGTAAAGTAAAGCATAGTAAGTGCTTTATGTAACAAATTATGTTGAAAATGAGCTACTAAAATTATTCCTTTTTTATATTTTTTCCGTGTATACAGTAGCAGTTATGCATAAAAAAAAAGTATAATGTAAAAATATAATGTATATTTTATAAACGGACATAATTAAGTACTTAATAATTATGCTATAGGCCATTTTCAGCAACATAATTGTTCGATACTATACTTTACACACCTAGTTTATGGTATACCACGTAATAACAAATAACTTACATAGCATAGCATAAATATTATCTTAAGCATAATTATTTGAGTTGCACCAATTATGCTATAATATACGTAAATTACCAAAAAAAAAAAACCTGTTATTATTTATTGTACCATAAATTACGATATTTAATTTTTCCGTACTGTAAAGTAATTATTAATTATACTGCATTTTATTATATATTTATATATAGCAGATAAGATGTTATACATAATTTAGTGAGTTCTTACAAAATATAAACAATTGGTTTCTAGTAATTATTCAATGCAGCATAAATGATATATTTAAAAAAAATGTGTATTAAATTTTTTCTTTTTTTTTTTTCATATTTTTTATTTATCATTCGCTTCTGAATATTTTATCAATGGTGAAAGATGATGACATTGTTCGTGTACTTGATTTTTTTTAATACTTTTTTTTTTAATAATGTATAATAATAATAACATCAAAGCGTAATATCAAATGAGTCTGAGAAAGCATCTATATAGATAAATAATTCCCCAAGAAATTACTATTGAACATATTATTGGTAGGAAACAAAAATTTGTTATACGTAAATATATTAAAAAATTTAATGACTTACATGTAAGGTACTGGTGAGTTGTTTGAATCCTTCATTTGAAGTTGTTTTATCTTGAGGCAAATGCAGGGCTGCAGACATGGCTGAGGCAGTGTTACCACCTGCACCAAGATGTACCATCGCAAGTGCAAGTTGAGCACTTAGGGGAGAGGACACCAGGTTACCTTCTTCACTTTCTATGGCCTGAAATACACAAATATTAAAAATAAATGAAACCTAATTTAAAACGGTAAAAATGCGTCTTATAAGTATGTAAATATAATAATGATAAATTAATATTCTTTATTGATTTGATTGATTGATTGATTGATTGATTGATTGATTGATTGATTGATTGATTGATTGATTGATTGATTGATTGATTGATTGATTGATTGATTGATTGATTGATTGATTGATTGATTGATTGATTGATTGATTGATTGATTGATTGATTGATTGATTGATTGATTGATTGATTGATTGATTGATTGATTGATTGATTGATTGATTGATGGGAAAGTTTTTTATTACTTCTAATGAGTTAACAATTCATATTATGTAATTATGAACTGATAATGCATTACGAAATATTTCCACATTATGTAAGCCATAAATTTACATACATAAGAACATGAGAATCCATAATATGAGAAATATATTTAATGTTATAATGCAGTCAATTTTATCGCACGTTATAAATTTTGAACTACGTTACATGTTCAGACAGTGCAATATATTTGATTGTGTACAGTGATCAATTATCATTAAAAACCATAAATGCTATATTAAATCAAATTTATAGAACAGTGCAAAATATTTCACCTTACATTAATTTTTTTTTAATTTTATTTCACGCTTCATTTCTCTAGAGGGACAACTATTTTTATTTTGGATTTTTTTTTTTTTTTTTTTTTTTTTACTTAACTTCTTTGGTATTTTTGTTTTAATTCGATAAAAATTACAGCAATATTATGTACATATAGTTAATAAAATAAACACCGCTACACAAAAACAAAAGTTGTTGTTATTTATTTATTTTTCTTCTTTTTATTGCTTGATAATAAATAAACGTTGCGTACCTTAAAGAAGTCTCTGCTGAATTTGGAGTTAGTTGCAGCGATCGCTTCTAAAGCTGGTGAAGCAGACATTGCTTGGCCTATGAGCAAAACTAAAACAAAAGAGAAATCGTTAATATTAGTTTATTATTATTATAAATTATATTTGATTTTGGATAAATTATTGTTTTTTTTATGGTTCAAAAGATACAAATATATTATCAATTAACATTCTTGGTAAAATTAATATACCAAAAGTAAAAAATTTTGTTCCCAGATAATGTAATAAAAAATAAAATTAAGGGCAACCTTTAAATCTTTATATTACTTTATAGCTAACTTTTTTACTTTGTAGACAAAATATAGTGGTTAAGTAATGCAGTTTACAGAGATTGTCTTTCAATATATAGGTATGGGCAACAACAAAAAGCAACAACATCTTAAAATGAAAAAAAAAAAAAACAAAAAAAAACAAACAAACAAAAAAACAAAAAAACAGTATCGCATTCATATAAGATATATCAATAATAATAATGAATTAATAATTTTAATCGATTTGATGAAGAATGAAGCAAATATCAAATTTACTGTTTATATAATCGTGTTGTTTAAAAAAATACAGATAAAAATTATTCTTTAACCGAATTTGTATCCGGATTAAAATCAGGATTATTATATCTGGATATCCGTTTTTAGAGCTATGTTTTGTATAGCTTCACCTGGAAGTTTTTTTTTTTTATTATTTTTTTTATTCATACTTTGTTGATTTGTTAACTATGCAGATTTTGTAAGTCCGCGTAAGTTTTTATCCGTATTTTGGATTAAAAAATTATCTATATATTTTTGAGCGCATTAGTGCTGTACTTACAATCATTCTAATAAAAAATGAAATTGTATTGGTTTATGGCCATTCAATGCAATCAGATGGAGATTTCATTTGACGCAAAACTCTATCTACATACATGTTATTCCCATATGCCAATAGAATTTCATTTTTTTATTGGAATGACTGTACAAAAATATTAAAGTAAAGGAATATATTTATATAACAGAAATTTTGTTCTAATGTAAATAAGTAGACAATAATATTTAATGTAAATAACAATGTACTAAGAGGTATTTAAGTATGGGCTATTATGCCGAGGGCAATGACCAGCATGTATAATGCTGTTTTGATTTTGATATTTAATGTTTATGAATATGTCTATTGGTCTATCAATTGAATGTTTAAAAAACTTAACAAATTATTTTACAATTTTTAATGTTACTTTGAAATTATTCTTTGGCCCATCCTACTAACTTGTAAAAGAACTATTATAGTATATAAAACAGTGTTGATAACGTGGTGATAAAAAATAAATAAATTTGAATATCTCCGTTAGTTTTTGGGCTATTTGGATGAAACCACCACTAAAAATACTAATTTTGATACTAAAAATATAAACGTTTTTTTCGTGCCCATATCTTTAACAAAACTTAAGGTTTTTACCCTTTTAGGGTTGGAACCTAAAATCATTATTTTCAATAATATATCCGTTTAAATTCCTTTTCTCAGATTTTTTTTTTGTTTTTTTTTTTTTTAATTTCTCTTTCATGACATTTTTAATTCATTTGCAATTAAAATAATTAAAATAATAATAATAATAAATAAAAAAAACAAAATAATTATTGTTGAAAAATCACCCCTAATTCCTAAAGGGTATATATAGCTTATTACTTATCAGTATCACAATGCATATATAATATGCAATTTACAACAACTGAAAAATCGAGTTCTTTCAGAAAGTAAAATTTATTACATTTTATCTCAAGACAAAATTAACAAACTCAAACATATAATAATATTAATAACAGATATGGTTTATCATATAAAACTAAAAAAAAATATACATATTAAATTATTTAATTACCTGTAAGAAATGCAAGAGGACCCATGATGATTCTCATAGTTGAAGCAGCTTATAACGACTCAGAGCCTAGCAACCAAAATTTCATTTATTTATATACTTGTCCTCTTAGTTTCAAGGTCAATAATGAGCACCATGCGCATCAGCGTGCTTCTTTTGCATTATAATATCATATATTTTTTTTCTTTTATACTGGAACTGGTTATATGAGATACCGATTACTAAGAAGCAAAAAGGATTATAATTTTTAATATGACGTAGTATTTTTATTTAAAACACTTTACCTTCTAAAAAGTTGAAGACAATAAAAAGATAGAAAGCAAGGAAAAAAAAACAAAAAAAAAACAACATAAGCGTAGGTTAAAAAGGATAAATATAAATACATTGTTGCTGTGCAAAAAAATTCGCAAATAAATTGCGTATGATTTTTTATATGGTAATGCCAATTTATTACGAAATGTCTATATATATATATACATAAATATATATATATATATATATATATATATATATATATATATATATATATATATATATATATATATATATATATATATATATATATATATATATATATATATATATAGTATTTTTATTATTATGACACAACGTTACCAAATAGGAATACTTAATATTTCTATAGAAACAACAAGTAATGTAATAGTGTCAATACATTTTTTTTAATTATGTTTTATTCATAGCTTATTAGCAATATTCTTTATTTAAGACAATGGAGCTTAGGGCTCGCTTATCCCATATAGAAATTTTAAATCAACTATACTAATTTCTTTTGTATTATTTAGAGACGAACAAAAATTACGTATTTATAGGGTAAGTATTACTTTAAGGTGCATGTATTGTATATATTTAAAAAAAAAAAAAAAAAAAAATGCGTAGAACACCTTGAACAGAAAAATTTCCTAATATCCTAGCATACCTTAATATCAACGTGGATTTGACTGGAGTCATTGATTTCTAATTTCTTTTCCAGTGACTCTGGACAGTGACAGTGGGCTGATCCACGCGCGCATACAACAAGCAAGCTGTGACGTCACAGTCCGCACGCATAATTGTGTGAATGAAAAATAAATTGGAAATCAATGACTTCAACTAAATCAACATTTATTTTCAGGTATATTAGGATGTTAGGCAAGTTTTTTTGTTTAAGGCTTTCTACGTCTTTCGCATATTGATTTCAGTTATAATATTTTATTAAATTTCATATTATTACATAGTAGAGTATCATTACAGTAGTACAGTCCATTATGCAATAAGCATATCAAACATTCAATAAAAATTATAGGAAGTGCTTAATGTTAGCAAGTGCTTAATGTATAGTCATCATTCAATTGTATTTTCCATTGATGCCAAATATAGTCTGGTACTATAATTTATTTATTTTTATTTTTATTTTTTTTTTCAAATTAAGCAAATATTTCTGTACTGGATTTTTGAATGGCAAAAGTTTCATTTTCCTTTTTTTTTTTTCCTTGTTTTTTTTCCTTTTTTTTTTTTTTTTTTTTTAATTTTTTATGTATAAAGTGTATTGTATAATAAGAGAATACAATATGAAGGTTCCTTTTGACTCATAATAAATAAACATTGTTTAAAGAAAGAGTTGCTGGTTAAAAAAAAAAATCTCATTTTTATAAATCATGAGACGCTACAACTTCTACTACAGAACTGGAATTGATGACGTCATGATTTCCTAAAGTTACCTATACTTTACAATTTTTTAACCCCAGTTTGTGAGGATACGGAAGGGTTGAAGGACATAATATATGTAATGTATGATGGTCCCATCTCATTTAATTTACTCGAATTAATTTTTTGAGGCTAGTATTCTTTTTCTTTTACGTGTTTTTGCAGCCATTAAAGTCTCTTTCAATTCAATTTATGTTAATAATATCAATATAAAAATCAAACTAATAATTTACTTAACAAATCTTTTGTATGTATTAAAAGAAGTCACTATAAAAATAAAAACGTGTTTAAGATTAATTTTATGGAAGTTCAAGTTCGAGCTCAAGTTTATCATAAGGAAAAGCATGTGGGAGAAACCCAAAAAATTGATAAACCATAATATTATATAAACATTTATTTTTATTATTATTATTTTAAAAAGTAGATTTAAAGTAGTAATAAATTCTATAGTTCATAGTTATCATTTTTCATACTTCCATTTTACAAAAACAAACTATATATTTAAAATAAGCAAAAACGCTTCTTACCATTGAAAAAACTTTAAAACAACATGTGCTTTTTAATGAATAAACACGAAATGAGATTTTCAACACTAATAACAATTTTTACCAGAATGTTAATGCAGCCCCACTAGAGAGCATGAAATTACTGTAAAGTATGCATATTACGTGAAAATTGATGTTTATGACGTCAGAAACATGCAAAAATTAGTGTGAAAATGTTGTGCGGGTTGCATAAATCGAATTTTCTGATCACTGCTTCGAGGCTACTGTTGGGTTTTGAGACAAAAACTAAAAAAAATTTATGGTAATCCCATCAAGTGTCTTGTGATATAAATGCTTATGTTTTTCTCTAGTCTATTCCTTTAAGTAGATTTATTTTATTAGCATACAAAAATTAAAATTACAGTATAGTATGAGTCATTTATATTTTTCGGTGCTCACTGCAGAATTTAACTTAATGGTCACTTAAAAGATGGTTCCTCAATGCTAAACGAAAAGAAATAAAGGTTCCTCTGCCGTTTTACTGCGTGATTTTGACTGATAACACGACTTCACCGGTTTTTGTTTCTTTTGTTTGTAAAATAATTTTACATATGTCGATATGATCAATAAAATATTCTAAAATAAAATATAAGTTGTATATATATATATATATATATATATATATATATATATATATATATATATATATATATATATATATATATATATATATATAATATTACTCTTATCTTATTTTTTATTGTTGAAGAAATTTTATAATAATATATAGAAAAGGATAATTATAATAAACTAAGGATGAGAGAGAAGCTCTCATCCTAATATAACTTATATAACGTATAGGACAATACTTAAGTTATATTTTATAGATGTTCTGTTGGTGCGCATAACTAATATAAGATGTGTCTCCAAACAGCAGCAGAATAATTATGTTGATTGTTTGTCAGTGTACTTAAGTGTACTATACATTTATATATCGATATATCACGAATTATGATATAACAGTACAAAACTCATCTTATACAAATATAATGCGAATTACAAAGAGTATTTATACAATATAATATAAATCATGCTCTAAAATCTATGTTTATTCAAAACATACAAAAATAAGATGATGTATATTTCAACAGGTACAACAACAATGAAGGTTTATTGATATTACATTTAATTTACTTTTCGGTTTTTCCTTCAAATATTTTTCCTTATAATATGTTAATGGTATGTCATTCGCTCTAAACTTGATTTTAAACTTGTTTTTATTTTTATAGTGACTGTTGAATACATATATAAGAGAAGGTGCTAATGTATTAAGTAAATTTAGTTTGATATTGTATCTCAGTGACTCAACATGATTCGCTCTCTAGGTAAGTTTTGTTCTCTCTCTCTCTCTCTCTCTCTCTCTCTCTCTCTCTCTCTCTCTCTCTCTCTCTCTCTCTCTCTCTCTCTCTCTCTCTCTCTCTCTCTCTCTCTCTCTCTCTCTTTCTCTCTCTCTCTCTGACTAAAAAAATAAAAAGAATATAGTTTAAGGGAGTAGGGTACCGACGTCGGCCATTAAACTCCAACTTTTCTCGTCAAAAACATCTGAAATTTTGCATAATAATACTTCAGCTTGGGACAATTTTAAATATATATATATAAAAAATTGGGGGGGGGGGGGTCACCGTGCAAATTAATGTTATATGCTTTTTTTAATTTTAAGCCCATAAGACCCAATGTTAATTTCATTTTTTTTTTTTTGGAAGGTCAAACATCATGAAATTTTTATCACAGGTAGGTGTGACCCTTAGGCCTTAGTTATAAACAATGAAAACAAATTTAGACCCCAAACACTTCTAGTTTTTGAGATATAAGGTCGGTACCCTACTCCCTTAACAATCTTTCAGAAACATTTTTGTTACTTTATTTTTTTTTATCTATATATTTTTTTCGTCTTTTAAATATACGTATAGATTATGAAAAATACAGCTTTTAAAATAATTTCAAAGCTTTTTATTTTTCAATGGTTGCAATTTAATTCTTCTTTTTTGAAATCAAACTTTAAACTAATGTACTGGCAATAACTGTAAAATAATAATAATGATCTGTTTTGTGAGTTGTTGCACAGAATGAGTAATTAACGTAATGTATGCTGCACTTATGTCAATATAGCATAAATTATGCTAAATTAGAAGAACATAAATAATTATGCATTACACATAATATTTGAGCTATGTACAGTATATAGTTAGTTGCAATATAGCATTGTATTAAGTATGTTGTATTGAACAAATTGTGCCGAAAATGAGCTATATAACATAATTATTGTGTATTTTTTTTTTTCGTTTGCTAATTAGAGATTCTGTCGGGATAACCGTTGCGGGTGATGTTGTTTCCTTGTTGTCTTTACGACGTTTTGCGTCCTACGTTTGGACGCATCAACTTTATATAGATTTGGAGAACAATGAGAAGAACAACTCGGTTATCGGCCAGTTTCTGAGACTAGCAACAGAAATAGCGACTCTACTGAGTTTTTTGTACCTAGAATCAATGTCAACTATTACAATGATTCGTTTTTTCTTAGAAGCGTTGGTTTATATAATAAATTAAATTGTAACATTAAAGATATGTCAGCAGCTTTGTTTCAAAAACATGTATAATGTCTAATTTGTGGTATTTTTACCTTTTTTTTATTTTACTTTCATGGATAACTAACTTGATGGGTTTTGCCTTTTTAGTTATCCTTTTGAGCAATTTTTAATAAATCAATATTATTATTATTATATAATTCACGTGTACATCGAAACGTGAAATCTATACTAATACATTACTAATCTATTTTCTTTGCAGTACTATTGTTCTGTTGCACCCTTATCAACGCTCAGTCATCACCAGCATTAGTTGCAGTCGCACAATCAAACTCAAAATTTAGTCAAAATTTTGCAAAGGTAAGTCCTATATAATAGTGAAATTTTAAATTTTAAATCAATATTGAAAATAGGTTTTGCTCATCATCGCGTGCTTTTTATGAAAGATTAGACAATTCAATAATAATAATAATAAGTAATAACTTAGGTCGTTCTTTTATAATAACCGTATAATATATATTTATAGTGTGAACAGTGAATAAATAAAAACTTATGATTCCTCTTAAGGGAGTAGGGTACCGACGTCGGCCATCAAACTTTTCTCGTCAAAAAAATCTGAAATTTTGCACAATGATACTTCAGCTTGAGACAATTTCAAATATATAAAAATTTTAGGGGGTCACCGTGCTAATTAATTTTATATGATTTTTTTTTGCAATTTTAAGCCCATAAGGCCAATGTTAATTTCAATAATTTTTTCTTTTTTTCAATACGGTCAAACATCTTGAAATTTTCATCACGGCTAGGTGTGACCCTTAGCTACACAATAACACTAAATTTAGACCCAAAACACGTTCTAGTTTTTGAGCTAGTATGGCAATTTAGCTGTGCTTACAAATTATCGCATGCAAGGAAAGACATTCCATAAAATATATCTAGCCTTGTACAGAAATATGCAGAACTTCCATGATAAACGTAAATATATAATCAAAAACTGAATAAATACAATGCTTTTTTATTTATTTCTCAGGTATTGAGTGATATCCCAGGTAACCTGGTATCCTCCCCCCTAAGTGCTCACCTAGCACTGGCGATGACACAACTTGGTGCAGGTGGCAACACTGCCACAATCATGTCTAAAGCCCTGCATTTGCCTGAAAATAAAGCAACTTCAAATGAAGGATTTAAACAACTCAACCAGATTTTGCAGGTAAAATTATAAGTTTAATTTAGTGAAAACAGATATATAATAACATATTTATATTCATATGATTTCATATCATGTGCATTGGTATTTATTTTTTTACCATGGCAAATTTTTATTTATATTTTCATCTTTCTCTTGTAACTGCAATGAAAATAAAAAAACAAAAAAAAAACAAAAAAAAAAAAAAAAACTTACATATTTATTATAATTTTGTAATTACAGTAGAAAATATTATACAAAGTATATACTTATGTAAGCTACAAGGAAAACATTTTTTTTTAAGTATTAAAGGCATAGACCACATGAAACAAAATGTGCTATTAAAGGAATAAACATGAAATGGGATCTAAAAAACTAATAACAATTTTCACTAGAATGTTAATGTAGCCCCACGAGAAAGCGTAAAAATAATGTAAAGTATATGCAATTTGAGTAACTATTCATGTTTCTGACGTCAGAAACATGCAAAAATTAATAAATAAAATTGTTGTGCGGGTTACATAAATTGAAATTTTCTGATTACTGCCACAGAGCTACAGTTGGGTTTTGAGACAAACTTAAGTTATTTATGTACTGTAAGTCCCATCAAGTGTTTTGTGATATAAATGCTTATGTTTTCTTCTGGTCTATTCCTTTAAGTAATTCTAGCGTTACAATAATGAATCTATATGCACGTATAGAAGATAACAATAATTAAATATATAATGTGTCTAACCTTGAGCTCTACTGTATACTATAATATAAAATGTTTTTAAATCTTCCTTTTTTTTGCATTGCAAAAAAAAAAAAAAAAAAAAAAAAAAAAAAAAAAAAAATTAAAACATGATGCACGTACAAAAATGAACACGTGATAACTTTGACATTTCAATACAGTAACAATTATGCATAACAATAATTTATGATTTATTGATTAATGATCATACTACATTGTATAAGAATTAATATATTCAGCATAATTATTAATGTTATTACAAAATTAGCAACATTTATGCTCTATAATGTAATTTGCTTAGTGCAGCATAAATTAAAAAAAAAAAAAATTCATATAATGTGTGTATAATAATTATTAATATTAGCAATATTTTTCTACACAGCTCACTGCTTACGAAAGAAAAACAACTAATCGCTTAATGTATGCTGTATTGAATATTACAGGCGTAGAACACCTTGAACAAAAAAGTTGCGTAATATCCTAACAAACCTGAAAATCAACGTTGATTTGGCCGGAGTCATTGATTTCTAATTTATTTTCCATTCACAAAATGCCACTGCCGGTCACTGACGTCACAGCTCGCCCGGTTTACTTGCGCGTGGAGCAGGCGAGATGTGACGTCATTGACCGCCAGTGTCATTTTGTGAATGGAAAATAAATTAGAAATCAATGACTCCGGCCAAAGCAACGTTGAATTTCAGGTTTGTTAGGATATTACTATTATGCAACTTTTTTGTTCAAGGCGTTCTACTCCTTTACTATATAAAATGTAGAGCACAAATATTGCTATTTTAAAATTGCATAAGTAATTGTGCTGAACATCCTAAAACTGTTAATGGAGATAATACAGTATTATATGTTCTTTTACATTAAGAGTAAATTAATTATTACGCTTCTGCACTAAATTTTATGCTTTTACTTTAGAATGCAATTCAATGTGCAAGAGAATCATTTCCTTACGAGTTCTTACTTAACCATAACTTATTTACCCAGATCATAAGACCAACAATCTTATTAAAAAGAATAATCGTTAGAATGGAGAATTATCAGTAGTATTAAAATAATAAATAATATTATTTATTAATATTTAAAAAAACAAACAAAAAATGTTATAAAAATAAAAATCATACACAAAAAAATATGTAACTAAATAATAACAATGTAATATTATTTTCTTAGTTTTCTTTATAATAATAGTAATAATTAAAATAATAATAAATTAAATTATTATGCAATTTAATATTAAACGTAGAGGCTGTATGTAGATGGCTTGTATCTTAAAATCTAAACAGACAACTTCTAATCTTTATGATGCTATTGAACGTTAAAAGTATGGTAAATCAACTAGTTATCGGCAGGCTCTTTTTACGGCAAAAGTAATAAGTTTACGAGATTCTAACTAGAATCAACCATCTTAGAATTCCGTCTACTTGCCATACCACTGCTTAAAACTCTTGTATCACTAAAGGGGGCCGAGATAAATAGGGGTGCCGATAACTGCGGCAGTGTCGGTTAGGCTGCTTTTCTCAACAATACTATAGGAATTTCAACCTTAAGACCCTTAAGCTGCCGATAACTAGTCCTATTACCATAACAACTATAAATCATTTTTAATATTTATTTTCTTGTTTTTTAATTTCAGAATGAAAACACAAAAGATTTAAGTTTAAAGATTGCAAATCGACTGTATCTTCAATCTGGTTACAATGTGAACCGTGACTTTGTGAATACTGTAAGAGAGACATTTGATTCTGAACCTCAAGATGTGGATTTTATTAACCCAAATACCAGAGTTAACATTAACAAATGGGTGGAGCAAGTTACACAAAACAAAATTAAAGATCTTATTAAAGAAGGTAAGACTTATTTTTTTTATTTGTTAACTACAAGATATTATAGTATAATATAAAAAAGATCGTATTTCTTTTTTAATAATGGTAATATGACAAATTTGGCTGATGGAATTCATACTTTTTCTTATACAAAATTCGAAACAACAGTTTAATAATATTTGAATTATAGGGTATATGCTCATGATGTCATATTTAATGCGCTTGGATGCCATACTGGAATAATGAAAAACATAAATCAGCAGAACACAAAATTCGTATTTGACTATTTTCTTTGGGAAACTGGTTATTTACTCTTTTTTTTCTCGCATACTTGAGATACTAATTCAACTTATTAACAGCATCAATGCTCTGAAAAATATTACTTACATTTTTAAACTATACTAAAATGAGTCATTTCCCTATGCGGCTCATACGCTATTGAGTGATCCAACATGGCATCGGCTTTAACATGAATGCATACACCCTATATAGAGTATACCATTTCAACATAAATTTTAAGCAGCTCTACGTACACAATAACATAAATGTATGTTTTACTTACACAGTAATATATTCTCCATGTGCAATAAATTTAATTGCATAATATCTTTGTTATTTTTTTTTTTTTTTTTTTTTTTTGAAAATTTGTAAATATAGTGTCTTTATAAATAGCCTAAATTTTTATATTTTTGAGTAAAAATAATAAATCTGAATTTTTTTTATTCAATATGATAGGTATTCTAGAATCACACGAAACAAAAGCATTATTAGTAAATACAATTTACTTTAATGGAAAGTGGATTAGGAGATTCACTCCAGAAGACAAAAAATATTCCTTTCACCAAGCTGAGGGTGAAGCTTTACAAGTGAATATGATGAGTAGTGAGGGTAATTATAAATACGCTGCCTTCAAGTCTCTTTCTGGTACTGAATTAGTGATGATACCATTGAAGGTAACTATAATATAATAAATATTAATTATACTAACACAATAGAAGACTTGCAAAAGTAGTTTTGGTGAAACACAAACTCACAGCTCAACAATACTTACAAAGTGCTAGCAGACGACTTTGTGTTCCTGTGTCTCAATTTAACATGCTTTCTTATGGGGAAATTAAGCAGCTAGAACTCAAGTTAAAATTATTTCTCCTAGTTGAAATTTAAATTTTATTGTAGTTTACTGAGCCCCAAAGATTTTGTTTCCCTAAATGTTAATCCATTTGGTTACAAATTATTATTTTTACCCAATTTTGACTTGAAATCTAGGAAAACAAAAGCTTTAAGGCTCAGTAAAAGCTACAATAAAAATTTCAACCCGGAGAAATAATTTTAACTTGAGTTATAGCTACTTCATTGCCCCATAAGAAAGCATGTTAAATTGAGACAGGAACACAAAGTCATCTGCTAGCACTTTGTTAGTATTGTTGAGCTGTGAGTTTGTTTATTCTATCACTTAACCTACTTTTGCAAGTCTTGCAAAAAGGGGGAAAAATTGCAAAGAATCAGTCTTCATCCCTCTCCCTCATTAATAGTTACTTTTTATTGCTAATTTTAAAATGCCTCCTAAATTTAGAATTGCAATAATGTATTTCAGTTGGTGACTGACTTGGGATAAAACAAACAAAAAACTATCAACTAATATTTCACAATCATTCTTTCTACGTTATTTCTATCCACTAAAACAAATACTATAATTTTCAAATAAAATCGAATGACTAATTTATTTTCCGTAAAAAGTTTTAACAATATTTTTAACTTAAAAAAAAAAAATCTCATTTGGTTTATAATATTATGCTCTAAATATGAATATTTACATTTACATGTTATCTTTAAAGTAGAATAACTTTAATATTTGCTTGTTTTTTCATGTGTTTGACAAAACTAAAATTTTAATTGCATATTTCATCTTAACTTCATGTTAATGTTATAATTTCCAACCGTTCAGTTTGTGAGATATTAGTCGGTCACCTACTCCTTTAAAAATATATACAAAACATAACATCAAAATAATATTAAGTTTGCAACAAGGTGTATATAATATACATCTTGGTTTGCAAAAAAAAAAAAAAAAAAAAAAAAAAAAAAATCAATAAAAAAAAATAATTAATTAAAATAAAACACTACTTCAAGATTCCACACCGTTATGGTAATAAGTGGATTCCTAATTTGCTTGCATCTAATTACACACCATAATATTATTGTATATTTCAGGGTAGTAAAGTAAGTCTCGTAATTCTACTTCCTGTAAATCAACATCTATTACCAGAAGTAGAAAAGAAAATGCAAACTGAAGATTTGAATCACCTAATTAATTCTGCACAATCTACAAGAGTTAATGTTATAATGCCTAAATTTATCATTGAATCTACCATTGATCTTAAGGAGCCAACTACAAAGGTAAGTCAATTAGACCTAGCAAAATTTTAATATAGTATAAACACAGCGAAGACTACAGAGTACAGAGATATCAGGTATAAGCAAATTGATGTCGCTGAGAGTGGGGAGTGTTTACTGGTTTTTCTTGGAAACTATTAGAAACACTTAGTAAACACTCCCCACTCTCAGCGACATCAATTTGCTTTGCTTATACCTGATATCTCTGTAGTATATAAAGAGGATGAAGTTTAGGGTTTACAACATAGCGAGATAATGAGAAGAACTGTACATAAAATTACAGATTCATATGATGACCTTTAGCTTAGCCCTTTAGTAACCTCGCCATATCGTGATCATTCTGCGATATACTTTTTACTTTTAAATAAATGCTGATTTTTTACAACATTTCTCAATAATATTCCTTTATTCTGTTCACTGTTCAACGCTCATTTGTTCTATTATTATCTGCTTAATTCATATTTGCATTAGTAGGATATACATTAGTAATGATAATATTGCATAAAACATAAAATTAACAGGTGACAATTTAATAATTATATAAAAAATTATATTAAAGTTGTAATAAAAAAAAAAGAAAGCAAAATTCAATTTTTTAAAATATTTATAAAACATTTCAATATTAACAAAACTAAATTTGTAAATTGTAAATTTATATATTATTTCCATTGCGCTGAATTTCAAAGTTAGTTTTTATAATTTTTACGTAAATAGAAATAAGTAACTAATAAAAATTTCAAGAATCATTACCATAGTATATTATATTATACGGGGTGAGAAAAAGTTAATGACATTATGATTCATGGAAGAAATGTTTCAACAATTTATAACTTAAAATTTTGCTTGGAATTCCAAGTTTTTTTTTTTTTTTTTTTTTTTTTTTTGTTATTTTTTATTCTTAATTATCATTATGCTAAAAAGGAAGAAAACAACAACTTTTTTCCTGTATATATATATATATATATATATTAAATCTACGAAATCTGGCAACATTCTTCAAAAAACACGTTTTTATGTTTAAATAAATTTAATACTGTTTGGCCACAATATTTGCCTTCTTCTTCTTCTTTATATAATATATGTGCATTAAGTTAGATGAAACACCCCAACCGAAACAATTATATAATTAAATTATACTGTCTTATTTGCTTTGCTATTTATTTATTATTATTTTTACAACACAAAGGCTTAAATTGTAAAAATTATTTCTCTTTTTAGATGGGAATGGGAGAAATTTATACTAAAAATGCAAATTTTTCCGGAATATCAAGCAATGATCGACTCTATGTATCTAACGCATTACAAAAAACTATTCTACAAGTTAATGAAAAAGGAGTGGAAGCCTCGTCAGCAACATGTAAGTTAAAAAGACAGTAGCATGATGATAGAACTCTTTGTTTAATGATGTAGGAGTTCTTGACATTACGTTATTTAAACAATTAGTATATATCTTTTAAATGTAAAAATCATTTTATTTATATAGTAATATTTTGTATTGCTTCTACTAATATATTAAATGGGACTTACCCGAAGAAATACACACTAGAGAATCGTTTACGCAGCCCCGTTGAAATATTTCACACGCTCTTAATTAAATTAAGCGTTGAAATAAGCTTTTATACTTTTTTGCAATGTTTGAAAGTAAAAAGTAACGGAAACGATGTCAGTAATATTGGGAATTCAAAAAAGAAAAAAAAATTAAAATTAATCACGAAAATAAACATCAAAGCTGGACGTTGCTGTTTTTCCAATTAGGTAATAAAATGTATGTGAGGTCACTAAATTTTTTTTTCTCAGAAAATAAAGTTTTAGTGGCATAACCGAGAGTCCGTTTTTCCATTGTTCACGTCGATAAATGTCTTGCTGGGATTATTGCTAAAAGCTCAGAACCCAGAATATAATATGACACAATATTATTTTGAATATTATTTCTAATTCTATAAAATTGTAATTTTAACCTGACTTTATTTTAAAACATTAGGGGGAAATTGAAATTTCATCGCCTAGTAAAAAAGCAGTAAATTATTATTATTCCTTGCTTTTTCTTCCTATTATAACACCAACACCGGGTTCATTATTTATTGCACATTCTAGCGCTTTGTCGCCATGTTTGTGATGCCTTAATACATTGTCCAGCATAGGGAAAACATCATTGTACCTCATTTGTCACAAAAATAAAAGAATATTTCATAAGCGTTTGTCTGATATTCTTATAGCTTATTAGAAGCTAGAAATAAGGCTTCAATTTGAAGCTTACAGTTTGCTATTTAAAATATGAAAATAAAGTTTTTCTTATGCTGGCGTGTGTGGTCTAATCCAACCAAATAGCAGTTCTTCAATATGAAGTAAAACATGTCTATAGGGTGTGTACACATGACGTCATTCTGAGTGCTTTTTGATGCTCTTCTTGAGCAATGAATAACATTGCTCAGCATAGGACAAACGTAGTTTTTGGCTATTTTCTTTGGAAAATTAGCTATTTTTTGGTCATTGTTATTTTTCTTTCATGCTTGAGGTACTAATTCAACCTGTTAACAGCATTAATACTCTCAAATAAATTGCGAAGTATTTTTAAAATGGAAAAATGTGCCATTTTCCTTTACCGGCCAATGTTATTTAGTACTCACTTATGACGTTGACTTTAACATGAATGAAACCACCCTATATGTGAGAGTATTTTAGCACCGTGTGGTGGAAACTACTGCAAAGTGGCATCAAGGTGTATAATAACACTTTGTGCTTAAAATTAGCTGTGCCAAGGACTACAACCTTCTGCATGATACGCATCTTCAAGACCCAGTTTCTCTCTTGCCTGCTTATTATTATCCTTTTTTTTACATTGACAATATGACATTATTATTAATAATTTTTCCTCTATATTTTTTAGACGTCGCAGTTGTATTGGAATCTGCCAAGTTGCCTTCTTCTGCTCGAGAGATCTTGGTAAAAAATCCTTTCTTATTTTACATCGTACATCAAACATCTGAATATGAACATACGGTTTTGTTCAATGGAAGAGTCACTCGTCCATAGAAAAGAAAAATGAAGTGTATTATTTTGTATCTGAAGTTTAATAAAAATTTTAATAAAATATATTATTTTTAACCTATAATAAAACAGAACGAGGAAGGTGAATTGAAATTTTTTTATTGAGTTTATGATATTTTTGGAAAGAGCTTTAAAAAATTTTGAAGCGCTATTTTTTCTTAGGACGATTGGAGCATGCGAAGTATGTTTTATTAGAGTTTTTGAAAATCGGCCTAGAAAGCCTGTGACGTTATCAGTCCACTTTTTTTTCTCGGCAAACACTAATCGTTCGAGGTTCAGTAACTATAGGGTGTATGCGGATGACGTCATATTTATTGCGCTTGGAGGCCATACTGGAGTAGTGCATTACACTGCTCAGCATAGGACAAACTTCATTTAAGCCCATTTTCTTCGGAAAATCGGTTAATTTTTTGTTATTTGTTATTTTTCTCACATACTTGAGATACTAATTCAACCTATCAACAACATCAAAGCTCTCAAAAATATTGCATAGTGTTTTAAAACTGGCAAAATGATTTTTTTTCCTATGCCACCCATGTTATTAAGTTATCCAACATGGCGTCGACTTTAACATGAATGAATAGACCCTATAGTTAAATGAAATCAGCTCGTCCTCAGGAATTCAAAAAACTGGCAACTAAACCTTCTACGGTCAATACTTTCCGAAATAAATGCCCGATTGATGACGTCACAGACTTTTTAGCTCGATTTTCAAAAATGAATTAAAAATACTTCCCATGCTCCAATTGTTCTGAGAAAAAATAACGCCTCAAAATTTGTTCACGATCTTTTCAAAAATGTTATAAAAAGTGGAGGTTAAAAAAAATTCACCTTCCTGATTATCTAAAAAAAAAAAATTAAAAAAACAACAACAAAAAAACTCATAGAGCAACTTCAAACATTGTATAGACTACAATTCAATGCAACACACACAAAAGAATAAATAATATTAAAAAAAAAATCCACTGTTCCTTCAATCATAATAAATATAAAATATGTCAGATTAGGTTTTTGTTTTACAAGAATTTTAACACTACTTTTTATGTATTGCAACTTTTGCTTTAAAAGTGCAAAAATTTTGTATATAATATTGACTATAATTATAGACTGAATTATTAAAAAGGAAAATTTCAAACCTTATTATTCCAAGACGTTATTAAATCGATAAAAAATAAATAGATTAAAAATTCGATAAAAAAAAAATATAATTTCAATTATATTGGGCCAAATATAAATGACCGGTACCTAATTAGTCCCGACCATCGGAACCCAGATATAAAAACTATGCCCTTTGATTATGCTTAGGATACCTTAAAACACCCCACAATTTGTTTTGGAAAAATCGGAAAATTCCGGGAAATACGCCACTTGTTATTTTTTACCTTTTGGTAGACGAGGTGTCAATAATTGCCATTTACTCGTATTATGATGTATGTTAGAAAATTCAACTAAACTGATTTAGACCCCTGATGAGTTAAGCTTTTCAGAAAATATGTGACCGTTACCCTTAAAATAATTTCAAGGCCCACCACCGGGGGTTGAAAATTTAAAACGCAGATTCGACAAAGTTTGGCATTTTTTGGAATTTTTATTTTTAACTTAAAAAGTTGCTTATAATATGTCTAACATGTATACCAAGTTACAACTTGGGTGCTCTGTAACTTTAGGAGGAAAGTCCGGAAAAGTATGTCCGCCACCTATATTGTGGAAAAAGAGCAAATTTTCAAAATTCATCAAAAATCGAAGAATGAAGCAAATGCAATGAAATTTGGTATATAGGTTCATAAAAAATTATCAAAAATTTTGAAAAATTTTAAAAAAATTTTGGCGCGAAATTTGAATTTAAAAAAAGCCATCCTACAAGAAAATGAAGTTAATTGCAATTTGTTGTTCAAAATGTCAGTATACATTTTTAATAAACTTAAAATTACTGTTCAGTACTTTTCATTGATATATTTTAAAAAATAACCTAAAGAATCATATTTAATTCAATTTTTAGTAGGATGACTTTTTTTAAATTCAAATTTCGCGCCAAAATTTTTTTAAAAATTTTCAAAATTTTTGATAATTTTTTATGAACCAAAATACCAAATGAACCAAATACCAAATTTCATTGCATTTGCTTCATTCTTCGATTTTTGATGAATTTTGAAATTTTGCTCTTTTTCCACAATATAGGTGGCGGACATACTTTTCCGGACTTTCCTCCTAAAGTTACAGAGCACCCAAGTTGTAACTTGGTATACATGTTAGACATATTATAAGCAACTTTTTAAGTTAAAAATAAAAATTCCAAAAAATGCCAAACTTTGTCGAATCTGCGTTTTAAATTTTCAACCCCCGGTGGTGGGCCTTGAAATTATTTTAAGGGTAACGGTCACATATTTTCTGAAAAGCTTAACTCATCAGGGGTCTAAATCAGTTTAGTTGAATTTTCTAACATACATCATAATACGAGTAAATGGCAATTATTGACACCTCGTCTACCAAAAGGTAAAAAATAACAAGTGGCGTATTTCCCGGAATTTTCCGATTTTTCCAAAACAAATTGTGGGGTGTTTTAAGGTATCCTAAGCATAATCAAAGGGCATAGTTTTTATATCTGGGTTCCGATGGTCGGGACTAATTAGGTACCGGTCATTTATATTTGGCCATTGATGGAAAAAAACATTCTGATTTGAGATATCAACAATTTTTATTTTTGCGAAATTTCAATGTTACATACATATGAATAATTTTTTTTTTTTTTTTTTATACGTATAGCCATTAACTTTACATCAAATATAAAATTAATTTATATGGTTATATAACAATTTAAAATCAATAAACAAATCGCTTTCAAAAGGTGTGCAGTAGTTTTTACTGTCTATAATCTGTTTATCAATGCTCTTATTTGCTATGTTTAATTTAAAGCAAAATTGAATTTAAAGGAAGGCATAGAAAACATGAAACAACATGTTCTTTAACACAAAATGGGATCTACAAAACTGATAATAATTTTTACGAGAATGTAAATGTAGCCCCACAAGAGAGCGTATAAAAACTGTAAAGTATGCAATTTGCGTGAATATTTATATTTATGACGTCAGAAACAGGCAAAAACTAGTATAAAAATGTTGTGCGGGTTGCATAAATCAAAATTTTCAGATCACTTCTACAGCGCTACAATTGGGTTTTGAGTTTTGAGACCAATTAATGTTGTTTATGTAAGTCTCATCAAGTGTTTTGTGAAATAAATGCTAATGCTTTCATGTTGTCTATGCCTTTAAAATAATTAATGAAATAGTTGTTGAAAGTAGAGTACTCTAGAAGTACTCTAAAGTGACCCTTCTAGTTAATATAATCTATATAATATATATATATATATATATATATATATATATATATATATATATATATATATATATATATATATTCCATATGGATCTGCGAGTGTCCTAGAATCCACACATATCAAGACCTTCTTCACTTTCTTGATTGCAGCTAGTGAACTGTGAAGCTCTGGTCAAAGCTCTCGTCACTATATAGTTGTTTATATAGAGCAATATTGTTTATCATTCTGCATATTACAGTACAATCATGAGACTGAAAATATGTTTAGCGGGTAAGTACTTATTATGAGATAATATCCTCTTTGTAGCACTGCGCCACCTACATGAGCAATAATAATTGCGTAATTAATAAGCTAGTTTATTGTACTACATCATAAAACATGCTTTATTGTATAGCAATTATACTATAGATATATAACATAAAAGTTAAGAAGAAGAATTATTCCAAAATAAAACATTTTTGATCTATAGAGTAATTAATAATGCAACATAAATTACCTGTTTTTTTTTTTTTTGTGATACTTTTACAATAATAATAAATAGTGTTTTGAATAGTTTTTTTTTTTTTTTTTTTTTTTTAAAAAGATTGGATGCGTTTATGGATTATTTTTAAAAATTTATGGGTGCAAGAGGTTATACAAATTTCCATAAATAATATGATTTAGTGAAAGGTGTAAACTTTTAAAGGTACTAAAACTAAAAATTATTTAATTACTTTGAATATCATACATTTGAATTAAAAATTAGTCTGAAAACAAAAATTTATAAAATAAATTAAAATAAAAATCTTTTTACGAAATGTGACAAATTTAACAAAATGTAAACAAAATTTGGACTGGCACCAAATGCACTATAATATTATGATAAGAGAATTTTTACATAATATAATACTTGTATGTCTGTTATTAGTTTTTTTTTCCTATTATTATAATTAAATTTTTCAATTAAATAATTATTTTTCATTTAAAATTTATAAAAATAAATATCATAATTAAATATTTATCTTTTTAATTTTTATTATAATTATTATTTTTTTATTTTTTAAATAAGCACAGTATACACAAATAATATAGTAAAAAAAAATACAGTACTGGAGAAATAAAAAAAAATGCATATCATTTTATTACTATTATTTTATTATAAAATATTTTATATTTTTTTTTTTACTTGTTAATCTCTAAAAATTTATCACTCTAAAATGCATTAGGTAAATAATATTATGTTGCCGCAAGGTTTCTTACTGGAGTTTTCGCTTGTTAAAATGCTTCGTATTTACCTACTACATAAGCTACTGTTGGTTTGTAGCAAAATGTTAGCTGCTGCAGGAAGCTAAAACTTATGCTACCTATGCGGAACAAAAATTTCAAACTTACAGTAAACTGAAGCAAATAGCCTACCTATGAAACTTGCAGGCGTATTCGCTATAGGGTGTTTTCATTTCATTCATGTTAAAGTGGACGTCATAAGTGAGTACTAAATAGGCCGGTATAGGAAAATGGCACATTTTGCCAGTTTAAAAATACTTCGCAATTTGTTTGAGAGCATTGATGCTGTTAACAGGTTGAATTAGTACCTCAAGTATGCAAGAAAAATAATAATGACCAAAAAATAGTTCATTTTCCAAAGAAAATAACCCAAAACTACGTTTGTGCTATGCCTAGCAATGTTATTTATTGCTCAAGAAGAGCATCGAACAGCACTCAGAATGACGTCATGCGTACATACCCTATTTGAAGACAATTGTGTTTTTTACTTTATATTTTGTATTTAATAATAACATTTTAATTGTTTCAGTAATATGTTGCCTTATTTCCTTCATGCAAATAAGTGCAGGTAATACAAATACTCCGCAAGTTCAAGTACAACAATCAAGTAGTGAGTCAGAGAATCTAAAAAATATTGTTTCAAGAAGTGGAGAATTTAGTAATAATTTTGTAAAGGTAAGTTATATAGCGGTGTCATTTATACGTGTTGGAATTTAATAATTAATAAAACATATAGGGTGATTATAACAATATCAAAGTAGAACACTAAATAACATGAGCAGGTATGGGAAATTTTGACACATTTTGCCAGTTTATAAATATTTTTGAGAGCATTCAGAATGAATTAGGTTTTCAATTATGCAAAAAAAGTTTATTTCCCAAAGAAACAAAAAAGAAACACATTTGTCCTATACTGAGCGATGTTATTCATTGCTCCAGCATGGCGTCGAAGCGCACTTATATGACTTCATGTGGATACACTATATTGGATTTGACATTTTAAACGTTTGTGCCTCCTTTTTAATTTTACGTAAAAAAATTTTCCTTAGTTTTTAGTAGCAATTATCATGCAATCATATACTTTGAATTATTATTTTTTTATACATGAATGTTAATTTTTGATTGGTTTAGCAAAATCGAATATATATAATATATTGATAATTTTTTAATCAATTCATTTCAAAGGTTAAGTTCTAAGGTTATATTACAAAATATGATAAACAAATTTTGGGTTCAAAAATCAAATTTAATTATAAAATGTTAAAAATTAATGACAAAAAAAAAAAAAAAAAAAAAAAAAAAAAAACACTGAAGAAAAACAGTGAAGAAAAACAAAAAGGATTTATTATTTAAAGAAAAAAAAAAACAATTTTGAAACTCTTTACGTTACAAAAATCATTATCAATACAATTTTTATTTTGATAATCCCATTTCATTGATAGTGATCAAAAACCTAAAAAATTAGTTTCTTACTAACAACTCGTTTTTTTTTTTTTTTTTTTTTTTTTTTTTTATTAAATGTTTTTTAATCCCAAAATTATTGACATGTGATCCAAAAGCCAACTGTAAAAGTTCAATGACATGATATTTTTTACTGTAGAGCGTTAAATATAAAAATATATTTGTTTATCATAAAAAAAATAATAATAATAATATTTGCGCTTTTACTTATTATAAGTATCGCTTTAAGGGTTGTGTATAGATGGCTTATATCTCAAAATTTAAAAAGAAAACTTTATGATGCATGTGAAAGCTAATTGTAACAGCTGCCTATGATAAAATTTTCAGAACCCTTGACCATCAGATAAGAGAGAAAATAATTACTGAAATTAACATGGGCTCTTACGGGACTAAAACTTCAAAAAAATCATAATTTCTTATTTTTCTGTCTATACCATTTTTTAGTCAAATCCCGCAGTACCTAATTTACCGCCTTAACGTAAGGTATAAAAGTATAATATTCACAGCATATATGAACCAACATTAAAAAGCAGTGGTTCTTACCGGCTTATAAATATAAAATGAAAGTGTCCCCATTACCTTCAGTTAAAAGAATAGGTATAGGCAAATTATAGGAAGTGATCTAAAGACGTTTAATTTAATGTAGAGGGGTGACCAACTTGCTGGGAAACTTTATTTTCACAACAATTATTTCTAATATTATTTATATATACAAAACAAATACATATACTGTATGTACTATAATTTTCAAATACAACATTTAATGGATTTATTTATTAAATTATTATTTATATATATATATATATATATATGTTATGAAAAAGAGATTTGATAGTATTGTTAATTATGAAAAAGTTTATGATTGGCACTAAAATGTGCTTTTTCACATTTACAAGTCATCTTTAAAGGGGAATAACGTAAATATTTGATTGTATTTGCATGTCTTTGACATAACTAAACTATTAAGTAACATTTCATCTTCACTTCGTATTAATTTTATATTTCACGTCCGCTTAGTTTGTGAGATATCAAACTATCATCTACTCCCTTATTGAAAGATTGAAACTATCAGTAATTATTGTTTTATTTATAGACAATCTTAGAGGAACAACAAAACAACTATGTGAGCTCGCCTCTCAGTGTTTGGTTTGGATTGTCGATGGCTTATATGGGAGCGACAGGACGAACTGCAGACACACTAAGACAAAAACTGAACTTACCTCCAGGTTTAACTGAGACTCAAGAGGGACTAAACGAACTTTTGCTCAATCTAAAGGTAAACCATCAGTTTGACAATAATTTTTAAGATGGAATAATTAAAAAAAAAAAAAAAAAAAAAAAAAAAAAAAAAAAAAAATGTAAGCTGCATTTATGTCATAAATTTTGCTACTTCCAAATTGCAGAACGGTCGTATTATACGAGTATAATAATGTATAATTATGATTTATTTTAAAATATATATATAATATTAATTTTTTTAATAAAAGTTGCTGAAATTCAGCTAGCATAAAAATGTATCTATATAGTGGGTAATGCCCGTGAGTGTAACAATTTTACTTTACTTTTGAGTCCGAAAGAGAGTGAGAGAGAGAGATATATAATATACATTTCTTCAATATATTTTTATACTTATTCTCAGAAACGTGTTTTTTTTTTTTTTTTTCTTTTAATTTCACTTTTTTTCTTGCATATTTATATCAAAATGTAGTACTAGAATTCCAAGAATGAATTGCGTGCTCCAAATGCTAAGTAACAATATGTATTTTGGACAAATCACAAAAATAGCAACAAAATATATTTATCATTAACATGATCAATGAGAAATGTTATACTATGTATATTTATTTTTACAATTACATTGAAAAGCAGATTAATAATGCTATAATTTTGCAGGTAAAAACTGAAGAACTTGATATGAAGATAGTCAATAAATTGTACATCAATCGAGGATCCAGTCTGAATCAAAGTTTCAAGCAAATTCTAAACAGTACGTTTAATACTATACCAGAACAAGTGGATTTTACTCATCCTAGACTTCCCAGCCAAATCAACAGCTTTTTCGCTGATTCAACAAATCGTAAAATTGAAGAAATATTACCGAACCGTAAGAAAATAATTTTTTATGTGATTGTGTATTTACTTACTTATACTTACTTACTTACTTACTTACTTACTTACTTACTTACTTACTTACTTACTTACTTACTTACTTACTTACTTACTTACTTACTTACTTACTTACTTACTTACTTACTTACTTACTTACTTACTTACTTACTTACTTACTTACTTACTTACTTACTTTCTTACTTTCGTATTTATTTATTAAATTTATTTTTCTCTAATTGATTTATAGGTAATGCCTTTGAACTTTTAACTAAAATGGTACTTTTAAGTGGAGCCACTATGAAGTCGTCGTGGGACTCTCCTTTTATCAAGGCTAATACTAAGGAATTGGAATTCCACGTAAATGCTCAAGAAAAATTCAAAGTACTCACCATGAAAAAAGAATTTAATGCAAAATATGTTTCCAATTCAGATTTAGGAGCTTCTATTGTGGAGATCCCTTATAAGGTAATATCTATTGAAGTTTCTAGATTGTAGGGGAAAAAAAGCGTAAAGTTTGTTACTATTTTTTATTAGTTCAAATGAAAATTTTATTTTTCACAAACTGAAATTTATCTAATTAATTAAATTTTATCTATAAAACTGCATTTTACCTGGATATGTTTTCATATGTTATCCTATTAGAATAAATACACAAATTTGGCATTAAAAATATCAATAATATTAAAAACATTTTAAGATTTTACTTTACTATCGCCATTTCTTAAGCACAGAAGTAAAAATAAAAGGGTACCTTTTCATCTTTTATCTAATTTTGGCCTATTTATTTACGATTTTTGAACGGTTTAGTTTTGTTTTAAATTCAGTCTGTAGAATACTGGCATATAAAAGTTTCATTCAAAGAGATCCTCATTGATAAATCACAAGACAGAACCTTCATACACATACTCATATTATATCTCACAAACTAGGGAAAAAACTTGTAAAGTTGGCAACCTAATTTACAGACTTGGATTACATGACACCATGAATTCCAAATATTGTCCAGTTTACAAATTTATAACTCCAGTTTGTGAAGGTAAAAAAGGGTTATTGTTATTAATATGTGGTAGTTTTTTTATTTTTTTTTTAAAATATTTATTGATCCCCGCAGTTCATAGTAACTTTTGTGCAGTGCATGGTATACAATAAGCACTGGTCTTGTCAAACATAAATTAAAAATTTAAACTATAATAGTCAATACTTATTAATACAATAACAATAAAAAATTCAATCAAATATAAAATATATAAATCTGATTAAAAAATAATAAGAAAAAAAAATGAAAATAATAAGCAAAAGCACATCATGTTTTAATGACATTTAAATCCACAATTCAGTGAAAATTTACTATTACTATATTAAGCTAAATTAGAGTGGGAAGTGTACATTAAAACATCAATATCATCAGTTATACTATTATTATAATGAACCAATTTTGTAGTTTTTGTTGTTTCGTTTTTTTTTTTTTTTTTTTTTTTTATGTATTATTATTATTATTTATTTATTTATTTATTTTGCATTATCTCTTTGTTTTTCAATGAGTACAAAATCCCTTTAACTTTTAAGAACAATAATATTTCTTTCTTAATAGGGTAAAAGGACCAGTTTATTAATAGTTGTACCAACACTTCAAACAGGACTACCTGAAGTGGAAAGTAAAATAAAATTGTTGGACATCAATAACTTGATGAAAAACGCCAGTAACCGTGACGTCAGATTGTTCTTGCCTAGGTTTAAAATTGTATCTGCTTTGGAATTAAAACCTGCAATTACAAAAGTAAGTAATCTTTATTATGTTTATAACATTTTACATCTAATGTCACATTTTTAAATGTGGTTCATATTTAATGCTGTCAAATATGCAATCCATTTAAAGGCGTAGAACACCTTGCCTAATATCCTAATATACCTAAATACAACGTTAATTTGACCGGAGTCATTAATTTCTATTTCATTTTCCATTTACAAAATGACAGCTGCGGGTTTGTGACGTCACAGCTCGCCTGTTTCCGTGCGCGTGGACTAGTAAGCTGTGACGTCACAAACCCGCAGCTGTCATTTTGTAAATGAAAAATAAAATAGAAATCAATGACTCCGGCCAAATTAACGTTGTATTTAGGTATGTTAGGATATTAGGCAAGTTTTTTGTTCAAGGTGTTCTACGCCTTTAACAATTGAAGATTTTTTTAATCTTTTTTTCAATTTTTTTTTTTTTTTTTAACAATTGTTAATAATTGAGCTAGGTCAGCTATGGTACGCAAACTTCATACATTTGTTATATTTTTTGCCAATATATCTTCTAAATATAAGTTTAGTGTCAGAAATAAAATACTTACCCGCCTTTTTTTTCCAGATGGGCATGAACGATATTTTCATCGAGCGAGCTGAGTTCAGAAACATTACACAGTTCCAGTTATTAAAATTCAATAAAATTTTACAAAAAAGTGTAATTCAAGTACAAGAAGAAGGCAGTGGACCATTTGAAAACACAGGTTAATAAATCTTATAATATATGTAATAAAATAATTGCTATCCATAATAATGCATCAGTTTAAGTATTTTCCCTTGTAAGGGACAAGACAATAAAATAATAAATACAAAATAATTATAATATGCAATATGTATAAATAAATGTTTAGTTAGTGGAAAGGGTGCAAAAATGGGTTTTTCAAAATGAATAATAAATTTGACAAGATATAAATTATAATAAAACTTTGCCCTACAAATCATAATAATTTCATTTTTAAAGTGACTATAAACAAAATATTTCATTACAGGGACAAATAATGCTGTAGCTAACAATACTCCACCAAACACACCAAATTATATCGAAGTTCGTGCTGATCATCCTTTCTTATTCTACGTACTTCATCGTATTTCAAGTGATAACAATGCTGGGGATAAGAAATCTGTGGTTCTATTTAATGGACGTGTCAAAGAACCTCGTCTTTAGTTTTAGTTAATTCAGCTATATATACATCATTGAGCAGTGCAATTTGTAATTGTATTTATCAAGCAATCTGACGATAAATTATTTGAAAATGTTCACTCACTGCAATTGTTAACTATATCAATGTCACGGGAAAACAATAAAGAAATGATTCTAATATTTTATTTTTTTTTCCTTATATTACACAAACATAAAACATATTTCTATTATTGTAAAGTTTGTCAAGCGCAGTTGATGGAAAATGCATTTTTATTACGTCATAAATTGCAAATACGTATATTTTAGTACAAACTTCCCGTGATACAACTTGCGTCACTAAATAAAGTAATAATATTAAACAGATATATCATTGTATAAAATTTTCGTATTCTAAAAGAACTTTTTTTTTTTTTTCTAAGTTCCTTAAATTTTTCAGATTTTTTTGAAGCTCTTTTTTTATGGAAAGTTGGAAATTAAAATTGCCAATATGATAGTGTTGGTAAAAAGAGAGTGTAAAACATCCATATTTTCATATAATAGTACAGTAAAAATAAAAAAATAATAAACAATTGTTTTAAATTAAGAAAAAAGTAGTCTATTTTATAAATATGCAATCAATAATTTTAGCCAAGGGACTAACTGGTAATTTTAAGAATTTTAAATGGTCATCAATAGTTTTTAAACAAAAAATAAACCAATTTCCCAAAGAAAATTGCCTTAAATAAAGTTTGTTCTATGCTGAGCAGAGTGAGCAATGTTATTCACTACTCCAATATGGCCTCCAAGCGCATTAAATATGATGTCATGTGGATACACCCTATAGATATACACTACCAATGGGTAGTGCACAAAAAGTCTACAAAAATGTTCGTAAAAAAAAAAAAAAAAAAAAAAAAAAAAAAAAAAATCTAGCATATAGCATTGAGGAAAAAAACTGCACAAAAGGAAAAATATTTTAAATGACGTATATTCGACTTACTTTTACACATTTTAAGTTGAAAATTTTTTATTTATATTTTTATTCCAAGTAACAACCATTTTTTAATTTCAAACATAATATTTTCTATTTAATTTTATCATAAAAAGCTTTTGTTTTTATATATGACGTAGGTGTTAATGATTTTGTAAATATCCTTAAATATACGTACGAGACCTTGTCAGTTCATCTATAGCTGCTGAGTAAGACACTTCTTATACTTTTCAATAGTCGGTATATATTGTTTATGTAAATAATTTCTTGTTATTTAAGCTCTAAAATATTTAAGTCTTGTTATATTACCATGGATATACGAATATATTTTTCAGGTAAGATCTTTATAATAATTTATTCATTAAGTTCATTATTATATATTTTAATTGAAGTGTAAAGAAATATAGTAAAGAACTGCCACAGGTGATATAAATATGTTATCAATGGAGGTTATCGGTGTAAGAAATTCCTAAAACATTTCTATGACTTAAAATACGTAAAAGTATGTCTAGTATTTCTCATTTAAATTTCTCCGAAATCCGTGGAGTAGTTTTTTCAAAAATTGGAAAAAATACAAAAAAAAAAAAAAAAAGAAAGAAAGAAAGAAAGAAAAAAAGTGTTTTTCCCCATAAGCGTAATGTTAAATTAGGGGACCCTTAGCTTTCCCCGCCTTCCCGCGCGCTAAACCGATAAGCTCAATTATATAAATGATTTTACTCATTTCTCACAAATATTATATTTATGTATTAAAAACTATTTTCAGAATATATATTACTGTGATTTTTCTTTGATAATTATGCATAATATAATTAGATGCAATGAAGAAATGCTCTGACTATTGCATATTGTTTAAAGAAAGTCACAGGATCATGTAAGTGGGTTTGTACCTATTTTTGACCTCTAATAAATAACATTTATTATTATTATTATTATTTGTTAAATGGGTAAGTTACCAGCTAATATCTGACAAATCAAGAAAATCAGGGTGTATAAAATTAAAGTAAAGATTAAAAAAAATGTTACTTTAAAGATTATTTATATCAAATATGCAAATACGATCAGACATTTAAGTTATTCTATACTTTAAAGATAACGTGTAAAGACCATTATTCTAATTTTAGCGCAAAAGTTTTAAGGCTGGAAGTTAGCTACTGTGGGTTTTGACTTGACTGAAAAGTTATAAAGAAAAGTATAAATTTTGCAAATATAAATGATAAATTAAGATAGGGTATCTCTAAAAACTTAAAAACATTATGGGGACAACATACAAGGGTAACTTTTTTTTTTTTTTTTTTTTTAATTTCTAGTTCTAGTCCCATATGTTAATTTCAATAGTTCTTCTCTCTTGCACAATTTTTTTTCCATAAATTTCATAATTTCCAATATAATTTTACTTTAGATATTTTATTATTATTATTACAAAAATCCTTATTGCACTATTCTAATGATATCAAAAAAATTTAACTACATTTTTCAACAATACATAATTTTTAACAACTTTTAAAATAATTGGTATGAAATCAAAAAAAGGTTATCTATTTCATAGTAATGCTGTTCGTAAACCTTGTTCTCTTGCACCAAAAAAATACGCATTCCATTTGAATAGCCGCAAAGGCGATCGTCATTTTAGGAGCAGAGAACAGGGTTTACGAACAGCATTCCTCTCCTGATTTCTTGTATTAGATTTTGGTAATTACTAATCACACTTTATTTTTATTCCTAGTATTATATTGATGAAAATCACTTTTAAGGGTATAGAGTTCTGGTTGCAATCTTTTATAGGGTATATGCGCATGACTTCATTCTGAATGCTTTTCGATGCTTTTTTTGAGCAATAAATAACATTGCTCGATATAGGACAAACGTAGTTTTTGGCTATTTTCTTTGGACAACTAGATTTTTTTTTGTTATTATTATATTTCTTACATAATTGAAAACACTAATTGAACCTGTTAACAGCATCAATGCTCTAAAAAAAAATTGCAAAGTATTTTTAAACTGTTAAAATGAGTCATTTTCCTATACGGGCCCATGTTATTTAGCGCTCACTTATGGCGTCGACTTTAACATGAATAAAAACTACCCTATATACATAATATTATGCACTGTTTCAGTATTTTGCTGCATTCTCTCGTTCCAAGTAAGCAAAGCCCAGAACTACATTGACATCTATAATTATAATTACGTAAAAGAAGTAACTACTACAAAATCAGAAATTCTTGAAAATATTATTTTAAGAAATGGTGGATTTAGCACTAATTATGTAAAGGTAAAGATAATAATATAATTTTTTTTTTTTTATTATTATTTATATTTTTAAGTTTTAATTTAGTTCATTTAGCATATTACAAATACAATAATAAGGATTTAAATTGTACTAATTATAAATAAATATTTTTGAAACTTACAAAACCCGGCACGGATAGAAATTAATACTATAAAGCAGGGGCCGGAACCGCCTCTAATATTTGCGGTTCTGAGACATGCGGTTCTTAAGAACCGGTTCTGGAAAAGTGGTTCTCATTGGGCGGTACTTTGGAACCGGTTCTGAAAAAGGCGGTTCCTAAGAACCGGTTCTCAAAAGGTGGTTCTTAAGAACCAGTTCCCGTTTCCTCGTTTTTTGTCAGTGGAAGCAAAAGGTCTATCACGTTCCCGAATGTATGGAGATGGCACTCCAGATAGACCTTTTGCTTTCACTGACAAAAAAACGAAATAGGCCTTTTGCTTCCCCTGACAAAATACGAGATAGACCTTTTTTTTCGCAACAAGATCGATATGGACCTTGGCCTGTAACTAGTTTTGTTCCGATACTGAAATAATGTTCCTTTACATTTTGTGAGGCTACAACAAAAAGGGCTAAAAGAAATAATATATATATATATATATATATATATATATATATATTTTAATTATATTAATTATTGTTATTATTTTTTAAAGTTTACTATTATTTTTAGAAAGACTGAAACATTATTATTGAATAATTGTTATTTCTCTTTCAAACAACTAGAAAATATAAACATTTAATAGTTTTTTTTTTTTTTTTTGAAGTTTACGATTACTTTTAGAAAGCCCGAATGATAATTGTTAATTTTTTTTTCTCTTTTGCTCGACTAGGAAAAATGTGAAATTAAAATCACCAAATTTTTTTGCAGGCAATTAGCAGTGAGAACCAGCATAACTATGTAAGTTCTCCAATTAGCGCCTGGTTAGCATTATCCATGGCATATATAGGAGCAAACGGACTAACTGCAACTATCATGAGGGAAAGTCTAAATCTACCTCTATCAGAAAATGAGACTCTTCTAGGTTTAAAAGAACTGATTGAAAATTTAAATGTAAGTATCAACAAAAATACAGATGCAAATTTATTTAATTCACTCAAAAAATAAAAAAATGCATTACTTCAGTTGTGAATCCTAACTTATTTGAGATAAACACTTTTGAGTTATTATGAGCAGCTAAAATAATGCATTTTAGCAAGTTATTAAAAAAACTATTTGAAGTTGCTTTCAGCTACTTTAGGTTTAATTAACTATTGTTAATAATTTACTAAAATGCATTATATTTTAGCTGCTTATAATAATTCAAAAGTGTTTATCTCAAATCAGTTAGAATTCGTAGATGAAGTATTTTGAGTGTTGTAAACACTGATTTTTTTATTAATCACTTAGGATTGTTTACCATAAAATGTATTTTCATGAATGTAAACGAATATTGATTGGATTCATCTGCAAATTTGATAAGATACGCATGGAGCATTAATTGCAATTAATTCAATAAAAGATAAGAATGGCATTTTTACTGTTGGATTAAAACATGTAAAATATGTCTTGTATGTCTCATTTAATTATTTCTGACCTCGCTGCAGAAAAATAGGCTAAATATGTATTCATTTTTAACAATGCTCTTGATAAATATATCATCTGATTTGATTTATAATACAGTATAATAACTAATAACGCTTGACTTTGAAATTCAAAATAAATTATTTCATTTCTTTCTCCTACAATCAATATAAAAAAAATTAGGCCTCTCCTTAAAAGTCAACATTTACAAATAAACAACAACAACAACGTAAACATGTGACATTGTCTATAACACACATTTATAGACAAACAAGAATGATCTGAATCTCTCTCTCTCTCTCTCTCTCTCTGTATTTATGAACAAAGCTAAATATTTATCCTATTATTTATGAATTATTATCTAACTATTATTTATTATATTTAGAAGAGCAGAGTGAGTGAGTTAGTTTCATTACAATAATAATAATTAATAAAGTTATTTCATTAATATCAACAATATAATATACTGATGTGATGACATTCTGCTGCTACAGCTCTTCCCACAAAAACTGCTTCATTCATCCATGCAAAAGTATGCACTTACATATCAGTTTTTGTGAAAAGAGGTGTCCATATCCAGGTTTTCTGTATTCTTAACCAAATTTCCTAAATTTACAGACAAATATAGAAGAAGGAATGAAAATTATAAATAAATTATACGTAAAGCAGGGCTCTAATCTTAAAGAACAGTATAAACAAGTTTTACATAATACATTTAAAGTTAATGCAGAAGAAAGAGATTTCAAAGACCCTAACCTACCTAGTGAAATTAATAACTTTGTTGCAGAGGCTACCAATCAAAAAATTGATAATATTTTTCCTCGATGTAAGTTTATTTTTACTTCAAAATATTTTATCTATTGAATGAATGAATGAATGAATGAATGAATGAATGAATGAATGAATGAATGAATGAATGAATGAATGAATGAATGAATGAATGAATGAATGAATGAATGAATGAATGAATGAATGAATGAATGAATGAATGAATGAATGAATGAATGAATGAATGAATGAATGAATGAATGAATGAATGAATGAATGAATGAATGAATGAATGAATGAATGAATGAATGAATGAATGAATGAATGAATGAATGAATGAATGAATGAATGAATGAAATAAAAAGAATAGCAATATAGTTTTAATTTAGAAAGAATCAAAAATTAAAAAGTATGCTCGTCTTATAACTAGTTGGTAACCCGGCACTTGATACCATTATAAGAATTTTTCATAGGCCACAGAACTGAGAATGATTGATTGATTGATTGATTGATTGATTGATTGATTGATTGATTGATTGATTGATTGATTGATTGATTGATTGATTGATTGATTGATTGATTGATTGATTGATTGATTGATTGATTGACTTTATTACAACATGGAAACGTACTATAGACATTATGTTGAACATTGCAATCATGATATCATCAATTAAGGTAAAAGCACTTTCTAATGAATTTGTTTTAATTTACTGTACACAGACGGTGGATTTAATGCTATGACTGAAATGGTGCTCCTAAATGCTGTGTATTTTAAGGGACTATGGAAAATTCCCTTTAATAAAAACAAAACTAAAGTCCTACCATTTTATATGAATGGAGGTAAGGTAATTCAAGTACCAACAATGAATGTAGAATTTGGTGCTGATTATTCTTACAATTCAGAACTTCGTGCTGTCATGGTAGAAATTCCATACAAGGTATTTTACTGTGTACATAACTTACTGAAGGAATATTGTATTTTTTTTATTAGCTTTACTGATTTCAAGTGAAGATATCAAGTAAATAATTTAATATAATGTCTCTAATTATAAAAAAAAAAAACTTGATATTCCATAATATGTACATACATACACCTCTGGACAAAAGTTTAAGAACGGGGTTGCGGCTGCTGCAGCATTTTATCATAATAATAATAATAATATTGATTTATTGAGCAAGGAAATTTTACAGACAATATACAGTCAAGTTATTATGTGTGCTTTTGGTTTGCCTATATTGCCTATGAACACGTTTTCATGCTTTTTATCCAGAGCTGTACATTTCACTTCAATCAGATTATATTGTACGTCTTATATTACATTATACAAAATTCACATACGTCAATTTACGACCAATTTAATGCTCAGTAGGTTTTACCCATAATTAAAGCGTAAATTTAATAAGGAAATTTATATGTTATGACATTATGATAGCCTTGAGACCCTTGAGGGTCAAATTTGAGTTCATTTATCTTCTAAACTTATCTATTTAAATATATGTTATATTAATAATATTGAAACTGAAACTATACTAACAAGAATGAGTTCCTACACACCTACCTATATATATATATATATATATATATATATATATATATATATATATATATATATATATATATATATATATATATATATATATATATATATATATATATATATATATATATATATATATGGACGGGAAATTAATCCCAATATTACGAGACGAGAATTTTTATATGAATTAAACATTTAAGAAATTAATTCTAAAGCCTTACATCGTCTGAAATTATATATTTGGTATATAACACATCGAAAGCAACGTGAAAAAGTTCCCAAGCATGGCGAACTTTTTCACGTTGCTTTCGATGTGTTATATACCAAATATATAATTTCAGACGATGTAAGGCTTTAGAATTAATTTCTTAAATGTTTAATTCATATATATATATATATATATATATATATATATAAAAGAATGCTTATTAATTACAAATTATATTTACTTTAAATTTTCTACACAGGATAACACAACAAGTATGTTAATTGTTGTTCCAAATCGTCGCTATAATCTTTCAAAAATTGAACAACAAATTAGAGACAGAGATATCAACAATCTAATGAAAAATGCCAGCTACCATGATGTTAGACTTTATCTACCTAAATTTAGAGTTGAGTCTACTCTCAATCTAGAATCTACTATGTCACAAGTAGGTTATTAATATTACATCTACATTATTTGCAGCATATTTGAAATACTATAAGTTTTTCATTTTAAAGGCATGTTTTGTTTAAACCTGTAAATCAGAAGACTTTCATTTTAAAATAAATAAACAATGACGAAATACTATTTATGGACTTTTAATTAATTTCTTCTACTTTTAAAATAAACAAGCATATTATACTTATGTAATTCTATAATAACCTATTAATTGATTTGTTTTCTATTACAGATGGGTATGGATATTATTTTTTCTAATGAAGCTGATTTTGCAAACATTAGTGATCAGCCACTTAAAATCAACACAATTCGTCAGAAGGCTTTCGTTCAAATCGATGAAGAGAGTACCGAAGCAGCAGCTGTGACAGGTAAGTGTATTTGTTCGATCAATTAATTTAATATATTAAAGCCCTTGTCAACTTACTTTTTTATCATGTAGAATACTAGATGTATAATTACCATACCTTATTATCAATAAATTAGACATCAACTTGTGGATTTTGTATTTATGTTTATTTTGACAGTTATATCACGTATCTGACGTCATAACATACTGCTGCCAATCACAGTTACCGCTCTGTGGTCACGTGATAAATTTAAGCCACTCCCTCAAGTTCTTTACCCCTATCACGGCCCCATCAGTACAGACGTGTGACGTCAGATGCGTGAAATAACCGTTAAAATAAAAATAAATACAAAATCAATGTATTGGTGTCTAATTTATGGATAATAAGGTATGGTAACTATCAATCTTGGATTCTAAATGCTAAAAAAGTAAGTTGACAAGGGCTTTAAATTAAAGATAATACTAATAGAAAAATTACTGATTTATATTTATATTTTTCAATTAGTGATATACTACAGTAAATGTGACTATCTGAATTTCTAAAATATGACAAAAAACAAACAAATTAACAGAAACTTATTTATTATTCACTCGCCTCGCCTTTTAATAATTATAATAATTATTATTATTTTTAGTCAGTAAAAATGACGTGACAAAGAGATATTGATATATTAACTTTAATTTTGTTAATATATAACTATAACAATACTTTTTGCAATTAGATTAATCTATATTATAGAAATAACCAGTTAAACTTATAGGTAACTTTAAAGACGTCGTCTTATAGTATTACAAAACTGAACATAAATATGTTATGTTAGGTGAAAAATATAGAATATAATATAAACCAAGGTCCTTATAATAAAGAGGTTTAGCGCGGCACAAAATTCGCGCATTCGATTTTATTTTGCGATGGATTGTACTTTATTCTAAGCCAATACGATGTCGTTCACCAGCTACGTCACTGATAAATTGAACAAAGTTTCATGTAGTGATAGGACGTCTTTGGTGAGTTACTAAGCTGCGCGACCTTGGCCAAAACTTTTCCCGGAGCAACAAACCTCTTATATATGGACCTTGAATAAAACCAATAAAAAAAATATAAAATTTAATTTCAGATTCTGGTTTCCTTGATCTCTCTGCCCAATACACACCGAAGTACTCTGAGGTTCGTGCGAATCATCCATTCCTCTTCTACATTCTTCACCGAACAACTTTTGATAACTACAGTAACGATAGAAAAGCTGTTGTTCTTTTTAATGGACGTATTGAAAATCCTTTAAATCACGTTTCTAAATAATTATGATACAACAAATATTATCACACTAAAAAAAAAGCATTGAAAAGCTTGTACACAGTTTTGCTATGCTTTAAGTATTGTGTAATCAACGGTTATGACGTCACTAAACGTTGACAATCTAACGATAAAAGCGTAAATGAAGTCACAAGCGTTAGAATCAAAATGGAATAAACGTTAAACTTGGCCGTAACAAATTTACGATTTTTCTATTTAATCTCAACGCTTGTGACGTCATTAACGTTTTTATTGTTGAAATATCAACGTTTATAGTGACGTCATAACCCCGTTGATTCCACAATACTTCTGTACTACTACTTCAATACTACTGTATTCCTCAACTATATAATGCGCTACCAGGCTACCATCTAGTATTAATCAATGTGAATCATATTTATTATTTAAGAAATCATTATACAAAAATACCTACTTGAAAATATTTTTACAGTGTATCTGATTATTTAGCAGTTAATAATGCCAAATATAATTGATCTTAAATAGGACATAACTTGCTATAAATTTAATTGTATTTTGTTGTATTTATGTATATGATGTTTTTGACTTGACTTGTTCTAATCTGTAAAGACATGGAACATAATAAAATCATAAAATCTTATATCTTATACTTAAAGCATTGCAAAACTTTGTACAAGCTTTTCAACGGCTATTTTTTAGGGTGTAGGTGTATAGGATGGATGCATTATTATAAAAGTCGACGCCATATGTGACTACTAAATAAACCGCATAGAAAAGTGACACATTTTGACAGTTTAAAAAGACTTTAGGAATAAATTTTTTAAATCATTGATGATACAGGTTGAATTATATTTTCAAGTAGGCGAGAAAAATAAGCATAGTAAAAAAAATTAGTTAACACTCTAAAAAATGGTGCATTACTTTAGTTACGAATAGTAACTTATTTAAGATAATCACTTTTAATTTATTATGAGTAGCTAAAATAATGCATTTTAGCAAGTTATTAAAAATAGCTAATTTAAGTTGTTTTAAGTTTTTTTTAGTGTTTTAAGCTATTTTAAGTTAAAATAGCTATTTTTAGAAATTTGCTAAAATGCATTATTTCTGCTACTCATAATAACTTAAAAGTGTATATCTTAAATGAGTTAGTATTCGTAACTAAAGTAATGCACCAATATTAAGAGAGTGAAATAAAAAAAATTGAACTCTATGCTGTTGCTCCAGTATGGCCGTCGAAGCGCATTCAGTATGACGTCATCACCATGTACCCAATTACTTATTTAATATAATATATAGTGGCAAGCAGGGTAGCACTGACCACTGAACTTATAGATTAACGGCGTAGAACATGTTCAACTAAAAAAACTTGTCTAATATCCCGAATATCATTGTTCATTTGCCTGGAGTCATTGATTTCTAATTTATTTTCCATTCACAAAAACTGAAAAACGCAGATACGGACAACGACATCACAGCTCGAGCTCGCCTGGTCCACGCACGCGTAAAAAAAGGTAAGGGATGTGACGAAAGTTTCCCATTTGCCTTCTTGTGACAGGCATATAAATTAGAAATCAATGATTCCGGCCAAATCAATGTTGATATTCAGGTATGTTAGGATATAAGACAAGTTTTTGGTTCGACGTGTTCTATGCTTTTAATATTTTTTTTACAATTTGTAATACACTTTTGACTAACTTTACATAAACAGGACATGTCATTAATGGCAAGGGTCATTAAGCCACTATAGCAAAGGTCATTAGCTGATTACTAGTTTAAAGTTTTAGTATTTCCCAGTATAATAGGGTTTTACCCGAAGTCAACTTAATTTAACAAACTGATGTTAAATTGTATTTAGATTTTTAAAATTTCAATTAAAATAAAACTAACTCTAGCCAAAACGTGTCCTGATGATTGTAAAACTAAAAAATCATAACATAATCATTTTAATCATTATTTTTATCATGCGCACAGCGCACAGTAGTATTATAAAAGCTAGAAAAATAATGAAATATGTATGTTTTAGAATATTATTGTCTATTTATATATATACTCGACTCAAAAAACTTCAGACGATTTAAATCGGGCATGTCTAAAGTATCGCCCATTGTCACATTTGAGGAGAAGGGAATCGGCTGGGCGTTACCGTAAAAGGTCGAACGGCAGGTAACTCAGGTTTTTTGAGTCGAGCATATATATATATATATATATATATATATATATAGTCCGTGCCACCTAAGGATGTTCGCGATTAATCGAAATCGAGTCAATAGGCGCTCAAGCGCTCAAGGTCGCTAGGAGGTGGGGTAATGTTAACTAAATGGAGAGTTTTTAAATGCTCTCTAATTGGTCGCATCCTTAGGTGGCGCGGACGTTTATATATATATATATATATATATATATATATATATATATATATATATATATATATATATATATATATATATATATATATATATAATGGTATTTATATAATTTACCATTTTTTAATTATTTTGTAATGTAACTAAAAATAAAAATTATTCATACCTTTAATTATTTATTTATTTACGAATTAAAATTTTACACTACTTTACTATCAACGTTCTTCTTATCACTTTCAATCTTTAAAAAGCTTTAAAACAAACGATAAAATTGTACTTTTTGTTACTTTTTATTTGAAATGAGAAACTAACAAAATCTACCATAATAGTATAAGCTAAAATTTACTTACTATAAATATTTTTCACTTTATAATTGTTTTGGGAAAACTTGTTTTTATGAAAATATACGTGTGCGTGTGAGAGACGTTGAGAGAGAGAGAGAGAGAGAGAGAGAGAGTGAAATAAAGTGCTTCTCTGCGTGCTTCTCTGCGAGTATCCTTGAATACAGACGAGGCCGTGTCAGTCTTATACTGGATGTTAGCAAGCATGCTTCTTGCTTCTCAATAAAGAAACATATTATAATTTCCTTTGTTTACCTAATATAAGTAATATAACTTCTTGAGGACTATCGTTCTACTTTTGAAAAATGAAGATTCGAACCATTTTTTCAGGTATGTGATATGTAGTAATTTTTATTTAATTCATATAGTGGCTCGTACTGGCCATAATTTTGTGGCCCAGCAATCTATTACTGGCTCCCTTTCTTTTATCCTCTTTGACGTTATAGACCGGTTGCGCTCATATTTTAGAGCTGCCATTTCGTTGGTCAGCAGAATAACACAGGCCAGCATAGATTTTTTTTTATTTTTTTTTTAATAGCAAACTAAGTTTCAAACCTCAATCTAAGCCTTATTTCTAGGTCCTAATAAGCTAGAAGTATATGAGAAAAATGCTCACATTTAAAATAAACTTTAATTTAATGAGAAATGAGGAAAAATAATGTTTCCCTTATGCTAGACAATGCATTTAACACCACAAAACATGGCAACAAATCGCAAGGATATATATATATATATATATATATATATATAAGAGCTTATGATGTAGTTATTTTATCCTTGGTCTTTTCTAATGGATATATTTTCTTCTGTAGTCAAAATGGACATACTGAACATTGTATAGGGTGTATGCGCATGACGTCATACTGAATGCACTTTAACACCATACTGGATTAGTAAACAACATTGCTCAGCATAGCAAAAAAATTATTTTGGTACTATTATATCTTTGGGAAATCGTTTTATTTCTTTGTTATTATTATTTTTTTTCACATACTTGAGAAATTCAACCTATTAACCAGCAATATAATGTTCTCAAAAATATTGCGTAGTATTTTTAGATTGTCAAAAATGAATCATTTTTCTATACGGGCTCTTGATATGGAGTGGTCCAACATGGCGTCAATTTTAACATGAATGCATACACTCTATACCATCAAATACGTTTCATATCTTTTATTACTATTATTATTCATGTAATATATACACCTTAAAGGCCTTGTCAACTTCATTTTTTTTTATCATTTAAGAATACTAGATGTATAGTTATCATACCTTCTTATCCATGAATTAGACACCAACTTGTTGATTTTGTATTTATTTTCATTTATTTTCAATTTGACATCTATTTCACGTATCTGACGTCACAATGTACCACCGCCAATCACAGTCACCGCTTTGGTCACGTGATAAATGTAAGTCCCTCCCTCAAGTTCTTTGACCCTATCACGACCACATCGGTACATTGTGACGTCAGATGCGTGAAATAACCGCTAAAATAAAAATAGATACAAAATCAACGTGTTGGTGTCTAATTCATGGATAATAATTAAGGTAATGGTAATTATCAATCTAGTATTCTCAACTATAAAAAAGAAAGTTGACAAGGGCTTTAAACATATTAATCATTTTACATTTTAAAGATTGCCATTCATTATTTTAATAATGTTCGCATCTTAATACATCGTTACTTTAACAAATGATAAACATTATACTTTCTGAAGTGGGAAAAAATTTTAACAGATAAAATTGCAAAACAACAACAATGTACAGCTCTGGCCAAAAGTTCCCGAACGATTTGCATAGGCAACCCGCAACCTCACTATGTTATCTTTATGAGAAAACGCAGCGGCCGCCGCTGCCCCGTTCGGGAACTTTTGGCCAGAGCTGTACATAGAAACAATATAAATATATAATGCTTATTTAAATTGTTTCAGTATTTTGCTGCGTTTTCTTAATCCAAGTAACCAGAGCAGACTATGATGATTATGATGAAGATCCAGTTACTCCTCCAGATACACCAAGTCTTGCAGAAGTTGTCTCAAAAAATGGACTATTTAGTAACAATTTTGTGAAGGTAATGAAAAGTATCCGTTTTTTTTTTTTTTTTTTTAATAATTTACTATAATGATTAGTTAAAAAAAAAATACTTTTTAATTAACTTATAAATATTATACAATAGGCAATAATTTTCAAATTCAAATTATTTATTTATTCAGCAACAGATCAAGTCCACAAACACTGAATACAATAAAGGTCAGAAGTCACAAACGTAAAACTTACATATACTATTAAACATAAATACTAAAAAATGTACATAGAAATTTAACATGCAAATATTATAATTTTGCAATTAAGTGAATAAATCATAATATCAGCCAATAGTGTAAGTGTATTAACTGAGAATATAAATAAATAAATCAATTAATCAGTCCATGAATTATTGAATTAGTTATCAATCAATCAATGAGTGAATCTATCAATAACAATAGAAATTGCGTAATATTTTCAAGCCAGCAATTTTTCCATACACATGCAGATAATTTATATAAAAACATATCATACATAGTAACTGACCCTAATGTGTAAATAGAATACCATATCTTTATCCTGTTATTGTATTGTGGGTACCCCCCCCCCCCCTACACACACACCACTTCTCTTACTTTATTTCCCTATATTATAAGAAGTTATAAAAACAATTATTATTAATATAATAATAATCATATAGTAAATCAATGCATTAAAATGAAACGTTTTTGTTGTTATTTTATGTTTAACAACAATAATATGTATATTTAACTCGCTCGTTCGAGAAGATTGAGTTACTACGGTGTCACTAAAGTGCGAATGTATAATTCACTCAGTATTTTGTATAAAATAAATCGTTACGTTTGTAGAAAATTTTATTATCCTTTGAAATACAAATCATATATCCAATATCGTATATAATCAAATATATTATATATATATATATATATATATATATATATATATATATATATATATATATCATAATTATTGTGTTTATGTTGTATGTTGTCTGTATGTTATTCTTTATTCTGTGTTTATTTCATTAATCTTTATCCTTTTTTTATTTAAAGTATAACAATTAAAAAAAAAAGACTGAATAATTGGAAGCTTGAGCGCTTATGGAGAGAGAGTTGCTTGATTGCACCATCTAACCTGCTTATATACTGTTAGATGTTTCCACGGTCTCTTATAAAACAAGACTGTCATGGCAAATGTTAAACTATGTATTTAGACTTTGGCAGGATCATGAGTGCGGTTTTCAATGTACGGTCATATTGCAATAAAAAAATGAAATTCTATTGGCATATGGGAATAACATGTATTTAGATATAGTTTTGCGTCAGCTGAAATCTCCATCTGATAGCATTGAATGGCGATAAGCCAATACAATTTCATTTTTTTAGTGCAATGACTGTACACGTCGAAAAGTACATTTTGTTTATAGCATGATTATGGTAAAGGGTAAAGGTGTAGCACAAATAAGAAGAAAAAATGAAGAAGAAAAAAAGGGGGGAGAACCCCCCCCCCCCCCAAAAAAAAAAACAAAAAAATAAATAGATAGGGGCAATGCTCCTTATCCTAAACCGTCTATGATTATAGTTAATGTACAGTGCTGGCCAAAAGTTTGAGAACCATTTGTGGAGGCAACCCGCAACCACTCTATGATATCTTTATGAGAAAAAGCTGCGGCCGCCACTGCCCCGTTCTTAAACTTTTGACCAGAGCTGTACATACTACGACCGTTAGTAAAATGTTAAAGTATAAATTTTTAACTCTAGATTATTGCAAATAACAACTTTTTTTTTTTTTTTTTTTTTTTTTTGCTACTTGTTTTTTACAAGATAACCGAGGTCAAAATGATTATAACAGTCTAATAATAAATAAAGTTAACTAAACGAGGAAAACTTTATACATCGAATAAGGCAATATGTTAATATTTATATACTCGATAGTATGCGAAAACGGAATGAAAAATCTATACTACAGTATAAAACATTAATATGAAAGAAAATTAATAATACATATTATTATTATTGTTTCATATATATATAATAAGCTATCAACGATATTATATTAGTTGGTTCTGCACTCTACGCGCAAATATTGAGCTTTGAAATCATCAGCTTCTTCATTTGTTAGGAACACCTCATCATGCATGACGTCACTACCTATTTACGACGTTTATTTTTTATGTATGGCTATTTTTTTTATCTCTTCGATTAAACATTTAGACCTACAAAAAAAATTCATAATTTTTTAATTTTTTTTTTTATTTTAGCAACCAATTAATTGAATCAATGTTAAAGTTCTTCACTCTACTTTGCAGAAGCTATAATATTGTATTGCATCAACGATATTTTATGCAGAGGCAAACATGTAAATACTCGTACATACGTCTCATTCATTTTTTTACGAAGTAGTCCCACGTCCTCCAAATTCCGTGGCAAACATCAAACATTATATTATTATTTTAAGTTATTTAAAAAAAATTGTACATGATTTACATATGGCCCTGATGTTACCTCTTTCCTTTTTTTCTTATTTATTTATAAAATATTTTTTATTTACTCTAATATACCATGCAAATATTATTTCAAATTTCATATAATATTTTCATATTAAAAAAATTTTCTATGGTATTACTATATGTATATGTATATTATACTATAGTACCAATAAAAGCATAATGTAATATTTTTCTTACTTATAAGAAAAATAATAAAGAAGCTTTTCTTTTACTTACTTACATACGATTGTAATATATATTTTACCAATCAAATTTAGCGTGTGTTTTTCTTTATAAAAAGATTTACATACGTATTTAGCACCATAGTTTTTGAATAGCAAAATATACAACATTTATAGTTAGTATGTTATTGTAATAATGCCATATAACAACTGTTGATTGATTTTTGTACCTTGGTAGTTCCAATATAACGATTCAACTTTCTATTATTAAAGAAATAGACCAGAGAAAAACATGAGCATTTATATTACAAAACACTTGATGGGACTTAAATAAATAACATTAGATTGTCTCAAAACACAACTGAAGCTCCGTAGCAGTAATCAGAAATGTCAATTTATGCAACCCGCACAACATTTTTATACTAATTGTTGCATGTTTCTGACGTCATAAACATGAATAGTCACGCAAATTGTATACTTTACATTATTTTCACGTTCTATCGTGGGGCTACATTAACATTCTAGTAAAAAAAATTTAACACTTTTGAAGATCCCATTTCGTGTTTATTTATTAAAAAGCACATAAATTGTTTTAGGTCTATGGCTTAAACAGCTCAAAAATATTGCTAAATATTTTATAAATAATTGTTTTGTTTTTTCCAGGCACTTAGCAGTGGGCATCGGAATAACTATGTAAGTTCTCCACTAAGCGCATGGCTAGCATTGTCCATGGCATACATGGGAGCAAGCGGACAAACTGCGATCACCATGAGAGAGAAACTAAATCTCCCTGAAGCGATAAATGTGACTCAACAAGGATTTAAAGATTTGATGGAGAACTTAAATGTAAGTTAATATCAATGGATATACGTATTAAATATACAAGTTTCTTATCATTTTTTTTTTTTTTTTAATGATTGTAGTCCAAATTTTGGAACACAACAATGCAAGCATAAATGTATAAAGTTGATATATTAAAGAGCCTCACTCGTTTCACATTGTAGAAGATAAGGACTGCTTATGTTTACTCAATATGCGGAAAAGGATGTGCCAGAAAAGGAAACCACGTGACGGTAAAAGTGGGAGGTAGCTCAGGCCTAGCTTGCTGCTGGCACCAACTTTTCTCCCATTTTTACCGTCACGTGGTTTCCTCTTCCGGCTACTTCCTTTTCCGCATTTTGAGTAAACATAAGCAGTCAGGGACTCAACTCAGTTTAAAAAGTAACCGGAAGTTGACTAGTAGTTCAGGTAGCGGAATAGGGGTATAGAATGACTATTACCATTAATTGTAGGGTGCTTATGTAAACATCTTTAAAAAAAAAACGGAAAAGGAAGTGCCGGAAACGTCATTTTTTTTCTTTTTATATGTATGTACACTCACATTTTAAACCCAATAAAGAATTCAATTATTATTATTATTACAATTATAAACGGATATCACGTGATGGTAAAAGTGGCCGCTTAAGCTAAAAAGCGGAAAAGGAAGTGGCGGAAAAGGAAACCACGGGATGTAAAAAGTGGGAAGAGCTCAGGCCTAGCTTGCTGCTAGCGCGAAGTTTTCTATCACTTTTACCGTCACGTGATTTCCACTTCTGGCACTTCCTTTTCCTGTTTTTATAGGTTTACATAATATGTCTTTACATTAGCATTCATAGTAAAATTTACTTTGGCTACAATAGTGGTGCTGGTGCCAAATATAACAGTGTTGTTTACAATTTGATTGTTGCGGAGAAAATTTTAACAGCATCCTTAAGGAAATGCTCAGGTATAGGGTTTATTATATAATATAGAATCTCATAATCACGTGGTAATATCTAGGCAACTTTTTTCCTCTTTGTTATTTTTATATAAAAACTACGTAAATTGAATAAAATGTTATTAAACATGTTAATACCAATAACTTATATACGATCTTTTTTTTTTTTTTTTTTTCTTTTTTTAATTTACAGGCAAAAATTGAGGATGTGGAACTAAAAATTGTTAATAAATTGTACGTTAAACAAGGATCTGGTCTTAAAGAACAGTTTAAACAAGTAATAAGAGATACATTTAAAGTTACTGCAGAGGAAAGAGATTTCCAAGATCCTAGCCTACCTACTGAAATAAATAACTTTGTTGCAGAGGCTACCAATCAAAAAATTAAAAATATTTTACCTCAAGGTAAGTTTTATTATATTATTGTATTTAAATGATTCTAACCAACATTATTTTTATAATTTGTAATATATGTACACTCTAAAAATAGGTGCATTAATTTAGTTACGAATACTAACTTATTTAAGATAATCACTTTTAAGTTATTATGAGTAGCTAAAATAATGCATTTTAGCAATAAAAATAGCTAATTTTAGTTTTTTCAAGTTGTTTCAAGTTTTTGAAAGCTATTTTAAGTTAAAATAGCTATTGTTAATAATTTTCTAAAATGCATTATTTTAGCTACTGATAATAACTTAAAAGTGATTATCTTAAATAAGTTGTTAGTATTCGTTAAGTAATGCACCATTTTTTTTGAGTGTATGATTTATATATGTTTATTTATGATCATATGAAAATTATTTACAAAGTAAACTTTTAAACTTAAAAGACATTCTTAGTATCCTAAAATACCTAAATATCAAAGTAAATTTGACCGGAGTCATTGATTTCAAATTTATTTTCCATTTACAAAATGTCAGATGCATGTTTATAACGTCACAGCTTACTAGTCCACGCGCGTGGAAACAGGCAAGTTGTGACGTCATAAATATGCAGGTGACATTTTATGAATGTAAAATAAATTAGAAATCAATGACTCCGGCCAAATAAACGTTGATATTTAGGTATGTTAGGATACTAGACATGTTTTTTGTTCAAAGTGTTCTATGCCTTTAACATACATTTAAATGAATTATTCAACTACAAATTCTAATAATATTATTTCTTTAATTTTCTCAGGCAATGCATTTGATTCCTCAACCAAAATGGTGCTTCTGAATGCTGTGTATTTTAAGGGACTTTGGGACACAGCTTTTGACAAAAGTCATACTGTTTCTCGAAATTTTTTAACTAATGGATATGAAAACTCTGTTCCAACAATGATGAAAGAGTTTAAAACTCAATACGCTTCTAATTCAGAACTAGGTGCTCTCTTGGTGGAGATTCCATATAAGGTAAAATAAGATACAATTACAATATTATAGTTATTACTGTAGTCCTTGAAAAAAAAAATTATAATGTTTCGATTTTTTTTTTTTTTTTTTTTTTTTTAAAGTTCGAGAATCATTGGAAGATCATGATTTAAGATATAATGTACAATAAAATTAGCACGATATTCAAAATTCCATTGTGATCCGATATTATGAGAGTTAAAGTTTACATAATAATTACTAATTAGCAATTTTTTTTTCTTCTTCTTCGAAATATATGTTTATATAATTATATTTATTATATTATTATTTTTAACTTAATTTGTTTACGTATTATTTTGTATTTTTTGTATTCTCTATTGATTTTGCTTTCTGTTATATTTATTCATTCTCCCATTTTTTTATATAATTTGTTTTTGCCCATTTGATACAAAACTAAATTGAAAAAAAAATTAAAGGGTAAGAAAATTTATTTTTCTACATTGAAAGAGAGAGGGAGAGAAAAAATACTTGTAACAAATGTACGATAATTCTTTTAAAAATGAATATTAAAACTCTATATAATAATAAAATAAATATTATTCATTATATTATTATAGTGAGGAAGACTGATAAATTTTAGAAGGTAATTTTATCGCATATTCTAAAAGCTGGCATTGTCTTTGAATCGATAGATACGCGATTTTGTAATTTTTTAGTCAATTAAGTATCATTTTTAATTAATTTTTGGAAGTGGCAAAATGACGTAACAGGCTGCAACTACTTCTTCCTATGCCCACATACATAAGTTGAAGCCTGTGACATCATTTCACGACTTTCAAAAATTAATTAAAAATATTTAATGAACTCAAAAATTAGAAATTGTTATTTGTCTCGATTTAGGACAATGTCTTCTTTTAGAATATGGTATAAAATGAGCACCTAAAATTTTTTTGTAGTCTTCCTCATTATATTACTTGAATAGATCTATGGCTTAATTACTTTAATTTTACTGCTTATATAGGGTAAAAAGACTAGCATGCTGGTTGTTGTACCACAAAGTCGCACTGCAACTAGTCTTGCAAACGTGGAGGAAAAGATCAGAGTAAGAGATATCAACAATTTAATGAAGACTTCCAAAAAGCGTGATATCAGACTTTATCTACCTAAGTTCAGAGTGGAATCTAGCCTCGATCTAGAATCTACGATGACACAAGTAAGTAACCCTAAACTTTTTTTGTTTAACACACACACACACACACACACACACACACACACACACATATATATATATATATATATATATATATATATATATATATATATATATATATATATATATATATATATATATTTATATGTATGTATGTATATTGATTGATTCAGGATAATCACATCCTTCAGAATAATATAAAATAAAACAAATATCTCGATCTACCTCATTGTAACATTATATTATAATATTGCAGATGGGATTGACTAATATTTTCGGCGACCAAGCTGATTTTTCAAAAATAAGTGATCAATCACTAAAGGTCAACACGATCCGTCAAAAGGCTTTCATTCAAGTCGATGAGGAGAGTACTGAGGCAGCTGCTGTGACAGGTAAGTGTATTTGTTTTATCAATACAAATAATAAAATTAATCAGTTGAAAAAAAAAATCTTTAAAATTGTCTATGGCTTAAAACACGTAAAAGAGTATGTCTAGTATTTCCCATTTAAATTTCTCTGGAAACAGTGGTGTAGTTTTCTTAAACATCTAAAAATATAAAGTGTTTTCCTCGTTAGCGTAACGTTAAAATAAGGGACCCTTAGCTTCCCTTGCGCGCTAAACCAATATACTCCAATAATCGATATTTAACGTATCATTAAATCTTTTATCCTTATTACGGTACTTAAAGCCTTTTTTTATCATTTAGAATACTAGATGTATAATTACCACACCTTATCTTTGATTTAGACACCAAACACGTTGATTTTGTATTTATTTACATTTTGACTGTTATATCACGTATCTTACGTCACAATGTACCGCCACCAATCACAGTCACCGCTATGCTCACGTTATAAATTTAAGCCCCTCCCTCAAGTTTTTTACACCTATCACTGCCCCATCGGTACATTGTGACGTCAGATGCGTGAAATAACCGTCAAAATGAAAATAAACACAAAATCAACGTGTTGGTGTCTAATTCATGAATAATATGGTATGGTAATTATCAATCTAGTATTCTAAATGATAAAAAATTAAGTTGACAAGGGCTTTAGTTAAAATTACAATACTTATTGAAATAAGGAGTAGAGTTTGTCTGGTTGAAACCATCCTGTTTCTAGTTTTGTTGGGATGCATTTTTCTTCAAATTGCGATAAAATACAATTACATAATTTAAAAATATATTCAAAGTCACTTTACTTTACCACTTTTTTTGTGTGACTACTTGTTTGAGTCGTTTATAAACTCCTCAACAGAGCAATATGTATATTTAATAAAAAAAAAGTTCTTTAAACACAATTTGATCTTATTCCTTCTTTAAAATGGATGGTAAATTATTATAACTGTATAGAGAACCACAGAAAGAACCCTTAATTATACATTTATGTTCTTTTATATAAACACTTCAAATTTTTGCTTAAAGGTATAGACCAGAAGAAAACATAAGCATTTTTTTTTTATATCACAAAACATTTAATGGGACTTACATAAGTAATATAAATCGGTTCAAGATCCGCCGTAGCAGTGATCAGAAAATTTCAAGCTATGCAACCTGCACAACAATTTTTTACTACTTTTTGCATGTTTCTGACGTCAGAAACATGGATAGTCACGCAAATTGCATACGTTACAGTATTTTCACGCTCTCTCGTGGGGCTACATTAACATTCTGGAAAAAAAATGTCATCAGTTTTATGAAGATCCCATTTCGTGTTTATTCATTAAAAAGCACATCATGTTGTTTTATGTGGTCTATGGCTTTCAGACCTTTCTTCTTTATTTCATGTTAATTCTATATTTCGTTCAGCTTGTCAGATATTACTGATATCAGCAAGTCACCTACCCCCTTAAAGGCGTAGAACACCTTGAACAAAAAAGTTGTGTAATATCCGAACAAACCTGAAAATCAACGTTGATTTAGCCGGAGTCATTGATGATTTCTTTATTTTTTTTTCCATTCACAAAATTGACGTCACAGCTCGCTTGTTTTACGCGCGCGTGGACCAGGCGAGCTGTGACGTCATTGACCGCTCTTGCTATTTTGTGAATGGAAAATAAATCAGCAATCCATGACTCCGGACAAATCAACGTTGATTTTCAGGTTTTTTAAGGATATTACACATTTTTTTTTTTGGTTCAATGTGTTCTATACGCCTTTAACACTTTTGATTTTAATTGCAGACCTTGGCTTCGTTGATCTTTCTGCACAAAACACACCACGTTTCATCGATGTACGTGTTGATCAACCCTTCCTCTTCTACATTCTACACCGAACATCTCCTGGTAGTTACAGTGCTGATAACAGAGCTGTAGTTCTCTTCAGTGGACGAGTCGCAAATCCTACAAATGAAAATTTCATCCCTCTTCGTCGCTATGGAGGGCATCATGATCGTGACCCATCAAGTCGCTACCCACAGTATGGTGAACGGCACTCACAACCTCGTAGAGATTTTTAAGGAAAAAAAAAAAACCTCCAAAATAATAGTAATATTCATACATACTAAGCTTTATACATTTTAATTCAAAATACATTTTTCTAACTATCCCAAAATTTAAAATTGACTTTTTCCTTTAATATTGTATTTAAATAACAATTTTATTTTATATATTTTTAACGATTTAACGACTAAAGTTTTTATTATTATTATTTTTTTCATATAATTTATCAATTATTACTATAAAAATTTTTGTGACTTGCTTGGTTTTGATACTTTTTAATTGTAGGTTATATAAGTTTTCTATTAAAATAGGGAATCACATTTAATAATATTATATTAGAAAAACTGCAACATTTTTCACCTATATTTTATTTTGTATATATTTTTTTTTTAAATAATAAATAACATTTTGATTTGGGAAATTATTCTTGTTTTTCTTTTTTTTTTTTTTTTATTCTCTGCTTCATTTCTTTTTATTTATTTCCTTACTTGTTATTTGTCTGTCTGTCTGTCTGTTTTTTTATTTTTATATATTTTTTTATTATTATTATCATTTTTTTATTTTTTTATTAAACACGACAAAAAAGTAGTAAGTAAAAATTATTAATTCAATAAAAATAATAATATTTACAGTATAATATATAAAAAAGTTTCAATTCTAGTACGTATTAAAAATTACAGCACTTTAATAGGATGTATGCATGTATTCATATAACAGCCAATGACATGTTGGGTCACTCAGTAACAATGAGCCAAATATAGGAAAGTGCCAGTTTAAAAATAGAAATATTTTTGAGAGCAATGTAATGCTTTTAACAGGTTTAATTAGGGTCTGCAAATATGCAAGAAAAATAATCAATACAAAAAAAAAAAAAAAAAAAAAAAAATTAACACACAATTTATAGACCGGTTGCACTCATATTTAAGAGCCGCCATTTTCCTGGTCAGGAATACATAGGCCAGCATAGGAAAAATGTCATTTTTTTAATAGCAAAAGAAGGTTCAAACCCCAATCAAAGACTTATTTCTAGCTTCTAATAAGCTCGAAGAATATGAGATAAATTCGTTCAGTTGACATAAACTCTTTTTATGTGAAAAATTAAGAGAAATGATGTTTCCCCTATGCTGGACAATGCATTGGGCACCACAAACATGGCGACAAAGCGCAAGGATGTGAAAGGGGTCTTCCAAAGCATAGCCTTATAGGTTGGTTCATTATGTTTTTCCACAATATCTTAGAAATTAAATTACTACTAAATTAATCATGAATTTATATTATATTTCAAAACAAATAAAAGTATTAAGGGGGTAGGTGACCGACTGATATCTCACAAACTAGGACGGTTGCGAATAATAATATTAACACAAAGTAAAGAAGAAAAGTTACTTAAAAATTTAGTTTTGTCAAACATGTGAAAACACGATCAAATATTTAAGTTATTGCACTTTAAAGATAACATGTAATTGTGGAAATTTAAATTTGAGCGGGAAATTTTAGTCAAATTAGAAACTTTGTTACAATTAAAAATATTATTAAAATTTTTTTGGGTATAAAAAAATACATATTAAATTTACTTGATTTTATTTGAAAATTATAGTGTTTGTTTTATTGGAATTAAATAATGTACAAAAAATATTTAGGAAAATATAGTTCTTCTTTTAGCGATTTCCGGTCCAAGTCGGTCCCCCGCCGCCTTAACACAAAAGCATGCAAAGTTATTTTCAAGTTACAGAGACATAATCATATAATGGAAGTAAAAATTAATAAATGTTTATAAATTATTAAAGAATTATTATTATTATCATTATTTTTTTCATATTAACTTTCATTTCGTTTTTATTTTTAAAAGTTTTTTCTAACTAATTTTCTAAAGCAAAAAGTTTGTCCTATGCTGACCAATATTATTCATTGCTCCATCAGTATAACGTCATACAAGCGCATTCAGTATGACGTCATACGCATACAATCAATCAAATTATCTCAATGCTATAAAAAATACTTCGTAATTGATCCTATAGATGTCTCTTTTAAACTTATAAACATAATTGAATTTATTCGTTTAAATTGGCGCTAAAAAAAAAAAGTTTATTATACAGTATAATTATATATTTTTTAGTGAGTGTGCGGATATGGGAGTATCCCTTGATCACTATACACTACGCATTTATATGAGTCAACGACTAAAAGGCTATATCAAGTCGTATCTTTTTGAATAACTCGTCATAAGGAAGCTGTGACTCTGTGTGTGATCAAAGTATATAATAATGAAGTTCGCCGTATTTCTTCTTTTTAGTATATTTTATCTAATTTCTGCTGTACCAGAAGATTTAACGTGTAATGGTGTTAATAAAAGAATGAAATATGAATTAAAAAATTGTAAAATGATAAATGGTAAAATTAATTGTAAAAGTTATATTGCAATCACACCTACTGTGGTAAGTATTTTGTTTTAATTGTATTTATAGAATTTATATAATGAGGAAAACTAAAAAAATTTAGATGGTATTTTTATTTCATATTTATTATCCTGAATCCATGCATATATTGTATGAATTTATAATTTGTGAGTTCATTGAGTATTTTTTATTAATTTTTGAAAGTCACAAAATGACGTCACAGGCGGCAACTTTTTCCCACATGCATAAGCTGCAGCCTGTGACATAATTTCATGTCTTTCAAAAATAATTAAAAAAATTTAATGAACTCAAATATTAAAAATTCACATATTTATCGATTCAGGACAATGTCATCTTTTAGAATATAAAATTACCCTCTAAAAAAATGTTGTAGTCTTCCTTATTATAGATCGTCAAGTAGTAATCGTCCGTTACAAGCCTTAGTATAAGTTTTTTTTGTCACTTTTATTTTAATTTTTTATTATTATTTATTTTTTGTTTAAAACTATAATCCAACCAAGGCAAAACCTTATCGGTCGGCTAATTTTTTTTTTTTTTTTTTTTTATTTATTTTTTTTTTTTTACATTTTTATTATTATTATTTATTATATTCCTTACAATATCTATTATGTGTCTAACATAATGAAATAAAGACATAAAGAAATCATTGTTGGCATTATTGTAAATATGAACTAAACAAACTTGAATATAATTTTTAACAATAAAAACTAAAAAGTGTTGTTAATTGTTACTTAGTTATAATAAAATAGTCATGTACCATCAAAATTGTAGCAGTAAAAATTTTGAATGATTTTTTCATTGAATATTTATTATATAATTATTGTTATTATTATTATTGAAGTTAAAAAAAAAAAAAAAAAAAAAAAAAAAAAAAAAAAAGCTCAAAAGTAAACGACAAGCTGAAATAAATAACACTTGCTTATGTTAATGTTATTTTTATTGTAATCATAGAGCAGGGCATGCAAAATGACATTAAAGTGAATTAAATAATCGTCTTAAATAAAAAATAAAAACGCATTTTTTAAATTTACTTATTCAACTTGATTAAAAGTTATGAAAAAATATTTGCAGTGTTTATTTATACACTGTAAATATAATAATTTTTATTGATTTTTATTTGATAATGTTTTAAAATTAATAAAGGGAACAATTTCAATAGCTGAATAACAATTTTCATACATAACTTAAAATGAAAGGTTTATATTGTAAAAACCGTGTTTTAAGCTCTTTTTTTTAATGGAGGTTATCGGTTTAAAAAATTGTTAAAAATTTTCTATGGCTTAAAACACGTAAAAGTATGTCTAGTATTTCTCATTTAAATTTCTCTGAAATCTGTGGAGTAGTTTTCTCAAAAATCGCAAAAAACGTGTTTTTCTCCATAAGCGTAATGTTAAATTAGGGGACCCTTAGCTTTCCCCGCAGCACCCCGCGCGCTAAACCGATAACGTCCATTGTTTTATTAAAGAAAAATGACAATCATGGCACGTGTAGTTTTAAAGGATTGTACATAATACTGTCAAAAAAAAAAAAAAAAAAAAAATACTCATGCATATTGGGACGATTAGGAGAATAGTTTCGTATTGTAAAATGTAATTCATTTAAATGGAGACTTGAACTAATGCAAATTGCCATAAATATAAACATAATGAATGATTTTTGATGAAAATCATTCATTCCTTTTCTTTCTTTTTTTTAATGTGGTTTGATAATATTAATAACAACAATAAAAAGGTATGCGTATTACATTTTGCTTATTTAATATTAAAAAGAAAGATGTATTAAAATTTTAGAATGAAAAAGAATTTGTAGAGGAAATACTTGAATTAATACGTTTGTTTCTCTCTCCCTCCAGGTTTTATCACTTAATTCAACTTATAATATCAATGATGAGTCACCTATACCAGGATATCATAGTTGTCTTGGTATTGAAGACATACAAATTGAAAAGTTGAACCAATTACCTGAAGATGCTGTCAATGTAAGTACTTTAAATTATAAAATAATAAATGAAAAAAAAAAAAAAAAAAACGTTATATTCAGTTTTTTTTTTTTTTTTTTTTTTCCAGCATTGAAAGTATTTTTTTTTTATACACTTTCAATGACAATGGCAATAAAAAGTTTGGTTGTTATTTTTATTACGTATACCAATTTATAGTTTTATCATAAATTAAATGGTAAGTGCGTAAAATATAAATTTAATGATGCGCGATAGAGTTTAATAGTATAATAATATAATGTTTAAAATTCTAATAATAAATTTAAATAGAAAAAAAAATATTCCATTAATTAAATTTTAATTTTATTTTAAATTAAAAATTAATTTCAATTGATTAAATATTTTTTTATAAAGGTGTGTTTATTTCATTTTCTAATATAAATTAATGCCATAATTATTTGTTACAGATCCATTCAATTTCTAAAATAAATGTAATACTTGCTACTGTGACAAAATTTAAAGATTTATTTTTACATTTTTCTCTAAAATCTTCTTCAGTTGTCGGATTACTACAGCTTAAAGATTCGTGCAATGTATCTAATATGTAAGTATTTAAAACATCTGAAGAAAAAAAAAAAAAAAAAAAAACTGAAATATAAAATATATTTAAAATTTGAGGCCAATAATTAGATTTTTTTTTTTTTTTTTTTTTGAGCTTATGTTTAATAGTGTATGATATAACCTATCAAAAGTGGTGCGGGAAAAATTAGAAATCCCCTAATATCCTTTACTGTAGCATTACCGGACAATTTGTTCAGCATTCTCTCTTTATTCTCTCTCTCTCTCTCTCTCTCTCTCTCTCTCTATCAACCTACTGCACCGACGCTGAAAATATTTAATAAGTAGTACTATAGATAGAAACACACAAGTGTGTTAATGCAATATTATATATTTTTAGTAAATTTTTATCATCTGTAAAATGTCCATTTTAGGGACATGAAGTTACAAAAAAATATATATATATTTTGTCATTTTATATAAACTTGATTTTTTATATCACAATATGAACACATTATTTGTTAATTAAAATTATGTAAAATGGTAAGAGAAAGAAATCGTGATGATTATTATGCTCATCAATACAATAAGAACAATATTTTACTCAAAATTGCATATCGTAACATAATGCTTGTATTTACTGAACAAAAACTATGTAAATTATGTATCAAAATTGAGCATTAATTTTAATGTAATAGCATGCACTATATACGATAAACATTATTAATATTCAGCATAAATCACGTCATTCAGTTTTCATTATTATTTTTATTGCGGTTACAATAAAATTATTTGAGTAATACAAATTCTTATAAGGAAAATGAGACATAGAGAGAGAGAGAGAGAGAGAGAGAGAGAGAGAGAGAGAGAGAGAGAGAGAGAGAGAGAGGAGAGGAGATAATTGTAAATCACACGTTTACTCCATAAACTACTTAAATCTTATATAGATTCTACTTAAAATTCTCGTTATTTGACCATAAGTGACTAACATATTTAAGAATTTCTTTTATAAATTGAGTCACTGTTATATGATGAACTTTTGTTGCACAAGAATAATAGTAATCTTTTCATGGAAGTTGAGGTTTCCTGCTTTCAACATAAAAAACAATAACAGTGGTTTTGTTTTCCTTTGTATTATATAGTGATAATACTGAATACTGATAAGCAGTAATATATACAAATATTAAAATAAGTGACTATATTAGTGATTTACCAAGGTCCATTATATAAGAGGTTAGATGCTCCGGGAAAAGTTTTGGCCAAGGTGGCGCAGCTTAAAGGAATTGACCAAAGACATCATATCACCGAGTGCATTTTTATTCACCTTATCAGTGACGTAACTGGTGAACGGCATCGTATTGGCTTAGAATCAAGTACATCCATCACAAAATAAAATCAACTGCGCGCGTTTTGTGCTGCGCTCAACCTCTTTATTATATGGACCTTGATGATATACTAGCGAGTTATGCAATCCAGTATCCCATGAACCTCAGATAAAATACTTTATACAATAGCAATTATGATAACTTCATGACTAAACAAATCTCACAAATCTTATATTTCAACTTTGCTCAAAGTGTAATGTACAGTAAATAGAATGAAATCAAAACAGAATGGAATAAATTTGCATCGTTATATTTTTGGAAGTAACAGAATATTCTTTCTACACCGATTCAAGTATACACTATAAACATAGAATGAAACATACACTCTAAAAAATGGTGCATTACTTTAGTTACAAATCCTAACTTATTTACGATAATCACTTTTAATAGCTAAATAATGCATTTAAGCAAGTTACAAAAATAGCTATTTTCACTTAAAATAGTTTTAAAAATTTTTAAAAGAACTTAAATTAGCTATTTTTAATAACTTATTGCTAAAATGCATTATATTAGTTACTCATAATAAATTAAAAGTGCATATCTTAAATAAGTTAGTATATTCTTAAATAAATGAATGCACCATTTTTTAGAGTGTATAATACACATGACGTCACAATCGCTTTTGGTTGTCCCTTGAGGGTCCCTAACAATCAATTGAGTCAATACAGAACAAATACTAATGATAGCGTTAGTACAATATAGTACAATTTTAAAATAATATGTAAGAGTGAATTAAAAAAAAAAAATGATAATAATAATGTAATAAAAAAGGGGTAGGAAAACACTTGATTAATTTTCATTTCATTTATTTTACAGATTAGACCAAGATGAATCATGTATTAACAAAATTGAAATAAACTCCTTTGTTTTGGCACCAAATGATACAGACTTCAGTGCATCTGATGTACTTTTCGGCAAGGTAAAAATTAAATTCTACTGGCGTGTTCGCAAGTTGTAATATTTTGTATAAGGTGCAATACATTTGATTACTATAATCTTCAAAAACCATAAAATAATAATAAAATAAATAAATAAATAAATAAATAAATAAATAAATAAATAAATAAATAAATAAATAAATAAATAAATAAATAAATAAATAAATAAATAAATGAATGAATGCTTTTAGTTAAATTTATAACTGTTTTGTTTTTTTGGAAATATTTTAACTTTTGGAGAAGTCATTCAAATAATAAAGAAATGAATTTATTATTATATACATATTATGCATATTATAAAATTACATAAAAGCATGTTAAAGACCTTTTATATATATAATATGCTATAATTTGTTTGTAATAAAACAAATTCATGGCATAAAATATTGTTATTGTATATTCTGTAAGAAAGTAGAGATTTTTATTTCATAAATTTATAACAGTTATCAGATTTTACTAATTAATTCTATACTTCTTTAAGTGTTATTAAAATTGCTGGTTATTTAAAATGCCCCATTGTCTTACGTTAGAATACCAGCTATTGTAATGTTTTGATTTTATGACGATTGCTATATACTCATCAAAGTACTAAGATCACCTAAAAGACTTACTGTGCATAAGGTTTCAAAGCCAACGTGTATATTTTTAATAATATATTTTGTCTTCTTACAGTTACACAAATTTTATTTCGAACGTTTAAATACTACAATTGAGAAGATTGGCTTAAAAATGCTTGGAGAAGAAAAAGTTTTTCCACATTATTTCAGTTCGTTAGAGAGTGGAAATATAAGAGATATTGAAATCGAAGATTCTAAGTTATCAACAAATTTTACCTTAACTAATTTACCCTCTCTTCAAAAATTAACATTAAAGAATTGCAATTTGAAAGAATTTGACTCAAGTAAGTATTCGTTAATATTTTTGTTATTTTATTTGTAAACTACAATAATAATAAATATTAAAAAATATCAAAGATTATCGTTTTAAACATGAAAAATATATAATGTTAACTGTTAATTATTTTAAATTTCACATAGTTAAAGACATTCTTTGGTCTTAACGTGCCCTATTAAATTATTTAATACCAAATTAGCGCTCATGCAATTTTTCTTTAAGCGTATATAATATTTCAGTGATCTTTATGTTTTTTTTTTTTTTTTTTGCAATATGATTTGAAAAATAAAAATAAATATTGTTAATCATAAAGCCATAAAGGATGTCTTGGGGAAAAAAAGGGAAAATTAATTCCTACTGAACAAACCATAAAAAAAGTAACAGCATGTTACGTTTTTTATGTAAACATTATAAATTATAACATGTTTATATAATATGTATATTAAATTTAGGAAATCTTAGCCCAATAAAATATATAATTCTTCCGTTGATTATATTGATTTACCCTCTTTCTTTTTATATTTGTTTATTATGGAGAATTTATTTCCATCAAAGAGAAAGGCAAAAAAAAAAAAAAAAAAAAAAAAAAAAAAAAAAAAAAAAAAAAAAAAGCATATTTTAACTTTAAACTTTTAATTTATTAAGTATTTTTAATAATTAATTTTTGAAAGCTGTAAAATGACGTCACGGGCTTTATTTTTACCCACATCCATAAAGTTGATTTTTCGATTTTCAAAAATCAATTAAATATACTTACAATTAGAGTGAATTAAAAATTAAAAATTCGCATATCCATCGATTTAGGACAATGTCTTCTTCTAAAATATGCAAAAAATCCCCCCTTTTATTGTTATGAGTTCTTCTCATTTCGTTTATTTGCATGTTAATTTCATATCCTGAAGCTTATATTTATATATGGTTATAAATTTGATTAACAGAAACTTTCGAGTATGGAGCACAAAACATCGAAGTCCTTGATATGTCTGAAAATGAGCTAACGTCACCACCAGAAGGTATCCATTTCTTAAGAAAACTTCACTCCTTGAATTTGTCTGGACAGAAAGTCCAAACTTTTACTCTAGGAGAAGAGTTGAGTTCCCTAAGTCAATTGAGAGAACTCAACTTATCGAACATGCCTGTTACTGGAATTAAAAGGTGAGTTAGATTTGTTTATAAACCACTTGTACTCCTTCCTGGTTTCAAAGTTAAAAATTATAATAATAATTACTGATTGTTTTTGTTTTTACAACTGAAATGCATTTTAGTTTTATTTTCACATTTTATGTAACTCCATACTAATTTTTATGATAATTTAATTTTACTTTTAAATACGTCCACATTTGATTTGTCATATAATACGTGTTTACTTTATAAACTATAAATAATAAAATAACAAAGTATTTTACGTAACAGATTTTTTTTAATTATAATAAACAAACAGTAAAATAAATTATGCTGTAATAGAATTTTTTTTTTAGTTATATAAATATTATTTTAATACATTTTATAGTATTAATTTTTTTATTAAAATATATATATATATATATTTTTTATATAAATAACATAAAATTTCTCTTTACATTAGTTAGCTAGTAACACTGCATGGTTCATAATAATTAACATTGATACTCAAATCACTAAGAATGTCTAGTATGAAGGTTCATGGCAATTACACTAAACTAAGGGTAGCAATCAGATGGCTTGCATCTCAAAATATAATCAGAAAACTTAAAACTAATTTATGTCATTTGAAAGTTAATAGTAGCAGCTACTTATGATAAAATTTTCAGAACCTATGACCATCGGATAAGAAAGAAAATAAGTAATGAAATTAACATGGGCTCTTATTGGACAAAATCATAATTTAAAATCTTTAGCATGGTGACCCCCCAATTTTTTTACATTTTTGAAGATACCTCATCCTATATAATGTATCACTATAATAAATTTCAGATTTTCTTTCTTTACAAACTTTTTAGCCAAATCCCGTAGTACCTATTTCCCGCCTTAACATCGTGCGTATTCTTGCACTTTGTCGCCATGTTTGTGGTGCCATGTTTGTGGTGCCATGTTTGTGGTGCCATGTTTGTGGTGCCATGTTTGTGGTGCCATGTTTGTGGTGCCATGTTTGTGGGTGTGATTGCTTTGTCTAGCATAAGGGAAACCTCATTTCTCCTAATTTTTTACATCAAAAGAGTTTATTTCAAATGAACAAATTTTTCTCTTATTCTTCGAGCTTATTAGGAGCTAGAAATGAGGCTTTGATTATATAGCAAATGAAGCTTCTTTTGCTTTAAAAAAAAAAAAAAAAAAAAAAAATTTCCTATGTTGGCTTATGTATTTCAGACCAACAAAATGGTGGCTCTTAAATATGAGTGCACGGGGTAAAAAATATTGATATAATAAGTAATAATTGTTTAATTTTCAGATCTTCCTTCCCTAATTCAACAAACCTAGAAACTATTGATATAAGTCAATGTCAACTAAAAACCTTGGATGAAAATGTATTTTACAATATTGAAGATCTAAAAAATCTCAGATTAACTGGAAATCAACTAACACAAGTTAAACCTAAAACATTTGAACGTATGCCAGCTGATTCTAAAATAAGTTTAGATAATAATAAAATATCACGTGAACCTAAATTTTATGTTCAACCTAATGTTGAAATTACAGGAATTACATTTGAAAGATTACAAGTAATTAATAATGATCCTAATAATGGTGCTTTAAAAAATGTTGGTTTTATTGGTAATATAATTTTACTATATTCTGTTCTATATTTTTTAATTCATTAGAAAATAATGGTTATAATTATAAATAGTTATAATGTATATTAAAAACATCCATGGAGAAGTATTTATATTAATTTTATTATATTCAGGCCATAAATTATGTACAGTACAAAGTATGATTAATTTTCTAGATTGTTGTGTTTAACTTATGGAAAATTAAAAAAAAATTGAAATTATTATAGTAATTAATATAATTATTATAAATTATCTTCTAGATAATATTATTGTATATAAATTTTTATATTTTCTTTATTTAAATTTTTTATAAATTTTAATTATATTTAAAACTGTTAAAAGATAATTATTATTTTGACAAAAATTTAATTCTAGCAGTTTTTATTATTTAATAATATTTTAAGATAAATTTTAGTATGCTGTATATAATTACTTGTTGTTGTTTTTAATATTATTATAATTAATAATAATAATTGCTCCCTTCTTTGAAAGACAATTGATATTTAATATCATACAAAGGTTAAATTATCACTAATTTACATTTCCTAGGGTAACAATAGAGAAAATGAATTTGAACATTGTTTTTTTCTTGTTATAAATTGTATTATTGTGCTACACCAATCCATAGTCCCCTAGTCAATTCATTGTCGTAGAATTGAAATAAGGTTTCCTAATTGTGTTTATTCAATATTCGTAGTTGACAATATATTTTTGTAAAATAATAAAATTAAAATTATGTATTGTATACTGTAAATTTCATAAAAAAAAAGGTTGCAATAAAATAATAAAAATTTATATATTTAGTGTAATTATTACTCTATTATATTATTTAAAAAATAAAATTACCTGGAAATAATTTTACCCAGGTAAATTTTTGGCGGCGGCTTCATATTAATGTTTTATTTATTTATTTATTTTTTTGGAAAATGGATTATTTGACTAAAATTCAAGTATATAGGATTATTGATTCATTAAAAAGTCGATGCCATTATATAATTAGCAAGGGCCAGTATGGGAAAATGATAAAATATACCAAAAATACTTACTTGTTAGCAATTTTTTTGAGGGCATTGATTAGATTTTCAAGTATGCGAGAAAAAAATTAATAATAAAAAATAACTATAATGTAGTTTTTCAAAGAAAATAGCCTACTTAAAACGACGTTTGTCCTATGCTGAACAATGATCTTCATTGCACCAGTATGGCGTCCAAGCGCATTCAGTATGACGTCATTGCGCATACACCCTATATATATAGACGCATAAAACTTGATATTTTCTTTGTGCACTTTATTATTTCAAAATAAAAAACAGCGCTTTAGTTGCAAAATAGACACCAAAATATTAAAGAAAAAAAAATGAAGAAAACTGAAAGAAAGGGAAAAGGGCAGCGTTTGGTATGGAGATATGAACCTTGCAACATAAAGCCCTTATAATAACTTTGAGTACTTTGATATCCAGCTAGATAAATGATAACACTAAAAGAAATAATAATAAATACATATAATAATCTATCTAACACGATTGTTTCTCATACTTAATTATAATAATGATGATAATTGATAATTACCATTTACCAATAAAGACAAAAAATATATGAATACAAATGAAGTCAATAGTTTTTATATTTTCAAAACAAATTTTTCTTCTTGCAAAAAGAAAATAATAATAATAAAAAAAAAAACGAGTAAATAAATTTTTGTCTATAATAATATGATATAAACACCTAGACACGGTTTATCCTATGTTAACTATTCATTTATTACCACAAAGATGCAACTATAAGTTTTATGATTTTTATATAATATAGTTATAAATATTAAGGTCAGATGGCAAACACATTTGGTTACGTCATTTCCTATTCAATAATTAATGAGTCAGTTCAGATAGCCATGCAAGGCCGAAATACAGAGACTTCTTGTAGTAACAGATGCTATCTAACTTCCATAGAGTTAGGATATATTATGTTGCAATAACGGACACAAGATATACGTTAAGTATAACATATTAAAAATGTTTTATATATTGATAATAGTTTTAATAAGTATTATTTCTTTAATTAAATGTGATTTTCCACGAGATCTATCATGTAGTACAATAATACATAGACCATTTTATATTTTAGAGGATTGTAAATTTATTAATAAAACAGATATTGAATGTAATTTATATGGTGTAGCTAGAAGTGATATAAGATATTTACCAGTTTCTGCGGTAAGTAAAGCACTTTTTTTTTTCTTTTTTGCGTGATGAAATATATTAATATTGATCAATAGGGTGTATGCATTGATGTTAAAGTCGACACCATGATGGATCACTCAATAACATATAACATGGGCCGTTATAGGGTGTATGTATTCATGCTAAAGTCAACGTCATGTTGGATCACTCAATAACATGGGTGGCATAGGAAAATAACTCATTTTGCCAGTTTAAAAACACTATGCAATATTTTTGAGAGCATTGATGCTGTAAATATGTTGAATTAGTATCTCAAGTATGTAAAGAAAATAACATTTACAAAAAATCAAAATATTTCTCAAAGAAAATTGCCTAAAACGAAGTTTTTCCTATGCTCAGCAATGTTGTTCACTACTCCAGTATGACCTCCAAGCGCATTAAATATGACGTCATTTGCATACACCCTATAGGAAATGCCAGTCAATTAAAATACCAAGCAATATTTTTGAGAGCATATTGATGCTGTTAATAAGTTGAATTAGTATATTTCAAGTATGTGAGAAAAAAATAAGATTTTTTTAAACCAATTTCTAAAAAAAAAATAGCCATAAAAATTAATTTTCTACTATGTTCTGAGCAATGTTGTTTGTTGATCCAGTATGGCGTCGACGTGCATTCAGTATGACGTCATGTGGATACACCCTATACACTGGTCATAATTACTAATATACAGCCTCTTATAAAAAAATAATGAAACACAATGTACACACAATTATGGTAATACATATATTTTATCGTTCAAAAACTTGTGATAAATTTCCATTCTTATGTTGGATTGATATGGTAAAATATATTAAGGGAGTAGGGTACCGACCTTATATCTCAAAAACTAGAAGTATTTTGGGTCTAAATTTGGTGTCACTGTGTAGCTAAGGGTCACACCTAGCCGTCATAAAAATTTCATGATGTTTGACCGTCCCGAAAAAAAAAAGGTTATTGTAATTAACATTGGGCCTCGTGGGCTTAAAATTTCAAAAAATCATATAAAATTAATTTGCACGGTGACCCCCCCCCCCCCCCCAAATTTTTATACATTTGAAATTGTCTCAAGCTGAAGTATCATTGTGAGAATTTTAGATTTTTTTGACGATAAAAGTTTGAGTTTAGTGGCCGACGTCGGTCCCCTACTCCTTTAAATCATGCTTTACTTGAAATATAATTTTAATGCGAAAAATACGCACTGAATTTACATGGAAAAATTTTATCAGAACACTGCTTTTACGTCTAAATGTTACTCAAAGTGTAAATTAAAACAATTTTCACTTCTATGAAAAACTTTATGAGTCAGCCAATTTTTAATGATGAGATAAAAGTTTTAGTAACTTTGATAGGGTGCATCAAATTTATGGATTGTTTGCGGTCTACATGAATTGATTAATCATAAATCTTCATATTACTTTTTTAAATTTAAATAAATATTTTTTTAAATAATTTAAAAAATATATATACATACATATTATACTTCTTACTTGTTAGTTTGTAAAATTTATATAATATTTCTGCATAATATATTATTTAAAAACTATTTACTTTAATATAATTTAAAAAAATAAATAAAATTGTAGAATGAAACTTTTTTGTTTTATTTTAATAAGTTTGTAACATATTTTAGGTTATGAAATTTACAACAATATTTTATATAAAAAATGAGACAATCTATGCTTACTCACAGACTTGGATGTGTTTGGGAATAAGATCTGCACGTCTTGTGATGATTGATGAACTTCCATCTACAGCTACAAATGTAAGATATAAGATATATTATATAATACGCCCTTCTTAGTAAATAAACATATTATAATTCACGTATACTCTACGTATTGTATACGTATTGTATACGTATGGTAGATATCCCTGTTTTCGGTAGCTCCCCAGAATTCGGCATTTTATTTTTTTTTGTGGGAAAACCACAAACAGTTGAGATTAGAGAAAAATTGGAGGTGGGGGAGGTAAATCTTAATATCACAAAAAATCTCCGCAGCTCTTGGAATTGTATACTTTGGAGTAAAAAAATATGTTAAAGTGGGGTACTGAAAATTGGTCCCTCTACCATATATTTATAATTGAGTTTGTTTAAATGCAACAAACTACGCGTTTATAATATCTCCAGGTACAATCAGCAATGTTTTTTAATATGCAATTAATTTGATTATATGTAATCTACGAGTTTCAAGTAATAACATTCATTGCAGAATTTAAAGTTTGCTCCATGCGTCAATAGGTCTTTTAATTATTATTTTTATTTCCTGATTCTAACGGAGTTTTTTTTTTTCATTAATTTTTTCCATTTTTTTTAAACAATTTGTACACCCTTTTTATAAAGACTTGCAATACAATATAACAACATATTTGTACTGTACTCGTACGACCATATTAATTGGACTCTTAATTAGACCTTATATTTACAAGGTTCCTGCGTGTGTGCCTTATGTTATATTTAAAAAATTATAAATAAAATATGACTATAAATATTGTAAATATACTAAATTTCTTCATCACACACTTAAAACTAAATTTAAGTAATGTATGGTTAAAAAATAGAAATATAAAAAAAAGTGTGTGTGCATGTGTGTGTATATGAGAGAGAGAGAGAGAGAGAGAGAGAGAGAGAGAGAGACTATATTATATAGAATGCGTCTGATTTAAAATTTATAAAAGAGATATATTTAAATCATGTCATTTTATTTTTATTTTTTTAGAAATATGATTTGCCAACAGAAGTGGCTACTTTGCTGACAACAATAAAAAAAAGTGAAGCCTACGCTGAATTTTACGGCGATGCTGCAGCGGGATTTTTACAATTGAAAGATGATTGTAAATATTCTGATAAAATGTAAGTATATAATGTATTTTCTAATATGAACTATTTTTTATTTTGGTATATTGTGTGTCATATACAAAAGCATTGGGTTTAATTATAGTAACTAAAAGAGGTAGTATGGTCACCGCATTCTTCTTATGTAGGGGGTGCAGGGGAGGTGAAAACCACATTTTGTAGGCCTGTGATTGGCGTAGAGAGAAAACCGCTTTTGCGGAGATGCCCGAAGTCACTTCGACAGCCAATCTTAGCGGCGGATTACAATGTCTCAGAAAATCATTAATTAATAATATTAATTAACTCAGGAGGATATTCATAAATTTAAAAACAATTGACTTGTTTAGGCATGTTTTGATATGATATTTATGTCCTGACAATTTGTATTAGTTGCGCTATGATTTATTGAAGTGACTCCTTTTAACATGGGTTTAGATAGGACGGTGTGGAGCAAAAAACCGCTTTTGATGAATCGACTGTACTACCTTTATAGTTTAATCAGATCATGTAAACAAAAGACGCTTGACAAGCGTGCAAAACTTACTCATATTTCTTTGTAGTTAGGGTTAGGGATGTTTACGTAACGAAGACATACTAATATAGTAATTACGTTTACATGTTTATCACTATAATAAGTTAGTGTGTATATATTAATATCTTAATGTATGTAATATACATTGATAAGAAACTAACATGGCAATATCAAACATAACATATGTAACCGCATATAATTATAAATTAATACAATAAACATAATTCTATGTTTGGTAATTTTATATCATATTTTATACTATAATATAATTTATATATATTTCATCATGATTGTGACAACTGTTTTGAGACCAACTTTAAGCGATTTTGGTTACATACGCTTCCGTTTCTACTTACTACGCATGCGTAGTACGTCGAAACGGAAGCGGATATGAGCGAAATTACTTATTGGCGGCTTCAACCAGTTGTTGCTTTTAATTAGCATAATTGTAAAAGCTAGAGCTCTAAACCTAAGTTTAACAGCTAACTGGAAATTAGCCAGTGGTTCACTTATGGGGTTTATTAATCGGAGCTACTGTTATCGATAGATAAGTGATTGTATCCCCCAATTTGCAAGAATAAAACCAAAATCTCTGAAATAAAATAAACAAATAGATATATAAATGATAAACAGTCCGATCTGCTGATACCTAGTTTGGCCTGCTAAAAACTAATGTATAATTGCCATATTATATAGTAACTATTAAAATATTTAACCTTTTCCGTTTTTTTTTTTTTTTTTTTATATTATTATTATTATTTTTATTTTTTTTTTTGAGAATGCAATAAAGAGATACACACTCTTGATCGGCGAACGCGCTGAATTGGAAATCCCCAACCACATATTGTATAATAAGAATATTATAATAATATGACAAAATTAAACACAATATTAAACGTCATATTATCATAAGTAGTATTAAACTATCCAAAAAATATTTTATAAAACATTAATGATTCACTCAGGATTCAGTGCAGTGAAAATTAATAATATTAAGTGAATATAAATATATTTAAAAAAAAAAATATTTTTTTTTGGGGGGGTGGGGGGGGGGGGGGGCAAAACTAAGCTTATAAAAAAAAGAGAAAATTTTCATTTTTTTTTTCAGACAGCTAAACAGTTCCTGTATTACAAATTTAATTGGCTCAAGTTATGCAGTGGCACCAAGAGGCGAAGAATTATCAGGACCATTTGATATATTTGATGAGGTAAAAAAAATGTCAAGATATTAATTTCAAGCTTTGTATGATGAAAAATAAGACAGATATTAACTCTCTCTCTCTCTCTCTCTCTCTCTAACTCTACTTCCATATTAATTATACAATGGTACTTTATTAAAAAAAAGTTGTAAATAATTAGCAGACAAATAATGTTGATTTGATCTTTACCTAAAATATTTAACAATATATATCTATTAAATTTTCTGAAAGGGTTGAACTTTTCAATAGTTTAGGAAGTTTTTTTCTCAACAACTTTGGTGCGCTGCAAGTATAGAGTATTTTTTATAGTTTGACTAAAGGTGATAAAAATTGCTTATGAATATATGCTTAAATAAAACATGGTAGTATTTTGATAGAAAAGTTAATAGAGGACACCCAATACATCACTTTTTAAATTTACATCACATAAAAACCTGAAAGAAAAAAAAATTATTCAATTAATATAAAATTAAGCTATCAGGATATGCAAATTTTTTTTTCTTGGATCAAAATCAATGTTGTAAGAATTTACATACTAGTAGTTTAATTTCAAAGCTTTTTTTTTTTATTATTATTTGTTTTTGCAAAATATATATGCTATTTTTTTTTTACAATAATGCTAATATGCTAATATAAATAATAAAGTGCTGCATGCAATCAAAATCTACAGAATGTTATAAATATAACATGGTATTGACATCAAGCATAATACACAATTTAAAATATAATTTTATATACTGTATAATTAAAAGTTTTTTTTTTTTTACTTATATTACTATCTAATTAATGTTGTTTTTATTCCACAGGTGATGGATTTATACTTCAATAAAATGAAAGGCAGAGTAAAACTTTTAACTTTTAAGACAGAAAATAAAGGACTAGATGCTTCAAAATGGATGGAATATCTATATCTATTGCATCTAGAAAAATTAGATGCTAGTCACAATTATTTTGATAATATTCAATTTCATGGTTATTTACCACAAAGATTAAGTCAAATGTATGACTTAAAATATCTTTATCTGAAAGATTGCAAGATAGCTGGAATACACAAAGGTAAAAATTTCTATAATCTTTACTTATTAGAATATAAAAATTATTTAAAATACTTTTTTTTTTTTGCGATAATTTTAAAGTAACAGTCGAGTAGTTTTTTTTAAGTAGTTCTTGCATTTAATTTTACTACACCTATTTGCATAATTTCTTATTAAATTATCCGTCAAAAATAAAAAAATCAAACTTTATAATCAAATTATTTAATTATTTTTTCTTAAAATTTAAATAATGTGAAAAACCTTAGTAATATTATGTGAAATTTGGATCCAAATAAAAGAAACTATTCCCGTATAATAGTAAGTTGTTTTTTTTTAATTATTTTTTTTTTTTTTATCTCCGGCGTACATTTCAACGTTAGGTATAAACAGTATAATAATAATTTATTGTTATTATTGAAAGTTATTTTTTAAAACTTTATTTGTTGTATATTTTTTAAAACGTTGTTACACTTATTTTTTTAGAAAACAATAATCATTTAAATTATTTTGCTTTAATATATTATATTAATGTTTTTTAAAAACGTTAATTAAAACCTAACTGAAGCATATTGTATTACAGGCAATTTTGATGGTATTCCAAATTTAATTCACCTAGATATATCAGAAAACAAACTCTCAAAAACACCTGATGGAATTAAATTGCTAAAAAATCTGCAAATTTTGAATATGAGCGTGAAGAAAATTCAAGATGACATTTCTTACTTTGAGCTAGGAAAGGAATTATCATTTATGGATAAACTCCAAGAGTTGCACCTTTCTGGATTACCATTGTTCAATATTACAAGGTAAATATATCATAATTAAATAAATTACGTATATATTTATATAAATTTAAAGCTTCTTTTTTTTTATATATAAAATTCACATTATTATTAGGGACCGAATTATCAGTTGCAAATGTCTGCTTGCGCCTGCAAATTTGGTTGCTCCTCGTACCGCACAACAATTTACTAAATATTTATAAATTTTGGTTCATTCCAGGTCTTTTGAGGTAAATTACAGGTAGATAGGAAATATTTTACAAATTGATAATAAGTTGTGCAGCAGGAAAAGTAACTGCTGTTTTTGCAGGCACAAGCAGACATTTGCAACTGAAAATCCGGTTCATAATTATTATTATATTTAAAAAATATATATTAATAAATTTATATTGTTTAAAATAAAAAGCTGTTAATTTATAGCACTACCATAATGTTTTTAAAACATATAGATTTTAATCTAGTATAGAAATGCAAGTACTAAAACATTTATGATCACTAATTAATTAAGCTTAATTAAGAGGTAGATCATAGCAAATGAAAACAACCTTTTTTTTTTAATAAAAATGAGCTATTGTGTTACAGATTTAAATTGGTTTAGGTTCAGAATTGTAAATTTTATTATATGATGTTTAGAGAGCGGAAAAATAGTCTAGACTATTGTCAATATTGAGATTATTGAGGTTTTTACTAAAAATGTCCACGAATCACATGATTTCAAGCCTATGTACAATATTAAAAAAAGACTTTTTAAGTGACTATTTTGGAATTTTCAGACTTTTTCGACTATTTTGCCTTTTCTCGAAGTTTTTCGCTATTTCTAATAAAAATAACGTAACATTTAAAAAATCATGTCTACACGAGACAAGTTTTTTTTTTTTTTTTTTTTTTTTTTTTAAATTTTTTTAATGGAACACCAAATTGATGTTGAAATTTTTTGTTTAGACAATAGAACAAGGCCAACCAATATATTGAAATTATTAAACTTTTTTTTTTTTTTTTTTTTTTTTTTTTTTTTGAGGCAGACTCTTTAGAATACAGATAAATTTAGACAGATTTTACTTATAAAATCACTATCAAGCTATACATAAATTTTAAAGACTATTTTTCGACTATTTTATAATTTTTGGAGACTATTTTTGGACTATTTTTTAAAATTTTGAGACTACATTTTGATGAAAAAAGAGACTATTTTTCCGCTCTCTAATGATGTTATATTCTTGTATATTATGTATAAAATTTATCTTAAAGTTATTATAAATTAAAAATTTGTTTAAATACTATATGAAATAAAAAATAGAACCATGGTTCTATTATATATCATTTTCAATCATAAAGTTATACTTTCGCACCAATGTATAAATCAGTGTTATTTTATTGTTGAAAAACAGTGAAAATAGCTTGATTTACTTATAGCTTTGTTAATGGATATACAATGGAGTATATCCACTACTATTGAAATACGTCCATTCACGTCTTATCTTAATGTCTACTGAAAAATTGACTCTAAAAGCAACTTTCTTATCAGTATATAACATTAAAAAAGCAGTGGAAAATGTGGCATGAATTTATCCAATTTAAACTTAAAACACTTCTTTATTATTTTTTTTTTATTTAATTAACGATATATATTTTTTTATCCAGGAATATAATTATATTTTTTGTTTTCTTTTTGTTTACAGATCATCGCTACCAAAATCAATGGAGTTAGAACTGTTAGATCTTAGTTATTGTAAATTGTCCCATATAGATAATGATACATTTTATGATCTAAAATCACTCAAATTTCTAAATTTAGAAGGCAACTATTTAAACTACCTCCATCCAAAGACGTTCTTTAATCTTGCACCAATGTCTACAATAGTTTTAAAATCAAACAATTTTTTTAACGGACAAAAATTAATATTTCAAAATAATGTCAGTTATTTAGATTTTTCTCAAAATTATTTAAAATTTCCAAATAATATATTAAATAAAGGTAAAATAGAAATGTTAGATTTATCAAAAAATCAAATAGCTAATTGGACATTAAATGATAATCTATTTAATTCTAATAAATTTGAAATACATAATTTAAATTTATCTTCTAATAAATTAAATGTTATTAATAAAAATATGGGAGAGTCATTAAAAAATATTGATAATTTAGATATTGGTAATAATCCATTTCAATGCCAAGAATGTTCTTTATTAGAATTTCAAGATTTTGTAAATAATTCAAATATTAATATTTTATCTTTTAATAAACCAGAACCAATTAAATGTTACTCAACATTATATAAAAATGATATAAATTTATTAGATGCTATTTACAATGCAACTTTATGTGAAATAATTCCACCTAATTTTTTACTTATTATTGGTTTACCATTAGGTTTCATAACTTCTATAACTTTAGCTACTATTTTACTATTATATTTTTATCGATTTGAAGTTACTTATATGAAACATTTATTAAATATTAAAAAGAAAAATAGTAAATATGAAGAAAAAGATGGCTGTTTATATGATGCATTTGTTTCTTATTGTGGTAAGTATTAATTAAATTAGAATTTAAATTAAGTAATTGTCTGTATAAATAAAATATTATTTTAGGATGTGTGCGCATGACGTCATTCTGAATGCTTTTCCATGCTCTTCTTGAGCAATGAATAACATATAATAATAATATAGTAATATATAATATAGTAGTAATATTACTTAGCGAAGGGCAAACGTAGTTTTAGGCTATATAAACCTTGGTTTTAGGCTATTTTCTTTGGAAAATTAGCTATTTTTTGGTTATTATTATTTTTCTTACATATTTGAAAAAATAATTCAATCTGTAAACAGCATCAATGTTTGTTGAATCACTTTATAATAGTTTTAATATAAAATATAATTTTAATTAATGTATTTGGCAAACAAATAAAAATTATAATAAAAACTCATTTTATACTTTTAATTATTCAAACTTGGCGTATCAATTTTTTAATTATAAGGCTTAATATAGTTTCTCTCTTTTTTTAAAGTGATAAAAGTTAGGTTTAATTTAAAATGAGGTTTTATTATAATTTTTACTTGTTTGTAAAATTTATTATTCAAAACATATTTTATTTTCCTTAAAATAAAAAATTATTTACTGTATTAATACTATTATAAAATTATTTAACAATATATATTATTTTTTTAAATTATATAAATTTTATTTAATTTTAGTTAATGTATTAATAAGTTTTTTAAATTATGATTTTGGTTTGCTTGTAAGGAAGTTCGAATGCTAATTCTATGGTAGAGTTACTGAGAATAACTTGATATAATTGAATGCTTATTTTATATTTAATAATTTTTGTGAATCGCCCAGCATTTGTTAATACATTGTACGTATGGACTTAATTATATTAAAATTTCTTAAGACTGGTTGCTTTATACACGTATATTTAAGAGGCGCCATATTGTTGGTCAGGAATACATAGGCCAGCATAGGAAAAACGTCATTTTTTATATTTTTTTAATAGCAAAAGAAGCTTCAAACCTCAATCAAAGCCTTATTTCTAGCTCCTAATAAGCTCGAAGAATATGAGAAAATTTCGTTCATTTGAAATAAACTATTTTTATGTGAAAAAATAGGAGAAATCATGTTTCCCCTATGCTGGACAATGCATTAGGCACCACAAACATGGCGACAAAGCTCAAGAATGTGCAATGGGGCCTGATATCAGTGCATGAGAGAAACTTAACACCAAATCACAGAGAGACTATTTGTAATGGTCATTGAATTATTGTCTTTATTATCATTACTACTATTTTGTTATTTTTACAGGGTTTTCAGTAAACAGTGATATTAAAATAAAATAGAATATCTCTGTGAAAAGTTGTGCTATTTCTATTTGAATGAAACCACCACCCAAAGATAGGAAAAGTGTAAAAGTTTATACAAATTAAAAAATGGTTTTTCATCCCTTTAGGGGGCATGACAAAAAAAGTGGCACAATTTTTCTATCTTTAAGTAGTGGTTTCATCCAAATAGTCTAAAAATTCACGGAGATATTCAATTTTATTAAACTACGTACTTATTTTAGTGAATACCTTTTACGGTCATTTTACTAAAAAAATAATTTCTAATGGCATTATGGGAATAACATGTATTTAGGTAGAGCTTTGCGTCAACTTAAATCTCCATCTGATTGCATTGAATAGCCATAAACCAATAGAAATTTATTTTTAAGTAAAATGACTTTACCAATAACTAAAAATTAGACGTATAATCGAGACGTTATAAACGTTGAAAAGCTTGTATGTCTAAAAATAATATTTTTTTTAATTTTAACAGGTCAAGATCGAGAATGGGTATTAGAAGTGTTATTAGCTGAACTTGAAAATGACTCGGATAATTACGTATTGTGTTTACATGAACGTGATTTCAAGCTTGGTACTTACATCATGGATAATGTTGTTTCTTGTATTGACCAAAGTAGAAGAGTTATCCTTGTTATTTCTAATAACTATATACAAAGTCAGGTAAATAAAAAAAATTATAAGTAGAGGAAGGCATGTATATACATAAAGTCTTTATATTATTTAAAAAAAAAATGAATAACCCGGGAAAACGCCAAAAAGCTCTCTTTTTTGTTTTCTTTGGTCAATTATTACGGTACTTAAAACGCATACATTTTTTTAATAGAGGTTCGTTTAAAAAATTGTTTAAAAAAAATCTATGGTTTAAAACACGTAAAAATATGTATCTCATTTAAACATCCCCGGAATCGGTGGAGTAGTTTTCTCAAAAATTGCAAGAAAAAACAACCAACAAATGTGTTTTTCCTTATAAGCGTAATGCTAAATTAGGGACCGTAAGCTTTCCCCGCGTGTGTTAAACTGATAAGCTCCATGAATTAATTATCCACGCTTATATTAATTGTTTTTGTAATTAATATTTTCAGTGGTGTAAGTGGGAACTTCAGATGGCACAACATAGGATATTCGAAGATTGTAAAGACTTCTTAATTTTAATAGAGCTAGAAAAAGTAGAGCGTGAAAACATCCCTCTGCACTTGAGACTGCTCATGACGTCAAGAACTTACCTTGAGTGGCCGCAGTCAGGTAAGACTTTAACATTAAAAAAAATATAAAAAAAAAAAAAAAAAAAAAACTCATTTTTTTACTTGGTATAATTTTATACAGGATAGTATTTTAAATAGAGGATCTCAATTTAAAAAAAAATCCTCATGAAATTGATCATATCATTATACATAATTTTTTTTATCTATTTATGAAAAGAAATGAAATATGATATCTATTATGGGAAGAACAACTTTGTTGTAGGTATATACATTGTAGCCATGTAGATATTTTTTATTTTATTTTAATTTGTAATGAAGCAAAACGGATAATATATAAATTCAGCTTAAAGAATTGAAAAGGCAATTGACACAGAAAACCATCATATATTCATATATGTAATATAATTTCGAACTATTTTAATGTGAATTTAATAATATTAACTCTATATAAAAGTGTTATCAAATTGATATTTTTGATAGTACAGTCTATAATTTATTATTTTTTCTAACATGTTAAAGAAAGATTACTTAATTAAATTTATTTACAATTTTTTCAGGTGGAGATATGTTAGTAAATCAGAGTACATTTTGGAGTCGTTTAAAATCAGCTCTGGGAGCCGCTATTGCTCATGTTGCAGTGGAGGCTCAGAGACAAAAAGAAGAAGAAGAAGAAGATGAGGATGAAAATGATGAACAGTATTTTGCTAGCCTTGTTCCATTACAACCTATTGCTACGTAAATTTATCAACTTTTGTGTAAATAGTTTTTTCCTTTTTTTTTTTTTTTTTTTTTTAATGAAGTGCAGATCATGCTAGTCAACGAACGCCTCATTATTTCTATAGTATATATGATATTTACTTAAAGAAAATGTATTCTTTTAATTCTGAAATAGATCAATTTTAAATTTATTAAAATATATTTTCTTGTTTTTAAATGCAATATATTATTTCAGAGTATTGAAAAAATGACAATTTTTCATATTATTTTGACTTGTGACAGATTGTGTTATAAGTAACATATGATTTTATAACCTTTCATTGCAAATTAATAATAAAAAAAAAAAAAAAAAAAAAAACTCCAAATAAAAACCTTACAGACAGAGAAAAAAAGAAAATAATGAAAAATTAACTATTGAAGAAAATATACATTTAAAAAAATATATATATTAATATTTGTTATTGTTACATAGCCCTGTACATATTTCTTTTCTTCTTTTTCTTTAACAACTGCACCAATCTGACCACATTTTTAAATAAGTGTTTCAATGCAAAACTAAAAAAAAAAAAACTAACTGTAGTTATTGATATACCACGAATGGAAAATGGAACTGTTAATATACAATGAAGGCTGTAATGTACAAAGTTATAAAAATATACATAATATTATATTAAGTAGATATAAATATGTTTATAACTATAATTATATATGTATTTTTGTACCACTTAATTTTATTATTTCTAAAAAAAAAAAATATTGTTAAAAATAAATTGGGTTTTATTAAGCACTTTATCACAAATGAATGTAAACAAAACGTTAAATTAATAGCCTGTATACATGCAATGCTATAAATAAATCATAATAGATTACTAGGCTGATCAAAAATTTAGGGCTGCATGATTTGAATAAAAAATATAAAGGTGGAAATTTTGACTTTTTGCACAGAAGAAGACAACTTCAAATATGTAAAAAAAAAAAAAAGGGTAAATTTTGATTTAGTTTAAATTCAATTTTATAAATCCTTAAGTGTGATTTTTTTTTTTTTTTTTTTTTTTTTTTTTAGGATTGCAACAAATCTTTTAAAATTTTATTGAACACGGACAAGTATAATTATATACGTAATAATTATGCTAGCCAAAACAGCATTTATATAAAGATAATTTTTTTTTACTGCAATAGGGTCTATGCATTCATGTTAAAGTCGACGCCATATTGAATAACTCAATAACATGGGTGACATAGGATAAAAATCTTTTTGCCAGTTTAAAAACACTATATGTAATATTTTTGAGAGCATTTCGATGCTGTAAATATGTTGAATTAGTCTCAAGTATGTGAGAAAAATAACAATAACAAAAAATTAACTGATTTCCCATAGAAAATTGGCTTAAATGAAGTTTGTCCTATGCTGAGCAATGTTATGCACTACTCCAGTATGGCCTCCAAGCGCAATAAATATGACGTCATCCGCATACACCCTATATTGAATAATAATTAATATAATTATATGATTTCATGATAAGATAACAAATACGTTTGTATTTTCATAAAATTTTACTGCATTGATTATTTGCCATAGAGTAAAAGCAAAGAATAAAATTTTCTATGACAAGTCGAGTCTGTATACTTACGTAAAATACATAACAAAATACAAATGAAAGTACATAAAAGAACGTCATTTATGCTATATACAAAAATGTTGCATAAATATCAAATATTCATTATTTATCTGTATACAAGATAGATATAGAGTTTTAAATGATATAAAAATAGGGTTCTTTTTTAAAATTTGGAAGATACAAACTTTCTACTTTTTTTTTGTTTTTGTTTTTTCCAAATTTTTTTTTTCTTCTTCTCTTGATATTATTCTTACAAATACCTTAACTATACTTCCTGTAACAATATTATTTATTCACTGAAGTCGAACGATTCTCACTTCAAAACTTAAGACAAATACAATACAACCAAGGTCGTACATTTAACATTAGGATATAAAACGATGTCTGCATGCTAAATAGTAAAATACACTACTTATTTTTTTATTATGAGCATAATATCTTACAGCCATCAGTACTCGTAAATTTTCACGAATTATAGTAATTATGCCTTATTAGATTTAACGAATAAATAAGTAAAAGATTTGTATTATTATGATGATTGTTCTGTTATTTATCACTTTCTTTCTTTCTTTTTTTTTTTTCTTTCTTTCTTTCTTTCTTTCTTTCTTTCTTTCTTTCTTTCTTTCTTTCTTTCTTTCTTTCTTTCTTTCTTTCTTTCTTTCTTTCTTTCTTTCTTTCTTTCTTTCTTTCTTTCTTTCTTTCTTTCTTTCTTTCTTTCTTTCTTTCTTTCTTTCTTTCTTTCTTTCTTTCTTTCTTTCTTTCTTTCTTTCTTTTTGAGCTGGATACATTTTTTTTATATATAATACATATTTTTACATATTTGCCAATAATTAAAATATGGTTCTTTAATCGTCATAAGTCATTAATAATAATGTTTAAAATAATTTAAGTATTTATTTTTTAAGTTGGAAGTAATAAAATTAATTTATATATAAATAGGAAAATAAATAATATAAATTCTATATTTATCTAAAATTATTTATTAATTTGTAATATTTCCGTACCAACAAATCAAAGAATGTTTTACTAAATCAAAAAAATTTGTCTTGAAGGGGAGCGAGGGGTTCTGGTCATGACCCAATTGAATAACGTGACAATTTTAATCAATGGTAATAATTACTTATTGAAAAAAAATTAAAAACGGTGAAATCACGTATACTAAAATTTCAAAAAAAAAAAAAAAAAAAAAACACGTATAGAGATTATTCCCCCAACCCCCTTATCACCCACCTCAGTATGTTTAACTGTAAGACTACTTTCTTTAATACTTCCCTGAACACGAACAATACAATCATATTACGTCGATATCAACATAACCTCTATAAAAACTCACACCTTACAAATTACCCCTTCCCCCCTCTCTCCTCTCCACAATCTGATGCGCCTCAAACAAAAACAACACGCATACTAACGTCACTCAGTATTAGAACTAGTCGCGTACCGTGCACAGTGCATATTATAGTTAACTATAACAGTCAGGTGGCTTATTTCAAGAAAGTTATAATTAGAATTTATTTCAACCAATGACCTATTCAACAATCTCAACGTAATTTACATTGTCTTGGTAAGTATTTGATTATCTTTTATTAATGATAATCTTTTTTCTTCTTCTTCTGATGAAAAAGTCCTTAAAACTTCTATGGAATTTTGAACTTTTCTGTGGAATATTGACAAAAAAATTGCATTTTTTGTTCAATATTCCAAAGAAAAGTTCAAGATTCCATAGACGATTTTCAGCAGATTATAATAGGTGTATTACGTAATGTAATTACAATATAATAATGGAACAAATTTAATGCGTAATTTAACCGTAAGTATGAAAGTAAATAATAATATGTTTTAATAATAATAATTTAATTTGATTTATTTTTAAAATAAGAATAATAAATAAATAAATAAATAATTTAATAATAAATCATTTGTAATCATAATAAATAATAGTATTAATAATTTATATTTTAAAATAATAATTAAGTGCTATTATAATACCATAGCACTTAACGCAGAACTTTTTTATAATATTAAAAAAAAAAAAAAAAAAAAGGCTGTTCACAATGACACGTAAATTTATGTAACTTTTACATAAAAATCCAAATCCACCGTGGTCTTCTTGTGAATTAACGCGTCATTCTAAACAGCCCAGAGTTTTTTTTTTTTTGTTTTTTTTTTTTCGCTATATAAAAAGGTATGTATGAGTTTAAGAAATGAAAAAAGTTAATAACTGTTGGCATACTGATCTGATGATACGAAACAATATAATGTTATAAGCTCGGAAATAAAAATATATAACACCATATTATAGTGCAACACACATCAATGATCTTGTATTATAATATGGATATGACTTTTATAAAGTATGTTATAAAAATGTTATCAGTATCATCATGCACATTAATATATTATGAGTAATTATCTGTTTATAATAAACACGTAACGTTTCCACTTTTGTGGTTTTTCTATTTTATATATAAATATATTTCTATGACAACGGGGAAAAAAAACATAACATAGAAATTGACTATAATATATTAAATTTTTAAATGGAAAAAAAAATCAAGGTTATTCTTCGTATAATAACTTATTATATATACTACATTTTTTAAAGGAGGAAAGAATTTTTTAATTTGTTTATTTTTTACTTACGCTTTTATTTTTGCAAAATATTATCGCATAGTAACAAAATAAAACAACTCTGTCTTCTCATACTATCACCTCTCATCTCAAGCTCTCTTCCTTTTTTTTTTTTTTTATTATTATTATTATTACGATATCCACCGTAGGGGAAAAAATAGTTGCTACGCAAAGAATTTTCTTCAAATTTGCAAAAAAGTTAGATTTTAGTGCCATTAGAGAGTACAACAAATATAAAATTTTATTACCTTTTTTCCACTCATTTCATTCTGTAAGTAATCATGTTATGTCAATAATGTATTTATGTTATTTTGCATAACAATATTTAAACGTACATATTGTATTCACATTAAAATAAAGAAAGTACATACACGTATGCCAAGACAAGGTCTCTACCGCCAAATGCTGCATCCGAGGTGCTAAACCAATCAGAGAGCGTGTTATAAACCTACCAGCCAATCATAGTTGACTTTACATATTTACTTACGCTGCTTCCGCTTGAAGTAGTTTTGGCACCAGTATAGTTTTTTTTTTTTTTTTTTGGTCCCAAGTTATTTCCTGCTCGTCGTTCCTTTAAGGATGTACGCTCGTTTAAGGCCGGCGCAGCCGTCAATCGGTCCCGGTGCGAAAAGAACCGATTGGAGAGCGATTAGCTCCGTCCGATAAGGTAGCGCAGCCGTCATGTTATCGGAGCATAGTTACAAGTCCGATTGAGAATTCCCGAGTCAGCCCGAGTGAGCCCGAGCGCTAGCTTTCCGGCACTGCGCATGCTCTTGATATGTGACGTCACACTTTTTCATTGGCTGTCGCTCGCTTTGCTGAATCGCACACATTCTATTGGAAGCGGTCACGCGCGTTGTCGCAAAAAGTTAGAAATTTTCTAACTTTGTCGGACTTTTTCGCACGGGCCGACAGAGTTAAATTTGCGACTGCATGCACCGTTATCCAAAACTAACAGCCAATAGGAATCGAGCGATAGCTATCGCTCAATGTCGCTCCGAGACCGATTGACGGCTGCGCCGGCCTTTAAGGATTACGTTAAGAGAGTGAGAGTGAGAGAGAGAGAGAGAGAGAGAGAGAGAGAGAGAGAGAGAGAGAGAGAGAGAGAGAGAGAGAGAGAGAGAGAGAGAGAGAGAGCGGTAAGACAGCTTGAAGCTGGACAGAATATAAATGCAGTGAAGTGAAAATGAAAAAAACCTTGAACTTGATTACACTTCACATTTTGATATAGCGTTGGTAACAGTCCAGCCGTCCAATTAAGTTATGATTTCGAAATATCATCATATATAAAAAAAGATAATAATTTTTATATTGAACCCCCATCTTTTAAAGGAATTTTAATCTTTCATTTATCTTGCTATAACAACTGCAAGTTTTGGTACAGTACATACTTTTAAGTTAAAATAAAAATTGTCTTTAGTCTGAAGTAAGCTGTGTTGTTGTTTAGAAGGTATTTAAATTTGACTTCTTTTATACTTTTTATAAAATGCTAGTTTGGATTTTGTGGGATTTTATATTGCATTATATAAACAATTCATTTTATGAAAATAATAGAAGATCTATCATATTATTGCTTATTTATAATATTATTTAATTGATCATTTTGCGTTGCAAATACATGATTATATTAATTAGGAAAGCAATTAATAAGATGATTCTTAAAAAAAAAAAAAAAAAAAAAAAAAAAAAACTTATGATGAAAGTATATAATTTTTACTTCTACCGGCAATCGTAAGTTTGTGTGTGTGTGTGTTAAAATAATAATTTATTTTTCAATCCACATTTATAATTATTTAAATTGCACTTCAAATTTAAAATAAACTTTCGTTTAATTCCTTTATTCATTCCCTTATTAGTCAATTAGTAAGTAACATTAGTGTTTAACATATTATATAGTAAGTAAGTTGACAATTACATGTAAACCCTTATACAAATGTATTTTTAATTTATTATGTTTGATTGTAGCAGGGTGGAAATAAGGATATTTTGAATTGTTTTCGACTTTTGTATCTCTCATCCGCTCTCATCGTAAAGTGCGTATAAAATTGAAATTTCCCGCGTAAAGGTAAAATATCTCGCAAAAAAATAGCTGAATGTGAAAAATCAATGTTTACAAAACAGATGTTCTAGAGAAAAGGTGCAAAAATTTTACTGGGCGTGTTATGTAATTTATTCTTTTAAATCATCAATTAAACAAAAACTATTTTAAAAAAGCAGTAAATCTCAGGTAAATAATAATATTTTATATTATCTTTCCACTAATGTAAAGTAAGTAATATTAATAAGAATAATTATAAATTTTAGTTTTTAAATCTTGGCATTATTCCAACCCGGCATTTCTATATATTTTACCTGTTGAAAATTTTCAACAGGTTTTCATGTTTGATATCAGATTATTTATATAATCTTAAAACACACGTTGTTTAGTTATGAATAAATAAGAGTAAAGTTGATATTATGAAGTGTGAGTTATATTAAGAATTACTATAAATAACGAAGTCAAGAAATAAAATTAAAACTATATAATTATATGACAGTAAAATGTGCAATGTTCATGCAATCAAAATGCGTAAAAACTAGTAAATGATATTTAATAATACTAATTATTATAGTTATACTATAATTAATGGTATGCATAGAACTGTTTTCTTAATATATACTATTGTTGAAACACGTATTGTATTTACATGCTAAAAGAATATATAAAAAAAATTTACAAAAGTTGCAATTATAGAGTGGTGTGGCATTAAATAAAATTCGACACCATATGTGAGCACTAAATAACATAGGCCGGTATGAGAAAAATTATTAATTTCGCCACTATAAAAATTCTTCGTATTTTTGAGAGTATTAATGTCTGTAGTTAATAGATTGAATTATGATTTTAAGTATCCGTGGACAAAAATAATAAAGATTAACTAAAACCACGTTTGTCCTATGCTAAGCTATGTTATTCATTGCTCCAGTATGGCATCGAAGCGCATTAAAAATGACGTCATGCACATATACCCCGTGAATACCGTTTTTCATAGATTTAATTTTAAGAAAAATTGTGATGTGTGCATAAATACTGCAAAAATATACATAATTTTTTTATTTTGAAATTGTCCACGATGCAATAAACCCCACTTACTAAAGCTATTTAACAATGTGACAGTTACTTCACTCACGTATGTATGTACAGTAATTAAAGAATGTGCTTATAATCTGATTATTCATTCTTTTCCTAAAATAAACAATAACTATTATATAAGCAATTAATAATTCTAGCTATAATTATTAAATATTATACATATTCTTAAAATATATAAAATTGGGGTTAATGTTTATAAAAAAAATTTGCACTTAAATTATAATATTTAATAATAAAAAAAAATTATTTTTATAAAATTTTAGCAATACTTATATTGTGTAAATGATTTATACATACATAGTTACTGATAGTGTACAAATACATATGGATAACTTGAAAATGTGCTGAATATTATTATAGTGGTTATAGATCAGCTCAGCGCAGGAAAAGCAATATTATATACATATTTTAATAGAGTTCATCGGTATATAAAAAAAATTAAAATAAAAAAATTGTGCTTTAAAATTAAATCCCATCCCTTTACTGTGCTTAATTAAAACACGTTAAAGTTTGTCTAGTATTCCTCATTGAAATATCACCGGAATAGTTGCAGTAGATTTATCTAAAATTGCAATAATAATAATAAATTAGTGTTTCTCCCCATAAGCGTAATGCTAAATTAGGGGAAGTGCGCATTCTTTGGGAAGGAGACGTATTTACGGAACGTGTTGAAAACCAATAATATATTTTTAAAACGTTTTCACTGTCGGTAACGCCTATACAAATAATGTTATATAATATAATGTTACAATATTTTGTTAGTTGATAGTAAAAAGGTAAAAGTTCCTTTTTAAATTATTTTTTTAAAGTTATAAAAATAAGCAGTGATAACGTTATCAAAATGTTGTATGTCTGTAAGAATTTTTTTTTATCACTCTTACTTCAATACTCAACAAAAACAGTACTTCCTAAAAAAATTCAAGATATTACTGGAAAGCTGTGTGAGAAAATGACAAATTTAGTCCAGTTTTTACCAGACAAGCTTGATTTTTTTTTTTTTTTTTTTTTTTTTTTTTTTGCTTATAATTTTGTTGTTTATTATACCGTATAGTTTTTGTGGTATCGTTTTTATTTATTGACACGTTATGGAAGAAAATGTTTTGTAGATTTTTAACAATTAAATTTTTAAGTGTTTAATAATAGTCTCTATTAATGGAAGTGACTATTTTGTACTATACTATAAAAATAATTAAAAGCATACAGACAGATAAAAAATTTATCACCACTTGCAATAAAATTATGTTCCTGTTAAAAAAGAAAAAAAAAAGTCGGGAAATGTTATAAATAATAATGTTATGATAATAATAAATAATCACACATACTAAAGAATTTTTCTATGACGCAATTCTAATCTAATCTAATACGTTTCAGAAAAAAAAGAAGAAACAAAATTATGTAAGATCTACCAGATTTTTTTTCTTAAAATTTTTTATCTTATTTTTTATTCTATTGTTGATACAATCTGTATGGCTTACATATACGTAAACTTTGTCAAGTCAAACTTAAAAATAGACATACAAAAACATATTTTTGACTTACTAGAAATTGATTCCATAGTCTTCTATTTTAGTTTTCAATTGAATTGAATTATTTTATTTGTAAAGATAGTAGCGATCAAATAAATTAATGTCATTGGTTTATTCAACTACTCAGTTCAGCTACTCAAAAAATTAAGTTAACCATTAAGATGAGACGACTAATATTATAGATATTTCTCTATATTTATATCTATATTGCTGTTAAATGTGTTTGTTAAATTTTTGCATTTTTAGCTTCAAACGTGTAAAGTGTAATTATAGTAGCTCTTGTTTTAATTTTCTCATATAATGGTGTAACTTATAAAAAAAAAAAAAAAAAAAAAAAAAAAAAAAAAAAAAAAAAAAACGCAATAATAATAATTAACAGCTTTTAATGGTCAAAATCAGGTATACAACCCAACTGTTTCACATTTCATAGTTAAAATTATGATTTAATATCAATAGATATATCAGAATGCTAAATAACAAACTAAGAGAAAAGTAGCGAAAACCACAGTATAAATGTGGTGCAAGCTTTTTTTTCTTTATCATACCACCTGTAATTAGTTATATCGCGCACAACGCCGGTAACCTCTATATTGGCTAAAATTTTAATACATTTGTTGTTTGTTACCCCTGAGAAATTTTCAGGGTTGGTAACCATTGAAATACTGACGAAGAAAATTTTTTGCATTATTTATTATATATTTTAATATAGGCATAAATTTTGAAACTGCCCCCCCCCCCCCTCCTTTCTCACTGAGTCCTCTCACTGTCAGTTCAGTTCAAAGTATCATTTATTGTTTTAAAATAAAAATAATAATAGAATGATTTGCACTTTTTAATTATCTAATCACTATTACTTACCTTTCCCCTCTAAACAGAACGTAAATAATTTTCAGCATATTTTAATCTTTTTTATGAAACTCATTTAATACGCTTATTAACAAATTTAAATAATTATTTATATCTGTTATCTTCAGCATCCAAAAGTCAAGGTTGTATTTAAGTAATTAAAATATTTGTCTGTCTACATAGTTTTCCATTAGATGACGTCACTGAATTCATAATATACTCATTGTTACATATATATTATAGATTATGATGACGTCATTTCTTAACCTTCTTAACCTTTTTATTATTGAATTTTTATTTTACAATTGAGCCAGCTTTGATTACAATTAGAGTGGTTGAATAATATTATGTAGTGTATATAATATTTTTATTACAATAATTTCCTGTTGTTGTTGTTGTGAAGTAAATATGCAATTGGATTGCAAAAACTAACGTTGAAAAATAATTAAAAGAAATATTTTAATTTCTCTCAAAAAAGTATAGTTAACATATTACATGTATATAAATGATGTTCGTAAACCCAGTTTTTCGTACCCCAAACCACAAAAAAATGACGATCACCTAATTAAATGCTTTTTAAATGGCACTGCGCATTTTTTTGGAGCAAGGAAACAGGGTTTACGTCGAACATCATTAATGTCTCGAAGATATTTGGGAAATTTTTATTTTTAACCCCAAATTTTAAAATTAGTCATTTGTTCAATTTTTAATGTTACATAAATAAAGAGTTTTCTTTTATTAAAAGCTTATCATCAGATTTAAGCCTTGATTTTTAAGTAAAAATTTAAGGTTGCACCTGTAAAATTGGTAAGTTGTTTACATGCATCACATACTGTTCAGTTTGCCGATATACATGTATTTCTTTCTGTGAAGTGGCATTTTTTTTTTTTTTTGTTTTTTTTTTTTGTAATTATATACATAGAAGATTGTGGAGCAAGAAGCCTAACCATTTAACAATTGCAGGCGTAATTGGCATTTTTATCTAAAAATCCAGTCTCGATTAATTAGAAATTCAGCAGGTCTTGGTTGGATTTCTGTATATATGAGTGATATATTATAATAAAAAAAAAAGTAATAAATTTCCTTTTTATTCTTATGTACTGTTTTTAGTACTCTTTTGTACTTACATAACGGAACACTTTTGAGAAAAACAGGATTATTGGTAGTGTCCCTAACTTAATGGTCCCTTAATTAATGCTAAACGATTAGGAAATTAGGGGTTAGGTCCTCAATACCGATTTTATTATTATTATTTTGTTGCTTACATATCATTTAGTACGCGTTACAATACTGATAACTTACATTAGGATTTAATGTTGCTTAATTTTTCCTTAAATTTTGCATATAATATTTTCTTAAAAAATAATAATAATAACATATTAACTTTACATTTTTATTGAAAAAAGCACGTTCTCACAAATTTAAGCTTTCTGCGTAACAAATAGCCTAAAAATATGGGTTACCTACGTTTGCAGGTAGCGTTGTGTAAAAATTAGGATAGCCAATTAATATCTACTTCAGGTACTTCATAAAATGTTTTTTTTTTTTTTTTTAAATATAAATGTTATTTTTTTATATATATTATTATTTTTTTCCATCGAGACCTTTAATGTATATAATATTATTGCATAATTTTTTTATCAAGTCATACGATACTAAAGTTACGTAATTTTAACATGTGTTTATCATTACTGTGAATTACTTGCACGAGTATAGAGCATGCTTTGTATCGTCTTCAATGCATTATATTGAAGTTATAAGGTCTAATGTTAACTTTATTATTTAATTACTTTGTTTTGATAGAAAAAAGTAATATACAATTTTTTGAATTATAAAAAAATTATATTTTGTATACTTTTATTAATGCATTTTTTTAATTTGTACAATATTATAATTGTATTAAAATATACCTTTTTTTATTTAATTAATAATTTATTTTAAATGTTATTATAAATTAAATACCAGTATCGTGTAAAATGGTAATTGATAAATAAAACTTTTATTACATCATGAATTTATAAAATGCGTCGAAGTAATACAATGGAATATCTTAAAGTCATATTAAATGAATAGATTTGATTAATGCATTGTAAAGAAATTCGTTAAGTTTGTCATATTTGAAATATAATTTAGTAAAAGCTATTCAATTTTTATATCTTCTGTATTCTTCAATTAACTAAAATTAATCTCCTTAATCAATGAAATAATTGGTTTGTGTGTATAATATATATTTTTATATATATATATATATATATATTATATATGTGTGTATTTTCAATTACTTTTAGTTTATACTGTAGTTAAAATTGACCTTGAGCTGTGTACTGTAATGCATACATACAATATAAGAGGAAAGTATGTCATTGCATGACGATAATTGACATGCAATGAGAAAAGATAAGGGAAAAAGCACTTGTATTTTTTTTTAAGGCTACCAGACAATTTGGTCTAAAAGTTTGAATGGCAGAAAAAACAAACATATTTTGCGCACAGCAATAATTATTAAGTACATAGACTCCAAATATATTATAAAATATTTGAAGATATTATAGACGAAAATTTGAATTATAATTATTAATTTCACTCTTATATGCACGATCAAATATAAAATATGAATGTTTAATATATAAATTCTATAGCTTATTTTTTTAGTAGTATTTGCATTATGACAATTTATTTTACATTATATATATTTAATATTGCATGAATATTATATAACAAAATTATTTAATTTTGTTCCAAATTAGTAATATTTATGCTTTAATGACATAAATTTTATAGCATAAAGGACATAATTTCCTCCTTACATGAGGTTTCATTTTTTAGTTTCGAGTATGTAATTTTCGTTCGCGCACACATATCTGAAAGTCATATAATCCTTAAATTTTTATCGAAGTACATTTTTATGGTGGAAATAAATAAATAAAAATTATTTTTATTAAAACTTTTAAATGAAAAAAAAAAAATAATAATAATAAAAGCTTCTAACTGTAATCTTTAATTACCTTAACTAAAGACTGAAATTTATATTGAAGGAATAGACCAGATAAAACATAAGCATTTATATCACAAAACACTTGCTTACATAAATAACTTTAGTTTGTCTCAAAAACCAACTGTAGCTCCGTAGCAGTGACCAGAAATTTCAATTTATGCAAACCGCACAAAATTTTCATACTAATTTTTGCATATTTCTGACGTCATAAACATGAATATTCACTCAAATTGCATACTTTACAGTATTTTTCACACTCTCTCGTGGGGCTACATTAACATTCTGGTAAAAACTGTCAACAGTTTTGAAGATCCCATTTTATGTTTATTCATTAAAAAGCACATTATGTTTTATGTGGTCTATGGCTTTAATGTTTGAACTATTTGTTACAGGTGATAATGGCTCTACACACATGGATAATTAGCGCGATTGCTTTACTGTACTTGGCTTGCAAATACAATGCAAGATGCAAATGGTACACCAAGTTTACCATCTATATCATCATGTCAATGATTTGCTGTTCAGCCTTCATTCCTATCATGCTTTTTAGACCTAGAAATCCAAAGAATGCTCTGTAAGTTTTAAAAATTACACACATTAAAAAAAAAAAAAAAAAAAAAATTGAGAATAAAATAATTGTGAGTTTTAGAATGTGCCATACACGTGATTATGATAATAGATTGATACCATATCAATCTATAGCAATAGCACGAGGTTTTCTTTATATGAATAACGAATACGATATCTTTAATTCTTGTAGTTTAAAAAAAATAATAATAAAAGTGCTGATTTTGTTGACTTATTATTGTAATTTTTTTAATGCTTACTAACATTTTTATATTATGTTGATTAAGCACCTATGTATGTTTTTAATTTTTATTAATTACAATAATAATTATGAAAAAAAAATCAAATTTAGTTCAAATTATTGCATGGTAAAATATATTACTGTACCACAATCCTAGTATAATGGAAAACATAATATTAACTTTATTTATATTTCCAGATTGCCTGCTATAACCCTAAGGACCGTGTCACAATTACTTGGGGTCACATATGAGGTCAAAGGTCATGAGAATATCGTTCCAGAGGGTTCAGGATGTGTCACCTTGATTAATCATCAAAGTGGACTCGATTTATTAGGTATATTTACGTTATTTTAATTTTTAAATTATGTATTTTTTTTTAATATATTATATTTACTGTAGTTATATATTTTATTTATTTGCTAAACTGTAGTACAGTATATTATTTTAATAATTTTAAATATATTTTTTAAATAATTTTTTTAATATTATATTATTATTAATATTAATTCGAGAAATTTAACCTAATGGAGTATAAGAAAAAGATTTAATGAGCATAGAATTAAAACCCGTTGCATTGATTTTGAGATACGTGAATAGAAGGTAATATAATGCAATAAAATTTTTAAATCTCTGAACTTTTTTACTTTTGATTATTCAGCAAATGAATTGATTTTATATCTAACTTAAATCTCACTAGCTAGTAAAAGCAAGACATTATTTTGACATAATATTAAAAAAATATATATATAATTAATTCAATAATAAACAGTGCATTGTTTTAAAACTTTTGATTTCAGAGCATTTTTTTAAACTATCAATTACAACCAACAAAGGCAAAACCTTGTCAGTCATTTCGTTATATTTTTCAAGATTTTATCATAATTACATAGGGAAAAAAAAAAATGTAAATTCAAAATATTAAATTATAATTATTATACTAGATCACAGAAAAGAAAGAAAACAAAATATTTGATTATATATTATTATTATTTTTTTACTTAAGTTTTACATATTTTTTGCTAGCAAAAAAAAAAAAAAAAAAAAAAAAAAAAAAAAAAAAAAAGGAAAAAAAAAAATTCAATAAATTAGGCAATATTATATTTTTTCTTCGTTCTGTAAATCTATTCAAAATTTAACGGACGAATATTTTACAAGTATCCGCAATATACATGTATTATGCCCTATTTATTCACTTTCACTATTAATATTTTCAAAGTATTTTTTACACACAAGCCACTTTTTTTAAAAGTTAAATTCAATTGGCAAAAACTCCATGAAGTTTGTACATTTTTATACTTCACTTTTTGTTTTTTCCACTTTTTTAAAAGTATGCAAATGACAAATGATTATGAAAATTCAGCTATAGGTAACATAAAGTAACAAAATGTCTTTTTCATGATTGACTTGAAAATTATATTTACCTCTCTTTATTTTTTACTTTTATTTTTTATAATGTAGGATGAAAGAAATGAATAAACACATTTGAAATGATTTTTTTTTTCCAAAAAAGACAAACAGCCTCCTTATTTTTGTATAGCTAACTGTCCACTACAGTTTACAAAAGAAAGGATAAAGTTTTAAAATATGATTTGTTATGTTATTTAACATATTTTTAATAATAAATTATGTTTTTCAGTATTGGCTCATATTTGGACAATCATGCCAAAAAGCTGCGTCATCTCAAAACGTGAAATATTCTGGTTGTGGCCGTTTGGATTGGCAGTTTGGTTATGGGGTACCGTGTTTATTGACCGACTAAATCCTGAGCAAGCACAAGGCACCATGAATAAAACTGGGGAACACATCAATTCACAACAGGTAAAATAATTTATTTTTTTCTAAGTTTTCCGTGATGCAACCATAAAACATTTTATTTTATCTGTTGCTACTTATAAGGTAGCAATAAAAATCCTAACTATTCATTACCTTCAGAGGTTTTCTATTGTCTGTGACAAAACGTTAATCGCTAAAATAAATAAAAAAATCTAAATAAATAAATAAAAAAATAAAAAAAAGTTTTAAATCAATAATACAGTAATAACTAAAAAAAATAAAATAGAATTTTTTTGATTTTTTTTTACTAAATTTTTTTAGTCGTATAGTTGTTAACGTAAAATCGTTAACTATACCGTTAACTAGTTATTTCTATAATATAGATTAACAACATTGCAAAAAGTAACGTTATTGTTATAGATTAACAAAAATTGACGTTAACATAGCGATAACTATAACGTTACTTTATGAAAGAAATTTGTAATTTATACTGGCTTTATATCGCACAGTATTCAGGAGGTGCATGATTGATGTGATTGCACCGACCAGCCTGCCTAGATGTTTCCACGGTTTCTCTAGGCTGTCATGGCAAATGCCGGGCTGTGTACTTAGGCCGTGGCCGGCCCGTGTGTGCTTTTCCATTAATTGGAAAGTCCTTTTCTGTCGATAAGACAATGTCTTGACTGGGATTGGTGTAGAGCTCGATAACACAATATGGCAAGGAAAAAAAAACTCATGAGGTGATATAAATAATAAATAAAATTAACCTTTTATTTAAAAGTGAGTAAATATAAGTAAAATATTAACTTCATAAAATATTAAAATTTATGAGTAATCATAAAAAATACATATCGCCTTAAAAGTGGTTAACGTTATAGTTAACGCAAGTTAACGTTAAAGATAACGTTATAGTTGGGGACAAATCAGAGTTAACGTTATTGTGAAAATTATAGTCGTAACTGAAATTAACTCAATGTTAATGTTATAGAAAATTCAGGTAACGATTACAAGACTGAAATTTTTTACTTGTAAATTTTCTCTCTCTCTCTCTCTCTCTCTCTCTCTCTCTCTCTCTCTCTCTCTCTCTCTCTCTCTCTCTCTCTCTCTCTCTCTCTCTCTCTCTCTCTCTCTCTCTAAAATAATATGTACCTTTTTTGGCCTCTTAATAAAAATCAATTATTATTATATTATTATAAGTTCATATGTGCATTATTATTATAACTATTATATATTTTATTTTGCTTCTTTATTGTAGTAGTAATAATATAAAATAAAATCAACATATAGGGTTAATGCATTCTCATTAACGAAAAGCTAGATGAGAAGAGTGAGATCCTGGTGAAATCATCATTCATTAAGACTTAACAGTTTTTGATAAAGTGTTAAAAATTTTAATAAATGTGATCTTATGTTTCCCAAGCAAGTTTAAAATTATATTTATAATGTTTTTCACTATTCCTCCAGGCTCGAATCTGCATGTTTCCCGAAGGCACACGTCACATGGGTGAAACATTACTACCATTCAAGAAAGGAGCATTTCACATCGCTTTAGCAGCGCAGTGTCCCATCCAACCTGTCGTCTGCTCCAAGTATCATTTCTTGGACTCTAAAACTCATCGGTTTGAGTCAGGTAAATATTGGTTATATCTGAAATTATATTTCAAATCAATATCATCAGTCATTGTAGTTCTGTTCTATGGGATGTTTTAGAAAATAGAAAACATATTAAATTCCTGTTGCACTTATAGCATAAAGTACCTTTATTTTAAAGCACTGCGTGCACTAAATAGTTAGTAATATAAAAATTAAATATATTCAACGTGTTATTGACATTAATGTGAAATATATGGAGTATATTATAATAAAATATATAATAGTTTTTTTAATTCAAAACATTTATAATTACAGAAAATAATAATATTTAAATTTTTAAACAAAATATATTAGTAAAAGAACCATTTATTTTATTATAATAAAGATAATATAACTCAAAATAACAATAATATATATATATTTTACTATTTTTTAAAATTTATTTATTATATAAAAGTAACCTGTATATTAACGATAATTTCAAAACTCAATTTGTACAAAGCAGATTCCATTTGTTTCTCCTTTAGCAGATTATGTATTTAAATGGTATAGAAATGATTAGTACAAAATGTTATGTTCTAAGCTTCGTTAAAACATATTATGTCACTTTAAATTACTCTACTCTCCCCAATAAAATTGCAATTTATACATAACCCAAGCTAGTACAAACATTGCTTTAAGTCATTCATATAGAGAATTTGACGTTTATTTGTCATTTTATTATTTTTATTTGATGTTAACAGCTAATTTTAAAATTAAAAAAAAATATAGTTTTGTGCAAAAAATTGACATTTTTCTTACACTTGTTAATGCTATTTTCTGTTTATAAAAGCCTAATTCTATGAGTGAAAACACTCAATTATTAATTTGTAAAAATAATAATAAAATACTGAACCAAAGCAGTTCATAGTAGCAAATGAAAGTTACAACAAGTATTTAAGTCTTTGATAAATATCATTGTCTGAATTTGTATATTATTGTCTCCAGTATTTTCCTCTATTTCATAAAGCTACATACATTTTATGGTGTATGATATGTATTTAATTTTTTCTTGTCCTATCATTTGTTTTATTATTATAATTTTGTATTAATCAAAAGTATTATTGACTTCTTCTGTTGCTGTTAGCTTTAAGAGTTACTCAGATATTTTGTCAGGCTCAATCTCTCACTTTCATTGTTGTTGTTGTTGTTGTTGTTGTTGTTGTTGTTGTTGTTGTGAATAGAGACAATTATTTAATTTAATATTTCTTATTACAGGTCACAGTATAATTGAGATTCTACCTGCCGTCCCTACCAAAGGTTTAACCAAAGAACAGTTACCACAACTAATGGATCAAGTTAGAAATAATATGGTTGAAGCTTTTCTTAGAATTTCTAAAGAAAGTCAACCAGAGTCTAAAAAATTAAGTTAATATGATAAATTATAATATTGTATATTTTTGGTACCTTTTATTAATTTTTTTTAGTGTTGTTTTAATGCAGATGCAAGTTATAAATGTTTCAATATAATCTTACAAGGGAATAATATACTAATGGCAGGTAAATGAACACTGTAAATTATAATAGGTAAATATTAATCTATACAATGTCACCTAATCTAGGTGAAATATAATATAATATAGGATGTGTGCGCATGACGTCATTTGGAGTGCTTTTCGATGATCTTCTTGAGCAATGAATAACATTGCCCAGGATAGGACAAACGTAGTTTTTGGCCTTTTTTCTTTGGAAAATTAGCAACTTTTGGGTCATTATAATTTTTTTTGAATACTTGAAACACATAATTCAACCTGTAAACAGCATCAATGCTCTCAAAAATATTGCGAAGTATTTTTAAACTGGCAAAATAAGTCAATTTCCTATACTGGCCCATGCTATTTAGTACTCACTTATGGCGTCGACTTAAACATGAATGAAACCACCCTATAGTTCACAATTCTTTTTAATGTAGTATAGGGTACGTATGTGTATGACGTCATATTTCATACGTATGGACACCATATACTGGAGTAATGAATAACATTGCTCAGCATATAGGGCTAATTTTTTATGGAAAGTCGGTTGATTTATTATTATTATTATCTCAAACTTGAGATGAGATACTAGTTCAACCTATTGACAACATCATGATACTCTCAAATAATTAATGTTGCTCTAAATAACTGCCAAAATGAGTCTTTTTCCTATGCTGTATCCATGTTAATGAGTGATCCAACGTAGCGATGACTTTAACATGAATGCTTACACCCTCATACAATGTCATCTAATCGAGATGAAATGTCATATAATCTAGTTCACAACTCTTTTTAGTTTATTATGTTTCACCTGCATTCATGTTAAAGTCGACGTCATAAGTTAGCACTAAGTAACATGGGCCAGTATAGAAAAATGGCTTATTTTACCAGTTTAAAAATACTTTGCATTATTTTTGAGAGCATTGATGCTGTTAGCAGGTTAAATTAGTATTTCATGTATGCAAAAAACAATAAAATAAAAAAAAAGGCTAGTTTTCCAAAGAAAATTTGCAATAACTACGTTTGTACTAAGCAATATTATTCATTAAAGAGCATTGAAAAGCATTCAGAATGACGTCATGCGCACACACCCTATAGTTCCAGGCTAATATTTAGCTGTTGCAATCTACAATTTTTATGTGTCCTGTCATTAGTAGTATATACATTAAGTTCTTGTGTATAGTATAAAACAAATCAATGAACTATAATTCTGATTATTAAGTCCTATAATAAAATATAACCATCTGAAAGTGCTTTATTTTTCATATATATATATATATATATATATATATATATATATATATATATATATATATATATATTAACACTAGCTATGTTTAAGCACATATAATTTTTATCACTAAAAACTGAAATTTTGTATGTATATGAATGGGAAAGGGAAAAATATGCATGTAGTAATATACTCCACAAAATATAAAAGAAATGGAATTATAATGAATAAAAATTTAGCTTCTTCAAAATATGTAATAAAGTAGATATTGTCACTGCATTAAAATTCAGCACAGAAAGAGGAGGAAAGGGGATGTACTGTGAAACCCTTAAATAGTTATTAAATGTCTTTTTTTTTTAAACATTAATAATATATCTAAATGTGAGCTAGTTGTATAGATATTATATTAAGATTATATATATTGTAATATAAAATATTTAATGTGTAGTTAAAAACTTCATATTTACATTGCTTTTCTTAAGAAAAGAGAACAAAAAAACTATTCTGCAAAACATACTCTTTTTTTTTTACTGTATCTATGTGCATGTAAAATATAACCTTAAGGCATATTGGTTAAAATATTAAATAAAATTTATTATATATGGGACCATCATTCGTACACATATTTTGTCCTTCAGCCCTTCTGTACTCTCACAAACTGGGGTTAGAAAAAAACTGTAAAGTGAGCAACTTTAGGAACTCATGACGTCATGAATTCTGGGTCTACAATAGAAATTGTAGTGCGGGTTGATTACTTTACAAGTTTTCTCGTCAGTTTGTGAGAACACAGATATATAATTTGCCTTGTTTGATAACTGCTTGTTTACCATTCTGTCTGGCACAAATTGGTTTGAAGGGTTAAAAAAATACATGATTTGTGTACTGTAACAGTCACATCTCATGATTTTTCATTGAGAGAATTTTTTAGGTTAGGCCAGTATCTCTTATATATTTTGCCAGCTATAAATGTTACTTATTTCTATACAAGCTAATTAACTAATTGTATCAAATAAACTTAAATCTTTTTGAAAATTAATATGAAATTGAAAAGAAAATGTCAAATGATATCAAATAATTGAAATATATTTCAATTAAAATATTGCTTTTTGATAAAAAAAAATTGTGAATATTATTTAAATTTATTTATTATTATTATAGGATGTAATTTGAAATAATAATTAAATATATATATATTAATAAAATAAATCCAAAAAGATAAAAAAATTATTTTTGTACGCATACTTTAGTTAATATTTCTGTACAATTATTTTGATACTATATGTATATTATTTACTAAAAGAGTTATAGATTTTTTTTTCTCGTACACTTTCATAGTTATTTCCTTATTTATTCATTTAAAAACAAAAGTTCAACCAGAAGTCTGTTAGTTAAGAAAATTAAATGATATGTTCAGAAATTTTCTGAAATTTAAACCTGATTAATGTATATTTCTTTAAATATATAATAATAATGTCATATTATAATATATGGTATTATGATCAGATTGCATACAGTAAAACCATACTTTGCAAATAACTAAAATTGAAAAACTCTTAACCAGTTTTTTCTGAGCTGGAATTGTTATTCAGAGTTGAAGTAAGAAAAAAAAATATTAAATCTTCAGTGTACTGTGCTAATAACAGGGTATTAAAAATTTAGTGCCAAATTTGGTTATAAAAATTATAACATTTCGTATTAAAATAAAATAAATTATGTTTCTTATCTGTGCAAAGAAAGGTTGTTAATTGTTTTAATGTTAAATTACATAATTACTTTTTTTTTTAATTAAATGATTTTTTTTTATTATTGTTCCCAAGTACAGTACTTTGGATTGTTCGTTGTATACATAATTAAACATAAAAAGTGGTTGTAATTTTTTTTTTTTTTTTTTTTTTTTAAATAAATAGGGTTTGTGAGAATTTAAACTTATTTAAATGTTATATTGTTAAATCATATCCTATATAATTCAATATAAACACTTTTTTAATTTGAAATAAACTTTAAATTTTATGATTATAATTGCCCTCTGACTATTATTACCTTTACCTATGTATATGGACGAAATAAAGTAAATATAAAACATGTAATGACAAATTGTTTTATTTATTATTCAACACCAAAATAAATAGACATTTGATCAATAGTTCTAGATGAAATATTTTTTAATAATGATCTTTGAACTCATTATTTTTTCGTGAGTCAAATGTTAAATAACAACAAACTAATTATTATCCAAAAATAGGCCTATAATAAATTTGTTCTAAAGTTTTTTTTTAATATGATTATTAAAAATATATCATATACACAATCTTAATTAAAAAATAATAAAACCCAATTTTAAAGCCAAGATAATATTATAAAAATAATATTTTTTAAAAGCAAATTGATATTGGAATCTCACTGTCTCTGGGTAACTTGTTTAGCTTACAAATATTGCAACGTTTGTTTTATTTTTTTTTTCGCACTTCGCACTGTGCTATGTTATGTAAACAATTTATCTGGTATATCAAACAATTTGGTACATATTGCATAACAAATATTATGAATGGATTAAACAAATTATGCTAGTTCATTTACAGCACAATTTGTTCAAGTAACGCATGATATAATTATTATATCATATAGTAACTATGTTGCAAAGCATATTAAATATTATAAAATACACAATTTACAATTTTTGTTCTAATGCAGCAACATTTATGATATAATAATATAAATGTAACATAAATTACGTTATTTATTATTTCTGTGTGCTTGATCCCAAAAACAGAAAGTTAAACTTTTTTTTAAAATTTATTTATTATTGTTTTTTGTTTTTTAAATCAAAGTTCAACTAACTTAGTGCTATATTAATTATAGTTAATTTATCATGATGGGCATTAAAAAAAAATCTTGTTAGCAAGAATAAAATCTTTGAAATGTAAAAAAAAAATAATAATAAATAAAAAAAAAATTAAAAAAAAAATAAAAAAAAAATAATAATAATAATAAAAAATAAGAAAAAATAAATAAATAACAAAAAAATAAATTAAAAAATATATATATTGACTTAGAGAATAAGTGTTCAATGTTCCTATATACCTCTTGTCTTTATGCAGGTACAATAAAGTTATTATATATTCACTCAGCAATATGGTGTTATAGCATATAATTTTATTAAATTTAATCACCCTAGATATAATATTCCAAGCTTGGTAATTAATATGCATCCCACAATATCTTAGAGTATACAGTGATAAACAAGTGACGTTGTTATACAGATATATATGTATATATATATAAAACTACGTTGCATGCAAAAGGAGTATGTGAATATAATTACGTAACATTAAATGACCTTCCTTTGAGATTAAAAACACGACATCTTTTTTTATCTTTATCACAGTATAATAATAGTAGATCAAATTCTCCTTGCCTTTTGTGATTTTCTTTTGTATGTGTGAGTTTTATTATTATGCACTACTTATAGAAGAATTTTTGTTGTTTAAGGTAAATTTGTTTTTGTTTTCATACTTTTTTTTATAATCTCTTTATTAAGAATAAGATTTCTTTATTGACCCAGGCAGTTCATAGTAACATGTGTTATTCCGCATTTCCGCATGTTTCTGTTTTGTCTCTGTCTCTGTCTCTGTCTCTGTCTCTGTCTCTGTCTCTGTCTCTGTCTCTGTCTCTGTCTCTGTCTCTGTCTCTGTCTCTGTCTCTGTCTCTGTCTCTGTCTCTGTCTCTGTCTCTGTCTCTGTCTCTGTCTCTGACTCTGACTCGGTCTCGGTCTCGGTCTCTGTCTCTCTCTGTCTCTCTCTATCTCTCTCTCTCTGTCTCTCTCTGTATAAAAATATAAAAACTTAAAATCTATTTACTTCGTTGAGCGTTTTTGCTGGATAAAAACGATATCAGACATGTTCTATTCATTAGATATAAAATTGAATTCCTGCACATATGTATTTTGTAATAAGAAAAACACTATACTTTATTATAACCTTGCACTGAATAAAATTGATTTCAAAATCAATTACGTTGCACTGTATAATGTCAACAAATCGTATTTTGAACTCGTTTTGGATTTATAAAGAATAATTGCAAATTATATAATATTAATTTATTAATGGTGTGTTTCCACATTTCAATATTTTCAATGTGCACAATACAATGTTATGTAACCACAATAAAATAATTTAACATTTTATGTTATCAAATCTATTAAGTTTGATTATATATACATTAAATTCTATAAAAATATCATAATAAAATATATTTTTAACATTAGCTTAACTTGCTTATGAACACGAAACTTAGAGAGTAAAATGAAAATGAAGGTTATATTAATAGTTTAAAAAATCCATAAAAAATTTCTATTGTTTAAAACATTTAAAATAAGTATGTCTAGAATTTCTCACTTAAATTTCTCCGAAATCGGTGGAGTAGTTTTCTCAAACATCGGGGAAAAAAAAAAAAAAAAAAAAAAAAAAAAGTTTTTTCCCATAAGCGCAATGTTAAATTAGTGGACCCTAAGCTTTCCCTATGTAGCCTAAATGCAATTTTGTCTATTTGTAAAATCAAATTTTTGATAGTTTTATTTTTTTTTATAATATAATAAAATGATACCTGTTTACATATTATATATTATAATATTATATTATATATAATAGATATTCTAATCAAGAGATTCCAACCAAACACATGGCAGGTATATGGCTTATGCCGCTTATGCATATCAAGTGAGATAATCTATATTTGTTACGTATAGAAATATTTTAAAAATGACATTTTTTTTCAACGTGTTCATCTTTGAACATTTATCAAATGTTCAAAGAGCAAGAATCTCGTTCAAACTATCACCGTAGAGATGAAAAGGACAATTTTGATTTCATGGTCATTTTTGAGAGCTGATAGTAATTTACTAAGGTAAGGAAATATCTGATATAATAAATTTGAAATAGAAAAAACAACAACATATTTTAATAAAACTATTTATATACTGTTAATATTTCATAGACTTTTTTGTACTATTTTTCTTCTTTTATGGCAATAATTACTAGTTTTAATAATATTTTGCTAAGTCTTGAACTTTTGTAGGAGAATATAATGGTTTATTTGAGTGAACTATTATTTTAATAATTAATGCTGTTCGTAAACCCTTTTCTTTACCCCTAAAATGACGATCAGCTATGGGTAATCAAATGGAATTGCGCATTTTTTTATGTAATAGAACAGGGTTTACGAACAGCATTACTATTTTTGAATTAATTGCTTTATTATTATTATTATTATATAAGTCTAGTCTATTTAAATTTAAATCTACACTTAAATCTATTATATCTTGTTATATAATTATATTAAAATTAAGCAAACAAAAAAATAATAATAATAAAAAAATATTTTTCTTCAATTTACGGAAAAAATTGTATATTAAAATTGATAATTCTAGCTATGTATAAATTTAAATTATATAATATATATGTTACTTCAATGCTATATCTCCTTTTTGCTTATGTAAAATTTACTTGTAATGTTGTGGTCAAGGTTTTGTAAAACAGGGCTGTCAAGCCCTCACAACGCCTTAATAAAGTTATTATTATTATTATTACTATCAATTATCAAACTGCCCATCTAATTTTCGCGATATCTCAAAATTATATCATATGTAGTTACTATTGTTACTATTAAATTTCAAATTACATCATAAAGATTGCAAGTTTTATTTTTAGATTTTGAGATAAAAAGCCATCTAAATACATCCCTTACTTTTAATTGTTCTTTATTGTCTTTAGTATATTACTTGTTGACGATGGATAGAAATAGAATTAAGTAATTCCATAGTATATACTTATACTATAGTAATACGTATTACTTTATCTTTTTTGTTTACATTATCTAAAGTTGGCAACATGGAAAAATAAATAATTTTAGTTTTAACATTTTCAAAATTCTTTTTGATTCATGAAATTTTACAAATTCTAAAATTTATGGATGTACTAGATCTTATAATATCGGCTTTAGATGAGAATATTTCTTTATTTGTGATAATGTTTTAAGTAAAACAAATGTTAACTTGACATAATTAAAGTAAAAAATCCCATGAGATGTTTAAAATATTACTCATCGTATTATATCTTATCTTTCTTATGACGAGTTAATTAAAAATGTGTCATCATTATTATTATTATACTGTAAGCATTATAATATTCAATGCTATTTGTATTATTTTTAAATCCTAGATTAATAATAATAATATTAATTTATGAAAAAAAAGTGCGAAGGTTGATATAAATCAATTTCTTCAGATTTGTGAAAAAAATTCTTTTTATTGTAATCTAAGATACAATAAAAATTAAAGCGGAAACGGAAATCCTCTCTTTTTTTCTTTTTTTCTTCTTAACAACAATTTCTTATTTTTTTTTTTTTGAAAATAAAAAATTAATGCGTTCATAATATGACCCATAATTCTTCCTGTATTAATGTTCATACCTACAGTTACATTCTCACCCCATCCTGACGTAATTTTAAATCATAATTGTAAATTTTATTAGTAATACAGTATATAGTAATTAATAAGAAATTAAAACAGACACATCATCATCCGCAAAATAAGTTATATAAAATATAATATTTTAATTGAATAATGATAATAGGTTTTATATACACTGTTTAAAATGTAATACAATAAGTGATAAACACAATGTGCAATGTTTGTATTGTAATAATTTGCTCAATAAATTCTTTATTATTATTATAAACACCATATCTGATTTTGTGTTCAAAGCAGTTGCTTTTCTTATTAACTTATTTTTATTTACGGGGATAATAATAAGAAATAATCATTATCTAGCATTTCTAAAAGTACATAGGAGATGTTTTATAATGATTAATCCAAGAGAGCAGTTAAAATATTTTGAAACCATAAATTCATTTATGCTCCATTTTTTCCTAAAAAAAACTCTTCCTGTCCTATTTACCCTTCTAGTCTCAGGGTAATAATATTTTTACTTTGACTGATAGAAGACAACTCAAAGGAATGATGTTCCATGTATATTTGTTTATTTTGAATATGCTGGACAATAGATATGTTTTACATGTGTTTGACCCTACTATGCACGGCCCACCACGCAAATTTTCAATTGTAATTAAACATTTGAATTTTTACGATCAAATCTGCATGCTTAACTTATTAATGTGAATTAATGTGATAGGCAAAATTGAAAAAAGTAAAAAATCACAAAATTGTGAATTTCTCGAAAAATTTAGAAATAATTATGTAAATTTTAAAATGCAACAACTGATAGGACCAAAAAAAAAAAGGTAATAATAATAAATAGAGAGAGAGAGAGAGAGAGAGAGAGAGAGAGAGATTCTTTTAAATTAATATGATAACATTCAAGATTTAAACTCTTATCGTAAAGCATGATTTTATGTCCTTTGTATATGGTTATATTTTTAACAAGGTCAATTAAAAAACAATATTACAAAAAACAGTTCATTTATTTAATTTAAATAAAAAGTTAAAAAAGTTATTACAAAGTTAAGTTTTTGTTAAGTTATTTATATAAAAAAAGTGTTGTGTCACCTAACTATTGCTAATATTGCCTAAATTGCCTTGAATCTATAAAAGTATAATATGCAGTAATTTTTGCTGTACGTATATCACACACACTGTTTACCTTTGTGTTTTCACACATAAAATCATTTAGAGTAAGCACTAAACTTGTGTATATAATTTAAAATACATATCAGCATCTTAATCAGGTATTGTATAATCTGTTTTCAAAATTAAATATAATTTTGAAATTTTTTAAAATAGAGGAAACCGTTAATGAAAAATTCTTTAAAAAAATTATGTGGTATAAAAACACTTAAAAAAAGTAGAGGAAACCGTTAATGAAAAATTCTTTAAAAAAATTATGTGGTATAAAAACACTTAAAAAAAGTATGCCTAGTAATCCTCATTAAAGTATCTACAAAATTGGTGTATTTGTTTTGTCAAAAAAAAAAAAAAAAAAAAAAAAAAAAAAAAAAAAAAAAAAAAAAAAAACTTGCTCATCTCATAAGCATAATGTTAAGGTAAGGGACCCTTAGCTTTTTCCGTGCGCTATACCAAGATGTTCTATTTAATTCACTTATGATTTTTTTTTATTTAAATTCTGTTTTGCTGATAATAACATCATCTGTTTTATTTTCCCTACTTACGTAACATATTTAATGATCATTTTTATATCATATGCGGGTCAAAATTTAAGACAGTGTTTCATATTAATCTATATGAACTTTCCAGACTTTGTCAAGTATAACTAAGTCAGTTTTATATTATAATAAAAACTAATAGACATCAGCAACTTGACAAATTATAACTATTCGTGTAAGTACTATTTAAAAGTGAATAAATTTATTTGGTATAATATAGGTATTGTATTTTAAAATTTCGTGTAAATTGTACCATAATTATCGGTATGCTTGCTGCAATTATTTGCAAGTGTTTGCTGTTTGTTTCTTTAATAATATTGTTTGTATGTTCCACTCATTTGAGAATTTTGAAATTTTTTATATTATAAATATTTAACATACATTTTATACATGTATAATCGCATACATAATGATATACATATTATGCACTTTACAGAATCTATATAAAGTTGTAAAATATATCAAGTAAACATGAAATTAAATATATCTGTAAAAATAGTTAATTATTATATTTTATTAGTTTAAAACAAAATCACATTTGTATTTTTCCCGTTATAACTGCAGTAGTTTTCGATAAAATATAGTATAGTAAAAACAAACAAACATGGTTATGCATTGCTTAAAGCCATTGACCACATAAAATAAAATGTGCTTTTTAATGAATAAACACGAAATGGGATCTTCAAAACTAATGACAATTTTTACCAGAACGTTAATGTAGCCCCACGAGAGAGCTTGCAAAAACTGTAAAGTATGTTATTTGCGTGAAAATTCATGTTTATGACGTCAGAAACATGCAAAAATTAGCATGAAAATGTTGTGCGGGTTGCATAAATCGAAATTTTCTGATCACTGCTACTATTGGGTTTTGAGACAAACTATGTTTATTTATGTAAATCCCATCAAGTGTTTTGTGATATAAAAATGCTTGTTTTTTTTTCTGCTCGATTCCCTTAAGGATAGAAATTTAGTGGTTCTTAACTGTTTTTCAGCATGAATCTCATTTAATATTGGTAGAAAAAAGTCATTGAAAAAAGCTATGCAAAATTAAAATTGATATTCATATATATTTTTATATTCGATAGCGTATACGAGAGAGGAAGAGAGATAGAGAATCATATATTTATAACAAATACTAATCAAAATAAACCAACCATAACCACACAACAAGGATATAATAAAATTAATAAAATCACTTATATTTTGATTGCAGTAACCAAGCCGAATTCGTCAATGTATCAACTGCATCTATTCTACTAGCTACATATTCGTTTAAAATGGTTTTTAATATTGTAAATATTTTTATGTATTATGGAAAATTTATTTTCTTCATGTTAAGTTCATTATTCGCTGCAACCATATGTATTCCATTAATGATCTTTAGACCCAGGGATTCAAGAAATGCATTGTAAGTTATTATTTTATTATTTATACATGGGGAAAAAATGCAATGAATAATTTTAATTTTTTGTTGCATTTTATATCTTTATAGCATAAATCTTGATAAATTGGAAAAACATAAGTGATTTTGTAATAAACAGACCACTTTTTCTATAAAACATTATGCTACATTATGATACTAATATAGCATACATTATGTTGTAATGAACCAATAAAAAAAAAATTAAAAAATTGTATCATAAATTTTTTATATAATAACTTCTAACATATTATTTCCTCCTTTTTTTATAATAATTGGGTTCCTAAGTTATATATTTGTTATAATATTTAATAAATTTAATATTTATTTAATAACATTAAAACGATAATTTATAATTAAATAGGTTCGATCTCAATGTGAATCCTTTCGTGAAATCGTTTTACAAATTCATTTTTGTTTATTGGCGCAGTAACTATAAGTTGATAAAATATTAAATGAGATTAAATGACAGGAGAATCACAAATGATCGTGATCGGATCGAAAAACGATCGATCGATCGACTACTACACTGATATAGATATACTTGTAATTTGATTTAAATATTTTATAATTCGTTACAGATTACCAGCACTTGGATGCAGGATATTTGCAATGTTAAATGGAGTCTTTTATGATGTGAGAGGTCATGAAAATATCGTACCTGAAGGTCAAGGTTGTGTGGTGCTCATGAATCATCAAAGTGCATTAGATCTCATAGGTAAATATGAAGACAGGCTATAGCGTGTATGCGCAGCACTAAATACGCTGGAGCAATAAGGAATATTGCTATCATAGTACTAAGGCTTTTTTTTTTTTTTTTTTTTTTTTTTGCTTTTTTCTGTGGAAAATTATCTATAATTATATTATTTTTCTTGCATACTTGAAAACCTAATTCGAAAAAAAAAAAAAAATACAGCATGAAATGCTCTTTAAAATATTGCTAAAAAAATAAAAAAAAAAAAAGGGGGTACATTTTTAAACTAGCTAAGTGTATCATTTTCCCATTACGGCTCATGTTTTTTTAAGCTCGCATATGGTGTTGACTTTTTATATGAATGCAACCACCCTCTATAAAGAAATTGTATTTAAAATAATTTGAAACTTTTTTTTATCATATTATACTGTAATCATTGAAATGAGTTATTTTATTTTTAAAGCTATACTTTAAAAAAAAAATATATTTTGCAGCATCACAAGGAAAAAGAAAATTACGTAATTTATGCTTCAATTATTAATTCAAAGTCTTAAACAGTTAATATTGCTAGTTTAAAATTATAAAATAAATCATTATGCAAAACATTCAATACTTGTAATGCTATAATAGTATTTTTTTTATACAGTAAATTATAAATTAGGCTAACTATTACTATATTTCTAATTCTTTGTGCCACATATAATAAATGAACTTTAATCAATGTTTTAAAATAAACTATAATATGATTTTTAATGTATTTAATTAATATTGCGTCATCAGTTCTAGCTCACCTATGGCCCATCATGCCAAAATGCTGTCAAATATCTAAGAAAGAAGTATTTTGGATGTGGCCATTTGGACTTGCAGTTTGGCTCTGGGGTACAGTTTTCATCAACCGAATGAACCCTAAAAGTGCACAGAAAATCATCAATCAAGCAGGAGAACATATCAATACCAAACAGGTATTACATAATCAGAGGTGGTTTTTGCTTTATACTGGGTGACTTAGCACTTAAAGTGGCAGTTCAGTGGTTATTTATTAAAGAGAGGCGCTCGCTGGCTTACGCGGTAGTTCTATTACTTTGGATTGTCCAAGGGGCGACTCTGCTTATACAAGTTCATTTTTTCCCAGAGTTGTTTCTTTGTATAACGCATTGCCAGTTATGGCTAGAGCCCCTCTTCCATTGTAATCTATAACCTCTTGTCTAATTGTTAATATGTTTGTTTTTTATATATGTTATTTATTGACGAAGCAGTTTTTCTGATAAAGGTGTGAGATCACTATATAGTGTATAGGCATTTTGCCTTTTTCTCATCACCCGTTGGGTTACTTACTTGTTATTATTATTTTTTTTTTGTATGTACTATTCACAATCTTAAGCCCAATAAAGAACTATTATTATTATTATTATTATTAAAGCATTGCTTTTCAATGTTAGATAATAAGATGAAGTCCTCATAAACACACATAATATGATGCCCCAAAGTCCTTCCGTATAGCCCAGTAATTTCATGATATTCCTGCGAGATATGCAACAACCTCTTTCTATATATTTTTACATCATATAAGATATAGCTCTACTACAAAAAAAAACATTGTAGAAACCATATTGTAAAACACGGATTTCTTTAAGAAATAATCTGGGTTATATTATTTGTATTTTTATTTTGCCATGCTAATTTTTTTTTTATGCCATTTGGACTTGAAACTCGGGTTTAGCTAGCTTAAATTCGATAAACGCGAGTCCAAACTTGGAAACCTCAAGATTGAAGTCGAACCTTGTATTGGAAATGACTCAAGCATCTATCACAAAAATTGTTTTTCCTATACATTTTTTTTTTCAAGATTTTTTTTTTCAAAAATCTACTTGAACTTCTCATAAACTTATTAATATTATTTTTTTTTAATCCATCTTTTTGGAAAAGTTTTAATATATTTTAATTTATAATATTTGAGACTAAAATGCTGCCTATTTTTTATGTGGTATATTATAGTATATTATTATGCATTGATTTTGTTTGTTTATAGGCAAGAATCCTAATGTATCCTGAAGGAACGCGTAATATGAGTAATAATTTGCTGCCATTCAAGAAAGGAGCATTTCACATCGCCTTAGCAGCACAGTGTCCTATCCAACCTGTCGTCTGTTCCAAGTATCATTTCTTAGACTCAAGAAATCATCGATTTGGTGTCGGTAAGATCTTCAATTGAACTTTTTACAAAAAAATATAACTTATATTAGATTGATATTTTTAATTGACTATATATTGAAATAATTATCTGAATTGCTATTACTGGCTATTAGTATTTATATAAGTGGGTAAGTGGCTTAGCAATAAATCATGTAAAAATTCATCATCCCATTTATTTCCTGTTATTGCAAAAACATCCTCTCAGTGTCTTAAAAGAAAAACTTTAAAAATAAAAAATAATAAAAACTACTTCTACACCAAGTGTAGAAATATTAAATGAAAAATACTACAGAAGATACTATAAAAAAAATTGATATGTTTTGAGTTTACAAAAAAAAATTACAAATAAATATTTACAACTAATAATAATAATTATTATTAATAATTATTTAACCAACAAGTTTAATTACAAATAAATTGCAGGCTTTGTTGTTGTTGTTGTTGTTGTTGTTGTTGTTGTTGTTGTTGTTGTTGTTGTTGTTGTGGAAGATTGTATCTCCAAAATGTAAAAAAGAAAAAATATATTGTATCGTAGAATAGCTGGTGTTCTGTCTTGAAGCAAAATTACAGAATACAAATTTAATAGATGTTTCACATTATATAAGGGTTCGAGAGACAGACAGATAATCAAGTTATTGATTTTTGTTTATTTTTTCGTAGGTCACAATATCATTGAAATTTTACCTGCAATCCAAACCCAAGGTTTAACCAAAGAACAACTTCCTGAATTGATGGAAAAAACAAGAATTGCAATGCAAGAAACGTTCAATAGACTGTCAATTGAAGTTGTAGAGAGAAAAAAGAACTTATGACTGTAAAAAATTTACAAAAGAAATAAAATAACAATATAAGAAATAATAATATTTACAAAAGTAATCAATCAATGAATTATGTCTATATATATGGAGAAATGGTGTTGGAAACATGTCGTTTGGGAGAAATACATATAACTTCTACCCAAATTTCCAATTTCACCTCTTCCCCTCTTTTTTAAACAGAGCGTTGTAGCTCAGTAATTCTAATACTTTTTCTATACAAAATAGAACTATAATAATGTTTTTTTCTTTGAAACTATATGTATTAAATAAGTTCATAAACTTCAAAAAAAAAAAAAAAAAAAAAATTGTAAATAGAAAAAAAGCAAATAAAATGTAATGAAACGTTATTATTTTGTTTTTATTTCATTGTATTTTTGGTTTCTGTCTAATTCAATAATTAAATAAACAAAAATTGAATTGAATAACACAAAATAATAATAAAATTACAATTACTAGATTATGCATTAATAGAAAACAATTGTAGTCTAATATACCCCTATTGTACATTTACGTTCTTTTATAAACACTTTGAATTTTTGCCTTGTTAATTCCTCGCATATTATGGCTATGTTGAATTTAATGACTTTTAAAAAATTTCAAATTATTTTTAATTTGAATTTTTTTAAAAGTTTAGTGTAAGTTTTTACTTAAAAATGAATTTCTATTGTCTTACAGCCATTTAATGCAATCAGATAGATATTTCAGTTGACGTAAAACTCCATCTAAAAAACATGTTATTCCTATCGTGCTGATAAATGTAAATGTTACTTATGTGGTTTTACATGTAATTTGTATAATCTGTCAGTTCAGTTAAGACTAAGCTTGAGGGCAAGGATTTAATAAATAATAAATATTAATTAATAATAAAACTTTAAAAAAAAAATCACGTTCAAAATGTATTAAAAAAGTAATAATGAAAATTGAATTTTGATAAAATAATAATAAAAAAAATCATCGTACCAATAAAATAAATCATGTTACGTAATGAGCTACTTTGTATTATTTTGTGAGGACATTTTGTATGTACTTTAAAATTTAGATAAGTATCATGATAAAGTACAGTCATGCACTTTATATAATAACATTTATCTCTCACGAGACCACAATGGCTTAATCACCTTTAGACTTATTATATTATACATTTAAATGCGAACAGCATTGCAGAAAAGAAAATGAATTGAATGGTCTTCTCCTATATATTAATATACATAAAGGCACCTTTGACTTTGACTCGCTTATCTTATTTAAAAGATAAAAATTGTCGTTATATACTTCTCACTTTAGTGAGAGTGCATTACTTTGTGGCACGTTTAATCGGAAAACTGCAGTTTTGAGGAAGGTTAGTATAAAAAAAATAATATTTATGCAAACTTATTTTAGTTTTTTTTTTAATAAAATAAATTATAATTTTCAAATTGATATCTTAATAATTGTTAATTGATAAAGTATCCGTTGCATTTATTTATACTTTTTATGGAATTGCAATTGTATATTCTAATATAGAGCTTACTTTTGTGTTAAAAAAAAGAGCTTTGGTAATGGCAGCAGATTATTATTTTATTAACTTTCAATGTACGTATAATTTAAATTAACTTTGCAAGTTATACTTTAATATTACTTTATATTCTAAGTAGCAAGAAAAATAGTATGCTAGATAGTCTACTACTATTACTATTTACAACATATAACTTCATCTGTTGTAACGTATTATTTATAAATAAAAATACTATTAATAGTTATTAAATAATATATTTTTTAAACTATTTCATTAGAATAAAACAATATTTTATAATAAAATTACTAATTATTCTATAAAAAGTTTTAAAAAAATTAAATTGATAATTTTTGTTTCCTTTTTTTTTTTTGAAACATTGAACTATTTCTATTTATATAATTATGTAATTTATATATAATTTGTTAAAATATAATTTGTTGAGAAACAGGCAAAAATATATATATATATATATATATATATATATATATATATATATATATATATATATATATATATATATATATATATATATATATATATATATATATATATATACGTTGATTGCAGTTACCATTTTTAAATAATTTTACATTTAAAATTCGCTCAATTTATTGCAATATAACTTCTTTAACACATACAGCATACTTCCATTGGATTTAAAGTATATGATGACATTTATTTTCACCACAAGGTAAATTTTGGCTCCACAATAGAGCGTGAAATAACTGTAAAATATGCTATTTACGTGAATGAATAATTTACAAATTAACTTTACATTAGTTTTCACTTTTCAGTTAATAACGTCCGAAACAGGTAAAAATTAGTATGAAAATATTGTGCAGATTGCATAAGTCAAAATTTTCTGATCACTGTTACAGTTAAATTTTGAGACAAACTAATGTTATTTACATAAGTCCCATTAAATGTTTTATGATGTAAATGCTTATATTTTCTTATTGTCTATGCCTTTACGGCCAATAACTCTTTTTTAAGTAACATTGTGGGTCAAAAAGACATTTCCAGCTCTTATTTTATACAAATTACTGCAGTATCCGGTTCGGACTGGTTTTAAGTATTATTATGCGATATCAGACAAGGCCCCCCTATTTGGAGGTCTCTTGGGCCCCTAAAAAAGGGCGTAACCAGGTTGTATACTCATTTGTAACATATACGTATTTTATTCACAGATACACTGTAAACTTCGTCCAGCAGTATGACGTGGCTTCAGTTGATCATTGTTGGCTGCTTGGTCATTAACATATGCTGTAATATAAGCAAGAAATTTAATTACTACTTTAGAAACGTCGTGTACTCCGTCTCATTACTCATCTCTGGTATTATTTTTGTACCTTTAATGTTGCATCGACCTAAGGACTCCAAGAATGGATTGTAAGTTAATTCTATATTTGAAGAGTGTTTTATGACGAATATGTATATAAGTCTACTGCATGCTATTGAATTTAGTATCTTTTTTAAGCTTACGGTGTTAGATATCATCACTGATAATATTTTCAGGGTAGGTCACTATTGAAATAAGGATGATAAAAATATTGAAATTAACATTGAATCTTATGCGGGTCTTAAGAAATAAGAAGACAGAAATATTCCTTATTTTTATTGTTATTATATAAAAAAAAAAAAAAAAAAAAATCAGTTAATGATTTTAATGAGCTGAACGCTATAATTATCATCCTTCTCTTTTTATGTAGCCTATTTTATATTTTCAAATGCTACATCCTTGTCCCTTGTGTTGTCTCTCTTTGATACCTCTTGCAACCCTTTTCGCAACATAATATTATGTAGTATATTATAAGATACACACTATACGAACGTACTCCACGTTTACGTGTTGCTAGACTATAGCTAGGTTATCATATTATACATATTATATTTGAATTGAATTTTAACTAAAACTTAATGTTTATGAAAATCATAAATGAATTTCTGTTGGGATAAAAAAAAAAAAAAAAAAAAAAAAGGAGAGTTGTGTTTTTTTAGTTATAAAATGATGATTTCTTCTTCTTTTTCTTTTCTTTTTATTAATTTATCAATGAATCATCATCTGATGTTGATGCACGAGCACCAATTAACGACTGCAACTGTCTCTCTATTTATTTAGCTTAAAAAAAAGTATTATCGTATGATGTTGTCTAAAAATAGAGTGAGTGTCACACCACTTTCAGATTAATCAGATTACCTTTGACCATGATAATTGAATATTTTCAACAAAGTCATTGTTTTCCAAACAGAACATTATAAATCAATCTGCTGATGCGATGTCAAAGTTTAAACTGTGTTTCTTCTAGTGTTGATAAACAAAGTTCACGTACTCTATAACCTAAAAATAAAAGGTATTCTAATACACACGTGTGTACGTCAGCATTTATTGTGATAATAGTACAAGGTGTGTCATATTATCTAAATCTAAATAGTAAGACATTGAAATTTCTATAAGAAAACAACATTAAAAAAAAATACTTTTTAATTTTAAAAATTAGTGTATCGGAAAAATAAAATATGTTTTTCTTATAGGGTCATTTCATACTGAACAACGAGCATAATAAAATTAAATGCATAATTGTAATAGAATCAATAAAAACTAAAAGGAGGTTTTTTATTACATTTTTAAAACTTTTATATAAACTTATGAACTAGAATGTAAATATTATATTTTTTTATTCTTTTAAAAAGTTTTCTTTTTTAATTATAATTTATAAATTATTTTAATTTTTTTTTTTATAAAAATATATTTTAAGTAATTTACTTTCATATTTAAAAAATATTTCATTTTATTTAGTAAGTAAATTATTTAAACAAATCCTGTTATGATAATATAAGTTCAACAATGCAATTACTTACAGTTTATCACAAAATTCCAAGTTAAGATTTCTGTTCATGTTCTAAATTCTTTAAATTATCTTCGTTTCAAAGTAAAAGTTGCATAAATGATTAGCTTTTCTATAAATTCATTTGAGCTAATACAATTTTAGAAACCTTTTTTTTTTCTTAAAATGTAACTTTAAAAATTGTTAATAACTAGATTTTATTAAATAATCAGCTTTATTTTTTTTATAAAAAAAGCACACATTTTTTTTTTTTTTTTTTTTGAAAGAGCGAAGTTTAGGCCTGACAACACTATTGACATTTTATATACAGAATTACCATAATTAGAGTATGGTCAAGATTTTCATCACCTATCATCATAACTTCCAAATAGTTTACTTATGCTCCAAAAAGCTAAAAATTTTTACTAACTTATTGAAATATGGCGCACATATTTAGAAAATTGCAGTTATTACTATCAGCTATAGCGGGATTTGACTAAAATGTTGTAAAGAAAGAAAAATCTGAAATTCTACCGTACACGGAAAACATAAATTTAAGAAATTATTCAGATACCTATAAGTAACTCTTTAGTACAAACTAATAACTTTTTTGAAAAAAAAAAGTATAAAAGTAATTTCTTTAGCGGTAAATAGTTAGCTCTTTAGAATCTAAAAAGTTTAGTATGTATCTAACGAAATTATTATAAAAAAAGTCTAAATACTAACGCTTTAGATAATTTTTTCCGTATATGTTACATTAAGATAAATTATATTCAAAAATGTAAACAAAATTGGGGGAGTTGCTATGCTAGATTTTAAATTGTGATTTTTTGAAGTTTTAGTTCCATAAGAACCCATGTTAATTTCAATAATGATTTTCTCTCTTATCTGATGGTAATAAGTTCTGAAAATTGGATCATAGGTTACATAGGTTATGACATCTTAAAGTTTCAAAGTTTTCTTTTTAGATTTTGAGATACAAGCCATCTAAATACAGCCTTTAATTTTAGGGCCTATAATGATAAAACATAATAATAATAAATAAAATTGCTGAATAATAAAATTCAGTGTAAAAAAGCCTAGACATAAAAATATATATATAAAAAAGGATTAAATGAAAAAAATGTTTCCAATTAATTTACAGTATTAAACCAATCAACTGTAAAAATAAAAAGTAAAGTTATGTTATAAATTATTTAAAAATGATATAATGTAAATATGAGAAACATAATGAAATTATTGTTTGATTATATTTAATTTTTAACTGCCTATACTGTGAAGAAGTTAGGTTAAACTGACAGAATTAAAATTTGTCCAAAATGTCTAATTTTATCTAATAAAAGCCGTTAATTATTATAAAAACTTATTATTAAAAATTATAAATATAATCTAGATTGATTCCAATTGTATTGTATTATTATTCAAATAAATTTAACATTTTGATAACGTTTATGACTATAATAAAAGCTCAACTGTTTTGAGGCCGACTATAAGCGATTTAGGTCATATCCGCTTCCGTTTCTACTTACTACGTATGTGCAGAACGTCAAAACGGAAGCGGATGTGAGCAAAATCACTTCTTATAGTCAGCCATAAAACAATTGTTTCTTTATTATTCATATCGCTCACATCCACTTCAGTTTCGACTTACTGCGCATGCGTAGTAAGGAGAAACGGAAGCGGATGTGAGCAAAATCGCTTATCGGTCTTAAAATAGTTGTTCCTTTATTAGTCATATCACTCACATCCGCTTCCGTTTCGACTTACTGCGCATGCGTAGTAAGGAGAAACGGAAGCTTATTGCTTCCGAAATTGCTTATAGTCAGCCTCAAAACAGTTTTTCCTTTATTAGTCAATAGTTCAGTATAATATAATACTATAATGTTAATAGATCATTGTTATTTCAGACTTCCTTCTTGGGGAGCTCGTGTTCTGACTAAATATTTACTGGGTATATCTTACGAAGTTCGAGGGCTTGAAAATATTGTACCAGAAGGACAAGGCTGCGTTGTTCTTGTAAATCATCAACATGCAATTGACATCACAGGTATAGTATATTTAGCATTAACCCAAATTCTTGCCATTAATTTAAATTTAAATAAACTATAAATAAAACTTACTATCTATAAGTGCAGTTGTGCAGTTCATTACAACTTTTTTTTTTTTTTTTTTTTTTTTTTTTTTTTTTTTTTTTTTTTTAGCTACAAAAAATGCGCATTAAATTTAATAACAATAGTTGATCGTCATTTTCGTTGCAGAAAACTGAGTTTTATTGGTTTCCATACAGAATTAACTTTATTTTAATATTATATATTCCTCAAAATTTTATTGGGAACAATTCAGAACTATCATGGTTCATTTGTAATACTTGTACTGCCTAATACGAGAGTTTACACAGATTATTCATGCATTTAATTATTGTTTCAGTGATGGGATATATATGGCCGCATACACCAAAAGGATGTATGATTGCAAAAAAAGAGGTCTTATATATGGTACCATTTGGACCTGCTACATGGTTATGGGGTACAGTTTTTGTTGATCGATTGAATGCAGAACAAGCACAAAAAACTCTTAATATTACTGGTGAACATATTAAATCAAGACAGGTAATTATAATAATTAGAATATTAAAAAACGTGTTTTAAAATTTAATATTATATAATTATTATCATATCAGTATGATAATAAGAGGGTATTATTATTATATGAAAAGTTCAATAATATCTATCATTTAAAATTAGTAATTGTAATATCCCGCTATGATATTGTCAACGACGTATAAAAATTTGACCAAAATGATCAATTTTATCATAATTTTAGGACTTATCTTAGGTACCCTAATTTCCTATCCTTAAAATGCTAATTAGAATTGCGAGACTTGTATTCAACTTTTTTCTTTTTTTTTTCTGTTGAAATAAGAGAAGAAAAAAAATTTTAATTTCACAATTTCAGCCTTGTGGGCTTAAAATTTCAAAATAATAATTACAATATAACTATAATGTACCTTTATTTCTTTTTTTCCGCTGTGAAAGAATAAAAATGTTATCTATTGATTATTTAATTTAAAAATAGCATTTTGACGTTGTCTCATTATTCATTTATTTTTCAGGCAAGAATCTGTATGTTTCCTGAAGGTACCAGACATATTGGAGACACAATGCTTCCCTTCAAGAAAGGAGCATTCCATATTGCAGTTAATGCACAGTGTCCCATTCAACCTGTAGTTGTATCTAAATATAATTTTATTGACACACAAAATTACAAGTTTGGCTCAGGTAATTGGTTTTTACTTTTTTAAGAGACTAGCAAAAAATTATGCCCCCCCCCCTCTTGAAAATCTCATTTTTTTTTAATTTTGTTTTTAATTTAAATAAAAAACTTTAGTTCAAAAATAATTTATAATAATAATAAAGCAATTTTGTTGAATTATTATTATTTATAAATTTTATTTTTGAAAAATAGCTATGTAATAAAACCAAAGTAATTTTACAAATGAAAAACTTTCAATAATTGTAAATATCAAATAGGCGCATGTTTAAAGGAGTAGGGTACCGACCGTATATCTCAAAAACTAGAAGGGTTTTGGGTCTAAATGTGGTGTCATTTTGTACTAAGGGTCACACCTAGCCGAGATAAAAACTTCACAATGTTTGACCGTCCCGATTTTTTTTTTTTTTTTTAAATTAACATTGGGCCTTATGGGCTTAAAATGTCAAAATATCATACAAAATTAATTTGCACGGTGACCCCCCAAATTTTTTTTATATTTGGAATGGAGGTTATCGGTTTAGCGCGCGGGGTGATGCGGGGAAAGCTAAGGGTCCCCTAATTTAACATTACGCTTATGGGGGAAAACACGTTTTTTGAGATTTTTGAGAAAACTACTCCTCCGATTTCGGAGAAATTTAAATGAGAAATACTAGACATACTTTTACGTGTTTTAAGCCATAGAAAATTTTTACGAATTTTTTAAACCGATAACCTCCATTGTCTCAAGCTGTAGTATCATTGTGCAAAATTTCATATATTTTTGACGAGAAAAGTTTGAGTCTAATGGCCGACGTTGGTCCCCTACTCCCTTAAGCAAATAAATTAAAAACCTTATCTTGTTTGCTATGGACAAAACTGTCATTAAAAAAATTAATTCAAAAAATTCCCATAATACATAATATATACATCAAATAAAAATCACACAACTTTTACATTTTATAATATTTCTTCTGATGCTTATATTTAAAGCCCTTATATAATTTTCAAATATTTCAATTTATTGGTACCTATATAATTATTTTATATTTCAGGGCGCAGTATTATTGAGTTACTGCCCGCAATTCCTACAGAGGGTTTGAGTAAAGCTGATATTCCTGAATTAATTGAGAAGGTTCGAAATGTAATGCATGATGGTTATATGAAAATAACAAAAGAAAATAACTTTCAAGTTGAGTCGTCGTGATATATTACAGTTACATATAATTAAAACTAACCACATTGTGAAATAGTGCAAACTATTTTTGAGTATTACTAAATATTATTATATAATAAATCATTTTTTTATAAAAAACATAACATTTTTTTTTTATAATTTTACATTAAGTTTATTTTATTATTATTATTTATTTTTTTTGCAAATAATGACGCATTTATTATTAGTACAATTTTAATATTTAAAGCTTTTTTCTTAGTTGTGAGTATTTAAAATTCAGTGACCTTTACAATTATTGAAAGGTAAAATATAGTTTTAAAATAGAAATATCCGGCGTTTTCATATAGTTATAGTTTATAGTACTGTATTATATAAATAGGTAAATTTACACAGATTCTTGCAGTCGATAATAATTAAATAATACCTTTACAACTAACAAGGCAGAAAAATTTGTTTTCTTAAATTACTTATTTTTATAACGGAGGTTATCGGCTTAAAAAATTCTTAAAAATTTTCTATGTCATAAAAAAGTAAAAATTTGTGTAGTATTTCCCATTTGCATTTATCCGAATTCGGTGAAGTAGTTTTCTCATAAATTGCAAAATAATAATAATAAAATGTGTTTTCCTTAGCTTTCCCCGCGCGCTAATAAACCGATAAGCCCCTTTTAATGTTGATTGCACTTCTGCATAGTTATTCAACTTATTTCCTAGTATAATAATATTATTGTACCAGTATTGTACCCTTTTCTTAAAATAATGAATCATTCAATATCGCAATGTCAATTATCTACATAAATGAAGTGTAGCATTTATAATACAGAAAGTATAATAAAATTAAAATAATTATTTCGTTCAAGAACTAGCTGATTGGAATTTGATATTCATAAATTTATACAAATATATTATTAAAAAAATCTTTTAAATTAGTGAAACATAATTATTTTAATCAATAAATAATTTTATTATTAGTCCATTATTATTATTATTTCATAATTTACATATTTTTAGTTAAAAATATTTTTATTTTAAAAGGCATTACATATTTATTCATTGAACTTTATATTATTTATTACAGGGTAAAAGTTATTCAAGTCAATCGGATTGAGATTTCAGTTAACTCTTACCTAAATACTATTATTATTTTATTATGCCCATATGCCAAAAGGGTGTATCCCCATGACATCATAATACGTGCACTTGGAGGTCATACTAAAGTAGTGACTAACATTGCTGAGCGCAGGACAAACTTGGTTTATGCTAATTTTCTTTGGGAAATCGGTTAATTTATTGTTATTTTTCTCACATAATAATAATAATAATTATATAAGTAACTTTAAGTCGTTGTGAGCGCTTGAGAGCCTTATTTTAAAAAATATCGACCACAACTGTATTAGAGATACTACTGAACATATTTAGACTATCAATGCTCTCTCAAAAATATTGCAAAATATTTTGAAACTTAGAAAATGAGTTATTTTCTTATATGCCACCCATTTTATTGAGTTATCCAACATGTCGTCAACTGTATAGATCCTATAGAAATTCCTTTTTTAGTACTGATTTCTGAATATACAAATATAATATATAGAATATATTTACGTTCCAATTCAGTTTCTTAACTAACTAAATATAAAAATAAAGGGTTGTTTACTTCGCTACGCAATCCACGCACGTCACAGCTCTAGATACATAAACCCCGTTCTGTGGAGGGATAATCCGCCGTGGAGCTTTTCATAGGAGCACACTAGTCCCCTCATTGCAATCGCCATGTCTGGCCCAGGATTATGCATATAGTAAGTATATACTCGATAGTACGTAAGATGTTTCACGAAGATATCGCATGCTCCACGTGTGCTGACACACGACGTGGTCTTGAGATCCACTCAAACAGACGACACCTCAACCCTCTATTGCAAAGGTTATGGTCATATTTGTTTACTTTATACTCGACCTATGCTTTTTATGATCACCAAGCTCGTCTACCCTCCAATTTTAAAATCGTCGAATTTCTGCGAAAAGAAAATATGTCTTAAAAAATTGGACCTTAAAACTAATCTAAAAATGAAGTTTTATATAAAGCACACAAAATTTCGAATTTTTAGGGCACTTTGAAATATGTCTATTTTTTTCACTCCAAACAAGATAGGTTGTTGTTTTTTCGCTGTTTCAAAAGCAATTTTCCCTAAATAAACATTGCATGCGGTTAGTTGTATTTTTTACTCATTATATGGTGTTATGTGAGTAAATTTTTGTAATTAAATAAGTTCAACATTTTCTAGTTTTTTCAGAAAAAAAAAATCAACAAAATGGTCCATGGGACGATTTTTTTAATTTTTGATTTTGCTATAACTGACTTAATTTTTGAAAACAAATCCCCATACTTACAACATAGTTAAACGAACATATTATTATCAAGTATATGGCACAGAAAAATTAGTTTTAAAACAATCTGTGCGAATACGGCTGGGCTTCAAACTTGACTCTTTTACGAAAAGATGGACTCAAAAACACACAAAATTAAAAACTTTGCTTGAAACATTTTTTTGAAGTTTTAATGGATTGTCTATTATAGGATGTACTAAAAGTGATGTTATGGAAGACGTAATGTATATTTTGCTTGGAGTATTTTTTACGCTAAGTTGATAATTGAGTATTTTTAACGTTTTTGAGAGTACTGCGGGGACCCTGTTAATAAGTTTTAAATGCTTTTCTTTTGAACATTTGACTTTAATTTTATGGAAGAGAAAATCAAAACATGAAATAAACGTTCCAAGTCAAAAATATTGCATACATTAATTATTAATTAAAAAAAATAGTATCAAAAAAGAAGAAAAAGGCGTTTAATATTTTTAAATGTTACATAATTATAAATCTAAATCCATGCTAAACTGTTAATTGTGTTTAAATGTTACAGTGGCTTATGAAACGAGGCATTGGGGTAAATTAGGCCACGAGGTACTGTACATTGAGACAGGCAAATTTATTGAACCAAATGCGGATTTGAGGACTTTTTACTGCTAAGTACAGTTTATATAAATTATAAACATTTTTCTTTGTGGCTTTATTATTGAGTGATCCAACATATGGCGTTAACATTAACCCTAATTATAGACCTTAATTAAACAGAATACATATAATGGTTAAACAATAATAATTAAGCTCGATATTTTTTTCTGCTTCTGACTTATAATAAAAATTCGTGATCTTTTTCATTGTTTTTTTATTCTGTTTACTTAAAAATAATTTAAAAATCATGTAAATAATAAAATTTTAAATCTTTGAATTGACATAGGTTTTTAAAAATAAAACATTATATTTTAAATATAAGAAAGTACCCAAATCAAAACTATAAAAGAGAGTAATTCAATTCATATACATTAAAAAAAAACTTAAAAAGTTTTAACTGTAGTATTTTGGTTTTCACGAAAGTCAAAACTCTTTCAGTTTTGTTACAGTTAAAAGACTCTTAAATTCAGGAATAAAGCTTGTTTTTTCTTAACTCTAATTTTAAGCCAATGGTAATAATAATAAATTCATGATAAAAATTTTATGAAGTGTAGCTATGAGACCATACATATATTTCATGATCAATTTATGTTAAGGAATAAAAAGTATTCCAATACTGCAAAATTCGAGAGAGAGAGAGAGAGAGAGAGAGAGAGAGAGAGAGAGAGAGAGAAATAAAGTGCTTGTTGTTTCCCTTCCTTTGTTTATGAAGCGTGTGATATGTATTATTTCGCAATTTTTATACATTAATAAATTAAGTATTGCAATTAAATAAAAAAAACACTCAAATTATTCAAATTTTATTATTTACTTTGTTAATAAACTAAATTTTTCATATAACAATTTTTATATCTTAATAAAAAAAAGGTTTAAACATAATTATTTAAAAAAATAAAAACTTTTATATAAGATTTATTTTTATTAAGTACATTTTATTAATAAGTTTTTATTATAAATATCATTATTTTGTATGTCATTACATGATATGATATTCAGTTATTTTTGGAGACAATGCTTCTACAAAAAAATTGATAATACAATTAGATAAGAGTTATCCGTTGATATAATACTATTTTTGATATTCAATAATGCAAAAAGAAAGTATTGTTTTTGATATATGAACGAACAGTTCTATATAATCAAATAATAAGGAATTTATCAACGTTCCAAGTCAGTTACTAAAATAAATAAAATTAAAGGGTAGTTTACTTCGCTACGCAATCCACGCACGTCACAGCTCTATATACATAAACCCCGTTCTGTGGAGGGATAATCCGCAGTGAAGCTTTTCATAGGAGCACACTAGTCCCCTCATTGCAATCGCCATGTCTGGCCCAGGATTATGCATATAGTAAGTATATACTCGACAGTACGTAAGATGTTTCACGAAGATATCGCATGCTCCACGTGTGCTGACACACGACGTGGTCTTGAGATCCACTCAAACAGACGACACCTCAACCCTCTATTGCAAAGGTTATAGTCATCTTTGTTTACTTTATGCAGGCTATTTTAACACTTATAAAAAATACTTCAGTAAATTTATAGCATTATACTTTTTATTATGAAAATTTAAAACTATCAATATGCATTTCTTTAAAAATAGAGCGTGTTGGCATGGCGTCATAATGCTCTTCTTGAGCAATGAATAACATTGCTCAGCATATGACACACGTAGTTTTTGGCTATTTGCTTTGAAAAATTAGATTTTTTGTTGTTGTAATTTTTCTTGCATAATACTTGAGATACTTATTCAATCTTTTAGCAGCATCAATGCTCTCAAAAATATTGCTAAGTATTTTTTTAACTGGCTAAATGAGTCATTTTTCTATTCTGGCCCATGTTATTTGGCACTCAGTTATGGCGTCGACTTTAACATCAATGAAACCACCCTATAACGTATATATTATTCTAACATAATGAACTTAATGTTATTTAACTTAAAATTTTTTTACTGACTGCTGTAATACAGTTGGGTTAAATAGAGAGGGTAGTAGACTGAATTCGTCCAATATATAGCCGTTAATTATTATTATTATTTATAAGATAAGGCAAGGGTAGTGAATGTCTTCGTGGTAATAGTTATTATTAATTTTAACATGCTACGGCTAAATAATAAAATTAAAGCTGTGACATTTTGTTTCTTTTCCTCGCTTATAATAAATTTTTAGGATTTTTTTTTACATAATACATAACGTCATAATTGATGCACATGGCGGCCATGCTGGAATAACATTGCTCAGTATAGGACAAAATTAGTTTTTGGCTATTTTGTTTGCGAAACCGGTTAATTTGTTGTTGTTATTATTATATTTTTCACTTATACTTGAACTGCTGATTGAACTTAAATTAACAGCATCAATGCTCTAAAAAATACTACTTATATAATTTTTAAACAGGCAATATCATTCATTTTCCTTTGCGTCTTATATTTTTGAGTGATCCAACATATGGCGTTATAACTTTATTCCTAATTATTGACCTTAATTAAACAGAATATATGTTATGATTAAACAATAATAATTAAGCTCGACATTTTCTTTCTGCATCTGACTTAAAATAATAAATAAATAAATAAATAATAATAAATAAATAAATATAATCTTTATTGCAAAATAGGCAAAAGGTGCAGTCAGGGCAAAACACAGGCCCTATCACTGAACCAACAATGGACAGCAGTAAAACAAAAACACAAAATATACCATTTATAAGATTAAGCGTATTGAGACATACCATTTTTAAATTATATTTGCAAGATAATACTTAGTAAATTAAAAAATAACAAAATTTAATGTTTCATCAAATAACAATATAATATATATACCTTTTTAAATCAATTAAACAGTTTCAGATAAACAATAACACATATTATGCATAATTATAAATAAGATATTGTAACGGGAAAAGATAGATTAAAGGAACATTTTTGAGAGCTCTAATTTAAAAGATTTATAAGTATTTTTGCAACATAATTCACTAGTTAGTTTGTTCCATAATCTTGTACCTTTGGAAGTGAAAGATTCGTGAATTTATTTTTCTGTTATTATATGTTTGCCTAAAAATAATTTATATTTTTATTTTTAAATTACACCATAATAATAGAAAATAATCATTTAAAAAGTTGGCAAATCTTGAATTGACAAATGTTTTTAATCATCAACACTTTGATTTAATAATAAAAAAAATATTTAAAATATAAATAGCCAAAACTAGTAATATAAAAAATTACTTCAATCCATAACAATTAAAAACAAAACGGCAAGCGTTTTGGCTTTCGTAAAAGCCAAATGGTAATATGTTTTAGCTTCTATGAATTTATATTAAAATCGACGCCGTATGTAAGATCACTCAATTACATAAGCCGTATTTTGCCAGTTTAAAAATGCTTATAAGTAAGCAGTATTTGTGAGAGTATTCATGCTGTTAATTTAGGTTGAATTAGTATATCTCAAGTATGTGAGAAAAATAGTAATTATAATAAAAATAATTTATTTTGTAAAGAAAATAAACAAAAACGAAATTTGTCCTATGCTGAGCAATGTTATTCATTACTCTAGTATGGCGTCTAAGCGCATCAAATATGACGTCATGAATCATTATAAAGAAAACAAGAATATTTATTAATATAAGTCAGGAGCAGAAAGAAAATGTCAGAGTTTAAATGTTATTGTTTAACCATAATATATATTCTGTTAAATTAGTAAATATTCCCACGCAGAAATTCACGACCCTTGCCCAATCTTGCCAGCATAAATAAAACAAAGCTGTCTATAACCTTTGCAATAGAGGGTTAAGGTATCGTCTGTTTGAGTGGATCTCATGACCACGTCGTGTGTCAGCACACGTGGAGCATGCGATATCTTCGTGAAACATCTTACGTACTGTCGAGTATATATACTTACTACATGCATAATCCTGGGCCATACATGCGGCGAATGCAATGAGGGGACCAGTGTGTGCTCCTATGAAATGCTCTACTGCGGACTATATTCCACAGAACGGGGTTTATGTATCTAGAGCTGTGACGTGCGTGGATTGCGTAGCGAAGTAAACAACCCTTTAATTTTATGTTTAGTTAGTTAAGAAACTCTCTCTGATATTCCATTATGCAAGAAGCAAGTATTCTTATAATATATTAACCGAACAGTTGAACAGTATAATCAAATAATATGGAATATATCAACGTTCCAAGTCAGTTTCTTAACTATAACTAAATTAAAAATAAAGGGTTGTTTACTTCGCTACGCAATCCACGCACGTCGAAGCTCTAGATACATAAAACCCGTTCTGTGGAGGGATAGTCCGCAGTGAAGCTTTTCATAGGAGCACACTAGTCCCCTCATTGCAATCGCCATGTCTGGCCCAGGATTATGCATATAGTAAGTATACTCGACAGTACGTAAGATGTTTCACGAAGATATCGCATGCTCCACGTGTGCTGACACACGACGTGGTCTTGAGATCCACTCAAACAGACGATACCTCAACCCTCTATTGCAAAGGTTATATATAGTCATCTTTGTTTACTTTATGCAAGCTAATGTATCACTTAAAAAAATGCTTCAGTGAATTTATAGCATTATACTTTTTATTATGAAAATTTAAAACTATCAATATGCATTTCTTTAAAAATAGAGCGTGTTTGCATGACGTCATAATAATTGCTCTTTGATGCTCTTCTTGAGCAATGAATAACATTGCTCAGCATATGACAAACGTAGTTTTTGGCTATTTGCTTTGAAAAATTAGCTTTTTTGTTGTTATAATTTTTGTTGCATAAATACTTGAGATACTTATTCAATCTTTAAGCAGCATCAATGTTCTCAAAAATATTGCTTAGTATTTTTTAACTGGCTAAATGAGTCATTATTCTATTCTGGCCCATGTTATTTGGCACTCACTTATGGCGTCGACTTTAACATCAATGAAACCACCCTATAACGTATATATTATTCTAACATAATGAACTTAATGTTATTTAACTTAAAATTTTTTTACTGACTACTGTAATACAGTTGGGTTAAATAGAGAGGGTAGTAGACTGAATTCGTCCAATAAATAGCCGTTAATTATTATTTATAAGATAAGGCAAGGGTAGTGAATGTCTTCGTGGTAATAGTTATTATTAATTTTAACATGCTACGGCTAAATAATAAAATTAAAGCTGTGACATTTTGTTTCTTTTCCTCACTTATAATAAATTTTTAAGATTTTTTTTTTCCATATAACAAAACATCATAATTGATGCACATGGAGGCCATGCTAAAATAACATTGCTCAGTATAGGACAAAATTAGGTTTAGGCTATTTTGTTTGCGAAACCGGTTAATTTGTTGTTGTTATTATTATATTTTTCACTTATGTTTGAACTGCTAATTGAACTTAAATTAACAGCATCAAAGCTCTTAAAAATACTACTTACAGTATTTTTAAACTGGCAATATCATTCATTTTCCTTTGCGTCTTATATTTTTGAGTGATCCAACATATGGCGTTATAACTTTATTCCTAATAATTGACCTTAATTAAACAGAATATATGTTATGATTAAACAATAATAATTGAGCTCGACATTTTCTTTCTGCATCTGACTTAAAATAATTATTCGTGAATTTTTCTTTCTGTTATTATATGTTTGCCTAAAAATAATTTATATTTTTATTTTTAAATTACACCATAATAATATAAAATAATAATTTAAAAAGTTTACAAATCTTGAATTGACAAATGTTTTTAATCATCAACACTTTGATTTAATAATAAAAAAAATATTTAAAATATAAATAGCCAAAACTAGTAATAAAAAAGTATACTTCAATCTATATCAATTAAAAACAAAACTGCAAGCGTTTTGGCTTTCGGAAAAGCCAATGGTAATATGTTTTAGCTTCTATGCATTTATATTAAAATCGACGCCATATATAAGATCACTTAATTACATAAGCCGTATTTTCCCAGTTTAAAAATGCTTATAAGTAAGCAGTATTTGTGAGAGTATTCATGCTGTTAATTTAGGTTGAATTAGTATATCTCAAGTATGTGAGAAAAATAGTAATTATAATAAAAATAATTTATTTTGTAAAGAAAATAAACAAAAACGAAATTTGTCCTATGCTGAGCAATGTTATTCATTACTCTAGTATGGCATCTAAGCGCATCAAATATGACGTCATGAATCATTATAAAGAAAACAAGAATATTTATTAATATAAGTCAGGAGCAGAAAGAAAATATCAGAGTTTAAATGTTATTGTTTAACCATAATATATATTCTGTTAAATTAGTAAATATTCCCACGCAGACATTCACGACCCTTGCCCAATCTTGCCAGCATAAATAAAACAAAGCTGTCTATAACCTTTGCAATAGAGGGTTGAGGTATCGTCTGTTTGAGTGGATCTCAAGACCACGTCGTGTGTCAGCACACGTGGAGCATGCGATATCTTCGTGAAACATCTTACGTACTGTCGAGTATATACTTACTACATGCATAATCCTGGGCCATACATGCGGCGAATGCAATGAGGGGCCCAATGTGTGCTCCTATGAAATGCTCTACTGCGGACTATATTCCACAGAACGGGGTTTATGTATCTAGAGCTGTGACGTGCGTGGATTGCGTAGCGAAGTAAACAACCCTTTAATTTTATGTTTAGTTAGTTAAGAAACTCTCTCTGATATTCCATTATGCAAGAAGCAAGTATTCTTATAATATGTTAACCGAACAGTTGAACAGTATAATCAAATAATATAGAATATATCAACGTTCCAAGTCAGTTTCTTAACTAACTAAATTAAAAATAAAGAGTTGTTTACTTCGCTACGCAATCCACGCACGTTGGAGCTCTAGATACATAAACCCCGTTCTGTGGAGGGATAGTCCTCAGTGGAGCTTTTCATAGGAGCACACTAGTCCCCTCATTGCAATCGCCATGTCTGGCCCAGGATTATGCATATAGTAAGTATACTCGACAGTACGTAAGATGTTTCACGAAGATATCGCATGCTCCACGTGTGCTGACACACGACGTGGTCTTGAGATCCACTCAAACAGACGATACCTCAACCCTCTATTGCAAAGGTTATAGTCATCTTTGTTTACTTTATGCAGGCTATTTTAACACTTATAAAAAATACTTCAGTAAATTTATAGCAATATACTTTTTATTATGAAAATTTAAAACTAATAATATGCATTTCTTTAAAAATAGAGCGTGTTCGCATGGCGTCATAATAATCGCTCTTTGATGCTCTTCTTGAGCAATGAATAACATTGCTCAGCATATGACAAACGTAGTTTTTGGATATTTGCTTTGAAAAATTAGCTTTTTTGTTGTTGTAATATTTCTTGCATAAATACTTGAGATACTTATTCAATCTTTAAGCAGCATCAATGCTCTCAAAAATATTGCTAAGTATTTTTTTAACTGGCTAAAGGAGTCATTTTCTATTCTGGCCCATGTTATTTGGCACTCACTTATGGCGTCGACTTTAACATCAATGAAACCACCCTATAACGTATATATTATTCTAACATAATGAACTTAATGTTATTTAACTTAAAAATTTTTACTGACTGCTGTAATACAGTTGGGTTAAATAGAGAGGGTAGTAGACTGAATTCGTCCAATATATAGCCGTTAATTATTATTATTATTTATAAGATAAGGCAAGGGTAGTGAATGTCTTCGTGGTAATAGTTATTATTAATTTTAACATGCTACGGCTAAATAATAAAATTAAAGCTGTGACATTTTGTTTCTTTTCCTCACTTATAATAAATTTTTAAGATTTTTTTTTCCATAATACAAAACATCATAATTGATGCACATGGAGGCCATGCTGGAATAACATTGCTCAGTATAGGACAAAATTAGGTTTAGGCTATTTTGTTTGCGAAACCGGTTAATTTGTTGTTGTTATTATTATATTTTTCACTTATGTTTGAACTGCTAATTGAACTTAAATTAACAGCATCAAAGCTCTTAAAAATACTACTTACAGTATTTTTAAACTGGCAATATCATTCATTTTCCTTTGCGTCTTATATTTTTGAGTGATCCAACATATGGCGTTATAACTTTATTCCTAATAATTGACCTTAATTAAACAGAATATATGTTATGATTAAACAATAATAATTAAGCTCGACATTTTCTTTCTGCATCTGACTTAAAATAATTATTCGTGAATTTTTCTTTCTGTTATTATATGTTTGCCTAAAAATAATTTATATTTTTATTTTTAAATTACACCATAATAATATAAAATAATAATTTAAAAAGTTTACAAATCTTGAATTGACAAATGTTTTTAATCATCAACACTTTGATTTAATAATAAAAAAAATATTTAAAATATAAATAGCCAAAACTAGTAATAAAAAAGTATACTTCAATCCATATCAATTAAAAACAAAACTGCAAGCGTTTTGGCTTTCGTAAAAGCCAATGGTAATATGTTTTAGCTTCTATGCATTTATATTAAAATCGACGCCATATATAAGATCACTCAATTACATAAGCCGTATTTTCCCAGTTTAAAAATGCTTACAAGTAAGCAGTATTTGTGAGAGTATTCATGCTGTTAATTTAGGTTGAATTAGTATATCTCAAGTATGTGAGAAAAATAGTAATTATAATAAAAATAATTTATTTTGTAAAGAAAATAAACAAAAACGAAATTTGTCCTATGCTGAGCAATGTTATTCATTACTCTAGTATGGCATCTAAGCGCATCAAATATGACGTCATGAATCATTATAAAGAAAACAAGAATATTTATTAATATAAGTCAGGAGCAGAAAGAAAATATCAGAGTTTAAATGTTATTGTTTAACCATAATATATATTCTGTTAAATTAGTAAATATTCCCACGCAGACATTCACGACCCTTGCCCAATCTTGCCAGCATAAATAAAACAAAGCTGTCTATAACCTTTGCAATAGAGGGTTGAGGTATCGTCTGTTTGAGTGGATCTCAAGACCACGTCGTGTGTCAGCACACGTGGAGCATGCGATATCTTCGTGAAACATCTTACGTACTGTCGAGTATATACTTACTACATGCATAATCCTGGGCCATACATGCGGCGAATGCAATGAGGGGCCCAATGTGTGCTCCTATGAAATGCTCTACTGCGGACTATATTCCACAGAACGGGGTTTATGTATCTAGAGCTGTGACGTGCGTGGATTGCGTAGCGAAGTAAACAACCCTTTAATTTTATGTTTATTTAGTTAAGAAACTCTCTCTGATATTCCATTATGCAAGAAGCAAGTATTCTTATAATATGTTAACCGAACAGTTGAACAGTATAATCAAATAATATAGAATATATCAACGTTCCAAGTCAGTTTCTTAACTAACTAAATTAAAAATAAAGAGTTGTTTACTTCGCTACGCAATCCACGCACGTTGGAGCTCTAGATACATAAACCCCGTTCTGTGGAGGGATAGTCCTCAGTGGAGCTTTTCATAGGAGCACACTAGTCCCCTCATTGCAATCGCCATGTCTGGCCCAGGATTATGCATATAGTAAGTATACTCGACAGTACGTAAGATGTTTCACGAAGATATCGCATGCTCCACGTGTGCTGACACACGACGTGGTCTTGAGATCCACTCAAACAGACGATACCTCAACCCTCTATTGCAAAGGTTATAGTCATCTTTGTTTACTTTATGCAGGCTATTTTAACACTTATAAAAAATACTTCAGTAAATTTATAGCAATATACTTTTTATTATGAAAATTTAAAACTATTAATATGCATTTCTTTAAAAATAGAGCGTGTTCGCATGGCGTCATAATAATCGCTCTTTGATGCTCTTCTTGAGCAATGAATAACATTGCTCAGCATATGACAAACGTAGTTTTTGGCTATTTGCTTTGAAAAATTAGCTTTTTTGTTGTTGTAATATTTCTTGCATAAATACTTGAGATACTTATTCAATCTTTGAGCAGCATCAATGCTCTCAAAAATATTGCTAAGTATTTTTTTAACTGGCTAAAGGAGTCATTTTCTATTCTGGCCCATGTTATTTGGCACTCACTTATGGCGTCGACTTTAACATCAATGAAACCACCCTATAACGTATATATTATTCTAACATAACGAACTTAATGTTATTTAACTTAAAAATTTTTACTGACTGCTGTAATACAGTTGGGTTAAATAGAGAGGGTAGTAGACTGAATTCGTCCAATAAATAGCCGTTAATTATTATTATTATTTATAAGATAAGGCAAGGGTAGTGAATGTCTTCGTGGTAATAGTTATTATTAATTTTAACATGCTACGGCTAAATAATAAAATTAAAGCTGTGACATTTTGTTTCTTTTCCTCACTTATAATAAATTTTTAAGATTTTTTTTTCCATAATACAAAACATCATAATTGATGCACATGGAGGCCATGCTGGAATAACATTGCTCAGTATAGGACAAAATTAGGTTTAGGCTATTTTGTTTGCGAAACCGGTTAATTTGTTGTTGTTATTATTATATTTTTCACTTATGTTTGAACTGCTAATTGAACTTAAATTAACAGCATCAAAGCTCTTAAAAATACTACTTATAGTATTTTTAAACTAGCAATATCATTCATTTTCCTTTGCGTCTTATATTTTTGAGTGATCCAACATATGGCGTTATAACTTTATTCCTAATAATTGACCTTAATTAAACAGAATATATGTTATGATTAAACAATAATAATTAAGCTCGACATTTTCTTTCTGCATCTGACTTAAAATAATTATTCTTGATTTTTTCTTTCTGTTATTATATGTTTGCCTAAAAATAGTTTATATTTTTATTTTTAAATTACACCATAATAATATAAAATAATAATTTAAAAAGTTTACAAATCTTGAATTGACAAATGTTTTTAATCATCAACACTTTGATTTAATAATAAAAAAAATATTTAAAATATAAATAGCCAAAACTAGTAATAAAAAAGTATACTTCAATCCATATCAATTAAAAACAAAACTGCAAGCGTTTTGGCTTTCGTAAAAGCCAATGGTAATATGTTTTAGCTTCTATGCATTTATATTAAAATCGACGCCATATATAAGATCACTCAATTACATAAGCCGTATTTTCCCAGTTTAAAAATGCTTACAAGTAAGCAGTATTTGTGAGAGTATTCATGCTGTTAATTTAGGTTGAATTAGTATATCTCAAGTATGTGAGAAAAATAGTAATTATAATAAAAATAATTTATTTTGTAAAGAAAATAAACAAAAACGAAATTTGTCCTATGCTGAGCAATGTTATTCATTACTCTAGTATGGCATCTAAGCGCATCAAATATGACGTCGTGAATCATTATAAAGAAAACAAGAATATTTATTAATATAAGTCAGGAGCAGAAAGAAAATATCAGAGTTTAAATGTTATTGTTTAACCATAATATATATTCTGTTAAATTAGTAAATATTCCCACGCAGACATTCACGACCCTTGCCCAATCTTGCCAGCATAAATAAAACAAAGCTGTCTATAACCTTTGCAATAGAGGGTTGAGGTATCGTCTGTTTGAGTGGATCTCAAGACCACGTCGTGTGTCAGCACACGTGGAGCATGCGATATCTTCGTGAAACATCTTACGTACTGTCGAGTATATACTTACTACATGCATAATCCTGGGCCATACATGCGGCGAATGCAATGAGGGGCCCAATGTGTGCTCCTATGAAATGCTCTACTGCGGACTATATTCCACAGAACGGGGTTTATGTATCTAGAGCTGTGACGTGCGTGGATTGCGTAGCGAAGTAAACAACCCTTTAATTTTATGTTTATTTAGTTAAGAAACTCTCTCTGATATTCCATTATGCAAGAAGCAAGTATTCTTATAATATGTTAACCGAACAGTTGAACAGTATAATCAAATAATATAGAATATATCAACGTTCCAAGTCAGTTTCTTAACTAACTAAATTAAAAATAAAGAGTTGTTTACTTCGCTACGCAATCCACGCACGTTGGAGCTCTAGATACATAAACCCCGTTCTGTGGAGGGATAGTCCTCAGTGGAGCTTTTCATAGGAGCACACTAGTCCCCTCATTGCAATCGCCATGTCTGGCCCAGGATTATGCATATAGTAAGTATACTCGACAGTACGTAAGATGTTTCACGAAGATATCGCATGCTCCACGTGTGCTGACACACGACGTGGTCTTGAGATCCACTCAAACAGACGATACCTCAACCCTCTATTGCAAAGGTTATAGTCATCTTTGTTTACTTTATGCAGGCTATTTTAACACTTATAAAAAATACTTCAGTAAATTTATAGCAATATACTTTTTATTATGAAAATTTAAAACTATTAATATGCATTTCTTTAAAAATAGAGCGTGTTCGCATGGCGTCATAATAATCGCTCTTTGATGCTCTTCTTGAGCAATGAATAACATTGCTCAGCATATGACAAACGTAGTTTTTGGCTATTTGCTTTGAAAAATTAGCTTTTTTGTTGTTGTAATATTTCTTGCATAAATACTTGAGATACTTATTCAATCTTTAAGCAGCATCAATGCTCTCAAAAATATTGCTAAGTATTTTTTTAACTGGCTAAAGGAGACATTTTCTATTCTGGCCCATGTTATTTGGCACTCACTTATGGCGTCGACTTTAACATCAATGAAACCACCCTATAACGTATATATTATTCTAACATAATGAACTTAATGTTATTTAACTTAAAAATTTTTACTGACTGCTGTAATACAGTTGGGTTAAATAGAGAGGGTAGTAGACTGAATTCGTCCAATAAATAGCCGTTAATTATTATTTATAAGATAAGGCAAGGGTAGTGAATGTCTTCGTGGTAATAGTTATTATTAATTTTAACATGCTACGGCTAAATAATAAAATTAAAGCTGTGACATTTTGTTTCTTTTCCTCACTTATAATAAATTTTTAAGATTTTTTTTTCCATAATACAAAACATCATAATTGATGCACATGGAGGCCATGCTGGAATAACATTGCTCAGTATAGGACAAAATTAGGTTTAGGCTATTTTGTTTGCGAAACCGGTTAATTTGTTGTTGTTATTATTATATTTTTCACTTATGTTTGAACTGCTAATTGAACTTAAATTAACAGCATCAAAGCTCTTAAAAATACTACTTATAGTATTTTTAAACTAGCAATATCATTCATTTTCCTTTGCGTCTTATATTTTTGAGTGATCCAACATATGGCGTTATAACTTTATTCCTAATAATTGACCTTAATTAAACAGAATATATGTTATGATTAAACAATAATAATTAAGCTCGACATTTTCTTTCTGCATCTGACTTAAAATAATTATTCTTGAATTTTTCTTTCTGTTATTATATGTTTGCCTAAAAATAGTTTATATTTTTATTTTTAAATTACACCATAATAATATAAAATAATAATTTAAAAAGTTTACAAATCTTGAATTGACAAATGTTTTTAATCATCAACACTTTGATTTAATAATAAAAAAAATATTTAAAATATAAATAGCCAAAACTAGTAATAAAAAAGTATACTTCAATCCATATCAATTAAAAACAAAACTGCAAGCGTTTTGGCTTTCGTAAAAGCCAATGGTAATATGTTTTAGCTTCTATGCATTTATATTAAAATCGACGCCATATATAAGATCACTCAATTACATAAGCCGTATTTTCCCAGTTTAAAAATGCTTACAAGTAAGCAGTATTTGTGAGAGTATTCATGCTGTTAATTTAGGTTGAATTAGTATATCTCAAGTATGTGAGAAAAATAGTAATTATAATAAAAATAATTTATTTTGTAAAGAAAATAAACAAAAACGAAATTTGTCCTATGCTGAGCAATGTTATTCATTACTCTAGTATGGCATCTAAGCGCATCAAATATGACGTCATGAATCATTATAAAGAAAACAAGAATATTTATTAATATAAGTCAGGAGCAGAAAGAAAATATCAGAGTTTAAATGTTATTGTTTAACCATAATATATATTCTGTTAAATTAGTAAATATTCCCACGCAGACATTCACGACCCTTGCCCAATCTTGCCAGCATAAATAAAACAAAGCTGTCTATAACCTTTGCAATAGAGGGTTGAGGTATCGTCTGTTTGAGTGGATCTCAAGACCACGTCGTGTGTCAGCACACGTGGAGCATGCGATATCTTCGTGAAACATCTTACGTACTGTCGAGTATATACTTACTACATGCATAATCCTGGGCCATACATGCGGCGAATGCAATGAGGGGCCCAATGTGTGCTCCTATGAAATGCTCTACTGCGGACTATATTCCACAGAACGGGGTTTATGTATCTAGAGCTGTGACGTGCGTGGATTGCGTAGCGAAGTAAACAACCCTTTAATTTTATGTTTATTTAGTTAAGAAACTCTCTCTGATATTCCATTATGCAAGAAGCAAGTATTCTTATAATATGTTAACCGAACAGTTGAACAGTATAATCAAATAATATAGAATATATCAACGTTCCAAGTCAGTTTCTTAACTAACTAAATTAAAAATAAAGAGTTGTTTACTTCGCTACGCAATCCACGCACGTTGGAGCTCTAGATACATAAACCCCGTTCTGTGGAGGGATAGTCCTCAGTGGAGCTTTTCATAGGAGCACACTAGTCCCCTCATTGCAATCGCCATGTCTGGCCCAGGATTATGCATATAGTAAGTATACTCGACAGTACGTAAGATGTTTCACGAAGATATCGCATGCTCCACGTGTGCTGACACACGACGTGGTCTTGAGATCCACTCAAACAGACGATACCTCAACCCTCTATTGCAAAGGTTATAGTCATCTTTGTTTACTTTATGCAGGCTATTTTAACACTTATAAAAAATACTTCAGTAAATTTATAGCAATATACTTTTTATTATGAAAATTTAAAACTATTAATATGCATTTCTTTAAAAATAGAGCGTGTTCGCATGGCGTCATAATAATCGCTCCTTGATGCTCTTCTTGAGCAATGAATAACATTGCTCAGCATATGACAAACGTAGTTTTTGGCTATTTGCTTTGAAAAATTAGCTTTTTTGTTGTTGTAATATTTCTTGCATAAATACTTGAGATACTTATTCAATCTTTAAGCAGCATCAATGCTCTCAAAAATATTGCTAAGTATTTTTTTAACTGGCTAAATGAGTCATTTTCTATTCTGGCCCATGTTATTTGGCACTCACTTATGGCGTCGACTTTAACATCAATGAAACCACCCTATAACGTATATATTATTCTAACATAATGAACTTAATGTTATTTAACTTAAAAATTTTTACTGACTGCTGTAATACAGTTGGGTTAAATAGAGAGGGTAGTAGACTGAATTCGTCCAATAAATAGCCGTTAATTATTATTATTATTTATAAGATAAGGCAAGGGTAGTGAATGTCTTCGTGGTAATAGTTTTATTAATTTTAACATGCTACGGCTAAATAATAAAATTAAAGCTGTGACATTTTGTTTCTTTTCCTCACTTATAATAAATTTTTAAGATTTTTTTTTTCCATAATACAAAACATCATAATTGATGCACATGGAGGCCATGCTGGAATAACATTGCTCAGTATAGGACAAAATTAGGTTTAGGCTATTTTGTTTGCGAAACCGGTTAATTTGTTGTTATTATTATTATATTTTTCACTTATGTTTGAACTGCTAATTGAACTTAAATTAACAGCATCAAAGCTCTTAAAAATACTACTTATAGTATTTTTAAACTGGCAATATCATTCATTTTCCTTTGCGTCTTATATTTTTGAGTGATCCAACATATGGCGTTATAACTTTATTCCTAATAATTGACCTTAATTAAACAGAATATATGTTATGATTAAACAATAATAATTAAGCTCGACATTTTCTTTCTGCATCTGACTTAAAATAATTATTCGTGAATTTTTCTTTCTGTTATTATATGTTTGCCTAAAAATAATTTATATTTTTATTTTTAAATTACACCATAATAATATAAAATAATAATTTAAAAAGTTTACAAATCTTGAATTGACAAATGTTTTTAATCATCAACACTTTGATTTAATAATAAAAAAAATATTTAAAATATAAATAGCCAAAACTAGTAATAAAAAAGTATACTTCAATCTATATCAATTAAAAACAAAACTGCAAGCGTTTTGGCTTTCGTAAAAGCCAATGGTAATATGTTTTAGCTTCTATGCATTTATATTAAAATCGACGCCATATATAAGATCACTCAATTACATAAGCCGTATTTTCCCAGTTTAAAAATGCTTATAAGTAAGCAGTATTTGTGAGAGTATTCATGCTGTTAATTTAGGTTGAATTAGTATATCTCAAGTATGTGAGAAAAATAGTAATTATAATAAAAATAATTTATTTTGTAAAGAAAATAAACAAAAACGAAATTTGTCCTATGCTGAGCAATGTTATTCATTACTCTAGTATGGCATCTAAGCGCATCAAATATGACGTCATGAATCATTATAAAGAAAACAAGAATATTTATTAATATAAGTCAGGAGCAGAAAGAAAATATCAGAGTTTAAATGTTATTGTTTAACCATAATATATATTCTGTTAAATTAGTAAATATTCCCACGCAGACATTCACGACCCTTGCCCAATCTTGCCAGCATAAATAAAACAAAGCTGTCTATAACCTTTGCAATAGAGGGTTGAGGTATCGTCTGTTTGAGTGGATCTCAAGACCACGTCGTGTGTCAGCACACGTGGAGCATGCGATATCTTCGTGAAACATCTTACGTACTGTCGAGTATATACTTACTACATGCATAATCCTGGGCCATACATGCGGCGAATGCAATGAGGGGCCCAATGTGTGCTCCTATGAAATGCTCTACTGCGGACTATATTCCACAGAACGGGGTTTATGTATCTAGAGCTGTGACGTGCGTGGATTGCGTAGCGAAGTAAACAACCCTTTAATTTTATGTTTAGTTAGTTAAGAAACTCTCTCTGATATTCCATTATGCAAGAAGCAAGTATTCTTATAATATGTTAACCGAACAGTTGAACAGTATAATCAAATAATATAGAATATATCAACGTTCCAAGTCAGTTTCTTAACTAACTAAATTAAAAATAAAGAGTTGTTTACTTCGCTACGCAATCCACGCACGTTGGAGCTCTAGATACATAAACCCCGTTCTGTGGAGGGATAGTCCTCAGTGGAGCTTTTCATAGGAGCACACTAGTCCCCTCATTGCAATCGCCATGTCTGGCCCAGGATTATGCATATAGTAAGTATACTCGACAGTACGTAAGATGTTTCACGAAGATATCGCATGCTCCACGTGTGCTGACACACGACGTGGTCTTGAGATCCACTCAAACAGACGATACCTCAACCCTCTATTGCAAAGGTTATAGTCATCTTTGTTTACTTTATGCAGGCTATTTTAACACTTATAAAAAATACTTCAGTAAATTTATAGCAATATACTTTTTATTATGAAAATTTAAAACTATTAATATGCATTTCTTTAAAAATAGAGCGTGTTCGCATGGCGTCATAATAATCGCTCTTTGATGCTCTTCTTGAGCAATGAATAACATTGCTCAGCATATGACAAACGTAGTTTTTGGATATTTGCTTTGAAAAATTAGCTTTTTTGTTGTTGTAATATTTCTTGCATAAATACTTGAGATACTTATTCAATCTTTAAGCACCATCAATGCTCTCAAAAATATTGCTAAGTATTTTTTTAACTGGCTAAAGGAGTCATTTTCTATTCTGGCCCATGTTATTTGGCACTCACTTATGGCGTCGACTTTAACATCAATGAAACCACCCTATAACGTATATATTATTCTAACATAATGAACTTAATGTTATTTAACTTAAAAATTTTTACTGACTGCTGTAATACAGTTGGGTTAAATAGAGAGGGTAGTAGACTGAATTCGTCCAATATATAGCCGTTAATTATTATTATTATTTATAAGATAAGGCAAGGGTAGTGAATGTCTTCGTGGTAATAGTTATTATTAATTTTAACATGCTACGGCTAAATAATAAAATTAAAGCTGTGACATTTTGTTTCTTTTCCTCACTTATAACAAATTTTTAAGATTTTTTTTTTCCATAATACAAAACATCATAATTGATGCACATGGAGGCCATGCTGGAATAACATTGCTCAGTATAGGACAAAATTAGGTTTAGGCTATTTTGTTTGCGAAACCGGTTAATTTGTTGTTGTTATTATTATATTTTTCACTTATGTTTGAACTGCTAATTGAACTTAAATTAACAGCATCAAAGCTCTTAAAAATACTACTTACAGTATTTTTAAACTGGCAATATCATTCATTTTCCTTTGCGTCTTATATTTTTGAGTGATCCAACATATGGCGTTATAACTTTATTCCTAATAATTGACCTTAATTAAACAGAATATATGTTATGATTAAACAATAATAATTAAGCTCGACATTTTCTTTCTGCATCTGACTTAAAATAATTATTCGTGAATTTTTCTTTCTGTTATTATATGTTTGCCTAAAAATAATTTATATTTTTATTTTTAAATTACACCATAATAATATAAAATAATAATTTAAAAAGTTTACAAATCTTGAATTGACAAATGTTTTTAATCATCAACACTTTGATTTAATAATAAAAAAAATATTTAAAATATAAATAGCCAAAACTAGTAATAAAAAAGTATACTTCAATCCATATCAATTAAAAACAAAACTGCAAGCGTTTTGGCTTTCGTAAAAGCCAATGGTAATATGTTTTAGCTTCTATGCATTTATATTAAAATCGACGCCATATATAAGATCACTCAATTACATAAGCCGTATTTTCCCAGTTTAAAAATGCTTACAAGTAAGCAGTATTTGTGAGAGTATTCATGCTGTTAATTTAGGTTGAATTAGTATATCTCAAGTATGTGAGAAAAATAGTAATTATAATAAAAATAATTTATTTTGTAAAGAAAATAAACAAAAACGAAATTTGTCCTATGCTGAGCAATGTTATTCATTACTCTAGTATGGCATCTAAGCGCATCAAATATGACGTCATGAATCATTATAAAGAAAACAAGAATATTTATTAATATAAGTCAGGAGCAGAAAGAAAATATCAGAGTTTAAATGTTATTGTTTAACCATAATATATATTCTGTTAAATTAGTAAATATTCCCACGCAGACATTCACGACCCTTGCCCAATCTTGCCAGCATAAATAAAACAAAGCTGTCTATAACCTTTGCAATAGAGGGTTGAGGTATCGTCTGTTTGAGTGGATCTCAAGACCACGTCGTGTGTCAGCACACGTGGAGCATGCGATATCTTCGTGAAACATCTTACGTACTGTCGAGTATATACTTACTACATGCATAATCCTGGGCCATACATGCGGCGAATGCAATGAGGGGCCCAATGTGTGCTCCTATGAAATGCTCTACTGCGGACTATATTCCACAGAACGGGGTTTATGTATCTAGAGCTGTGACGTGCGTGGATTGCGTAGCGAAGTAAACAACCCTTTAATTTTATGTTTATTTAGTTTAGAAACTCTCTCTGATATTCCATTATGCAAGAAGCAAGTATTCTTATAATATGTTAACCGAACAGTTGAACAGTATAATCAAATAATATAGAATATATCAACGTTCCAAGTCAGTTTCTTAACTAACTAAATTAAAAATAAAGAGTTGTTTACTTCGCTACGCAATCCACGCACGTTGGAGCTCTAGATACATAAACCCCGTTCTGTGGAGGGATAGTCCTCAGTGGAGCTTTTCATAGGAGCACACTAGTCCCCTCATTGCAATCGCCATGTCTGGCCCAGGATTATGCATATAGTAAGTATACTCGACAGTACGTAAGATGTTTCACGAAGATATCGCATGCTCCACGTGTGCTGACACACGACGTGGTCTTGAGATCCACTCAAACAGACGATACCTCAACCCTCTATTGCAAAGGTTATAGTCATCTTTGTTTACTTTATGCAGGCTATTTTAACACTTATAAAAAATACTTCAGTAAATTTATAGCAATATACTTTTTATTATGAAAATTTAAAACTATTAATATGCATTTCTTTAAAAATAGAGCGTGTTCGCATGGCGTCATAATAATCGCTCTTTGATGCTCTTCTTGAGCAATGAATAACATTGCTCAGCATATGACAAACGTAGTTTTTGGATATTTGCTTTGAAAAATTAGCTTTTTTGTTGTTGTAATATTTCTTGCATAAATACTTGAGATACTTATTCAATCTTTAAGCAGCATCAATGCTCTCAAAAATATTGCTAAGTATTTTTTTAACTGGCTAAATGAGTCATTTTCTATTCTGGCCCATGTTATTTGGCACTCACTTATGGCGTCGACTTTAACATCAATGAAACCACCCTATAACGTTTATATTATTCTAACATAATGAACTTAATGTTATTTAACTTAAAAATTTTTACTGACTGCTGTAATACAGTTGGGTTAAATAGAGAGGGTAGTAGACTGAATTCGTCCAATAAATAGCCGTTAATTATTATTATTATTTATAAGATAAGGCAAGGGTAGTGAATGTCTTCGTGGTAATAGTTATTATTAATTTTAACATGCTACGGCTAAATAATAAAATTAAAGCTGTGACATTTTGTTTCTTTTCCTCACTTATAATAAATTTTTAAGATTTTTTTTTCCATAATACAAAACATCATAATTGATGCACATGGAGGCCATGCTGGAATAACATTGCTCAGTATAGGACAAAATTAGGTTTAGGCTATTTTGTTTGCGAAACCGGTTAATTTGTTGTTGTTATTATTATATTTTTCACTTATGTTTGAACTGCTAATTGAACTTAAATTAACAGCATCAAAGCTCTTAAAAATACTACTTATAGTATTTTTAAACTAGCAATATCATTCATTTTCCTTTGCGTCTTATATTTTTGAGTGATCCAACATATGGCGTTATAACTTTATTCCTAATAATTGACCTTAATTAAACAGAATATATGTTATGATTAAACAATAATAATTAAGCTCGACATTTTCTTTCTGCATCTGACTTAAAATAATTATTCTTGAATTTTTCTTTCTGTTATTATATGTTTGCCTAAAAATAATTTATATTTTTATTTTTAAATTACACCATAATAATATAAAATAATAATTTAAAAAGTTTACAAATCTTGAATTGACAAATGTTTTTAATCATCAACACTTTGATTTAATAATAAAAAAAATATTTAAAATATAAATAGCCAAAACTAGTAATAAAAAAGTATACTTCAATCCATATCAATTAAAAACAAAACTGCAAGCGTTTTGGCTTTCGTAAAAGCCAATGGTAATATGTTTTAGCTTCTATGCATTTATATTAAAATCGACGCCATATATAAGATCACTCAATTACATAAGCCGTATTTTCCCAGTTTAAAAATGCTTACAAGTAAGCAGTATTTGTGAGAGTATTCATGCTGTTAATTTAGGTTGAATTAGTATATCTCAAGTATGTGAGAAAAATAGTAATTATAATAAAAATAATTTATTTTGTAAAGAAAATAAACAAAAACGAAATTTGTCCTATGCTGAGCAATGTTATTCATTACTCTAGTATGGCATCTAAGCGCATCAAATATGACGTCATGAATCATTATAAAGAAAACAAGAATATTTATTAATATAAGTCAGGAGCAGAAAGAAAATATCAGAGTTTAAATGTTATTGTTTAACCATAATATATATTCTGTTAAATTAGTAAATATTCCCACGCAGACATTCACGACCCTTGCCCAATCTTGCCAGCATAAATAAAACAAAGCTGTCTATAACCTTTGCAATAGAGGGTTGAGGTATCGTCTGTTTGAGTGGATCTCAAGACCACGTCGTGTGTCAGCACACGTGGAGCATGCGATATCTTCGTGAAACATCTTACGTACTGTCGAGTATATACTTACTACATGCATAATCCTGGGCCATACATGCGGCGAATGCAATGAGGGGCCCAATGTGTGCTCCTATGAAATGCTCTACTGCGGACTATATTCCACAGAACGGGGTTTATGTATCTAGAGCTGTGACGTGCGTGGATTGCGTAGCGAAGTAAACAACCCTTTAATTTTATGTTTATTTAGTTTAGAAACTCTCTCTGATATTCCATTATGCAAGAAGCAAGTATTCTTATAATATGTTAACCGAACAGTTGAACAGTATAATCAAATAATATAGAATATATCAACGTTCCAAGTCAGTTTCTTAACTAACTAAATTAAAAATAAAGAGTTGTTTACTTCGCTACGCAATCCACGCACGTTGGAGCTCTAGATACATAAACCCCGTTCTGTGGAGGGATAGTCCTCAGTGGAGCTTTTCATAGGAGCACACTAGTCCCCTCATTGCAATCGCCATGTCTGGCCCAGGATTATGCATATAGTAAGTATACTCGACAGTACGTAAGATGTTTCACGAAGATATCGCATGCTCCACGTGTGCTGACATACGACGTGGTCTTGAGATCCACTCAAACAGACGATACCTCAACCCTCTATTGCAAAGGTTATAGTCATCTTTGTTTACTTTATGCAGGCTATTTTAACACTTATAAAAAATACTTCAGTAAATTTATAGCAATATACTTTTTATTATGAAAATTTAAAACTATTAATATGCATTTCTTTAAAAATAGAGCGTGTTCGCATGGCGTCATAATAATCGCTCCTTGATGCTCTTCTTGAGCAATGAATAACATTGCTCAGCATATGACAAACGTAGTTTTTGGCTATTTGCTTTGAAAAATTAGCTTTTTTGTTGTTGTAATATTTCTTGCATAAATACTTGAGATACTTATTCAATCTTTAAGCAGCATCAATGCTCTCAAAAATATTGCTAAGTATTTTTTTAACTGGCTAAATGAGTCATTTTCTATTCTGGCCCATGTTATTTGGCACTCACTTATGGCGTCGACTTTAACATCAATGAAACCACCCTATAACGTATATATTATTCTAACATAATGAACTTAATGTTATTTAACTTAAAAATTTTTACTGACTGCTGTAATACAGTTGGGTTAAATAGAGAGGGTAGTAGACTGAATTCGTCCAATATATAGCCGTTAATTATTATTATTATTTATAAGATAAGGCAAGGGTAGTGAATGTCTTCGTGGTAATAGTTATTATTAATTTTAACATGCTACGGCTAAATAATAAAATTAAAGCTGTGACATTTTGTTTCTTTTCCTCACTTATAACAAATTTTTAAGATTTTTTTTTTCCATAATACAAAACATCATAATTGATGCACATGGAGGCCATGCTGGAATAACATTGCTCAGTATAGGACAAAATTAGGTTTAGGCTATTTTGTTTGCGAAACCGGTTAATTTGTTGTTGTTATTATTATATTTTTCACTTATGTTTGAACTGCTAATTGAACTTAAATTAACAGCATCAAAGCTCTTAAAAATACTACTTACAGTATTTTTAAACTGGCAATATCATTCATTTTCCTTTGCGTCTTATATTTTTGAGTGATCCAACATATGGCGTTATAACTTTATTCCTAATAATTGACCTTAATTAAACAGAATATATGTTATGATTAAACAATAATAATTAAGCTCGACATTTTCTTTCTGCATCTGACTTAAAATAATTATTCGTGAATTTTTCTTTCTGTTATTATATGTTTGCCTAAAAATAATTTATATTTTTATTTTTAAATTACACCATAATAATATAAAATAATAATTTAAAAAGTTTACAAATCTTGAATTGACAAATGTTTTTAATCATCAACACTTTGATTTAATAATAAAAAAAATATTTAAAATATAAATAGCCAAAACTAGTAATAAAAAAGTATACTTCAATCCATATCAATTAAAAACAAAACTGCAAGCGTTTTGGCTTTCGTAAAAGCCAATGGTAATATGTTTTAGCTTCTATGCATTTATATTAAAATCGACGCCATATATAAGATCACTCAATTACATAAGCCGTATTTTCCCAGTTTAAAAATGCTTACAAGTAAGCAGTATTTGTGAGAGTATTCATGCTGTTAATTTAGGTTGAATTAGTATATCTCAAGTATGTGAGAAAAATAGTAATTATAATAAAAATAATTTATTTTGTAAAGAAAATAAACAAAAACGAAATTTGTCCTATGCTGAGCAATGTTATTCATTACTCTAGTATGGCATCTAAGCGCATCAAATATGACGTCATGAATCATTATAAAGAAAACAAGAATATTTATTAATATAAGTCAGGAGCAGAAAGAAAATATCAGAGTTTAAATGTTATTGTTTAACCATAATATATATTCTGTTAAATTAGTAAATATTCCCACGCAGACATTCACGACCCTTGCCCAATCTTGCCAGCATAAATAAAACAAAGCTGTCTATAACCTTTGCAATAGAGGGTTGAGGTATCGTCTGTTTGAGTGGATCTCAAGACCACGTCGTGTGTCAGCACACGTGGAGCATGCGATATCTTCGTGAAACATCTTACGTACTGTCGAGTATATACTTACTACATGCATAATCCTGGGCCATACATGCGGCGAATGCAATGAGGGGCCCAATGTGTGCTCCTATGAAATGCTCTACTGCGGACTATATTCCACAGAACGGGGTTTATGTATCTAGAGCTGTGACGTGCGTGGATTGCGTAGCGAAGTAAACAACCCTTTAATTTTATGTTTAGTTAGTTAAGAAACTCTCTCTGATATTCCATTATGCAAGAAGCAAGTATTCTTATAATATGTTAACCGAACAGTTGAACAGTATAATCAAATAATATAGAATATATCAACGTTCCAAGTCAGTTTCTTAACTAACTAAATTAAAAATAAAGAGTTGTTTACTTCGCTACGCAATCCACGCACGTTGGAGCTCTAGATACATAAACCCCGTTCTGTGGAGGGATAGTCCTCAGTGGAGCTTTTCATAGGAGCACACTAGTCCCCTCATTGCAATCGCCATGTCTGGCCCAGGATTATGCATATAGTAAGTATACTCGACAGTACGTAAGATGTTTCACGAAGATATCGCATGCTCCACGTGTGCTGACACACGACGTGGTCTTGAGATCCACTCAAACAGACGATACCTCAACCCTCTATTGCAAAGGTTATAGTCAGCTTTGTTTACTTTATGCAGGCAATTTAACACTTATAAAAAATACTTCAGTAAATTTATAGCAATATACTTTTTATTATGAAAATTTAAAACTATTAATATGCATTTCTTTAAAAATAGAGCGTGTTCGCATGGCGTCATAATAATCGCTCTTTGATGCTCTTCTTGAGCAATGAATAACATTGCTCAGCATATGACAAACGTAGTTTTTGGCTATTTGCTTTGAAAAATTAGCTTTTTTGTTGTTGTAATATTTCTTGCATAAATACTTGAGATACTTATTCAATCTTTAAGCAGCATCAATGCTCTCAAAAATATTGCTTAGTATTTTTTAACTGGCTAAATGAGTCATTATTCTATTCTGGCCCATGTTATTTGGCACTCACTTATGGCGTCGACTTTAACATCAATGAAACCACCCTATAACGTATATATTATTCTAACATAATGAACTTAATGTTATTTAACTTAAAATTTTTTTACTGACTACTGTAATACAGTTGGGTTAAATAGAGAGGGTAGTAGACTGAATTCGTCCAATAAATAGCCGTTAATTATTATTTATAAGATAAGGCAAGGGTAGTGAATGTCTTCGTGGTAATAGTTATTATTAATTTTAACATGCTACGGCTAAATAATAAAATTAAAGCTGTGACATTTTGTTTCTTTTCCTCACTTATAAAAAATTTTTAGGATTTTTTTTCCATAATACATAACGTCATAATTGATGCACATGGCGGCCATGCTGGAATAACATTGCTCAGTATAGGACAAAATTAGTTTTTGGCTATTTTGTTTGCGAAACCGGTTAATTTGTTGTTGTTATTATTATATTTTTCACTTATGTTTGAACTGCTAATTGAACTTAAATTAACAGCATCAAAGCTCTTAAAAATACTACTTATAGTATTTTTAAACTGGCATTATCATTCATTTTCCTTTGCGTCTTATATTTTTGAGTGATCCAACATATGGCGTTATAACTTTATTCCTAATAATTGACCTTAATTAAACAGACTATATGTTATGATTAAACAATAATAATTAAGCTCGACATTTTCTTTCTGCATCTGACTTATAATAATTATTCGTGAATTTTTCTTTCTGTTATTATATGTTTGCCTAAAAATAATTTTTATTTTTAAATTACACCATAATAATATAAAATAATAATTTAAAAAGTTTACAAATCTTGAATTGACAAATGTTTTTAATCATCAACACTTTGATTTAATAATAAAAAAATATTTAAAATATAAATAGCCAAAACTTGTAATAAAAAAGTATACTTCAATCCATATCAATTAAAAACAAAACTGCAAGCGTTTTGGCTTTCGTAAAAGCCAATGGTAATATGTTTTAGCTTCTATGCATTTATATTAAAATCGACGCCATATATAAGATCACTCAATTACATAAGCCGTATTTTCCCAGTTTAAAAATGCTTACAAGTAAGCAGTATTTGTGAGAGTATTCATGCTGTTAATTTAGGTTGAATTAGTATATCTCAAGTATGTGAGAAAAATAGTAATTATAATAAAAATAATTTATTTTGTAAAGAAAATAAACAAAAACGAAATTTGTCCTATGCTGAGCAATGTTATTCATTACTCTAGTATGGCATCTAAGCGCATCAAATATGACGTCATGAATCATTATAAAGAAAACAAGAATATTTATTAATATAAGTCAGGAGCAGAAAGAAAATATCAGAGTTTAAATGTTATTGTTTAACCATAATATATATTCTGTTAAATTAGTAAATATTCCCACGCAGACATTCACGACCCTTGCCCAATCTTGCCAGCATAAATAAAACAAAGCTGTCTATAACCTTTGCAATAGAGGGTTGAGGTATCGTCTGTTTGAGTGGATCTCAAGACCACGTCGTGTGTCAGCACACGTGGAGCATGCGATATCTTCGTGAAACATCTTACGTACTGTCGAGTATATACTTACTACATGCATAATCCTGGGCCATACATGCGGCGAATGCAATGAGGGGCCCAATGTGTGCTCCTATGAAATGCTCTACTGCGGACTATATTCCACAGAACGGGGTTTATGTATCTAGAGCTGTGACGTGCGTGGATTGCGTAGCGAAGTAAACAACCCTTTAATTTTATGTTTATTTAGTTAAGAAACTCTCTCTGATATTCCATTATGCAAGAAGCAAGTATTCTTATAATATGTTAACCGAACAGTTGAACAGTATAATCAAATAATATAGAATATATCAACGTTCCAAGTCAGTTTCTTAACTAACTAAATTAAAAATAAAGAGTTGTTTACTTCGCTACGCAATCCACGCACGTTGGAGCTCTAGATACATAAACCCCGTTCTGTGGAGGGATAGTCCTCAGTGGAGCTTTTCATAGGAGCACACTAGTCCCCTCATTGCAATCGCCATGTCTGGCCCAGGATTATGCATATAGTAAGTATACTCGACAGTACGTAAGATGTTTCACGAAGATATCGCATGCTCCACGTGTGCTGACACACGACGTGGTCTTGAGATCCACTCAAACAGACGATACCTCAACCCTCTATTGCAAAGGTTATAGTCATCTTTGTTTACTTTATGCAGGCTATTTTAACACTTATAAAAAATACTTCAGTAAATTTATAGCAATATACTTTTTATTATGAAAATTTAAAACTATTAATATGCATTTCTTTAAAAATAGAGCGTGTTCGCATGGCGTCATAATAATCGCTCTTTGATGCTCTTCTTGAGCAATGAATAACATTGCTCAGCATATGACAAACGTAGTTTTTGGCTATTTGCTTTGAAAAATTAGCTTTTTTGTTGTTGTAATATTTCTTGCATAAATACTTGAGATACTTATTCAATCTTTAAGCAGCATCAATGCTCTCAAAAATATTGCTAAGTATTTTTTTAACTGGCTAAAGGAGTCATTTTCTATTCTGGCCCATGTTATTTGGCACTCACTTATGGCGTCGACTTTAACATCAATGAAACCACCCTATAACGTATATATTATTCTAACATAATGAACTTAATGTTATTTAACTTAAAAATTTTTACTGACTGCTGTAATACAGTTGGGTTAAATAGAGAGGGTAGTAGACTGAATTCGTCCAATAAATAGCCGTTAATTATTATTATTATTTATAAGATAAGGCAAGGGTAGTGAATGTCTTCGTGGTAATAGTTATTATTAATTTTAACATGCTACGGCTAAATAATAAAATTAAAGCTGTGACATTTTGTTTCTTTTCCTCACTTATAATAAATTTTTAAGATTTTTTTTTCCATAATACAAAACATCATAATTGATGCACATGGAGGCCATGCTGGAATAACATTGCTCAGTATAGGACAAAATTAGGTTTAGGCTATTTTGTTTGCGAAACCGGTTAATTTGTTGTTGTTATTATTATATTTTTCACTTATGTTTGAACTGCTAATTGAACTTAAATTAACAGCATCAAAGCTCTTAAAAATACTACTTATAGTATTTTTAAACTAGCAATATCATTCATTTTCCTTTGCGTCTTATATTTTTGAGTGATCCAACATATGGCGTTATAACTTTATTCCTAATAATTGACCTTAATTAAACAGAATATATGTTATGATTAAACAATAATAATTAAGCTCGACATTTTCTTTCTGCATCTGACTTAAAATAATTATTCGTGAATTTTTCTTTCTGTTATTATATGTTTGCCTAAAAATAATTTATATTTTTATTTTTAAATTACACCATAATAATATAAAATAATAATTTAAAAAGTTTACAAATCTTGAATTGACAAATGTTTTTAATCATCAACACTTTGATTTAATAATAAAAAAAATATTTAAAATATAAATAGCCAAAACTAGTAATAAAAAAGTATACTTCAATCCATATCAATTAAAAACAAAACTGCAAGCGTTTTGGCTTTCGTAAAAGCCAATGGTAATATGTTTTAGCTTCTATGCATTTATATTAAAATCGACGCCATATATAAGATCACTCAATTACATAAGCCGTATTTTCCCAGTTTAAAAATGCTTACAAGTAAGCAGTATTTGTGAGAGTATTCATGCTGTTAATTTAGGTTGAATTAGTATATCTCAAGTATGTGAGAAAAATAGTAATTATAATAAAAATAATTTATTTTGTAAAGAAAATAAACAAAAACGAAATTTGTCCTATGCTGAGCAATGTTATTCATTACTCTAGTATGGCATCTAAGCGCATCAAATATGACGTCATGAATCATTATAAAGAAAACAAGAATATTTATTAATATAAGTCAGGAGCAGAAAGAAAATATCAGAGTTTAAATGTTATTGTTTAACCATAATATATATTCTGTTAAATTAGTAAATATTCCCACGCAGACATTCACGACCCTTGCCCAATCTTGCCAGCATAAATAAAACAAAGCTGTCTATAACCTTTGCAATAGAGGGTTGAGGTATCGTCTGTTTGAGTGGATCTCAAGACCACGTCGTGTGTCAGCACACGTGGAGCATGCGATATCTTCGTGAAACATCTTACGTACTGTCGAGTATATACTTACTACATGCATAATCCTGGGCCATACATGCGGCGAATGCAATGAGGGGCCCAATGTGTGCTCCTATGAAATGCTCTACTGCGGACTATATTCCACAGAACGGGGTTTATGTATCTAGAGCTGTGACGTGCGTGGATTGCGTAGCGAAGTAAACAACCCTTTAATTTTATGTTTAGTTAGTTAAGAAACTCTCTCTGATATTCCATTATGCAAGAAGCAAGTATTCTTATAATATGTTAACCGAACAGTTGAACAGTATAATCAAATAATATAGAATATATCAACGTTCCAAGTCAGTTTCTTAACTAACTAAATTAAAAATAAAGAGTTGTTTACTTCGCTACGCAATCCACGCACGTTGGAGCTCTAGATACATAAACCCCGTTCTGTGGAGGGATAGTCCTCAGTGGAGCTTTTCATAGGAGCACACTAGTCCCCTCATTGCAATCGCCATGTCTGGCCCAGGATTATGCATATAGTAAGTATACTCGACAGTACGTAAGATGTTTCACGAAGATATCGCATGCTCCACGTGTGCTGACACACGACGTGGTCTTGAGATCCACTCAAACAGACGATACCTCAACCCTCTATTGCAAAGGTTATAGTCATCTTTGTTTACTTTATGCAGGCTATTTTAACACTTATAAAAAATACTTCAGTAAATTTATAGCAATATACTTTTTATTATGAAAATTTAAAACTATTAATATGCATTTCTTTAAAAATAGAGCGTGTTCGCATGGCGTCATAATAATCGCTCCTTGATGCTCTTCTTGAGCAATGAATAACATTGCTCAGCATATGACAAACGTAGTTTTTGGCTATTTGCTTTGAAAAATTAGCTTTTTTGTTGTTGTAATATTTCTTGCATAAATACTTGAGATACTTATTCAATCTTTAAGCAGCATCAATGCTCTCAAAAATATTGCTAAGTATTTTTTTAACTGGCTAAATGAGTCATTTTCTATTCTGGCCCATGTTATTTGGCACTCACTTATGGCGTCGACTTTAACATCAATGAAACCACCCTATAACGTATATATTATTCTAACATAATGAACTTAATGTTATTTAACTTAAAAATTTTTACTGACTGCTGTAATACAGTTGGGTTAAATAGAGAGGGTAGTAGACTGAATTCGTCCAAAAATAGCCGTTAATTATTATTATTATTTATAAGATAAGGCAAGGGTAGTGAATGTCTTCGTGGTAATAGTTATTATTAATTTTAACATGCTACGGCTAAATAATAAAATTAAAGCTGTGACATTTTGTTTCTTTTCCTCACTTATAATAAATTTTTAGGATTTTTTTTCCATAATACATAACGTCATAATTGATGCACATGGCGGCCATGCTGGAATAACATTGCTCAGTATAGGACAAAATTAGTTTTTGGCTATTTTGTTTGCGAAACCGGTTAATTTGTTGTTGTTATTATTATATTTTTCACTTATACTTGAACTGCTGATTGAACTTAAATTAACAGCATCAATGCTCTAAAAAATACTACTTATATAATTTTTAAACTGGCAATATCATTCATTTTCCTTTGCGTCTTATATTTTTGAGTGATCCAACATATGGCGTTATAACTCTATTCCTAATTATTGACCTTAAATAAACAGAATATATGTTATGATTAAACAAAATAATTAAGCTCGACATTTTCTTTCTGCATCTGACTTAAAATAATTATTCGTGAATTTTTCTTTCTGTTATTATATGTTTGCCTAAAAATAATTTATATTTTTATTTTTAAATTACACCATAATAATAGAAAATAATAATTTAAAAAGTTTACAAATCTTGAATTGACAAATGTTTTTAATCATCAACACTCTGATTTAATAATAAAAAAAATATTTAAAATATAAATAGCCAAAACTAGTAATAAAAAAGTATACTTCAATCCATATCAATTAAAAACAAAACTGCAAGCGTTTTGGCTTTCGTAAAAGCCAATGGTAATATGTTTTAGCTTCTATGCATTTATATTAAAATCGACGCCATATATAAGATCACTCAATTACATAAGCCGTATTTTCCCAGTTTAAAAATGCTTACAAGTAAGCAGTATTTGTGAGAGTATTCATGCTGTTAATTTAGGTTGAATTAGTATATCTCAAAAATTTGAGAAAAATAGTAATTATAATAAAAATAATTGATTTTCCAAAGAAAATAGACAAAAACGAAATTTGTCCTGTGCTGAGCAATGTTATTCATTACTTTAGTATGGCGTCTAAGCGCATCAAATATGACGTCATGCATCATTATAAAGAAAACAAGAATATTTATTAATATAAGTCAGGAGCAGAAAGAAAATGTCAGAGTTTAAATGTTATTGTTTAACCATAATATATATTTAGTTAAATTAATAAATTTTCCCAAGCAGATATTCACGAGACTTGCCCAATCTTGCCAGCATAAATAAAACAAAGCTGTCTATAACCTTTGCAATAGAGGGTTGAGGTATCGTCTGTTTGAGTGGATCTCAAGACCACGTCGTGTGTCAGCACACGTGGAGCATGCGATATCTTCGTGAAACATCTTACGTACTGTCGAGTATATACTTACTATATGCATAATCCTGGGCCATACATGCGGCGATTGCAATGAGGGGACTAGTGTGCTCCTATGAAAAGCTCCACTGCGGACTATCCCTCCACAGAACGGGGTTTATGTATCTAGAGCTGTGACGTGCGTGGATTGCGTAGCGAAGTAAACAACCATTTAATTTTATGTTTAGTTAGTTAAGAAACTCTCTCTGACATTCCATTATATGCAAGAAGCAAGTATTCTTATAATATATTAACCGAACAGTTGAACAGTATAATCAAATAATATAGATATATCAACGTTCCAAGTCAGTTTCTTAACTAACTAAATTAAAAATAATCCAATCCACGCACGGCACAGCTCTAGATACATAAACCCCGTTCTGTGGAGGGATAATCCGCAGTGGAGCTTTTCATAGGAGCACACTAGTCCTCTCATTGCTACCGCCATGTCTGGCCCAGGATTATGCATATAGCAAGTATACTCGACAGTACGTAAGATGTTTCACGAAGATATCGCATGCTCCACGTGTGCTGACACACGACGTGTTCTTTAGATCCACTCAAACAGACGATACCTCAACCCTCTATTGCAAAGGTTATAGTCATCTTTTTTTTATTTATGCTGGCAAGATTAGGCAAGGGTCGTGAATGTCTCTACCGTGCATGGTAATATTTATTAATTAAACAAAATACATATTATGGTTAAACAATAAAATTTAAGATCTGACATTTACTATTCTGCTACTGACTTATAATAAAAATGCATGATTTTTTTTTTCATAATGATACATGACGTCATATTTGATGCGTTTGATGCCATACTAGAGTAATGAATAACATTGCTCAGCATAAGACAAATTTCGTTTTTGTCTATTTTCTTCAGAAAATCAGTTAAATTTTTTAAAAATTATTTATTTAATTTTATATTTTTCTCACCTACTTAAGATATACTAATTCAATCTAAATTAACAGCGCATGAATGCGCTTACAAATACTGCTTACTTGTTAGCATTTTTTAAGTGGCAAAATATGGCTTATGTTACTGAGTGATCCAATATGGCGTCGACTTTAATATAAATGCATAAACTTTAAAATAAACAGAATACATGCCATGGTTAAACACTAAAATTAGGCTGCTGTAACATATTTTCCTTCTGATCCTAATATAAAGACTGTGCTCTTAATTTTTTTTCCAGTAACATATATGTTCTAACAATTTTTTTATTATTATTATCATAAGTTCTTTTCTTTTTTCTTCTGTAACACCAACACTGGAATCCTACTTGATTCCAGGATGAATGTGAGAATAATCCAGTACAAATTATCTATTAGAAACTGCAGGTGGGATATAGAGGCATCACAAATTAAGCAATTTGCGCATGATGTTATCTGTGCCAAGAACTGCAGCTTTCTGCATGCCACGTAAATGCCTATCCTCGAGGTTCAACTTTTCTCTTGCTGTTAACCAATCTTTGCTAACCAGACCATTCAGAGAAACCACAACAGGGACAATTTCAATACTTCTTAGCCGATACATATCCTTTAACTCAATGGAAAGCGCAGCATGGTACTTCCTCTTCTTCTCAGCAACTGTAGTAACCACATGATTGTCCAGAGGAACAGCAACATCATCAGCAGCGATCTCATTACTATTATTATTATTATTTTTTTTGCATATTATTATAAAAACGATTTAAACGATCATATTATAAATTGGCATTGCATGGATTTTAAAAATATTTAAACACTCATATTTACTAACTAAAAAAGTTTTTAAATGAAATAACTAATAAATGAATAACCAAACAATAAATAAGAACCATATAAATTGATGAATATAATTTCAGAACGAAATGTCCCCCCCCCCCCTAATTTATTAGTATACTTTTAAAACTATTTCTCTGGGGTAGAAGCAAAACTCTTATCATTAAATAATAATTTGTTGGTAAAAGTTCTCTTCCTTGTGCCACTTCCGTATAATCAAAGTATGTTCTGGCAAAATGCTACAATTTTAGTTTTAAATATGTCTGTGACACAGTAACGTCATGCAAGAAGACTTTTACAAGTAAGATTGGTGAGTAAGATTATTTTAAATTACCTTAAATATAAAAGTGATAAGACTCAAGGTAACTAATACTTGAAAAACTGAAGCCTTGTTCTTTCTATATATAGGGTGTATGCACCTTCATGTTAAAGTCAACGCCATGTTGGATCACTCAATAACATGGACATCACAGGAAAATAGCTCACTTTACCAGTATAAAAATACTGTAAGCAATATTTTTGAGCGCATTGATTCTGTTAATAGGTTGAATTACTATCTCAAGTATGTGTGAAAAATAATAATAACCAAAAAAATAACTGATTTCGCTAAGAAAATAGCCAAAAATGAAGTTTGACCTATATTGAGCAATGCTATTCAATACTCCAGTATGGCGTCCAAGTACAATATTTAATAATATAAAATTATGCGCATAAAACCTATAAAAAAAGGAAAATATAAAAAAATGTAAATAATGTATATATTCTTAAAGAATAAAGACCACAATGATTAATGTGATAACACTGATTATATATTTTACTATTTAAATTCACCAAGTGATTTTCTCATTAGAATAACTTTAATAACATTGAAAATTTAGAGTGAATTTTTAAATGGTATAAAATATTTTATGACAATTGTGTATATTTTATGACAATTGTGTGTTCCCTACATATAGACCCCTTGCACATCCTTGCGCTTTGTCGCCATGTTTTTGGTGCCTAATGCATTGTCCAGCATAGGGGAAGCATTATTTCTCCTAATGTTTGACATAAAAAGAGTTTATTTCATCTGAACATTTTTTCTCCTGTTCTTCAAACTTATTAGGAGCTACAAATACGGCTTTGATTGAGGTTTGAAGCTTCTTTTGCTATTAAAAAAAAATAATAAAAATAATGACGTTTTTCCTATGCTGGCCAATGTATTTCTGACCAACAAAATAGCGGCTCTTAAATATGAGTGCAACCGATCTATACATAATATTTACAAGAAAAAAAAATCGTTATTTCTTTACCTCTTTTGTTATGAAAGAGATACAATAATAAATAGTTTTATATTGAACCCAAAAGAATGTATACAAAACTTATTTACGTGGTTCTCTGACTTCTTTTAAATTATATTTTATAAACAAATATTTCATAATTAATTGAATACTTAACACAGATAGATATTAAAAAGATACTACCATACTAAAATAATATTAATATTACCATATTCATAATATTTATTATTATTGAGTTAAGTTTTAAAATTTACAGATATAAAAACAATTTACTTTAGCGAATATTGCATACTTGTATTTCATAATATAACAAATTAATTATAAAAACATAACCACATGCATACTATATATAGAAATTGATAGAAGCAAAAAGTACATTAGTGCTATGTAATGATGTAATAAAAATATGTGGTTAAGTATTGTATTATACAGAACATATAAGAATACAATGCTGTAATTGTTCTCTCTCAGTACTACTTAGCTACTGGAAAACGATTAGATGTGCGTGCAAAGTGAGTATAGATAAATTTATTTTTATTTTAGTTACAATCAGTTCCAGTACAGCTTGAGCATGTCAAAGTCAATATATTATAGCCTCTTCAGTCCCCGACTTTTTAAAAAAAAATTTCACAGTCGTATATATATATATATATATATATATATATATATATATATATATATATATATATATATATATATATATATTATATATATATATATATATATATATATATATATATATATATATTATATATAATTTTAATAATATTATATATATTATATATAATATTGTTCTAACTACAATTAGTTTTCCTAAAATTTGCTATTTTGGATTGTCCAATGGTCTCGCATGCTAAAGGTTATTATATTATTATAATATTGTATTATAATAATATAAAGAACAAAAGATAGGTAATTAGGAGCCATCTATACAGTTTTCTTTGAAGCTTCTTAGTGGTCACAGTTTTACCACCGGTACCATACATTGAGGTACGTTTTACTTGAATACTTAGAAATATATTATACAAATAAATAGATGGATGGATGAATGAATGAATGAATGAATGAATGAATGAATGAATGAATGAATGAATGAATGAATGAATGAATGAATGAATGAATGAATGAATGAATGAATGAATGAATGAATGAATGAATGAATGAATGAATGAATGAATGAATGAATGAATGAATGAATGAATGAATGAATGAATGAATGAATGAATGAATGAATGAATGAATGAATGAATGAATGAATGAATGAATGAATGAATCAATGAATCAATCAATCAATGAATCAATGAATAACAAACAAACACTAATGTGCATATATATATAAAAAAAATACTACTATAATAAATATAACACAAATGATTTTTTTATGTATAAAAAGTTGCAACTTTACTTCCTTCACAACGCTGACGGTATGTCTAAATATTAAATTAGTATTTCCTTTTCAATGACGTTGCAGTTTTCACTTTCCCCCTTCGTATACCTTACATGTGAGTTTTTACATGCATTGAACGCGTGTTCTTTCCTGAGGTATATTATAGTGCTTATATCGTTTGCATTACATAATAATATAACGAGTAAAAGTTATTTTTGTTTCTAAGCAGCGATAAAAATTTTATCTCAATCGGCTGCCTTCAAAAAATGTACAGTTATACTTTTTTTTATCAGAAATAATGATTTTAGTATAGTTTCTACTTTTATTAATTAAGGGTGAGTCTTATTACTAAAGAATTTATATATCATTTCTTACATTATGTGATTTTTTAGTAAAATTAAATGTGGTTATTAGTTGTTGTTTTTTAAATTTATCTTTAATTTTCTGGTTAAGTACGAGTAAAACCTGACAATGTTTTTGTTCACTTTTTTTCGTAATATATAGTTGTAAAGTTTGTCATATATTTTTTTTACATATATATAAGTACGCAATAAGAACCTATTTTTTCTTTATCTAGACTGCTATAAAAAATAATCTTATTTTGTTTTTATAAAAATGAAAGAAAATTATAGGATTTTCTAATAATACTTGATTTTCCATTAATTTATAAAAGTGAGTGGAGTATGGAGATATTTTTGACTAATGTTTCAGTTAATAAAAACAAAATAACGGTTAGTTTTATGAAGTGATAAAAATCGCCGGAGAACGACAAGTTAACAGCAGGAAGTATATTTAAATGGTTGCATTAAAAATAATAAAAATGTTTTGTTTTAATTATCTACAAAAATGAAGCTGATTTGTTTAAAAAATAATTTAACTTTATTTAAATATGACCTCTTTTTTTCTCATTTTTTATACTGCCACGAGAAGTTATTTTTTATTGTTTTTTTTTATTGTTACTTTTTGGACGATCGAGTTAATACGTGCAATAAATTTACAAAAATATGCACGGTAAATTAATAAACAACTGTTATTTAAAAAATAAATTGTTTAAAAATTATTAACATTAATATTTTAAAGTACTTATTCACTATCAACAATTTGTTAATTCCAATTACATTGACGAATTAAATTTTTAGAAGCTACTAGAATTTCAATCCCATTTTATGATCGTAATGTTTTACTTTTTTAAAATTTGTTGCTTATAATAATTATTAAACATTTCAAAAATATGTGCCTTATTATTAATTTTTTAATAATTTGATTCTACACATATATTACAGCGGTTAAATTTAATAAAAAAAAAATGCTAATTATAAATATAACTAATAGTTTTGTTTTGTTTTGTTTTTTAATTAATTTGATGGAGAATATCTATAAGTTGCGCGATTATTTTGCTAAATTCCTATCCTACCTGTGATATTTGAGAGTCGTGACCAAGTTTTTAGCATTTTTGAGAAAAATATAGGAGACCGAGACCGATAATAATTAAATAAGCGTTCCTTAAGCCACTTTCACATATTTTAAACTATTATGACATTTTTTATAATTTTCTTCACCGATAACCTCCATTGATTTTTATGATTTCAGATATTATGCCATGATGTCTACAGAAACATGGATACTGGCATCAATAGCTATTGGTGTAGCATGTAAATTAAGCTCAACTATTCAATATTATGTCAAGTTTATTTTATTTATGATATTCTCAATGATATCATCAACAATTTTTGTGCCATTTATGCTTCATAGACCAAAAGACTCTAAAAATGGATTGTGAGTATTATTTTATTATTTTTCATATCAAATATTTAAAGGCATAGAACATCTTGAACAACAACAACAACAAAGTCTAACATCCTAACATACTTAAATATCAACGATGATTTGGCCAGAGTTATTGTTTTCTAATTTATTTTCCATTTACGAAATGGCAGCTGCGGGTTTATAACGGAAATAGGCAAACTGTGACGTCATAAAACCGCATTTCATGAAAATAAATTGGAAATCAATGACTGCAGCCAATTCAACGTTGATATTTAGGTATGTTAGGTTGTTATCTACTTTTTTTTTTTTTTTTTGGTTCAAGGTGTTCTACGTCTTTAAAATGATGCTCTTTTTGAGCAATGAATTACATGGCTCAGCATAGGACAATCGTAGTTTTTGGCTATTTTCTGTGGAAAACTTCAATTGTGGCATACTTGAGACTCTAATTCAACCTTTTAACAACATCAATGCTCTCTCAAAAATATTACTTAGTATTTTTAAACTTCAAAATGAGTCATTTTCCTATACTGGCCCATGTTATTTAGCGCTCGCTTATGGCGTCGACCTTAACATGAATGAAACTACCCTAGTAAAGTTTAAAAAAAAAGTACTGATTATTTATCAGATATATTTATAAATTGACCTGAATAACTTTTATTTTAATGGAGGTTTGTTGATGCATTTTTTTCTTTTTTCACTTTTCTATTGTGCAAGATTCATAGATTATAATATCATATACGATACAAATATTTGTAGATAAACTTTATATTAATATTATTTTCCCCTATATAAATTACTTTCTAGCCAATATACGAAGTATATCCTAAATTGATTTAATATTGTTAATATTATAGTGTCAATTTTTGGGTATGCACATCGTGAAGCGTTCTTGAAAGAGAGAGAGAGAGAGAGAGAGAGAGAGAAGAGAAAATGAATATATGACAGTTGATTTTTATAACCTGTAAACACCACTTTACAATTAAATTTAAATTGCTTCGATTGCTCCAAACTATTTTTGGAAGAATCGGACCATAAAAATAATAGTCTATTATTATTATGTCTATATATAATATATATAAATCGGACAAACTACATATAAGACACTCGGTTTCTGAAAATTCAAATTCAGGAAGTAGCTTATTTTATTGTCTCGATGAGGTTTAGCCACAGCATTACATATCATATCATTAATAAACGAGAAAAATTAGTATTATTGTTTGGAAAAAAACAACACTATACGTTATACTGCGAGTTCTGAAAATATTTTTTAATTATTTAAATTGTAAAGGTGTGACCAGAGATAATAAAAATTGTATGTCTATGGTATGGCTGATCTATTATGTCAATAAAATGTGCAAAATTTCGAGTTTTAAAATAATTTGATAGTAAAAATTAAGCTCCATAAGATTTTATCTTGAGACCTAACTCTAATTATATCAATTACAGATTACCTTCATGGGCGTGTCGATGGACCACACAACTATTTTTAGGTGTATCCTATGAGGTTAGAGGTCAAGAAAATATCATCCCTGAAGGTCAAGGCTGTGTAGTTGCAATTAATCATCAAAGTTCACTGGATCTCGTGGGTGAGAATACATAAAATTTTATTAATTGTAACTTTACGGTTTGAAGAGAGAGAGTGGTATCACCTCACATTTATTGCCACTTGATTAGTTTGTTTTAACTGCTTACATAACTCACTATTTGCAGATCTTTTACATTATCTCTTAGAGTAAGAACAAGAATAATTTATTAAGTCTATTTTATTAAGAAATAAATTATTATTATAATAATTTATTTACAATATATTAATAATTAATAATTCTGTTTCAATTTTTTAATTTTAAATAAAATTGACATTTCTAATTAAATATTATATATAATTATAATACTATAAATTTTAAATATAATTTTATATTTATTTTTTAAAACATGCAAAAACTTTGTGAGTTAATAATTTGAAAATTGTAGTTACTAATAAAAAGCTATCAAAATTAAGGTATACATATAAACTAAGGGTTAATTTATTATTATTATATTATTTTTATTTCGTTCTTTAAGAACTTAAGATAATAAAAGTATTTACTACTCGAAAAAAAATTGTTCTAACATTATTTTATTTTCATAGTAATGGCAAATATCTGGCCCTACACTCCTAAAGGATGCCAAGTAACAAAGAAGGAGGTTCTGTGGCTATTTCCATTTGGACCTGCATGCTGGTTATGGGGAACTGTTTTTATTGATAGGAGTAATGCTCAGAAAGCTAAGAATGCCATTAATGAGACTGGAGAACTGATTAATTCTAAGCATGTAAGTATACTGCTACTTTTTTCGCACAGATGACACAACATTTTACTTATTAAAAAAAAAAAAATTAATACTATAAAGATCAAAATATAAAAATAAGAACTCATGAAGGCAAAATGCAAAACTGCAATTGATCGATGTTTTCGGTTAACATTTAAATGGCGAGGAATATGTAAAATAATTTTTTGGGTTATTATATCAATTATGTTACAATTATCTATTGACTAATAACGAAGCAGCTGTTTTTTGTCCGACTTTAAGCGATATTGATCACATCCGCTTCAGCTTTTTACGTAACACGCTTAAAGAAATCGCTTAAAGGCATAATGCACTTTTTTAAACATCCTTTAGAATACTAGGTTAATAATTTACATACCTTATTATGGCGGAATTAGACATGAACGCATTGATTTTGTATTTTATTTATTTTCCATTTGACGGTTGAAATAAAACTTATCTGACGTCACACTGTACTGATGGGCCACGAAGTGGTGGGGAGTGATTTGAATTTTTTCGCAAGCTTTTTAATGAATAAACACGAAATGGAATCTTCAAAACTGATGACAATTTTTACTAGAATGTTAATGTAACCCCATGAGAGAGCGTGAAAATACTGTAAGAGATGTAATTTGCGTGACTATTTATGTTTTTGACGTCAGAAACATGCAAAAATTAGTAAAAAATGTTGTGGGGGTTGCATAAATCGAATTTCTTGATCTTTTGCTATACGGAGCTACAGTTGGGTTTTGAGAAAAACTAAAGTTATTTATGTAAGTCCCATCAAGTGTTTTGTGATATAAATGCTTATGTTTTCTGCTGGTTTATTCCTTTAAAGTCAATCTGAAAACAGTTGTTGCTTATTTATTAGTCAATAATATAATACCAAAGTTGGTTAGAAGTAGACAGACATGATCTTTAGGAATCTTATAGTCCTTTAAGTTAAGTGTGAAAAATTGACAAACAGTTGATAAAAAGTCACCAGTGGATTGCTGCATTATTTACTATTTAGGTTACATAGACACAATAATGGTATAGTCAACTAACGTAATTTAAAGACTCAATTATTATTATTATTTATTTCAGGCACGAATCTGTATGTTTCCTGAAGGAACACGTCATGATAATGACAAATTATTACCATTCAAAAAAGGAGCATTCCACATCGCTTTAGCTGCACAATGTCCCATCCAACCTATCGTCTGTTCAAAATATCACTTTCTAGATCATAAGAATCATCGGTTTGGTAGTGGTAAGTATGTTTTGTTTAAAAATGTGTATCTAAAATGTGCATATGCACTGGCTTTCTCAATGTGAGAGAAAAAAAAGAAATAATAATAATAAAATTAGGTTATATGACGAAGACACAAAGAAAAAAATATTAAATGAATGCTAAAAATTTAAAGAATAGAATTTTTCAATCGTGCAGTTACATACACTAAAAATTAGAATTTGCATATTAAGTATTAAGTGGAATCTTTATAAACAAATAATTTTATAAATAAATTTTAAGTAAAAAAAACAACAAAAAAAACAACATAATTTATTAATATGAACTGATTAATAATATTATAAAACAATGAATTTAATTAAGTTGATTAAATTTAATAATATTTGATAAATTTATTAATTATTTATTTAAAAAACGTTATTGCTGCTCAATGAATAAAATAAAAATTACGAAATTTTGTATATTTAAGTAAAACAATTAAAAATATTTTCTTATGTTCTCCCTAGGTAAAAATATAATTGAAATTTTACCAGCAATACCAACAAAAGGTCTTACGAAAGAACATTTACCAGAACTGATGGAAAAAACAAGAAATATAATGCAAGAAGTTTTTACAAGAAACTCAGAAGAAAGTTTAAAAATGCAAGAATAAAATAATTTATTTTATTATTAAAATGTATTTTACAAACAATAATAATAATAATAAAAAAATTAAGTAAATATTTTTTAATTTTGATAACGTACTTATCCTATTATGTAAATCAGTTACGTAAATAAAAAAAAAAGGTTACGTAACTTTGTTAAATATATTAGAATAGATTAAATCTGATTTCAATGAGCTGATAATGATAGGAAAAATTGGAAAAAATTTGCGACACTTTTAGTTTTGCAACAAAGTTAGATTAAAAAAGGTATGTACTGTATATTAATTAACTACTTTTTTTAAATTAAAAACTATGAGGAATAGAGTACACATATAATATACTGTATATATTATAATACACTAACTCACAAGTGACGTTGTATATTTTTATTACTGCACTTACTACGTTTTCAATTTAGTTTACGTTGTGAACCATATACGTCACATGAAAGTATTACTAAAAACTTGTTAAGGGTCTATGCATTCATGTTAAAGTTGACGCCATGTTGGATAACTCAATAACATGGGTGACATAGGAAATAAAACCATTTTGCCAGTTTTAAACCACTATGCAATATTTTTGAGAGCATTGATGCTGTAAATATGTTGAATTAGTATCTCAAGTATGTGAGAAAAATAACAAGAACAAAAAATTAACCGATTTCGCGAAGAAAATTAGCTTAAATGAAGTTTGTCCTATGCTGAGCAATGTTATGTACTACTCCAGTATGGCCTCAAAGCGCAATAAATATGACGTCATCCGCATACACCCTATACGAGTACGTCTAGATCCCAAAGCTATTATTTGTCATGAAATTAAATAATTATAATTAAAGAAATAACTTACAAACACGTATTGGCAAAAGTCAGTTGAATAACTGAAATAATTGTTTACTTCTTTTGCCAGTTCGATCTATAATAATAAATTTGACGATTTCAATGGATATAACTTAAAAATCTTATTTTGTTTTTCAAAGGTTTCATTTTTGTGCATATGTACTGATGTCACGGGTTACAAGTAGCATTATTTTATATACTATAGATACAATAACACTATTAGTTATTATTATTGGTTTGAACCCCGAAATCTTGTCATGGAAAATATTGTTGTAGCATTATATAATAATTCTACGTGTATTCCAACTATGATCCACGGAACCCTGTTGGAACATGATTTTTTTTTCATGGACTGTATAATATATAAAATTGTAAGCAGTAAATAATGAACGATTATTTGAAAGTTTGGATTTTGTCGGTTACATACATCCTTCAATTTGTAGATTAAAATATTGCATTCTTAATAAAAATAGCCATTATAAATTATCAAGGTGTTATTATCATTAACGCCTTAATAAAGTTACTTATTATTATTATTCCTCATCTTTCGTCTTATAAAAGCACATTTGACATAACAATCAAGAATTATTATTATATATTGTCAACTTATCCAAAAAATTAGTGTGATTTGACTACAATTATAATCATTTTATAATTAATTTATAAATAATTTATTAAATATAATAAATATTATTCTAATATATAATCATAAAAAATAACATTGAATTATTATTAATACTAAATATAATAATAATTTACTTTTTATATATACATAACATTAATTTATTTTAAAAATATACTTGAATTTTTATTAAAATTTAATTTATTTACATTAAAGATTATTTACGTAATATTTAAATAACAAATTTCTACAGTATATTAAGTACTTTTAAAAAAATGTGAAATCAGTGTGAAATTCCCAAAGAACTTAAGATAATCTTATCAAATTATTTAAAAATGAAATATTATTGTATGGTATAACTTCCCTTTAAGAGTGCAACATAGTAACAAATAAAAAAAGAGCGATCGTAAGAAACAATTATTATCAACTTCATCAATATACCCCAGCCAGGTAACGTATTGTATTGATACTTATATACAAGATTAATTTTATAGATTGAAATAATTTTAAAAAATTATAACAGATAAAACTGACTTTCTTATCATAATTATTCTTTACATTGTAGGTTATCTATATCATTATTAAATGTTATATTATTCCTTTTCTTCTCCTATATTGAAATTCTATAGGGTATATTCGCAAGACATCATATTTATTGCGCTTAGACACCATAGTGGAGTAATGAATAACATTGCTCAGCATAGGACTAGCTACTAGCTTCGTTTTTTTTTTTAGATTTTTTGGGAAATTGCTTAATTTTTTGGATATTATATTTTTTCTCACATACTTGAGATACTAATTCAACCTCTCAAAAATATTGCTAAGTATTTTTTTACAGGCAAAATGAGTTATTTTACACTACCGGCCCATGTATTGAGTTATCCAACATGACGTCGACTTGAATGCATATACCCTATAATTTGAATCATTTGAAGCATATTTATGGATACATTTATTTAAGGTATTATATGGGGTATTTGAATTCATATCAAAGTTGACTCCATTATATGTAAGTAATCACTAAATTATACATAGGCCTGTATCGGAAAATGACATGTACGTTTTGCCAGTAGCAATATTTTTGGGAGCATTGATGCTGTTAACAGAATGAATGAAGGTTATAGGTTTAAAAAAATTCTTAACATTTTTTTATAGCTTGAAACACGTGAAAGTATGTCTAGTACTCGTCATTTAAATATCTCCGGCATCGGTGGAGTAGTTTTCTCAAAAATCAAAGAAACGTACATGTTTTTCCTCATAAGCGTAATGTTAGATTAGGACCCTTAGCTTTTTCCGAGCTAAACGAAACCCATAAGCTCCATTAAGTTTTCACGAGAAATATAATATATAAAAAAATGAAGCAATTTCTCAAAGAAAAAAAAAATACGTCTTTCCTATGCTGAGCAATAATGTTCATTTCTCCAGTAGGGCGGCAAAGTGCATTCAGTATGACGTCATTCGCATCTAACCTATCCTCTTCAGTCCCAATATATAATGAGTTGTACATCATAAAAAGTGACAAAAAATCTTTAAACCATCGAAAAAAATAGAAAAAATAGAGATAAAAATATGAAATTGTGCCAGAAAAATGCCAGTAAAATTTCGCGTTTTTTAGAGTTATTTTGAGCAATGTAGAGTTGGTAGGGGGTCCGTGAAAGTAATAAAAAGCAAAAAAAAAACGACAAAAAAGGCATATTTTTGTCATTCTGAGAGCCGCACAAAAACGTGGTTATAATTTACGACAATGAAATGTGGTTTAAAAGGGTCTGGGACTGGGACTAAAGAGGCTATATAATATGTCAAAATTCTTTTATTATATATATTATTATTGGCTTACAATTATTGCCAAGGTTCAATTATAACCCTTAGCCCTAGAAAAGGTTTAGCCCTGCTTTTGCCCTAAATAAATATTATTATTATTATATTTTATTTGATAATAAATTATTAAGTATTCTTGGTTTCTATTTCCAGACTAAAAAGACAACAACAATGGCTGTTGAGATCGTAATATTAGTCACTCTCATCCTGACACTTGCATGTAAAATAAGCGGAACAATAACATATTATGTTAAGTTCACATTATTTACTTTATTCACCATTATTGCCTCGGTAATATTTGTGCCTTTCATGGTACATCGTCCACGGGATTCCAAAAATGGAACGTAAGTACAAGATTTCTTTATTGACCCAAGCAGTTCAAGTATCATGATTTACATGATGTTATAGGATTCGATATAAGTACGCAAAAATATCAATAAAGAACTATTATTATTATGAAAATTGAACTTATTTTGCTGTGTACCATTATTTTTTTCAACTGCAGAAAAATGCAAATCTTAAAGCAGCAATAAAGTTTGAAGGATATATATATATATATATATATATATATATATATATATATATATATATATATATATATATATATATATATATATATATATATATATATATATATATATATATATATATATATATAGATATAGATATATATTATAACAAGGTTTAAACTTTTATTTTTTTTTAAATATTTTTTAAAAAACGACTTTTGATTAAATTATATTCCAGTTTAAAAATATCTCAAGAGTGAAATAAATTTAATTTTTTTACCAAAATTTGTACAATAAAAATGTTGAAATATGCAATGATTAAATGGTATTATTTAAAGTTCAAAATCATCGTATATAATATAAAGATCAAATTTAATAATTATTTCGAGATGCATTTATTATTTATTCTATTACATGAAATCAAAATTTTGTTAGTATCAAAATACTAACTTTTCAAAAACATATCGCCGTAAATTGTGAAAAGGATTTTTAGATTTTGAAATTTAAAAGTTAATAACGTAAATTGCATTAAAAAACATTGCTTATTTGGTCTTTGCTGCATCTACATTGCAGCAGGTATGTGATGACGTGATGAAAACTCTCATGATTTACAAGAACAATATAAAGTTCAAGTTCAAATTTATTTATCAGATTTATAACAAAACACAGAAAGTAAATAAAAGATAATGTATATAATATAGTTCCCTTTTCTAATACACAGTATTATCTATGGTACTTGAAACTATATGGCGTGATTTTTCTATTTTATCTATAACAAAAATTTTAAGTTGACACCTGTTTGATATTGCTTGCTATATTGCCTGCAGAATCATAAAGAAAATAAACAGTACATCATATTGCGTTTTTTTTTTCTATAGATAATTAATTGATAACAGTTGAGGGTTAAAACTAGTTAGTCCATATATAAATATATTGGGCAATAAAAAGTATAATAAATTACATATTATTAAAATAAAAAATTGAAATAACTCTGTCCCCTTATAGTTGGATAGAGAAAGTAAAAAAAGAAGCAACTTATGCCCATAATAATTAATAAAAGTTTACATTAATTCTAATGCTATGCCCATCCAAGTGATTACCTACCAACATAATAACAGTCTCGTTAAACAATATTATAGTAAATAAAAATTATGTTCTAGGTTTTATAATTAAATATTATAGATTTAGTCTTTTAGTATACTTTGCAATTTTTGTTATGTATTTAAGCAAATTCTGAATGAATGAATGAATGAATGAATGAATGAATGAATGAATGAATGAATGAATGAATGAATGAATGAATGAATGAATGAATGAATGAATGAATGAATGAATGAATGAATGAATGAATGAATGAATGAATGAATGAATGAATGAATGAATGAATGAATGAATGAATGAATGAATGAATGAATGAATGAATGAATGAATGAATGAATGAATGAATGAATGAATGAATGAATGAATGAATGAATGAATGAATGAATGAATGAATGAATGAATGAATGAATGAATGAATGAATGAATGAATGAATGAATGAATGAATGAATGAATGAATGAATGAATGAATGAATGAATGAATGAATGAATGAATGAATTTAGACCAGTAAATATGATTTATTACAGAGAAAATGTTATAAAGTAAAATTTAAACATTTCAAAACTATAGGGTATTCACGTGCGGGATGATATTAAAAATCTTTGATATTGATACTTTGAGAATGACGTGATATTTCTTCTTATCACACATAATATAAGTTTGAACACCTGTTTTAATTTATAATAATTTTAATGACCTATTGTAATCAGTTATGATAAAAAAAAGTAGATATATACGTAATTAGTCAATAATCTTATGATTGATACGAAATAAGAGAAATAATTTCATTGTGATAATCTTATGTAAGAATCTTTGATATACGCATGATACCTATATTTATATGTTTAGCTCAAAACAGCGTAATAATAATAAAAAAGCGCAATAAATCACAAATTTACAAAGTTTTTTTTTTAATTTTTTTTTTTTTTTTTTTTTTTTTTTTTTTTTTTTACATATTTTTAATTCTACAGACACTCCAGTATTATATTTTTATGCTGCACATATTCGATTATTTTGTTCTTCTTTTTTATCATTTGAAGAACTCTTTTTTTGTAGCTTACCATGTTGGATGTGCCGTATTACTTCAAGATGGCTTGGAGTGACCTTTGAGATTCAAGGTCAAGAGAATATCGTACCTGAAGATCAAGGATGTGTAGTGGTAATCAATCATCAGAGTGCATTAGACGTCATAGGTAATATTAATATAATAGTATACTGTGCAGTACACATTAAAGGCTTACAACAACTTGAACAAAAAACTTGTCTTACAACCTAATATATATACATAAATATCAACGTTAATTTGACCGGAGTTATTGATTTCTTATTTATTTTCCTTTTACTAAATGACAGATGCGGGTTTATAACGTCACAGCTTACTTGTTTCCACGCGCGTATACCAGGCGAGCTGTGACGTCATAAACCCGCATCTGCCATTTAGTAAATGGAAAATATATTAGAAAACAATGACTCAAGCCAAATTAACGGATATATTTAGGTACACTCCTCCACAATAAATCTGACCGATTGCATTAAAGTTTCCCCATATATTTAACATTTGGAGATATTAACACTTCGGTCAGATTTATTGTAGAGGAGTGTACGTTAGGATGTTTAAAGCAAGCCTTTTTTGGTAAAAATGTTCTATGCCTTTAAGTAAATAATGCAGACCTCAAAAGAATAATTTGCATAAACATTTGTTGGAAATCAAGAAAAAAGTTCTCATTATATACCTTTAAAGTAAGGTAGAAGGTAGATATTTGTGATTTTATAAAGACAAGGTTTTTTATGTAAGAAGTACTGGGTACTGGTTAGTTGCATAATACTTTTACGTAAAAATTTGTATAATTCATAGTTTTAACTTTCATGGCAGAATTCTGAAATTTTATATGATATTTGCATATATATATATATATATATATATATATATATATATATATATATATATATATATATATATATATATATATATATATATATATATATCGGATTTTTAAATTGGTAAAATCACGTATATAACCTCTTAATTTAACCCAATATATTAGTACAGCTAATCACAAAATTTCTTTCATGATGATAATGTTAACCTCTTTAAGTGTATATAAAACACCTTGGTAAATGGTCTATGGAATGTAAACATTTTTGATTGGTATAAAAGTACTGGGATAATTTCCATAAAGGTATTTAAAAAATATAAAATATATCATAAATTATTTTATATAATTTTATATAACGCAAATTAATAAAATCTCATACTAATTAATTATCAACAGTCAAAGAAATCTAGAAATAATAATAAAAAGATAAATAATCTTAGTTTTAATAATTTGTATTGAAAATATTTCCAGTATTTGTGGGAGGAAAAATAATGCCTTTTAAATTTGTTTCAATTAATTTTACAGTGATGGCATACCTATGGCCTTATATTCCTCGTGGCTACCTGATTGCAAAGCGTGAAGTTTTGTGGCTATTTCCATTTGGCCCAGCTGCATGGATGTGGGGTACTGTTTATATTAATAGAATGGATGGGAAAGGTGCCCAATCAACAATTAAATCAATCGGGGACTACATTGGATCAAAAAAGGTGTGCACGCGTATGTGTATGCATATATAAATATATATTTTATGTACATAAATTTATAAATTGAAATAGCAATCTAGAGATTATGATCTTACAAAGCTAGGCAATTTAGATTTGTTCCTCTGCATTTTTATATCTTCCAAATAACTAGATATTCCCCCTAGCACTATTATGATATATAACTGTATTTTTTCCCCCAAGAGAATCATCAATGTGATGATTTTTAGTTCTTACCACGTTTGGGTTATGTATGTACGATATATATATTTTATATATATATATATATATATATATATATATATATATATATATATATATATATATATATATATATATATATATATATATATACGTATATAGACTATTATTTACTATTTAAGTCTTTTAACATTGATTAAGTAACATATTATGTTTCATTGAGAAATTATTTACAGTATATTATATATATTTTTTATTCTCAACGTAATAATTTTATTTTAATATAAACAACATTGATTTAATTTTTAGAATCGACTATGTATGTTTCCTGAAGGAACACGAAACTCAAATGATAAATTATTGCCATTCAAAAAAGGTGCATTCCACGCTGCACTAGCTGCTCAGTGTCCAATACAGCCTGTGGTTGTTTCTAAATATAATTTCTTGGACTCCAAACGGAAACACTTTGGACAAGGTAATTATTTGTGTGACATGACAAAAAAATGAAAAAAAAAATAATAAAAAATCTATACTTAGTATCCTCACTGTCCTAAAGAATAGATTACATAATTAATGCTACAATTATGTCATTATAGAATAATTAATGCTAAATTGGAACCATATAAATTAATTATGCTATACAACATAATATTTATTCTATATAATATATTTATTATGCAGTATAGCATAAATTATGCTGTATTGAACAATTTGTGCCAAAAATGAGCTAGCATAGTTATTACGTTTTTTTTCCGTGCTCCTGAAAAATTAATTTTAAGCGCTTTTAAAAAAAATTACTTCCACTTTTTTTTTTTTTTTTTTTTACAAATAATGTTATTAAAGAGTTGAATTGATCTTAAACCACAAAACATATATTTTTACATAGTTATTGAGTGTAAATTATTTTTCCTTTACGTTGTAATTTAAGGGGATATTTTGTATAGTTAAAGTATAATATAATTAAACAGTTTTTGATTATATTTTGAATTTTCAGGACATAACATTATAAAATTTTTACCTGCTATCCCTACAAAAGATTTAAATAAAGATCAATTACCACAGCTAATGGAAGAAATTAAAAACAAAATGCAAGAAGAATTTGACTTTTTATCAACGAGTACCAAATCCAAAATGTAGAGGAATAAGATAACTAAATTATTGTACATAATATGTTGTAAATATTTTGATTTTTGTAAATAATAAATAATATTTTTTTTCTATCACAACTTATTATTGATTGATTTTTTATGACTATTTATCTATACATCACTTACTGCTCCAAAATAAGCTTATTTGTGAATGTAAGTTTCTTAACAAAGTATATTAATAATTGAAACAGAAAGATGTGGAGAATAAAAAGTAAATCGTGAGTGTACAAAAAAGTATTCACATTTTAAAGAAAAGCTCATTACTATTTAATTGTTTAATTACAATATACATGACATTACCATAAAAGAATAAAAAAAATCTTATTTTAATAGTTTTTTAGTTCAATTAGTATTGAAATAAAAAAAGTCTTTTTTTAATTACTATAGCAAAGTGTAAAAATTGAAAAACAATTTCAGTTGTTTACGTAATATTTCAAAAAACTCGTATTTAATTTTAAGTGGCATCACATGTAAAATAAGCCGTGTAGTTTTTGATTACTATATAATATCTCAAGCTATGCAACAGGCATTACAATTAAGTTGACAGAGTTGCCTATATATCAAGGGGGCTTGTAAAAAACATTTTTTATAAAATAATATATTTTTAGTTTACGGCCGCCAATTTTATCACTAAAATAGCCTAATTAATGTGTATTATTTTCCTAACCCTTTACAATCTAGTTTTAAGAATGGCATTTTTTTTCCTTTTTCTTTCTTTTGTCTTTCTTTTCTTTTTTTTTTATCGCTATACATGTTGTTATTTGCATAAGAATTATTAAATAGTAAATTATTTAAAAAAAAAAAAAAATCTTAATTTATAAATATTTGTACTGTAGTGCATATAATTTAAAATTTTCATTGCTATTTTATTGTTTTTTGGTGTGGTTTCAAATTTAAAGAATATCTGTTAAAGTATGTTGTTTTTATTTTAAAATACAAAAATTATTAACAATGATTATACAGTACTGTTACTTTTATACAAGGTGCTATATTTCAATCCATATTTATAATTTACAATAATTATTTACATATTTCTATTATGTTCAATAAGACTACTTTTCATTAATATAGCAAGAAAAAAAACAGTATTTATTTACATTTATTCATATATATAAATTACATTACAATATTATTATAATTACACATACACACAAATATTTTTAGAAACAAATTGTCAATAAGAAATTTTATTGACCAAGGCAGTTCATAGTAACATTAAGTTTCTTACAACAAGCGTAAGTTTAGTCACTATTTACAATAAACATATAATATCAAATACATAAGATTAATCTATCTGCATTAATTTAAGTTTTTTTTTTTAAATGTCATAACTAAATTAACAAATATTTTATGCAGAACAATAAAATTTAGTCAGTAAAATATTCCTAATTTGAAGATGTGGTAAACATAAATACCATTTCCTTAAATTTTTAAGTTCGGATCAAAGTATTCGGACAAATCATAGCTTTCTTTATGTATTAATTTTTTACAATGGGTTTTTCAGTAATGTATCATTATATTTAAGTTTCTATAAGTATTGATGGTAGACTATCATAAATTTTTGCTGTAATGTATTATGGACTCGTTTCCTATGAATAAATCAATCTGCCAATCAATTCTACCTCTCTTTTAATAAGTTCTACTAAATCATGCACGTCACCAAGAGTCTCTTGAGCTATTTTAAAAATTTCTTGAATACTATCTTTAAATTCAGCATTATTTACAAATTTACAAGCTTGATACTTATTAAACTTTGTTATTAAATTACATATATCATTCTGAGGTAAATATTTTTCCTCTAAAGTTATCATTTGGTCGTATATCTGAATAGCTTCAAGATAATTTTCTTGCTCTAATTTTATATTTGCTAATCTACTTAATGAGAATAATTCATCGTGGATTTCATCTCTAATAATATCTCTCTTTTCATATAGCAATGACTCATAACTTAGGACAATTTCTTCTAATTTTGTATCTACTTTCTTTGTATTTTCAAGTTCATGACTGACGCATTCAGTATTAAAATGACTAGAACCATACAATTCAACATAAACTTCATGCAATTTTTTGTATATTTTAATTGCATCTTGTTTTCTATGAATTAACTTTAATACTCGAGCACGTCTTAACTTTACTTGTAATGTTCTTTCATGTTCACTGCCAAATTTATTTTTACATATTTTAGCTAGATCATCTACTAAATCTAATGTTTGCCATCTTTGGTTTTGAAAGCTGGAAATACAATTAATCAAATTTGTTTTTACGATAATTGTTTCCATATGATCATTTCCTAAAGTTTCTATATTTGTCTCTAATGATTTTTTAAATGCTTCTTTAAAGTGAATGTGTAATGTTTCATTTCTTGCATAAGTACTACTCAAAACTGTATCGAGTTTGAGTTGAATTTCAGATATATGTACGTGATCTATTTCATCAAACTGGCACAGCAAAAAAAGGATATCTTGATAAGTCTCTACTGCTTTTTTCTCAGTATCTACATCCTTTTCATATATTACCGCAATATATTTCAGTGAAGTTATTATATGGATGTCAATTTTTGGATACAGATTCCTTTCTTCTTCTAATATTTTAGATAACAAATTTAATGAATTTTGATACTCCTTTTTATCTAATAATACAGATGCTGCAATTTTCTCAATTCCTAATATATTTTTTGCATTTTTGGAACTTTGATCGTTATACCAACCTAAGACAAAATTTATTATATCTAATGAAATATCATACTGCCCTAAACATTGCAAGCATTTTGCTTTTTCAATTTTAGCATTCATTATATCAATGTAATTTTCCCCGTATTTAGTTTCCATTATAAATATGATTCGATCGATTATATCTAGAGAGGTTTTATAATTTTTATCCTTATTTAGAATTACGACTAGTTCTTGTTTTAAAGAAAGTGATGGTATGGAATGAATGCCAAACTCTGATTCAAAGATTTCATTACAAGACGTTATGAATTCTTTCGCTTCATCAACTTTGTGAGTATTTAACAGGGATCTAGAAATTGAAATAGCAGTCTCATAATGGAATTCAAATTCTTTTAAGTATTGAAGAGAGTAGTTGTATATTTTTATTGCATTCATGTCAAATTCTTCGAACTCTTTTGGACATTTTAATAGACACTTGATCAAATGTATTGATCTTTTTAATACAGAAATTTCTTTTCCATTTTCCTGCAATATTCCTCTAATACATTCTTGTGATAATCTATGAATACTACCTCTTCTTTTTCTCTTAGTTATTAAAGATTCGTTCAAAAGTATACCTATTGCATAGAGTAGCTTATCGTCATTTATTTTCTGACTTTTTGTGTCTAATTTTTTTTGATCAATTTCTGGTTTAACTTTTAGAAGATAAGTGAATACATTCAAAGGGACATTATCTGGTTCACAATAGCATAAAATATACAATATCAGTAATGCTAATTTATTTTGTTCCTCTATTTTTGATACTTTGAGTTTACACACATAATAAAATGTAGTTTCATATTTTGATTTACTATGTATTTCAGCTTTGTTTTGGTTATCTGGGTGAAGTTTAGTGACGTTAATTGATTGTGTGAGTAATTCTTTGATAAAACAATCCAAAGAATATTCTGCAAATACTAATTGACGTTCTTTAATATAACTTGCTGATAAATGTAAAACAAGAGGAAAATTTCCTAACATTTCTGCAAGATTTTTATAACACGAATCAGAGTTATTTGTATTGTCAATGATTTTGTTTAAAAATTCAAGTGATTCTTGTTCACTAAAGCTATCAATTTCTATTAATACTTGTGAATCTATGGTAGTTTTAGTAACATTAGTAGTTAAAACATGATAAATTTCATATGAACCTACGTTATCTGGTAAATATTGTAAAGCTATTTCTGTATAGTTATCAAATACAAATAGAGATTTTTCATTCTTCTTGAAATATTCATATACTAGTAAAACTAAAGTTTTACAATTCACTACATCATCTTTACTAACTAGCTTTAATTCTACAGCAATAAGTTTGAAGCTATTATTAAGTGATTGTTCATTTTCTGCATCGATCCATAGAATATTACTGAACATCCATGCAAAATATTTACAAAATACTGATACAATTTGAGTTTTACCTACACCGCTCATACCAGATATAGTTATTACTTTTTTACCTGGTGATTTGCTAGATGTCTCTGCAATTAGACGTTTTAACTGTTCATCACGTCCAGTAAAACTCGTAACTGGTGATTTTACATTGTGGTGATGAAATATTGGTTTTTCAATGTTTTTTTCTTCTATCTATAAAATAAAATAATAACTTAGTAAAACACAGTATTAAATAATGAAAAAAAATAAATATATAAAATATATATATGTATGTATATATATGGCACAAATATCTAGCTTTGTAATTTTTATGTTTAAAGTTAAATTTTGAGTACTGATTCTATACTTGTAGCTACGAGAAATTATTTTATTTAAATGTAGGTTAAATGCGCAACTTTTGCCATAGATTTAAAAGTTTTGCTAATTATCTTTTATAAAAGTTTCAATATCTAAAAAAATTAATGTTTAATGTATGTAATTTACTATTTCTTATTTTGTAAATTTAGGTTATATGTTGTACACCATGAGTACCATGTGAATAAAATGAATGAAAAAAGATTTTTATCGTATAGCATATTATATAAGATAATTAACATCGGTTCAGCTAGTATAATATACAAAATGAAAATTTTTTAGCAATTAAAAATAATCAATAATGTGCGAAAGTTTCAAAAAATTGTGGGTTCGTTGTACCCTTTTATTTATTTATTTATTTTTGTTACAATCAGTGGCATATATAAATGCATGATCACGTCAAATTCTCATTACATCTAAAACTTAAAATTATTATAGCTTACATTTATAAATTTAAAATTAAAGATCAACATACATTTCTATATTAGTCATACATGAAATATTAATAATAATAAACTTAAAAAGAGAAAGTAAGATTATATATATATATATATATATATATATATATATATATATATATATATATATATATATATATATATATATATATATATATATATATATATCGTGTTCTTCATTTCGTATGGAAACTTAATAAAAGTTAATGAAATATATAAGGTTCAATTAACTAGGTTTGTGCTACATAATTTTTAAAACAAAAAACTTGTCTTTTATACCTGAAAAATCAACGTAGATTTGATCGGAGTTATTGATTTTTAAATTATGTCCCACTCACAAAATATTGCGCTTTTACTCTGACGTCACATCTCACCTGGTCCACTCGCGCGTAAAACAAACAAGCTGTGACGTCACTCTCCGCACACACCATTTTGTGAAAGTAAAATACATTAGTGATCAATGACTCCGGGCAAATCAACGTTTACATTTATGTATATTTTAGGATATTGGACAAGTTATTTCATTTGAAGTGTTTTATACACCCTTAGTTAAAAGAATAGATATTGAACAAAAAAAAAAAGTCTATAGTATCCTAACATACCTAAATATCAACGTTAATTTAAACCGGAGTCTTTAATTTCTAATTTATTTTCCATTTACAAAATGTCAGATGCATGTATATGACGTCACAGCTTACTAGTCCACACGTGCGGAAACAGGCAAGCTGTGATGTCATATACATGTGGCTGACATTTTGTACATGTAAAATAAATGAGAAATCAATGACTGCGGCCAAATCAACGTTGATATTTAGGTATGTTTAATACAAGACAGGTTATTGTTCAAAGTCTTCTATGCCTTTAAGTTAAATTAGAAACTTTTCAAAATTTAAAAAAAATTATATTATTCCAACTTTTTTTAATTACTTAATGAAATATGAAAATTATATTATTTGTATTGCTGGATATAAAATTATTGCAGGAAGAAAAATAATAAAATATTAGTTAATCTTTTCACTATTTCCACACCAAGTCAGTTACCAGATTCATTAAAAATATAATTTTTTTAAATTATTTTATATGTATATATATATATTGATATTTTGTAAACAAGCATGGTTTGTGACCTAAGTTTGTACGTATTATTTTAAATTAAAAACCAATTTCAAGTCATACCAAATATATGGGAAACTGAACACCCTGAGTAGGATCTAATACAACATTGGCCCATAACGTAGATTCAAAATTTGATGTGTAATCTTGTTCAAGGCTTTCACCTATTTTTGCTGCAGTAATTATTTGTATCAGATTATAAGAAGGATCTTCAAATGTGCGCAACAGTTCACGATTTAAATTATGAAGAAATTCTAGAACAAAAATGATAATAATAATATAATAAGTTATTCTACCGTGATTAATTTTATTTAATTTTAGAAAAAAATATCATTCACATACACACATATATGTTTATGTATGTGTGAGCGTGTGCATGATCTAAAAAATAGTTTAAAAATCCTTTTCAACTACAAAACTGAAAAGTCATAATTAAAATACGTATATTTAGATATAGGTACAGTACAGAGAAACTCCGCCTCCAAAAACCGAAAACAGCTGGTCAACAATGTAATAACGGATTTCGTTGAGTTATATATTATTTTATAAATATTAATAATTAAGTTTTTTAGTGAACTCAATATTGCTAAATTATTATTTTACATTACACAAATTTATGACATTGCATTTTTTACCACTTTAATTTATAGCTTAGAAATATTCAAGGTCCATATGCTAAAGAGGTGAGTGCAGCACAAAACTCGCGCAATCGATTTCATTTCATGGATTGTACTTGGTTCTAAGCCAATACGACGCCGTTCACCGCAGCTAAGTCACATGATAAGGATTGCTTATGTTTACTTAAAATACGGAAAAGGAAGTGCCGAAAAAGGAAACCACGTGACGGTAAAAGTGGGAGAAAAGTTGGTGCGAGCAGCAAGCTAGGCCTGAGCTACCTCTCACTTTTACCGTCACGTGGTTTCCTCTTCCGGCACTTCCTTTTCCGCATTTTGAGTAAACATAAACATAAATCAATGTGAACAAAATTGTACGTGGTGATATAACGTCTAGGGTGAATTTCTTTAAACTGCGCGACCTTGGCTAAAACTTTTCCCTGAGCAAATTTCCTCTTATATAATATGGACCTTGAACCTTGAGAAATATTGAATAACTATGGATTGCTGGTGTAACTTCGTGGATTTCAAAAATTACATGGCTAAAAAGAAAAAGTTTTTTAATTAATTCTCATTTAAATTTGATAGACTCTAAAAATCTAAATGCAACATTAAATAAAAGACAAAGAATTAAAGTTTATCTAACTGTAAGTACCATTAAATAAGGATCTATACCAATGGAGACAGTTTGTACGACAGCTTTGAAATCACTTGATAAACATTGCAGTTATTGGAACGGACATTTTTAGCAACGTAGAGGGGAATGGGGATCAGAGGGGGATATATTACTTTTGCAATGTACTGTATATCTAAATATACGTATCTCAGTCATATATATATATATATATATATATATATATATATATATATATATATATATATATATATATATATATATATATATATACATACATTGTGTGTAAATAACATAGCTATGTAATTTTTAAAAAGACTGTGAATTGAGTGTTTTTAAAAAAATTCTTATCATTCATATATATATATATATATATATATATATATATAAGGTGTCATATCACCTAAAAAGTTAAACAATATATAAAATAATATTAATATATATATCTTTTTACTACCTTTGCTGTGACCTCTACAAATTAAAAAATCAGCATGATTTGTGGTATAAGTTCTTGATTTGGATCCACTATAATCCATTTGAAGGTCCATTTCGTCCATCTAAAAATTGATGAGGGAAAAAATATGAAAATTTTGTATAATTTAAAATTAATATTGTAAATATGTAAGAATTGTAGTAATTTTTAAATATCAATAAACAAAATATTAAGGATAAGGAGAGAATAAAATTTATAAACAGCATGCACAGTTAAATTTACCATATACATATTCAAAGTTACAATGTAAAAAACAGTAATCGTAGTCTGGATATATATATACGTTGGTTTCATTCATGTTAAAGTCGACGTCATAAGTGAGCACTAAATAACATTGACCGGTATAGGAAAAAGGCACATTTTGCCAGTTTAAAAATACTTCGCGATTTTTTTTTTCGAGAGCATTGATTCTGTTAACAGGTTGAATTAGTACCTCAAGTATGCAAGAAAAATAATAATGAACAATAAGAAAAAAAGCTAAATTCCCAAAGAAAATAGCCAAAAACTACGTTTGTCTTATGCTGAGCAATGTAAATGTTATTCATTGCTAAAGAAGAGCATCGAAAAGCACTCCTAAAGACGTCATGCGTACACACCCTATATACTTTTGAGCTTATCATATTTTTTTATACTTACATAATTTGCATCAAAGAAGAAAAATATTTTTATTACATTTGCTAAAGATGGACAATTCTCAATATTAAAGTTATTATAAATTAATTTTAATGGAACATTGTTATGAATAATTGATTCACATTTTGTAAATACAGCAAATATTAGGAAGTTTTCATGATAAAAATCATTTTTGTGTGATATTTTACACATATGTGTAAGAGCTGTATCACCGTGGTCAATTTCATGTAATATTGGTAACAATAGCAATTTGTTCATTGTTTCTGAGAATTCTTTTGCTTCCTGTACATGATTTTTATCATAATATATGTAAACTCTTCCCTTAAAGAGATTTCCGCTTATATATGATGAACCCAATGGATAGTATTTCCCTGTTTCTCTGCAAATAAAATATTTTTAATTAATTATTTTTATAATCATTTTCTTAAGAGGTAGGAGATTTTGGTCTAAGGGTTGCACTTAGATGGCTTGTATCTAAAAATCTAAAAATGAAACATGTTAAATTTATGATGCTATTCAAATGGTAATATTTACAGCTACATATATATATTAATAATTTAAATTCTACCATCGTGAGTCGTGACCCTTCATATTTTTTTTTTTTTTTTTTTTTTTTTTTTACAATTTTGATGATAACTTTTCACAATATATCACAGGGGATAATTTTAGATTTTCCTATCTGTATACAATTAATTCCGCAGTAGCTGATTTCATGCCTTAAGCTAAAAATTTAAAATAGTATAAACTAATTAAAACTTATTCAAAAGTTTATGTTAAAGAGGAAGTTCAGGGTTTACAGCATAATTATGGCTTCTTTAATGTTAGATAATGAGAAGAACTGTTCATAAACTTACATTATAATGACCCAAAGGCTTTCTGTAGCCCCGCAAAATCATGACCATTCTGTGAGATATGCAACGTGTATACCATATCTTTTACGTCATAGTTGCGTCGTTATTGTAGAAAATGTTGTAGTGGTTTGCATATCTTGCAAGATGGGGGTATGATTTGTGGATTTCATTGGGCTACGAAAGATCTTTGAAGCATCATATCATATAAAAGGAACACTTCATCTCATATGCTAATATTGAAAAAGCCATGTTGTAACCTTTGAACTTCTCATTTAAAGTGATAAAAAAAAAGAAAAAAAAAAGAGAGAGAGAGAGAGAGAGAGAGAGAGAGAGAGAGAGAGAGAGAAAAGAAACAAAAAACTATATTTACGTTTATATTAGTATTTTATATATAATAATACAATGGAGCTTATCGGTTTAGCGCGCGGAGAGACGCAGGGAAAGCAAAGGGTCCCCTATTAACATTACGTTTATGAGGAAAAACACATTTCTGACGATTTTTGAGAAAACTACTCCACCGATTTCGGAGAAATTTAAGTGAAAAATACTAAATATACTTTTACATGTTTGAAACAAAAAAATAATAATAAAAAAAAATTATAATAAAAATAAAATTAAACCAATAACCTCCATTGAAATATCAGTATGAATAAAAAAAAAAAAAAAAGAAGAATAAAATGGAATGTGTATTTATTTATTATTATTAATTTTTTTTACATTTTATTTTACTTACTTATAAATAATGATCTTATTTAGAAATGAAGTAAATGATGCAGTTTGACCTTCATTTTTGTTGTAACCTTCTTTTAGTTGAGTCAAATCAAGATTCAAAAACGTTAATACTTCTAACAAATCTACACCTTCTCTTCTCCAATCTTTAAATTTATGACAAAACATTTGTATGTACCATGTTCCTCTTTCTGTATCACGCATTGAATTGCACCCTTAAAGAACAAATAAATAAATTGTTTCCAATTAAAAAAATATATATTTATAATAAAAAAAGAAATGAAAAGAATATTAGGAAAGTTTATATCAAATCATATATTAGATAAAAATAATAAACAATCAGGTTCGGACTGGCCATAAGAGCAAGTCAGCAATTGCGGACGTGCCCCCCCCCCCCCCCCATGATTAGAGGTCCCTAAGGCACAAAAAGGGGTGTAACTAGTGTGTTACGCCCCCTTTGTGGCCCCTAAAGAGGGTGTTTCACTCCTTTTACGGACGAGGCTCCTTGATTGCCAGTCCGACATTGTAAACAATATTAATTTGATTAAAATACTAATATTAAGAAATTTTAATAATATTCATTATTCAATATGTATTGCATTTTTTTTTTATTATTGAAAATAAAAATAAAATAAATCTGTCACGAAAGACAGCTAATAAAATAAGACCATTTTCCCGTCTTTAACACGAAAGGAAAAAAAAAAATTGACACACAAAATATTGGTGTAAATATTTTGTTATGTAAAAAATCATTTACATGATAGATAAATATTTATGCTTATACCTTCTATTGTTGAATGTGCGATAAGTAAATTATTTGCAGCATTAGGGAGTGCTTTATCAGTCAAATTATTAGCACTATTTATTACTTCGGTTCTTGCATCGGTTTTTACTTGCTCTGTGTTATTAGAGGTTTCAGTATTATTTTGTATTGAAGGTGCTAAGCTTTGTAATTGTTGAAGATGAAACCTTTTCTCGCGTTTTCTTCCACGACATGCCTACGGAATAAAAATATATTATATATTTGTTTCATATGTGTTATGTAGATACGATAGAATATATAGTGACGAAATACTAAACTCTAAAGTAAGGAAAGCGATTTAAGCTATTTTAAAATAGTATACTTAAAATAGGTTAATTAAAGGAATAGAAAACATTGAACAAAAAACATGTCTAGTATCCTATAACATATCTAAATATTAACGTTAATTTTAAGGGAGTCATTGATTTCTAATTTATTTTCCATCAACACAAAATGTTAGATGCAGGTTTATGACGTCACAGCTTACTAGTCCACGCGCGCGGAAAAAAGCAAGCTGTGACGTCATAAACCTGCATCTGACATTTTATGAATGTAAAATAAAATAGAAATCAATGACTCCGGCCAAATCAGCAACGTTGATATTTAGGTATATTAGGATACTAGACATGTTTCTTGTTCAAGGTGTTCTATGCCTTTAAGCATTAAACTTTATTCCATTTTACACTATTAAAAATAATTTTAAAAAAAAAACTTTAACTAATATCAACATTTTAATTAATTAAAAACAGAACGGAAATGATTTCAAAAGCTCTTATGTTTAGTGGTTTCGATAGACATTGTTGAAGAATACAAATAATCAAATAATACATTGAGTTATTTTAGCATTTCATCAGACAGCATAATATTATGGGAAAACATGCAGTAAAACGGCATCTATGCACCTATTAGTACATTTTGCACCCCGTAAAATAATTGGTTTTGTAAATTCCTATAATGCCATTTTTTATTTCATGTTTTTATTTTGAATTTACTGTCCGTCGTGAATTTTTAAATAAATATTATAAAAGGATAAAAAAAAAAACATAATAATATAATACATTACAACAACTATAACAACTATAATAACAAATAATGGTAACGAGATTATATTACAATATAACATAATAATACAGTATTTCGGCCAGTATATCATTCGTATTATTTTCTTGTTATTTACCTAAATTTTGTCTCATTGCTGTTATTTTTATTATAAAATATATTTATTGCATTTTGTAGTATTTTAGTATGCTATATTTTTATCTCACATGTTTTTATTTCAAAAACATAAAATATATACCTGTAGAATGATGAACTTGAATTTATCTTTCAGTCTATCCTCCTGCAGTATTGGGTCCCAGAGTTGTGAGCAGTGATACTGTTTGTCACTGGCCCATAGCATGCCGTTCTCTTCTCCATGAGTTAGAACGATCAACACCAAACTGCCACTGTTTTCCCAGTCTACAGTTGAGATATCTGAAAACAAAAGTAGGTTATTAGATTAAAAAGAAACAGGGAAAAAATAACTTACCTTATGATAGTATAGTATAGTATAGTATAGTATAGTATAGTATAGTATAGTATAGTATAGTATAGTATAGTATAGTATAGTATAGTATAGTATAGTATAGTATAGTATAGTATAGTATAGTATATAGTATAGTATAGTATAGTATAGTATAGTATAGTATAGTATAGTATAGTATAGTATAGTATAGTATAGTATAGTATAGTATAGTATAGTATAGTATAGTATAGTATAGTATAGTATAGTATAGTATAGTATAGTAATAAATTAATTATTTAAAGTATTTACAAATATATCATGGAATACAAAATATTTCTATTTGGAATAAAATAAAAAAAATTTCTTTCACCTTAGCATTTAGTTATAAAAGCCAAATTCTAATGGGGGATTAGAGAAAGGAGGGAAATAGGAAATTAGTATTATTATTATTTTTTTTTTATTATTTATTTTTTTTTCTTTTGATTTTCTTAAAAAAAATACTTACGTTCATTTAATTGCTTTGTTATATTTTCTTTAGTTAAATCATCATATGAATACACTGTAAAATCAAAGTTCTTAAAAATCTCTGTAAGTTTCTCAACATCTTTTTCTGTGCCATAACGTTGACCAAGTTTCTCGGGAGCATTGGAGAAGTCAAAGTGGTTGAAAATAATGACAGTTCCAGGAGATGCAAATGAGCATACACTATAACTAGATAGGTGATAATAATTATTTTTAAATCGAGAGAAAAAAATCCTCTATTAAGAAGTAGGTATAACTATAGCTGATAACTCAAAGACTTCATGCAATGTATATAGATATGGTATGATAGAGACAATACCAAAGGTTTTTACGTAGATATACAATGTTGAACTACTATAAATAGACAATATGGTATACTTTTATACGAACAATTTAAAACTAATATAGAAAGGATTCATTCACGATAAAGTCACCGCCACATTGGATCACTCAATATAACATGGGCCGGTATAGGAAAATGACTAATTTTTTTGCAACTTAAAAATATGCTAAGCAATATTTAATATTTTGACAGCATTGATGCTATTAAAAGGTTTCGTAAAGAAATTAGTCAAAAATGACATTTGTCCTATATGCTTTGGAATGTTGTTCCATGATCCTATTGACTAATAAATGAACAACTGTTTTTAGGCCGACTTTAAGCGATTTTGGTTACATCAGCTTCCGTTTGTACTTACTAAACATGCGACCGCTTATGTTTACTCAAAATGTGGAAAAGGAAGTGCCGAAAGAGGAAACCACGTGACGATAAAAGTGGGAGGTAGCTCAGACCTAGCTTATGCTGCTGGCACCAACTTTGACTGCTTATGTTTACTCAAAATGCGGAAAAGGATGTGCCGGAAAAGGAAACCACGTGACGGTAAAAGTGGGAGGTAGCTCAGGCATGGCATAGCTTGCTGCTGGCTCTAAATTTTCTCTCACTTTTACCGGTTTCCTTATCCAGTCACTTCCTTTTCCGCATTTTGAGTAAATCACATACAGTCTTTTCTCCCACTTTTACCGTCACATGGTTTCCTTTTCCAGCACTTCCGGATGTGAGCAAAATCACTTTTAGTTATAACCTCAAAATAAGTGTACATTTATTGGTCAATATGTCATCCAAGCGCATTAAGTACGACGTCAGACGGATACTCCTTATCATAACTTCTACTTGTCTTGGTATTTATGAAATGATAATAAAAAAAAAAATTATATTTCTTTATCAAGCTATTTGACATAATATATATATATATATATATATATATATATATATATATATATATATATAATAAAACACTTACGTTTGTAGCTTGAACTTCCGAAAGTCAAAATTATATGTACCAGATTTATACTCTCGAATTGTTATTCCCTCCATTTTTAAAACACTGTTTGCATAGAGTACCCTATATCATGTTGAAACTATACGTAAAAAATTAGATTTAATACAGAGATAGCCATTTAATACATGTGTAATGATTAAATTGAATTCACTTTTACGTAATAAAAAAAAATGTTAATGATTACAATACACAAATTATAATATCTTATACATTACTTCGTTATACACATCTCATTGCTTTCGAAGTCTCTTATTTACGTTTTAATTTTCTTTAGCAAGTTTAAAAAAAAAAAAAAAAAAAAAAAAAAGGGAGTAGCCTACGAGGGGAAATGTTTGTCAAAAAGAAAAGAGAGAAGAGGGGACAGATAAGTGTGTGACTTGTTTTGTGATAATTTCGTCACGAGAAGAGAGGCTTCGTTAAGGATTTAGGGATCACACTCATAATAATACTATTTTTTACTTACTATATAATATACTATAAAAATGATTAGTTTAATATTGTAGCTTCTTACATTTTTTTCATGCTAGCTGAAGTAAATTAGAACAGTTATTAAAAATGTGTTTATTACTTGTATATAAAATATAGGAACTCATTATAAATCTTGTAAATTCATTATTAATTCATTAACTATTTCATTGGAGAAGTATTTTATTTTTATATCTTATTGCATTTAAAAATGATTCCAATGTTATATATTTCCCAAAATTAAAATAAACAACAATAGAAATTTAAAAAATATATTTTATTTACAACACTTTCCAAATTATTAATAATATTGACTATATTATAAAATCTGTTAACATTTTTATTATTATATCTGTTTACAAAATAATTGCCTATAGAAATAAAGGTACATTATACTATGAACTAAAACATGAATTATTATATATATATTATTTATTTATTAATAAACACAATGTGTGTACAACATAGTCATCTAAACATTCAATAATTATCCACTTAATTATAAACATATAATAATATACAAATCATAACATCTAAATGATAATAATGAAATTTATTATTATTTATTGAAACATATCATAAATACTATTGCTACCCGTCTACAGTTTTGCATAATGACATAAATTATTAAACTATATATTAAATTTAAAGCTTAAAGGAATAGACCGGAGAAAAACATAAGCATTTATATCACAAAACACTTGATGGGATTTACAAAAATAACGTTAGTTTGTCCCAAAACCCAAGAGTAGCCCCGTAGCAGAGATTAGAAAATTCGATTTATGCAACCCGCATAACATTTTCATACTAATTTTTGCATGTTTCTGACGTCATAAACATGAATTTTCACGCAAATTGCATACTTTACAGTTTTTTCACGCTCTCTCGTGGGGCTACATTAACATTCTGGTAAAAATTGTCATCAGTTTTGAAGATCTCATTTCGTGTTTATTCATTAAAAAGCAAATGTTGTTTTATTCGGTCTATGGCTTAAAAGATTGTTTTTGGTATATTTTGAGCAATGTTATATTTTTTAGAGAGCTTTTAAGTTAAATATAAATAATTTGTGTTACATTTCATAGTAAGGATTGTTTTCATAAAATGTTAGTCGTAGTTTTTATTTGAATTTTATTCATTTCCTATAATATTATAATTATGTATAAGATCTGATATACCTTATTTGAAAATATAAGGGTGCTATATTTATTTTGAATATATTTTTCTACCACAATTAAGTATGCATTTTATATAGCTTATAGATGTATACGATTTCTATAGAACATTTTACCTTCACAAATCTTATGCAAAATTATCAATATTATTAAGTTTACATGAGAAAAAAACGAGTTATATTGAATTGTATCAATCTAAATATGTTATCATAATCGCATGTGCAAATAAATGGTATTGTCGATTAGATTTACGTATTCAAATTTTCTTTTACGTTTTTACTCAAAACATTCATCATTTCACCTTTTACCATTAATGAAGCTTGAGAATTAATTCCAAATTTCAATTCAAATACTTCAGTACAACTTTTTAAGAAATTTAATGCTAATCCTAACTTCGTATTCATTTGCAAATACTTAGCAAATTGTAATGCTGTTTCTACATGATTCTCTTTAAAATCATGTTTAAATGCTTGTTCAAATAATCTAATTGCATGCGTCTCAAAACCATCAAGTTTTTTACAATCTAGTAGTAGACATTTAATTAAATTTAATGCTGTATCAAATACATTTGTTTCTTTATTTTTTTCACGTACTATATGTCTAATGCATTCTTGTAATAATCTATGTATATTTCCTAAATTGCTTTTTTCAATCGTAAAAATTAATGATTCATTAATTAATGTAATTAATGCATTATTAATTTTTTGTTTACGTAAGTTTTTATCTCTTTCTGTAGTTTTTTCATTACTTTTTCCTTTTAGTTCTGATAAAGTATGAAATATACTCAATGGAATGTCATCAGATTCACAATAAGATACTAAATAAAGAATCGGTAATGCATAAGCAATTTTATTACTTTCAATTTTTGTTATTTTCATTTGACATACTCTATAGAATGTATAATGATATGTTGCTTGATTTAATTCAAGTTCTAATTCTTTATTTGTAACTTTTTGTGGGTCTTCTTCAAATTCTAAGAGAAAATCTGTGATTTTATAATCTGAATTTGATAATTGATTTTCACGAATATAACTCGCAGAAAGTTGTAGAAGTAAAGGTAAATAACCTAGTTTATCTGCAAGTTTTTCTAAATCAACATCTGGATTATATACGTCATGTAATACCTTCTTTAATAATTTAATTGATAACTCGTTATCAAAGCAATTAATTGGTATTTCAATTTCTTGTCCTTCAATTGTAGAAATACTATTACTTGTCATATTTGTTGTAATAATATGATATATTTCACTAGTTTGAATATGTTGAGGTAAATATTTGGATGCTATATCAACATAATTATCAAAAACAAATAATGTTTTATGATTATCTTGATTCTTTAAGAATTCATATATTGATGTTACTAAATTCATCATATTTATATCAGTAGGTATAATAGTAGGTATATACGGGTTATCATCTCTTTCACATAAACCTAATTTTATTGCTACTTCTTGAAAACTTTCTTGTAATGATTGTTCAGTTTCACAATTAATCCATATTAAATTATTAAACATCCATACATAATATTTAGTAAACATTGCAGCAAGTTGTGTCTTACCTACACCGCTCATACCTGATATTTTTATAATTTTCTTGCCAGGATTTTTAGATGAAGTTTCTTTTACTAATTTTCGTAATTCTTCTTCACGTCCTGTAAATTGACTGTATGGTTCTTTTAATTCAATTAGATATACTGGCTTTAGGATCTTGTTTTCCTGTAACTGTTACACGTAAAATATAAATATATTTGCAGTGTAATTTTATATGCAAAATAATATGCTAACAGATTATATAGTATGTTTATATATAAATAAGAAGTGCTTTGTTAAAGTAAAATAATATAATAATATATACCGTACGCAATAACAAATCATTTATAAAATTATTAAAATAACTTTTACGACTAACTTGTAAGTAAAAAAAGGCGAGAGAAATCAAATTATTCACTGTGTGTGTGTGTGTGTTCTCACTTATTTTAGTGAATAATTTTATATATATATATATATATATATATATATATATATATATATATATATATATATATATATATATATATATATATATATATATATATATATATACACACACACACATATATACATATAATATTTTATATAATATATAATGTTAATATATATGTTATAATATGATTAATTTTTTTTTTAAATTATTTAATCAATAGTTACCAATGATCGGGGAAGCTGAGCTCCTTCAAATGGAGCCAAACAATGATTTCCAGCCAATGTTGATTCAATATTGGTACTATAATTATGATTTCTTGTTTCACTTGCCATTGCAGTTGTAAGAATCAGTACCATATGGTAGAAAGGAGCTGTATATGTCTTATTCAAAAGTTCGTAATTTAAACTTTGTAAGAATTCTGAGAAACAAAAAACATAGCAAAGTGTTATACAATACAAAGTTTGGGACCTGTATACACACTGGCCAAAACAAGGTCGTTCCCACCACAAGCTGTATCCGCGGTGCTAAACCAATCAGAGAGCGTGTTATAAACCTACTAGCCAATCACAGTTGACTTTACATAGTTAATTACACTGTATCCGCTTGAAGCAGTTTTGGGAGAAATGTACTCATTGTACTAAAATATTAAAGAAAAAAGAGAGTGAGAGAGAGGAAGATAGTCTTTTTTTTTTATACAAGCTTGGTTTGGAAATTTCAAAAAAGCATATCTAATTATTGCTATAGTTTACATTTTCATTCCAAAGTAAAAGTTCTTTTTTCTAAAATAATATTTTCAAATTATATAATTGTACGCTTTTTGTTGCTTTAAAATGAGAAATATATTATATAACACGAAATTACCTTTGCTATGACCTCTAACTATCAGAAAGTCGGCATGATTTGTAATGTAGGTATTTTTACCATCCAACCAGAAGTCCAGTTCAGTTTCAAGCTTCTCATCCTGTCAACAAAAAAAAATAATAATAATGAAAAAAGGAAAATCAATCAATGAATTCGTTAATAAATAAATCAAATATTTTTATTATTTCAATACTTACATATTTCATATCAAAGAAGAAGAATAATTTCATTTGCCCCGCCAATGATGGACATTTTTCAGCAGAGAAATTATTATAAATATGTTTCAAAGGGATGTTGTTATTGATGATTGTCTCACATTTAGTGAAAACAGCAAATATTACGAAATTTTCATGATAGAAATCATTTCTATACGAAACGTCAGCCATATGCTTTAATGCAGTTTCTCCGTGATCTATCTCATGTAGAATTGGTAGAAATAGTAATGTATTCCATGTTTCTGCAAATTCTTTAGCTTCTTTTTCATGATTTTTGTCATAGTAGATATAAGCTCTACCCTTATATGTTTTTGTTGGTAGAATTATATTTCCCATAGGGGAACTGAATCCTTCCCTAATGACAATTATGTATAGCATTAGTTTGTAAAACAATATAAAAAGTGTATTTTTATCAGCTACGTTTGGTTACTAAAGAGTTAATTAGACGGCAAAATAATTTTATTATTATTATTTTTTTTTTGTTACATCGCGTATTTTTTGTAACAGACTTTTGGTGTTAATTTAGAAAAATTGTGTAATTAGTTCCAGAGTTCTGATGTAATAAATTTGCAATGTCAAGCAATGTAATGGCACACCTTTAAATCTAAAAATATATTAAATTTTTATTTATTTATGAAATAATATAATAAATAAATTATTAACTTAATAAACTACAAAACTTTGGATACATAAAAGTAAAAAATATAATGATTATAATAATGTAAAATCTGTATGATATCAATGTATGATCATGATCTTATTGATCTGTATAATACTGACTATTTGATTTTTTTTTATACAATCTCTCTCTATCTCTGTCTGTCTAATTGTTATCTTAAATTTCAGCATTCTTATTGCGTTGCCAATCCAATTGAGTATTTCTGACTCATATAACGATACTGTGATATTAATAAATATAAGCTATTGACTACAACGATCTCTTGCAGAGTATAAAAAAAAAATCTTTGGAACCTATTTTTTTTTCGTAAAATGCATTATTTAATGAAATTTGTTTTTTAATTTTCTTTTTAAATTTTTCTGCATGTACTGTAACTCTGAGTAAATTAAGTAAATTTTCCGATCATCAAGGATCTCACTTGAAAGCAAAACTCTCCAAACAAAAAAGAATTAAATAAAGGGCTTGAAAATTTTACTTACCCATACGTTATATTTTCGTGTAGGTATGATGTATATGATGTTGTTTGACCCTTCTGTATCGCGCTGGTTCTATCTCCGAAGTTTGTAAGATTATAATTTATTAACGTCATTGCTTCTAGTATGTCATGACCTCCATGAAAAGACCACTGCGTTCCTATTATATTGCAGAATGTATGCACATACCAAGTACCTTCGTCTGTGTTTCGAATTGAAGCACAACCTAAATAATTATAAACTGACTTTAGAATAATATTTTAATTGGCAGGAGGGAGGGACCCCTCTTTTGAATAGGAGGGAGGGAGGGAGGGAGGGAGGGAGGGAGGGAGGGAGGGAGGGAGGGAGGGAGGGAGGGAGGGAGGGAGGGAGGGAGGGAGGGAGGGAGGGAGGGAGGGAGGGAGGGAGGGAGGGAGGGAGGGAGGGAGGGAGGGAGGGAGGGAGGGAGGGAGGGAGGGAGGGAGGGAGGGAGGGAGGGAGGGAGGGAGGGAGGGAGGGAGGGAGGGAGGGAGGGAGGGAGGGAGGGAGGGAGGGAGGGAGGGAGGGAGGGAGGGAGGGAGGGAGGGAGGGAGGGAGGGAGGGAGGGAGGGAGGGAGGGAGGGAAAGAATGAATGAATGAATGAATGAATGAATGAATGAATGAATGAATGAATGAATGAATGAATGAATGAATGAATGAATGAATGAATGAATGAATGAATGAATGAATGAATGAATGAATGAATGAATGAATGAATGAATGAAAATTAACGTTCAATTTACCTTCAACTGTTGAATGAGCGATCAACAAGTTTGTTGCTTTGTCAGGTAAAGGCCGGTAGGTTATAAGTTCCTCATCACTTATAAATTTCTTTCTTGGTGGTTCATCTTTAGTTTCATCATCTATTAGTTCTGCTGGTTGTGACTTCAAAAGTTTCATTACGTTGAATCGTTTTTCACGTTGATAACCACGACAAGCCTGCAATTAAATTAATATTGCACTTACATATGACAAGAATTTAATTGCTGGGAATTGGGAATATATAATTTTTTAATAAATGTTTTTCAAATAACCAGAAAATAATTATCCTTATTTTGAACTTAAAAAAAGGTATGGTTACAGGGATAAAATTGGGTTTGTTATCCTTGTTAGCGGTCCTCCTTATAGCGCATTACTGAGCGAAGTAATAAAGTTTTGACCGTGCTAACTATATGTGCGATAAGTATTGAGCGCTGTTTAATAGCAGCATAATAGGTACTGATCTCACGTTTTTACGATTACTGAGAAAACTTCTACACCGATTCTTGAGAAATTTAAATGTGAAATACTAGACATTATACTTTAACGTGTTATAAGCCATAAAATTTGTTTTAAGAACTTTTAAACCAATTACCTCTATTGAAGTTATTGTCCAAGGAAGTACAAGGAAGTTTTAGTGCAAAAAAAAAAAAAAAAAAAAAAAAAAGTGGAAAATAGGAAATAATTCACCTGTAATACGATGAACTTGAATGTGTCTTTAAGTTTATCCTCCTGCAGTATTGGGTCCCAGAGTTGTGAGCAGTGATACAGTTTATCACTGGCCCACAACATGCCATTCTCTTCTCCATGAGTTAGAACGATCAACACCAAACTGCCACTGTTCTCCCAGTCCACAGTTGAAATATCTACAATTAAAAAATGTGGATATTAGTTAAAAATACTTATACTTTTATAACAGTATACAAAGATAGATAATTAATTAATTAAAAAAACTTACGATGCAATAATTTTTCTTTAATTTCTTCACTAGTTAGATCATCATAAGAATGAACATCAAACTTCAAACTTGTAAATAAAGATTTCAATTTGGCAACATCCTTGTGAGTTCCATCACGGTTACTGAGCTGGTGAGGAGCATTGGGGTAGGAATAGTGATTGTAAATAACTACAGTACCCGGAGATTTGAATGATGTTAGGCAATAGCTATGGAGAAAAAACTATTAATAATAATAAGAGAGTGTTAAATAAATATTTCAAAATCACACTATCATAGAAAAATCACTGTCATTAAAAAAAAAGTTTCCTGAGCACACGAAAAGAATGAATTACGTAATTTATTCTGGATTTATGTTATCATAGCATAAGGAAAATAAGCATAATTATTACGCATTTCCTTTTGGTCCGCACATGTTTAAATTCCATATAATCAGAAAGATCCAATTTATATATGGTCTCAATCGCGTCGAAACGGTTCTTCTGAAGTTGTCACGAACCCGATGCGTTGCGCATCTGCTACAATAAACTCTATGTAGATGCACCACACATCGGGTTAGTGATGATATAAGTTCAGAAGAACCGTTTCGACGCGATAGAGACAATATATATATATATATATATATATATATATATATATATATATATATATATATATATATATATATATATATATATATATATATATATATTGTCTCTATCGCGTCGAAACGGTTCTTCTATATATATATATATATATATATATATATATAATTGTCTCTATCGCGTCGAAACGGTTCTTCTGAACTTATATCATCACTAACCCGATGTGTGGTGCATCTATATAGAGTTTATTGTAGCAGATGCGCAACGCATCGGGTTCGTGACAACTTCAGAAGAACCGTTTCGACGCGATTGAGACCATATATAAATTGGATCTTTCTGATTATATGGAATTTAAACATGTGCGGACCAAAAGGAAATGCGTAATAATTATGCTTATTTTCCTTATGCTATGATAACATAAATCCAGAATAAATTACGTAATTCATTCTTTTCGTGTGCTCAGGAAACTCGTGACACAGAATTAGTATATATTATTAAGTTATTTATTAATTATTCAACACGTTATAAAAAGATTAAAATAATAATCAATCAACGAGCATTTTTGGAATTTAAAAATAAGTAAGTAAATGGATTAAAAAAAAAAAGTGAATATAAGATTCTTACATGTTTTCTGGGATTCTTTTTTCAAATGTTTTGAACACTCGGTTTTTTTCAAGAGGACGAATATTCAGCTCATCCATGGTTGCATCTGAAATGAATAAAACTATAATTTCATACATTTTCATATTATGAAAAGTATTAAATTATATAGCGTATTATTATTATTTTTTTTTTAAAGTTTTAATAAGTATGGACGTGAAAAGCAAATATTACGGTAAAAGGGGCTGCTGGTGGCTGGTGCTTGCTAATTCATATACATGTAGTTGGACTTTTTGTTCCACAAATTACTATATATGTATATAAAAATATTATTGAAAAAATATAATATTAAAGAATATGTCACTTTAAGCCAATTAAAAGAGGATTTTGCTGCAGCTATGGCATAATGACATAATTATGCTTCTATTTTTTGCATGTGCTTAAATGAAATATTGTATCTCAAAATTGAGTCATTATAATACGCTGTATACTTACCGACACACGTGTAAGTACAGAAAAAGTCTTAATGTCGTTTATACTTGCAGATAATTCTTGTATTAACAGAGTGTAATACTTATCATCAGTCATCACTCATGGTAAGTCTTCCTATCAATTTTTAGCTTCTCATCTTTAATCATATAGCAGTAAAATATACAACTTATAATTTATAATGAAGTAAAAAAAAAAAAAGCGTGCAATATTCCGGTCTATACGGAATACTATTGCGCAACAAACAGCTGACTTAAAATAGTTGGGCGAGGTTTGTTTGGGTTTATATGAGGAGAAATGTAAAGAGAGAGGGGACTTGGAAAAGAGGGGTCGATGTAGCTGTTATTCAAGCGTGAATTTTTTGCAACCTTTCGTGAGAGGCTAGCGAACTTATAAGAGAGTTTTTTTTTACTGATAAGATAAAATAAAACTAATGAACAAAGTGAATTTGAAATTAAATTAAACATTTTAATAATTTTAATGCTTTTAAATACATTGATTGATTGATTGATTGATTGATTGATTGATTGATTGATTGATTGATTGATTGATTGATTGATTGATTGATTGATTGATTGATTGATTGATTGATTGATTGATTGATTGATTGATTGATTGATTGATTGATTGATTGATTGATTGATTGATTGATTGATTGATTGATTTTAAAAAATTCAAATTTATATTGCTTACTTTGCAAAGGAGACAAGCTATTTGCGTAAATTAAAAGATTATATTATTATTATTTTATGAAGAACAGAAAAAAATGTCACTATGACTGAACTTAGAAAGAGAGGTTAAAAATGAAAAAAATTATTTGTGCATAAACTGCGATAGCTTCTTTATTGTATTGATTTCTTATAGACAGTACAACTATCTTAAATCTTATTTCAAAATTCATTACAATAATGAACGAATGAAAGTGAATTATTAATTAAATTATCAATGTATACAATAAAATCTTCATTTTATTAAATTATGAATTATATGTCTTACAATGTTATTATTTAACATAAATATGCGTTTTTTTTTTTTTTTTTTTTTTTTTTTTTTTACATTTGATTACTTATAGGATGCGCTATAATTTGACACAGTCACAATTTTTTTTTCTATTAAAAATTTGCAGGATTAGAAATTATAAATACAAAAGTTGTGTATTAGCTATTGATTGAGCCACTATTCCTAGAAGTTATATTTTTCTTGTGCATTTTTCTCACCCGAACAAAACATAAAAAAAAAATACAAATTGGAATTTTTAGTAAAAAAAAAAAATAAAAAAAAAAATACAGTTGCACTTGAAAAAAATCAAAAGTTCTTTCTCCATTTCAACCTTCTCATTTTGTCGCATTAACCAATACTTTGCCTGACATTTCAAATTAATTGTGTGTGTGAGTGTGTGTGTGTGTGCGTGTATATATTGTATATACACACAACACACAATGCACAATATACATATAAAAATATATACATAGAAGAAATTAAAATTTCTTTTTTAAAACATAATCCATCAAATTAAAGTACTTAAAGCCATAGTCCACATAAAACAACGTGTGCTTTTTAATGAATAAACACGAAATGGGATATTCAAAACTGATGACAATTTTTACCAGAATGTTAATCTAACTCCACGAGAGAGCGTGAAAAAACTGTAAAGTATGCAATTTGCGTGAAAATTCATGTTTCTATGACGTCAGAAACATGCATAAATTAGTATGAAAATGTAGTGCGGATTGCATAAATCGAAATTTCTGATCACTTCTACGGGGCTACAGTTGGGTTTGGAGACAAACTAATGTTATTTATGGAAGTCCCATCAAGTGTTTTGTGATATAAATGCTTATGTTTTTCTCTGGCATATTCCTTTAAACTCTAAAGAGTCTAAAGATATGCTTTCATTTTATCTTTAACTGATATTGATGCTTGTGAATTGACCCCAAATGTTAGCTCAACTACTTTGTCACACTCTTTTAAAAACTCAGAAGCTAAACTAGAATTATTATTATTATTTAAATAATCAGTTAATAATATTGCTGTTTGTACATGATTTTCAAATTCATTAATATATTTTAATGCATGTTTAAATATAGTAACAGAATGTATTTCAAATTCATGTATTAATGAATTTTGTAGTAAATAATATACTAAATCTAATGTTAATTTCAAAACTTTGGTTTCATTACCTTTTTCACGTATGCTATATCTGATATATTCTTGTACTAATCTATGGATATTTACTATATTTTTATGTCTAATTATTAATGTTTCACTTGTTAGAATTGCAATAGCTGCATTAATTCGTTGCGCATTTAAATTTCTAGCTCTGTCAGTAGACGAGTTATAATTTTGTAAGTCACTTTTTAATTTTGATGCATGAAAATAATAAAATATATCTAGTGGTATATCATCAGGATTACAATAACATAATATATACAAAATAGCAAGGGCTAACTTGTTTTTCTGTTCAATTTGCATTCTTTTAAGTTCACATACCGTAGAATATAATTTATTAAAAGGTGCATTTCTTGTTTCTACTTTTGCTTCTTTATTAATAATTATTTCAGGTTTATTTGACAATTCTGATAAAAAATCAGATACGCTATAATTAGAATTTAATTCTTGTGATTCTAGTATATAACTTGCAGATAAATGAAGAAATATTGGCATATTATTTAATTCTTTTGCTAGTGTTTTTAAACTATTTTCTGGATTTTTTAATAATTGAATTAAAAATTCTATAGATTCTTTATCATTAAATGGATTCATATTAATTGTAATACAATTATCAATTGTATTTGAAGTATTCGTTGTTATAATATAATATATATTACGCGTACCAATATCATTAAATAAATATTGAGTAGCTATTTCAGTATAATTATCAAAAATAAATAATGTTTTATGATTATTATTATCATGTAAATATCCATTAATAAACAACAATAATAGTTTGATATCAGATATTATATTAAATCTATTATATAATCCAAAACCAACTGCAGCTTCTTGAAAACTTTGCAGTATACTTTCTTCAGTTTCAGCATTGATCCAAATAATATTATTAAACATCCAAGCATAATAAGTAACAAAGAATGATGCTAATTGTGTTTTCCCTATTCCAGAAGTTCCTGATACTCTAATTAATTTTCTTCCTGAGTTTTTACATGATGTTTCACATATAAGAACTTTCAAATCTTCATTTCGACCAGTATATGTTTTTACTGGTTCCTTAAGTTCAATATTTTGAAAGATTGGTGTTTGAATTTTCTTTTCTTCTAACTATAACATAAGAAAAAGGGAATAGTAAATAAACCAACAAATAATAATAATAAAATAAGTAAGTAAGTAAGTAAGTAAGTAAGTAAGTAAGTAAGTAAGTAAGTAAGTAAGTAAGTAAGTAAGTAAGTAAGTAAGTAAGTAAGTAAGTAAGTAAGTAAGTAAGTAAGTAAGTAAGTAAGTAAGTAAGTAAGTAAGTAAGTAAGTAAGTAAGTAAGTAAGTAAGTAAGTAAGTAAGTAAGTAAGTAAGTAAGTAAGTAAGTAAGTAAGTAAGTAAGTAAGTAAGTAAGTAAGTAAGTAAGTAAGTAAGTAAGTAAGTAAGTAAGTAAGTAAGTAAGTAAGTAAGTAAGTAAGTAAGTAAGTAAGTAAGTAAGTAAGTAAGTAAGTAAGTAAGTAAGTAAGTAAGTAAGTAAGTAAGTAAGTAAGTAAGTAAGTAAGTAAGTAAGTAAGTAAGTAAGTAAGTAAGTAAGTAAGTAAGTAAGTAAGTAAGTAAGTAAGTAAGTAAGTAAGTAAAGAAACAAATAATGAAACGCCTTACCAATTGTCGTGGTAACTGCGCTCCAAAACTTGGTAGCAATAACAAGTTGTTTCCCAACGTTGACTCAAAATTGCTACTAAATTTATTGGTTTTACTTTCATGACGAATTGCTACTGTTAGAATTTGTATAATATGATGATTTGAATTTTCGAAGGTCGATAACATTCCCATATTTAAATTATCGAGGAATTCTAAAAAAAAAAAAAAAACATTTATATTTTACATTTTAATACTACTGAAATTATAAAATACTAAACGTTGTTTGAACAAAAATATTAATTTCCAATAAAAATGAGTTGTAAAATAATTTAAAGCACCAGTTCAAATAAATAAAACGATCATTTACTTATAAAACCAATTTTTAGTTTTTAAATATTTAGTAGTGATATTTCTCATGAAAAAAAAAATAAATAAAAAGTGTCACCACAAGGCATTTTTAATTAAAATTTAACATTTTAGACTACAAATAAAAATATAAAGTAGAGCAAAGGTGATCTACCCTAAACTTGTAATCAGTGATAAAAACGAATTTTTATTAAAAGTATACCGAATTTCATAACAATACGTATATGAAAACAATTTAAAAACCTTTTTCTTAAAGATATTTGTAAAAAATAAAAAGTTCAAAGTATAAAGTACTAATTTTAAAATTTACCAGTACTATGTCCTCTTACGATAAGAAAATCAGCATGGTTGGTAATGTAGCTGGAAGTATAGCTGGTCGTTGAATCCAACGAGATTTCAAGATTGGCTTGCTGTAAAAAAAAAAAAAAAAAAAAAAAAAAAATTATAAGCTCGTTCTGTAAAGTAAAGTGAATCTCAATAACAGTGATTGGCTGACCAACAAAATAAGACACGTTCATTGGTTGATCTTTTTTTTTTTTTTTGAGCCTATTGAGACTATTATGAGCATATTGAGACTGGAACTTTTTTTTGTGAGTTTCTTTCATTTTTATCAAGTTCAAAGTTCTAAAAGAAGAAGAAACAATGATCGACCATATGTATAAACGTAGTAAACAGGTAACGACGTCATAATCAGCTGTTTATGACAGTGGAACATTTTCGAAGCTGGCCTTAATATTTGTGTGTAATTTATAAAACAAGCTATAAAAATAAATAAATAAAAAAAAAAGTTGAATTTCCCTAAAATACATTTCAAATAACTTCGTAATAATTTATGAATGGATAATTTACTACTGAAAATATATTTTTTTCCTCCAAATTTTTGGTTTCAAATTACGAATAATTGAATAATTTTGGTAAACTTACATATTTCGCATCGATGAAGAAAAATAACTTGCAATGTCCTGCTAATGATGGACAATTTTCAGCAGAGAAATTATTATACATTTCTTTCAATGGGACATTATTTCTTATAATACTCTCACATTTGGTAAAAACTGCAAATATTATACAATCTTCATGATAGAAATCATTTCTATATGAAACACTAATTATATCTATAAGTGCAGTTTCTCCATGATCTATTAATTTAACACTTGGTAAAAATAATAATTTATTCATAGTGTCTTCAAATTGTTTTGCTTCATTTTTGTGATTTTCATCGTAATATATATAAGCTCTTCCTTTGTATCGTCGCTGTGGTAGCAGAAATGATCCAAGATTGATGAATTCTTTTGATTTTCTATGAAAAAAAAAATCCTTAAGAAAAATGTATAATTTTGAAGAAAAAAAAAAGAAGAAAAGAAAAGAAAAGAAAAGAAAAGAAAAGAAAAGAAAAGAAAAGAAAAGAAAAGAAAAGAAAAGAAAAGAAAAAAAAAAGAAAAGAAAAGAAAAGAAAAGAAAAGAAAAGAAAAGAAAAGAAAAGAAAAGAAAAGAAAAGAAAAGAAAAGAAAAGAAAAGAAAAGAAAAGAAAAGAAAAGAAAAGAAAAGAAAAGAAAAGAAAAGAAAAGAAAAGAAAAGAAAAGAAAAGAAAAGAAAAGAAAAGAAAAGAAAAGAAAAGAAAAGAAAAGAAAAGAAAAGAAAAGAAAAGAAAAGAAAAGAAAAGAAAAGAAAAGAAAAGAAAAGAAAAGAAAAGAAAAGAAAAGAAAAGAAAAGAAAAGAAAAGAAAAGAAAAGAAAAGAAAAGAAAAGAAAAGAAAAGAAAAGAAAAGAAAAGAAAAGAAAAGAAAAGAAAAGAAAAGAAAAGAAAAGAAAAGAAAAGAAAAGAAAAGAAAAGAAAAGAAAAGAAAAGAAAAGAAGAAAAAAAAGTTAATAATTTACAGTTTACACGATAGACATAAAATTTATTTTATGAGTAAATTTATAGTATAATAATAATAAAAAATAACCAGAAATTATAAACATATTTTTATGCAATAAAAATAAACAATGCTCTTATAGGGTGTGTACGCATGACGTCATTCTGAATGCTTTTCGATGCTCTTCTTGAGCAATGAATAACATTGCTCAGCATAGGTCAAACGTAGTTTTTGGCAATTTTCTTTAGAAAGTTAGCTATTTTTTCGTCAATATTATTTTTCTTGAATACTTGAGGTTCTAATTCAACCTGTTAACAGCATCAATGCTCTCAAAAAATTTGCAAAGTATTTTTAAACTGGCAAAATGTACCATTTTCGTATACCGACCAATGTTATTTATAGTACTTACTTATAACGTCGACTTTAACATAATAGAAACCACCCTATATTCTATGTGTAATATAAATCACAATTTAATATGAATATAAATATCTTACTATAATTATTTATTTTTATATGACATTATTATTATATTAATATTTTATTAATATTTAAAGAATTTACTGTTAGTACTCTATAAATGTAGATCCTGTATGTTATAAATTATTATTAAATTATAGACTGCCGCACAGAAGATACCGTTACTAAAATGAATAATCTGGAACGTATTAAATTCTCATCAATTAAATTACCACACAATTTTAGAATGGAATCAAAATATGGGATTGTGATTTGACGTAAAAGATATACGGGAAGAATTGCATCTCGCAGGATGATCACGAGTTTGCGGGGCTACGAAAGGGCTTTTGGTCATCCAGGTCATCATGTGTGAGTTTATGAACAGTTCTTCTCATTATTTAACATTGAAGAAGCTATGTTGTAAACACTGAACTTCCTCTTTAAGAGTTGGGGGGACACTCATGGCAAATTTTTTAAATCAATTATATAGATTGATGGTTCTATTATATATACTTACTTATAATTATAGAATATATTATCTCCAAGATAAGAAGTAAAAGATGACGTTTGACCTTCATAAATATCATCTTGTTTCATCATATTGGTTATTCTTTTATTTATAGATGTCATTGCTTCTAGTAAATCTCTATTTGCAACACCGCTTGACCAATGCTTGAGCACCTCACACAATCTAAGTACGTACCATGTACCGTCCTCTGTATGTCGTAGAGATTCACATCCTTTCAGAACGAATAATAAACCAAGTTATTAAAAAAATCAATCAATTAATCAATTGTTTGATAGATACACATTAAACATTAGTATTTAAAAGCTTTAACTATATAAGTTATAGTATATTATATCTTATTAAAAAAAAATATATAATAATAATTATTTTCAATAAAAGCAACAAAAAAATAAAGATATTATTTAAAACTGAATCAATACGAATTATAAAAGTTAAAAACTTGCTTTTTTTTTCTTTGTCAGAAATATTGACTTTTAAAATACCAATGCACATTTTGCATTATTATTATTTTTTTTTTAATAGATAGTATAATAATACATATTATATTAGTATATTATATCATATTATCCTATTAAAAAAAAAAAAAATAAATAAATAAAGTAATGCAAAATGTGTATGGTAATTTAAAAGTCAATCTTTCTGACAAAGAAAAAAAAGCAGTTTTTTTAACTTCTTAATTCTTTGTAATTCCATTTTAAGTAATATCATTATTTCTTTATGTTGTTTTTAATGAAAAGTATATTTGACTTCTAAACACAAAGCTATAAAAAAAATTTATATTGATTATTTTACATTTTTTGAGCAACGATAGTAAGTTTATTAAAATATCTAACCTTCCACTGTAGAATGTGCTATTAATAAATTGGTTGCATTGTCAGGTAGAGATTTTTCAGTAAGAATTGTTACAGATTTTTGTACGTTGTTCTTAATGTGAGTTGATACATTGTCACTATCAATATCGTTGTCTCGTGGAGGATTTAAAATTGCCAGTTTCAATAAGTCGAACTTTTTCTCTCTTTTTGTTCCACGGCATGCCTAGAAGTAATTAATAATTATTGGTGAATAACAATTTAATTTATAGTTAAACAATAAAAAAAAATATTGCAATTAAAATAACAATAATAATGATTTTTTTAAATAAATGAACACCATATATGTAATTATAATTATATGTATATATGTGAAATAACAATAATAACATTCATACAAAAAATGTGAAAACTCATGAACTATACATATATTTCCGGCATAAAGACATAGATTGCTTATGTTTACTCGAAATACGGAAAAGGAAGTGTCGGTAGAGGAAACCACGTGACAGTAAAAGTGGTAAAAAACTTCATGCCAGCAGCAAGCTAACCTTGAGCTGCCTCCCACTTTTACCATCACGTATGGTTTCTCTTCCGGCCACTTCCTTTTCCGCAGTTTGACTAAACAGAAGCACACAATGACTGCTTCTGTTTACTCAAAATGCGGAAAAGGAAGTGACCGGAAGAGGAAACCACGTGATGGTAAAAGTGGGAGGTAGCTCAAGGTTAGCTTACTGCTGGCACCAACTTTTCTCCCACTTTTACCGTCACATGGTTTCCTTTTCCGGCACTTCCTTTTTCGTTTTTTAGAGTAAACAGACGCACTCATACAGTAGTTCATACATCATTCATATATTACATGAAGCACACTTTGCGTATTATCACTGAAAATATATATACAACCTAATAAATTGCAATAGGTAAATGTAAATATTAATATGGAATATATAGATTATTGTTATATTATTATCTCGTTTAATATAGGCATATTTATACTGTATTAAATTAATTTATGTATTAGGTAATAACAACTTTCAAAATAGGCTAAAATTTGTTAATTACAATTTGCTGAACTTATGAAACTGACATAAAAATAGTAATTTTTGTGTGAGTAAAATAATAATAATAATAATCAGAACTTTGTAGAAAAAACAGGTAGAAACGTTACTTTCATTAAATTATAATAATATTTTAAAAAATTTACCTGCAAAATAATAAACTTGAATTTATCTTTAAGTTTATCCTCCTGAAGTATTGGGTCCCAGAGCTGTGAACAGTGATATTGTTTATCACTAGCCCAGAGCATACCGTTTTCTTCTCCATGAGTTAGAACGATCAACACGAAACTACCACTAGAACTCCATGATCCACGTGATATACCTGAATAATTAAGTCTTTATATGAATAAAACTTGAATCACGCGTAAACAAAGGAGAGAACGTAATTTATGCTGCATTGAACAATGGACTATATATTGTAGAGCACAAAAATGTTGATATTTTTGCAATAATAGCATGAGTAATTATGCTGAATATCTTATTAACTATTATGCTATGAAGTATAATGACTTTGAAACATATCATAAATTTGGTTATTAATAATTTATTATCAATAAATATTGCTGCAATGAGCTAAAGTAAACTAAGTAAGTACGTATATTTTTGTCTGTGCATATTAAAATAAGTGGTCATACAAAAATTTAAAGGTATTAAAAAAAATGTATAAATAAGTTAATAGGGTGTATGTATTCATGCTAAAGTTGACGCCATGTTGGATCACTCAATAACATGGGTGGCATATGCAAAAAACTCATTTTGCCAGTTTAAAAACATTATGCATTATTTTTGAGAGCATAATGGCTTTAAATATGTTAAATATTAAGTATCTCAAGTACGTGAGAAAAATTGAAAAATAACAATAACAAAAATTAACCAATTTTCCAAAGACAATTGCCTAAAACGAAGTTTGTCCTATGCTCAGCAATGTTATTCACTACTCCAGTATGGCATTCTCAAGTGCATTAAATATGATGTCATGCGGGTACATAAAAATGCTGCATTACTTACGTTTCTTTAGTTTTCTAATTATTTCATCTGCTATCAAATCATCATATCTGAAAACTTTAAATTTCAAATTCTTGAATAATGTTTCCATTGAATCTGTGTCTTTATTTGTACCCATACGGTTTTTTAATTGTTCTCTTGCCTTGGAGAAATCAAAGTGATTGAAAATAACTACAGTTCCAGGTGATCGGAATGAACGTAGAGCATAGCTATATCAGAGAGAGAGAGAGAGAGAGAGAGAGAGAGATTTGAATCAATTAAATGTGTGGATTTAAATTAAAATTTCACTTTAATATTATAATATATATAATGCTTATATTGCAATATATATATATATATATATATATATATATATATATATATATATATATATATATATATATATATATATATATATATATATATATATATATATATATAATATAATATATATATATATATATATACTTATTGTCGTAATTCTTTTTTGTGCACAGCCTATTTAAACTATCAACATAATTAAATATATTATTATGCTTGATTTTAATTTTCTTTTTTCTAAAATTATATTTTAAAAATGTTTAATAAAATGTATTACTTACATTTGTTTAGTAAATGATGCTTCACCCATTTTCAGAAAATTCTTTGTGTCGTCATAGGGGCGTAAATTTAAACCTTCCATCCTTCACTCACTTTTTTTTAAAAATAAGATATATCTTATAGTTTACCTTGTTTAAAGAAAAAAACGAAAATGATCCGATAAGAATTGCTGTTATTTAAAAAATGCATTTACTCTTATTTCTTTAGCAACTAAAAAAAAAAAAAAAAAAAAAGGATATTTTTACTTACCTTAATTTACCTTATTAAAAGTAGCAGAAGCATCTATAATGTAGAATAATTATACAAAGCTTATTATTATTATTATCTTAAATAATTCTTCATTTGATTAAAATAATTGTAAAAGTAGAAATAATTTGAAAAACAAATTGTATTTATTTAATAAACAAATTTGAAGTTACGTGATACAGGGGATTTAGGATTAAGTCTAGCTAAAAGCTAACAGCTGATTTTTGTTTGCATATTTAGTATACAACAAAAAGTCTAACTCCATATAAGGAAAAGAGATATGATACTAAAAACATACTTGAGTGCAAAAAGAGAGAAGGGGACATCAAGTGCGAAGTATCGCGTCATCAAGTCTCATCTGTGCAGTGCAGACATATTTTATATTATATTTTTTAAGACCTTTGGTGAGGCTAGCGGCTAGCGCTACAAGAAAAATATACTACATAGCTATCTCATGGCTAATGGCCAAAAATAAATACGTAATATTCGAACTGTAGCCTGATTTCCACAAGAATAGAGGACTTTCAAAAAATGAGGGGGGGGGGGGGGAGGAGGTAGTTCTAAGATGATAAATAAATGCAAATCCAAACAGTTCTAAAAAAAAAAAAAAAAAAAAAAAAAAAGGAAAAGGAAAAGGAAAGAAAAAAGGTGCTAGTAGACGACTCTATGTATTCCAGTCTTGATTTAATGTGTTTTCCTAATTTGCATTATATATATATATATATATATATATATATATACACACACACACACACATATAATGCAAATTAACATATATTAATTAATATATTTTATTAATTAAATATATATTAATATATTATATTAATTATATAATTATATTATATGTGCGTGTGTGATTCAACAAATTTAGAAATGAATGCCCTATGCTATGGAAAGTGTATAGCAAATCAAATATAAATCAAGTTAATAAAATTTCTTAGTAATAAAATTTTTACTGTTGCTTATGTACTTTATAGTTACGAATATATTGTTTACCTGAATTTGGGTGAAGTTAATTGCATGAAATTAATATTTATAACAAATTTAGTTGAAATTAAGGAAAAAACTTAATATAAAACCATGGACTACATAAAACTACGTGTGCTTTTTAAGGAATAAACATGAAATGGGATCTTCAAAACTGATAACATTTTTTACCAGAATATTAATGTATAGCCCCACGAGAGAGCGTAAAATACTGTAAAGTACGCAATTTGCGTGACTATTCATGTTTATGACGTCAGAAACATAAAAAAAGTTAGTAAAAACTGTTGTGCGGGTTGCATAAATTGAAATTTTCTGATCACTGCTACGGAGCTACAGTTGGGTTATAAAAATAAGTAAAGTTATTAATGTAAGCCCTATCAAGTGTTTTTTGATATAAATGCATGCTTATATTTTATTTTGATCTATTCTTTTAAAAGTCTCAGTAACTAACACAACAAATTTCAGTAAAGAGACTTTTTATTTTTAACTTAAGTTATATTATGGTTGCTGCATTGCATTCCTTCATAAGAAAGCATGTAAAAGCAATACATTTAGACATGAATAATGCAACAACGTCTGTATAGTTTGTACAGTCATTCCAATAAAAAATGAAATTCTATTGGCATATGGGAATAACATGTATTTAGAAAGAGTTTTGCGTCAAATGAAATCTCCATCTGATTGCATTGAATGGCCATAATACAATACAATTTCATTTTTTATTGGAATGATTGTACAACGTTTGATAGTATTGTTGGGTTCTATAGGTTTACTTTTTCGCAAAAAAATTTATGCAAGTCTTTAAACTTTATATTCTTCTTACTCTTAACGAGTTTCTATATTATTTTTTGTAATTAAAATACACCACGATTATTAATTTATTCATTAATTTTTTTTATTTTTGATATTATTTAGTGAAAATTTTAAATCATTTAAATATTAAAATATTATTGAATATTCTTTGAATCTTGATATAACTACCACGAATTATGTACATACGACGGTATTATGTTTGTTAAATAAATTTTGTATATAAATTTAAAAATAAAAATAATTTAATTTTTTCTGTACATCATATCAGTCATGTGTTACACATTATAAAGAGAAATTATATTAATTATAAATATATTATAACTGCTTAATAACAATTTATATAGTAAATATTGTTACTTACAAGTATACATTTACGCTGTAATAAATAAAACTATACAAAAATTATTTACATGTATGTAAATTTTTACATATTATATACATATAACATACATATTATATACATAAGTTTTATGTTAAATATAAATATAAAATACCTTATACAAATAAATGAGTATTATCTAAACTTTTTTTACTGATAAAATGTTTTAACGTTTTAGCAATGTATTTACATTCTATTTTTACAATTTTTTTTAATGTATTCTGTGAAATTGACATTTACTTAAAGAATGCATCACTTGTTTATTTACATATAAAAAGCAATAGATTTTTGCGATAACTACACTTAGTATTGCAGAAGACTCTTATTGCTTATTTCTCTGTATCTTAACATATCTATACAAAAAAAAAAAAAAAAAAAAAAAAAAAACTGCGGCATTTTAATAAATATAATAATAAATAAAATCAACAAAAATTAGATTAAGCATAAAATAATGCAATTAAAAATGTTAGTACCTAATTATTGATTCGATATTTACAGCTTAACCAACTGGCTAATTTCTTGCTTAATAAGCAAAACCAAATCATGAGATTCACATAAAGATTCTACTGCTAATTTTAATAATTCCTCAATCATATTTTTACAAACAGTTCTATCTACAAATTTACATACTATATACTTATTATATTTTGTTATTAAATTACATATATCATTTTTAAGAAAATATTTTTCTTCTAATTTCATTATTTCATCGTATGAATTAAGAGCTTGAGTATAATTTTCTTGCTCTAAATTTAACTGTGCTTTTCTATATAGAGAAAATATTTCATCGTGTATTTCATCCCTTACTATATCTCTTTTTTCATACAGAAAACTCTCATAACTTAAAATCACTTCGTCAATTTTATTTTCATCTTTTTTAGTGCTTTCAATTGCTAAGTTTATATGTTTTGTATTAAAACCATCCAATCCATATTTTTCTTTATATATTTCCATTAATTTCTCATATAATTTAAATGCATCATTTTTTCTACCTAATTTTCTAAGAACTTGAGCTTTTTTCTGTAGTACTTGTAAAGTTCTTTCATGATCTTCTCCATAGCATTTCTTACAACTTATATATAAATTATCTATCATATCCAATGCTTGCCATATGTTGCTTGGAAAAGTACATAAACATGTTGTAATATTTGTTTTGGCAATTATTTTCGTAATATCGTCATCCCCCGTTATCGAGTCTATATTACTTTCAAATTGGAGTTTAAGATTTTCTCGTTCTAAAGGATTTTTAATTAAGAAATTATTTAGAACTAATTCTAATTTTAATTGTGTTTTAGTTATCTTTATAGGATCGAATAACCTAATGTTGCATTGCATATTTAGAATTTCTACATAAGTTTCAATTGCTTTTTTCTCATTATTTGTATCATTTTCATATATTAATGCGATATATTTAAGTGTGTCTAATATATGAATTTTAGAACCACTTTTTCTTTCTATTTCTAATATTTTTTGCAATTGCATTAGAGCCCTATCACATTCTTTTATATCAATTAATACTGATGCTAATTGTTTTTCAGTTTGTAAAATATCTACGTGATTTTCAGTTTTAATTTGATTTCTTTGCCATCCTAAGACAGAATTTAATATTTCCAATGCTTCATCGTATTTTAAAAGAAATTGCAAACATTTTGCTTTTTTACTTAATTCATTCATCACCTCACCACTATCATCCCCGTATTTACATTTCAATACTGATATGATATTGTCATGTAATATTAAACATTCATCATATCTTTTACTTTCACTTAATACATTTGTAAGTTCTTGTTTTAAATATATTGAAAAATCTGAATCAGTCCCAAATTTTTTATCAAATATTTCACAACATTCTTTTAATAATTCGTATGCTACGTTTAATTTATTATACTTACATAAGTATTTAGATAATAGAATTGCAATATCACTATCATTAATATCATATTCATTTTTATTAATTGCATATTTATATATTTTTAACGCATGTAATTCAAAATCTTTAAACTTTTCTGTAGTATTTAATAATGTATATTTTATTAATTTTAATGCATGACTTAGAACACCTTTTTCTTTATTTTCCTCTATAACAATTCCTTTAATACCTTCTTGTATGAATCTATGTATGTAACACATTGAATGGCGTACGTTTATTAGTCCTTCACTAAGTAATACACTTAAAGCTGCACTTGTTTTTTGTTCATTCAAATGAGTATGTTTGGCAGAGTATATCTTATTTGGATTGTGTTCTTTTTTGGCATCAATTAATGAATAAAATGTAGATAAAGGAATATCATCAGCTTCACAATAGCATATTATATACAATATCAAAAGTGCCATTTTATGTTTCCTAGAAATATTATCAGTTTTTAATTTACATATTTTGTAGAATGAATTCTTATAATCAGTGTTAAGAACCAATTCGACACTTCTAACAGTTTTTTGTTTTATTAAATTTTGAGGTTCATCTATTAAAAATTCATTTAGAAATTGTTCAATTGTATAATTCAGATCATGAGTTTGACATTCACGAATATGACATGCCGAAATATGTAGAAGCAATGGAAAATTTCCTAAAGATTCTGCTAATTTGTCTAATTCAAATTCTGATGATTTTTCAGTATGTATTATTTTCTTTAAAAATTCAACTGCTTCGTTATTGTCAAAACTTGTAATAGGTATTTGATTTTCATGTAAACTAATGATATTAGTAGTTACTATTACATATATTTCATGAGTTCCTACGTTATCTGGTAAATAATTTGATATTTCTTTAATAAAATTATCAAAAATAAATATAGTTTTTTCATTATTACTAAAGTATTTGTATACCATAGCTACGATAATATTTGTACTACTTGATACTGTATTATCTTTGCTAATTAAATTTAATTTAACTGCTATTGATTCGAAGCTATTCCTTAATTTTTGTTCACTTTCAGAGTTAATCCAAATGATGTTATTAAACATCCATGCAAAATATTTGCAAAATATTGAGACTAATTGTGTTTTTCCAATCCCACTTATTCCAGACACTGTTATCACTTTTCTTCCAGGTAATTTACTTGACGTTTCCAATATCAATTTTTTAATTTCGGCTTCACGACCTGTGAACTGAGAGTTTGGATGTCTAAGCGAGTGGTGGAATATTGGTGTGAGAATTTTACGTTTTTCCATCTAAAACAGTAGGGAAATTTTCAATTAATGAATAAAGTAAAAAAAAAAAAAAAAAAAAAGCCAAGCAATTAATCAATCAATTTATAAGCAAATAAGTTAATAAATAGCTCACTGACCAGATGTTTTGGTAATTTTAGTGCTGTTGGATTAAAGTAAAACGTCGCTTTCATAGTAGATTCAAAATTTGTACTGTATTTTTGCAAGGAGATATTTTCGCTAGCCATTGCTGTCGTAAGAATAGAAATAATATGATAGGCAGGTACTATTACAGCTTTCCTTAATTCACAATTCAAGCTTCGAAGGAATTCTAAAAAAATAAATAATACTCAATAATTATTTAACAATATTGGAATTATTACTATAAATAAATGAAAGGGATAGTCAATAATAGCTTTTTTCATAGTGGTCATCGAGTTATTAAACCTCTTGAAAACGCGATCTCAAAATTATAATTATTAACGCGCTAACAAGAGCAAAAGCCATTTAGGGACTTTAGAACCTACGTCACAGCTACAATTTGCCTCTCACGCTAGTTTGACGCGAGTGTGAGTTTCTCTTATTTTTGCTCTAGCTACTTGACTTAATATTTTACGTATATAAAATGTTTTTATGGCTCCAGATATGTTCTGAAATCATTTATACAAAGATAAGAGTATATTGAGCTAGCGCCACGCTAGCGTGAGAGCAAGTTGTAGCTGTGATGTATGTTGTAAGTCGCCAAACGGCTTTTGCTCTCAGTCAGCGCATTAATAATTAAAATTTTGAGATCGCATTGTTTGGAGGTAAATTATCACTATAATTAAAAAAACATGGTTGACTACTCCTTTAAATAGAATTAAGATTTATATAAAATGTATTATTCAATTGCAATCACTAATCTCTCTCTCTCTCTCTCTCTCTTTCAGCACATAGAAAACGAAAATGTTTATGGATAGTTTACCGGCCAATAATAAATTATGTATAACTCTTATTTACTATTTTATTTAAGAAAATATAGAATATTATCAATAAATAAATTTACATATTCAACGTTTTCTTCGATTTCCTTTGAATATACATATGAAATATGAATATAAAAATTATATATAAATATATATATATATATATATATATATATATATATATATATATATATATATATATATATTTCAATTACAAATTAAATGCATTTATTGTAAAGTATAAAAAAAAATTAGATATGTAAAAAATAAAGTGATAGAAATTTTAAGGGGGTAATTTTATTTCATATTTAAAGCAAGAGGACATTGTCCCGAATCGATTTATGAACATTTTTAATTTGTTAGTTCTTTTAGTATTTTTACATAATTTTTGGAGAATAGGAAAATGACGTCAAGGTCGGCAATTTATGCATGTTTGCATAGGAAAAGTTGCGACCCGTTACGTCATTTTGTGACTTTAAAAAATTAAGTAAAAATAAATAATGCGAACCCAAAAATTGCAAATTTCCATCGATTCTTATTTGGTCGAAATTATTTATTAATTCAGGACGATGTCCTCTTTAAATATATGAAATAAAACTAACCCAACATTTCTTTAGTCTACCTCATTGTGTAAAACATAATTACCTTTGCTGTGACCTCTTACTATTAGGAAGTCTGAATGATTTGTGACGTAACCTATATCAGCAATCGTGAGGTAATCCAACTTGGTATCCAGTTCATCATCCTGAAGTTGAGAAAGAGAAAAAAATTAATTGAATTACAATTGAATTGTAAATTCATTTTAATAACTATATTTTGAAACTAAATAAAAATGAAATTACAAAAATTATATACATTTTGTGCTTGTCTCATAATCTGTGCTGTGATTTTTAAAACGAGATTGTAGAGCAAAAAGTGTAACTTTAAAGTTTGTAGGCTATACAGTATACTGCTCTAAATTTATAGTCTGTATTTTATTGTAATATTGTGTGCAATGTGTATAGTAGCTCCTCATGGAATATATAATAATTTGTTCATAATAAATTAATTATTAGGCAAATAAATAAAAACTAAATAATTTTTATATTTTTATTATGAGCTATGTTATATATTATATATATAATATATATATATATATATATATATATATATATATATATATATATATATATATATATATATATATATATATATATATATATATATATATATATATATATATTTGCTTGCCATATTGTGTTATCGTGCTATACACCAATTCCAGTCCCAGTCAAGACATTGTCTTATCGACAGGTAAGGACTTTCCAATTAATGGAAAAGCACACACGGGCCGGCCATGGCCTAACTAAGTACACAGCCCGGCATTTGCCATGACAGCCTAGAAAAACCGTGGAAACATCTAGGCACGCTGGTCGGTGCAATCACATAAATCATGCACCTCCCGAATACTGTGCGTTGTCATGGAATGCATGTAAACATGCATCGTGCAACGTGTTGTGCTCTCACACTTCACGTTCGCACCCAGCAGTGGCTCGAACCTATACTCGGTGAGGAGTACAGAGTTGCGAGTCAGCTGCCTTCACCACTCGGCCATACCAGCTCGGTATTCCGTTTGTAAAAATAAAAATTCAAATAGAAAAGATTACACTTCGTCATTATTTTCCAATTTTTGTACTTAAAAAGTAGGATTTCATTTTCACTTGCAGAGACTAATTATGGTAATATGATGTAGGTATTTTAAATAAAATAGGTTTTGAATTATATATAACAATTGAAGGTACAAATTTTTGATACTAAAACTAAAATGTATACAATAGTTTTGGGAAAATTGTGATAAATTTTGTTTTTGTCCAAATTTATTACCATATGCCTACTCTCCCTTTTAATTCAAAGATAAATTTAATTTATTTACAAAGTTAAAGCTTACTAATTACTAATTTTGGGATTGAAAACTTATGATTATATGCATATAAATAATACTTACATACTTAGCATCAAAGAAGAAAAATAATTTTAATCTTCCAGCTAATGATGTACAACTTTCAGCAGAGAAATTATCATATATTTGTTTAAGAGGTACATTATTTTTTATAACAGTCTCACTGTTTGTAAACACTGCAAATATCACGCAATTCTCATAATAGAAATCATTTCTATGTGATACATTACACATGTGTGTTAATGCAGTTTCACCATGATCGATTTCAAGTAATACTGGTGTAAGCCGCAATATTTCCATTGTTTCTGAAAATTCTTCAGCTTCTCTTCTATGATTTTTATCAAAGTAAATGTAAGCTCTTCCTTGGTATATATTACTCGTATCTGTGTAATCTATTCCTACTGGACTGTAGGTTTCTTTAGGATTGCTGAAATTACAAAATGATTTTAACAATTTACAATTTTATGATAGGGTGCATCCGCATGATGTCATATATATATTGAATGCGTTTTAAAGTTCTGCTGGATGAATGAACAACATTACTCAGCATAGAACAAATATCCCTTTTGGATATTTTCTTTAAGCAATTGGTGAATATTTTCTTAATAATTTTTTCACATATAACTTACAATACTAATTTAAGCTATTAACATCATCATTAAAAAGTATAACTATATTTACAGTTCACATGACGCGTAAATTTCACATGAATAAACGCATAAGTCTAATTGCTCTCAAAAATATTGTTTAGTATTGTTAAGGCAAAATTAGTCCTTTTCCTAAGTCGGTTCTTTATATTGAGTGATCCAACGTGACGCTGACTTTAACATGAATGCATACACCCTACAGCCCTATAGTAAATAATATATAATAAGATAAGTAATATAAGTACATAATAGCTGTGCAAACTTACGTAACGTATTCTATGCTTTGTTGTAAGTATGAAGTAAATGAAGTTGTTTGACCTTCTCCTTGTTCAAATCTACTTTTAAATGATGCTTGCATATTGACAACAGTTAGGCAATCTAGTAAATCTATTCCGGGATCAGATTGTTCAGTCCACATACTAAGACCGTTACAAATATCATTTATAAACCATGTGCCTTCTTCTCTGTTACGTACTGAGTCGCAACCTGAAATTATAAGTTAAGTAAGTAAGTAAGTAAGTAAGTAAGTAAGTAAGTAAGTAAGTAAGTAAGTAAGTAAGTAAGTAAGTAAGTAAGTAAGTAAGTAAGTAAGTAAGTAAGTAAGTAAGTAAGTAAGTAAGTAAGTAAGTAAGTAAGTAAGTAAGTAAGTAAGTAAGTAAGTAAGTAAGTAAGTAAGTAAGTAAGTAAGTAAGTAAGTAAGTAAGTAAGTAAGTAAGTAAGTAAGTAAGTAAGTCAAATATTTAAAGAAAGATAAGTAAACAAATGATACATGATAAAAAAAATATATCATTAAAATGTATCATGGAATATCACATCGTAATGAATCTTCAAACTACCTTCTACCGTCGAATGTGCAATAATTAAATTGTAAGCTGCATCAGGCAGTGATTTAAAAATTAAATTAGTAGTTTGAAAATTGAAGACATCGAGCATAGTTTTATTACTATTGCTAGAATTTGAAGCAACATTTTCAGCAGTTTTTTTCATCACATTTTTCATTAAATCAAATCTTTTTTCACGTTTTCTACCTCGGCAAGCCTGAAAATGAAAAGTTAAAATCAATATTTTTAAATTAATATGTTTTATTTATGCATGCTTTTATTATTAATAATTAAATAATATTGACTGATAAAGGAACAACGGTTTTGAAGCTGACTATAAGCAATTTCGATCACATCCGCTTCCGTTTCGACTTACTGCACATGCGTATAAGGAGAAACGGAAGCGGATATGACCGAAATCGCTTATAGTCGGTCTCAAAACCGTTGTTCCTTTACTAGTCAATATATTTATACTGATAAATAAATGCAAAGTGATAATTATAAATATTACCTGCATAATAATGAACTTGAATTTATCTTTAAGTCTATCCTCCTGCAGTATTGGGTCCCAGAGTTGTGAGCAGTGATAAGGTTTATCACTGGCCCACAGCATGCCGTTCTCTTCTCCATGAGTTAGAACTATCAACACCAAACTGCCACTGTTCTCCCAGTCAACTGTTGAGATATCTGAATACAATTTAAAAATAAAGATTTAGACATTATAAATAATGATAATTTTGAAATTATTTACATATAAAAATTTTTTGGAAGATTTTTTTTTTAATATGATATAGATGATAGCAAATTGCGTATAAATATATGCAACTATTTTCTTTTGAAAAAAAAAAAAAAAAAAAAAGGAACATAGTTATACACCATTGCAAAGTTTTGTAAAACTCGAAACAGAAAATTATGACATATAGTCTAATTAAAATAAATTTGAATATTTAGGGGTGTTTAAATGAACTGGGGCATTACTGTGAAATTAACATAAAACACATGTTTTATGTTATACCCCTTTACTTTTATTCTATATAGAGTTAAATATTCGTCCTTAAACTATAGAGAACACTATTTTGAATGGATTTTTTTTTCTATTCTTATTAAAAAACATTTTTGCTTGATACTATAATTGCATTATATTATGTATATGATGATGAATTATTTGTTGATAATATTATAATAAATCATTAAATTTTATGTTGTTGTTTTTTCTGTCAATATAATTTGAAGACCAAGTGTGAATAGATTTTATATTTTTAGCACTTTTTACTCTTTTTTGTAGAATAATTATTTAAAATTTTATTTAAGTACATATTTCATTTAGAAAATTATTGTTTATAAGTAAAGCCCGGATTCGTAGGCAAAGTGCCTTTAATATGCACCGGGTCTATTTTGTTCAAACTTAATATCTCCATCGATCGTAAGAAGGTGGCCAGGAAAATCCAATAACAAAAGTGCCTTTTTTTTTTTTTTTTTTTTGCCTTTTTTTTTTTTTTTCACGCCTTTTTTTTTCTAAAAAGTGCCTTAATTGCCTTTTTTAAAAAAGATTTGTACAAATTTGTACTAAAAAAGAAAAAAAATAGTGATTTCCAATTTTAATTTATTAAAAAAGCTTAAATTTTTAAAAATTAAAAATTAAAAAAATAATAAATTTATTGATATAATAAAAAACATACAATAAAAAATCTTTATTGCTAAATGTATTTAAATAGTTCTTAAAGTAATTAAATATTTATAAAAACAAAGTACTTTATATTTATTTTGAATTAATTTCATCAAACTAGCTGTATTTATATTAGAATGTCAATATAACATTCAGATTATGATAAAAAAATAAATTAAAACTGTTGCATACCTCATTTTATATCCCATATTGCATTTTTAGAGTGGCTTTTTTTTTTTTTTTGCCTTTTTTTCCAATATAAAGTGCCTTTTTTTTTCGAAAAAAGGTGCCTTTTAATTCGGAATCTATTTATAAGTTTATTTGTTTCAAAATTTACCATAAAAAGAAGCTTAAAATCACCTTTATTTTAAGTTATTAAATTATTGCATTTCTATGAAAATAAATGTCTATAATTCAGATGCACTTACGTTCTTTCAATTTCTTACTTATGTTGTCTTTGGTTAGGTCATTGTAACTAAAAACTTGAAAGTTTTTCTCTTGAAAATACTTTGTAAGTCTTTCAACATCTTTTTCTGTCCCATAACGTTTGCCAAGTATTTCTGATGCTTTCGAGAAATCAAATTGATTGAAAATAATTACAGTTCCAGCAGACGCAAATGCACTAACACAGTAACTGTAAAAATAAAAAGTTTTATTATTTTAAATCATGAATTAGAATGAACATTATTATTATTACATTACTGACCCTTAATTTTTTTAAAAAAATTTTATAAATGTGATGCTTGTTATAAAAAGCATATTTAACGAAATAAAATAGTCATATATTATTTCAAATGTAAAAAATAATAATAATTAATAATAATAAAAAAAAAACTTTTTCAATAATTAAATAAAAAAATATATACTTACATATTTCTTGGAAACGACATAGAAAATTTAAATTTTGGATCAAAATATGGAATATCTAAATCTTCCATCGTGTTGTACTAAAAGAAACCAAATAAATAAACATTCTTGATTATAATTTTATTTTCTTAATGGTAATGAAATAATAAATTAAAATAATACAAATTAATGTAATAATGCTTAAAGGAATAGACCAGAGAAAAACATAAGCATTTAAATAACAAAACACTTGATGGGACTTACATAAATAAAATTAGTCTGTCTCAAAACCCAACAGTAGCTACGTAGCAGTCATCAGAAAATTCGATTTATGCAACCCGCACAACATTTTCATACTAGTTTTTGCACGTTTCTGACGTCATAAACATAAATTTTTACGTAGATTACATACTTTACAGTTATTTCACGCTATCTTGTTGGGCTACATTAACATTCTGGTAAAAATTGTCATCAGTTTTGAAGATCCCATTTCGTGTTTATTATTAAAAAGCACATGTTGTTTTATGTGGTCTGTGGCTTTAAAAGTAACATCCTACAGTTCTGTAGAGTATTATTAAATTATAATGAAACAAGCATCTTAAATATTTATAACTAAAAATTAAAAATACTTTAATTAATAACAAACAATAGTTAAAATAAGGGGAGGGGAAAAAATGTATACTTTTGTACTCCTAGTTTCAGAAACTTATACTGTAGTTTTTATGTACTTTTTTATTATCTTCAACATTATAATAATATTATATACTATACTGGGTATTTATTAATTTTAAGTTTGAATGATATAAAATATATGCATTTCATATAATATAGTTCATTATAATGATTATCACTATATAAATAGTTCATAATTCATTCATATTAATTATAGATCTTTATATAAAAAGCGTAAATATAGGGAGTACAATTGTTCAGTAATATAATATAGAGAAACAAATACTTTCACGGTATTTATAAGAATCACAGTACACAAAACACTTCTAATAACTTAGTGGAGAGTTTTTAAAACTCTTCGAATATTTTAACACGACAACATTGCCAAGTAAAGTAGGGGAAAAACTAAACAAGTGGATTATTATTATTATTATTTAATTCACCCAAGTGATAATTACTTGTGTACCCTTAATATATGACAAACATTAATATAAAAAAACTTTGTTATTTTTTAATATACTATATCTTCATCATCAATAATGTAAATAATAATATCAAAACTTATTATAACTTTTTAAAGATTCAACTTTCTCCTACTTTGACTCCTTCCCTTCCTATTACGTCAATGTCAATATGTATATAAGGTCGGTCAATTAGTTTCACTTGTTGCCGCTTACAGAGCTAGCTTACAGCTTCTCACCATGCTATAATAATTTTTATTTGATTTTCATCTAAGGGAGTAGGGTACCGACGTCGACCACTAGACTCAAACTTTTCTCGTCAAAAAAAAATCTAAAATTTTGCACAATGATACTTATCAGCTTGAGGCAATTTCAATTATATACAAATTTTGGGGGGTCACTGTGCAAATTAAATTTATATGATTTTTTGAAATTTTAAGCCCATAAGGCCCAATGGTTATTTCAATAATTTTTGTCTTTTTTTTGGGACGGTCAAACATGGTGAAATTTTTATCAGGGCTAGGTAAGACCTTTAGCTACACAATGACACCAAATTTAGACCCAAAACACTTGTAGTTTTAGAGATATAAAGGTCGGTACCCTACTTCCTTAATGCATTTTTTTTTACTGGGCGTGCTGTGGGACTTAAGAGTCGCATGCACATGACATGAATGTAATCCAGTTGCGGGGGTCTGTCGTGGACAATATGACTAGTTGAGGCACCTTCTAACATAAAAAATTATTACTTATGGCAGGTAGATGAATCCTGTATTTTGCAATATCGACTAGGGACACTTTAATTTGGAACAGAACAGGTAAGCTAGAATGTCAACTAATCTAAGTGAGTCACACCTTTATTGTAGCATATTGCACCTGCATTAAGTATTATTGTAATATAATAATACCTGTTCTAGGTTATATGTCTACCTATTGCATTTACAGGATTTAAATACCTGGCCTTAAGTATTAATTTTTTTCCGTGCTCGAGATGTACACCGTGCCGTCGTTCTGGAAGGAACAGAAACCGATTATGGATAAGTCCGATCTGAAGACATTCACATCCCAGATCCGAGATAAATCTGCATAATAGACAAGCCCCGGAACGAAGTGTCACCCAATATAGGTATCTGCACTTCCCACTTCATTTATTTATGACCTATGGTCAATATGTCCTCTTCTATTGCGCGGACTTCACGATTATCAAGATATATGTAATGACGATGAAGCCGATGCCTTGGTAGTAAATAATTCAAGAAAAACGCATATGATAGGCTTTAAAATGAAGATGGCAATAGAAGAAATAACGACACAATATAGGAAAGTCTATTACAGACACTGGCTCATATTCCAATGCATTACACTCGCTATATCTTGCTATTAAACGTGTTTTGAGCTACACAAGAAGCAGATTGCATGCAGGTTGTTTCATCACCATTATTATATAGTATAGTCTCTAATTAATTTATTTTTTATAATTATAACATTATTATATTTATTTATTTGTTGAAAATTTAAATTCTATAAAAGACATAAATCACAATAACCAAAACGATTTTTTGTTTTGTTTTTTATTAAAAAATGTAAAAAGTTAAAGATTGCAGATTCATGAAATGTCGGTCCCGCTCTTATCTCAATGCAATTCTTGGTTTATAATACTATAAAATATTAATACAAATATTTAAATAATGTTATCATTTATTTTATTACGTATAATACTTTGCGATCCTATCAATTAATTATTAATGAGTTCCATATTTAAACTACTCTATCTTTAGTAAGTATACAAATCAAAAGGTGAAAAGTATTCTAATTTTAGCTTCATTAACTGCGTTTCTTCAATGCGCTTTTAAATTTGGCTTAGACAGTCTAAAACAATTAAGCTATCGACGAACAGTTCTGTATTTAATTATTATGAAATTTAACTATTACTGGTGATTTTTAAGCTGTTTAACTGCATTTGCTTGTTTCGTTTTTTTGAACGTAAGTATTGTTGTATAATATGATGTATATTTTATCATTTACAGTATTATAGTTCAACGGATTACTCACTTAGTTTTGAATAAGATAATTTGCAGACTTAAATCACATTACTAATTTTTTTTAAACTTCGATACGTTGTATATTAATGCTGTTCGTAAACCCATGTTCTCTGCACCAAAAATGACGATCGCCTCTATGTTTACTCAAATAGAATGCGCATTTTTTGGTGCAAGAGAACAGGGTTTACGAACAGCATTATTACTAATTCACGAAAAAGTAATGACTCTTTAGTTTATGAAAAGTAATGACACTACGTTACTCACTTAATACTTTTACAAGCAATGAAGTTACTTTATAGCGTTACTTTACTTTATTTTAAGCATTTTTTTAATTATATCAAATTATTAATCTGTGCACAAAATGAAAGTATTGTGTGTAATTTCATTGTAACTTTATTTTATATATAAAGAAATAATAGAATATATTCTGATATTTTGTGTTTGATTTTTTATACGTGCACGTGAGAAATTAAATATGCTAAAAGAATAACTAAAAGAACAATTAATATTATGCTAAGTAATTTTCATTAACATTTATATTCACTATACAAAATAACTTATGCTGTAACTATCTCAATAATATTTTGTATAGCATCATAATTATTTACGCTTTTCGCCTGTTTATCAATATTTATGACATTAAGTGGTAAATGCATAGAACAATGGAGGTTATCGGTATAAAAAATTCTTTAAAAATTTCTATTTACGTAAAAATATGTCTGGTATTTGTCATTTAAATGTCTTTAAATCGGTGGAGTAGTTTTCTCAAAAATTATACAAAAAAAGTGTTTTTTTCCTCATAGTCATAATATAATCATAACTCATAAGCGTAATGTTAAATTAGGGGACCCTTAGCTTCCCCCGAGCGCTATAAGACGATAAGCTCCAATAGAAAATTACGCAGAAAATTAATACAATAAATTACAAATCTTATTCCATCTCTGTGGATTAAAGTAATAATAATAACATACACACACAAAATATCAAATAATTGTAGCTTTGTATGCTTTGTATTATTAAGTTTATCTGGAAAATTTAGTTCGTTAACATTTGATCTGAATATTCTGAATAAAAAATCTATTTTTAGAGTAATATTGATAGAAGAAGAAGAAGAAGAAGAAAAAAAAAAAAGAAAAAAAAAGGAGAGTGGCACGTGTACAAAATAAACCTTTGATTTTCAAATCACTCTCTTTCTCTCTCTCTCTCTAAATTAAAAGCTTTGCATTTGTTGAAATATTAGCCAATAAAATCTATTTTTTTTTTTTTTTTTTTTTTTGCAATAAATGTAATAAGTTTGACATATTGATAGAAAAACTCAATTTGTAATTATATACTTAGTACTCGTGTACCTGTATACTGTAATTATAATCAGTTATAGACACTTATTGAACTTTAATCATGGGAACAGAGTACGCATACATGTCATTGAGTAAAAATGATTCAAGCCTGTTCCATAGTTCAATGATAAAAAAAAAAAACTTCTTATCAATTTATATATCAAATATTGACCTACGGTAAAATTTCAAAATTTTCCATCACTTATTATAAACATAACCCATACCTTAAATTTCTACAAATATAGTATGTCAGTATTGATTTTTTTTCCTGATAAAGCGGATATCATAGTGGAAAGATATTTTATTTATTTTGAACTTTATTATACTTACTTTGAAAAATATAAAGTAATGGAGGTTATCTCATCAAATCGAATGCAGATTATAGATATGATTTAGTTTTAGATAGGAAAATAAAATTATCACAACTTCAAATTTTAAGGCAGTGGTGGAAAATACTGTTTTGTGCATGTAATTGGAAAAGGTAAATTTTTAATTATAATTTTTTTATTGCATTATTTAAAAACTTGTTATTATAAAAAATTATTGTAATAAATATTTTAATGTTTTTTAACTTTTAATTATGTTTTTTATTTTAATAAATGTCGCAATGCAAAGTTAGTGATTACAATATTGCAAGTACTAAGAAAGATAACAGAAACAGTGTGATCCATACAATGTCTAATGAATTCCAATGGATTATGGATTCTATCAGTGCAGAAAATAGTTACTAGAAGTTTTATTCGCTTCGCTTAACACACGAGCAAAGGTTCTGTAAACCCCTTAATTAGTTTGTTTTTCTAGCCTCGGTGTAATAGATTTTGCAAAACAACGATCAATTCATGATGGAAGGCTTCCGAATAGAAATTTTAAAGGGACTCTAAGCGACGTATAAATATACCAAAAGCTTTTACATCGCACCGATAATTTCAATTAAATTAGTATATATCTGTTAGAGTAGTTTTCTCAAAAAAAAAAAAAAAAAAAAAAAAACTCTTATGATGCTGACGTCCTCGTTGTTTTCTTGAGCTTTTCTTCTTGATTGCACGTCACCAACGCTAACAAGCATTGTACGCCCACCTTATATTTTTACCTATTATAATATAATGAAATATGATACAATAAAAATGAAGCGATTTTTATCGTCACTCCTCGCAACTTTAAAAAATAGCTAAAAACAAACTCCAAAAAATGTGGAAAATTCACCTTAAAAAAAAAATATATATATATTATATATATTTTAGAAAACTTTATAAAATAGAGGTTTAAATTAGAACTTACATAACATATAAATAGAATGTTGTTAATATGTATAATATTAGTGTTATATACGTATATATAACATTAATATTTCAGCTATTTAGAAAAAAAATAATAATGCTTTGTAACAAACAATTATAATTGCTATATTCAATGTAGCGTGTTGAAAATTATTTACAGACATAATATTTTTTTTACTATAAACTCGTGTTCATTTTATCATCATATAGGGTCCTGTCTACGCTGGTGAGCATCCTATCCTGTTTATATATCCATGCTCGTGTGTGTCTCTAAAATTCATATTCATTTTATTTTTATTAAAAGTTACTTAAATTGAGCTAGCATATCTATTATGTATTTATTTTTATCCGCATATATACACATAAATGTATGTTTATTAAATATTAGGCAATTGTAAAAAAAGAAAAGAAAATGTTTTTTTTTTTTTTTTTTTTTTTGTAAACCTACGTGTATATATAAGTATATAAATATAAGTATATATTTATACTTAATTTCTTAAACTTACTTTTTTGTTTTCAATTTTATTTAATATTCATAATCATATTTAAATATTTCATTACTTCAGGCAGGTTATACCGATACATACATAGATACAAACATAGATTGTGTTTTAACCACCATATTAGTGTGATTTCATACAATTCAACGCAATACTCACATAGTACACTTTATTGCATTGGACAAAGTTTTAAATCTCTTATTAAAAAAATAATAAACGGATGAATAAACCTTTTAAAATTGCAGAAATGTTGTTAAAATACTATAAAGTTTTTTTTTGTTTTTTTTAAAAATCACTGCTACACTTTTGAGCTCGTCTAGAGAATGAAATGATTTTTTTTTATAATATTACTACTTTCTTACAGCAAAGTCTTATAGATGAGAGAGAGAGAGAGAGAGAGAGAGAGAGAGAGAGAGAGAGAGAGAGAGAGAGAGAGAGAGAGAGAGAGAGAGAGAGAGAGAGAGAGAGAGAGAGAGAGAGAGAGAGAGAGAGAGAGAACAAAATTTTGGTGAGCACAGTACAGCAGTTATAATATACATGATATAAATAATATAACATGATATATATTATAACATAATATAACGAATAACTGCAATTTTTATTTTAGAAGACATGAATTGCACATTGCAAGCTCTATCTCTCTCTCTCTCTCTCTCTCTCTCTCTCTCTCTCTCTCTCTCTCTCTCTCTCTCTCTCGCACACACACACACGCAGACACACTCACACACATTCATATATTTATACATTTTTTTGCTCACTCTCTCTCTCTAGTCTCTATAGTATACTGTTATTATGCGCCAGTATTAATATTATTACCTCATGTTATTTCAGTAACAACATGACTTGCTGTTGGACGTTATTATATTGCGTGTCCGCGCTAACTGTCGCATGTTACATCGATAAAAGAGTGCAATATTATATTAAATTTGCAGCCTACTTATTTTATACATTAATTTCTACAATGATATTTGTACCTTTTATGATAGCAAGAGGACGTACTTCAAAAAATGGTTTGTAAGTATTACTTTTATATAGATAAATAATTTTGACCATATAGAACTACAGGCATAGGGACTGTGGTTTTAGGTTGCATGCATGCAAAAATTGTGGTTCAATCTGCACTATACACTCTACTGTAAGTTTGCTGAATATTATTTATATATAGGGTGTATGCATTCATGTTAAAATTGACACCATGCTGGATAACTCAATAACATGGGTGGCATAGAAAAATAACCCATTTTTTTAGTTTAAAAACACGATGCAATATTTTTGAGAGTATTGATGCTGTAAATATGCTGAATTTGTATCTCAAGTATGTGAGAAAAATAACAATAACAAAAAAATTAGCTGATTTTCCAATGAAAATCGCCTAAAACGGGGTTAATCCTATGCTCAGCAATGTTATTCATTACTCCAGTATGGCCTCCAAGCGCATTAAATATGACGTCATGTGGATACACCCTATATAATTATAACTTCTTTTTTTACGTGTTGTATACTGTTTACGTAGTTAACGTAAAACCATGTTCACAACGATGTGTAAAATTACATAACTTTTACGTAAAAATCCAAATAACATTGATTGTTGTATATCTTCACGTAGAAGTTATTGAATTTACGTATCATTGTGAACAGGCCTTGAAAATGTTATTTTTCTTCTTGATTGTAGAGCTAAAAGCCTAATTACAAAATTTGGAGGCTAAACTGTCATTTGTATACCCTCTAACATTTGATATCTTACTTGCATAAAAGCTTTTTAAAAATATTGTGACTCTAATTATTTATTTTAGTACCAAAAAATGTCAAGAAGTGTAATTTTTACAGAATTATTGAAGTGTAATTTGGTCACTTAGTTTGAAACAATAAAAATAATATAAATACAACTTTTGAAATAAGGTGTTAATAAATATATTTTTATGTGAATTAGTTAATAAAATTAACCTGCATTAGGAAACGGTAATGTATTAGTATTTATTTTTCATATTAATATTTATTAATCTAATAAAATTTACAGTATATTTATGTTTTTGAAATTAAAAAAAGTATAGTCAATGCTTTTTCCTAGTCATGGTTTGCTATGGCGTAACTTTTCTCGGTCAGTAATTATAATAATGACTAATGTATAAGTATGTTTTATAAAATAATAATAATAATAAATATAAATTAAATATAAATTAAAAATTGATGCAAGAAACTTTTTTTTTTTTTTAGTTGCATAAGTATATAATTAATTATATCAATTAAATTGTGGAAGTAATAATTGTGAAATTTATCAAATATGACGTCAGATTTGTGAACTTATAATGACCACAATCAGTAGGAATCAAGGAGATCAATGTTTATTTTTACTTTTTTTTTTCAATTGACATACAGAGATACAGAAGCAGCTTAGTCATTTTCTTTTATCTTGAACATGCTATCGTAATTAAACGAAAAAAAAAAAAGAAAAAAAAAAAACATTTTTTTTTACTAACAAAGGAACAACTGTTTTATAGGCTAAATATAAGTGATTTCGGCCACATCCGCTTCCATTTCTACTTAATACGCATGCGCAGTACGTTAAAACGGAAGTAGATGTGAGCGAAATTGCTTATAGTCGGCCTCAAAACAATTAATTAAAAATAATAATAATAGTCACACAAATTGTGCAAAATGTATCTTTATAGCAAAAATTTTGCAAAATGTATCGTATATAGCAAATTTTTGAATAAAAAAATAATTACTTTAATTGATTCTCAAGCAATTTAAGCAAGGAAAATATATAGATTTTATATTTAATTTGCTTCAAAATTCTAGTTATAGCTCAAATTATTTGTAATTGATTTTGCAGGCCAGTTGCATGGGCTGTTAGAACATGTACCAAGTGGCTGCTAGGGATCACATGGGAAATACAAGGAATGGAAAATATTCTACCTGAAGGTCAAGGGTGTGTGGTTACCCTTAATCATCAAAGCTCGCTTGATGTAGTTGGTAAGATTTTTTTTTTTTTTTTTTTTTTTTTAAGATAAAAACATGGTATTGTGTACTGGATATTCTGACACAGCCTTATTTATTTTTTTTTCTTGAATTAATTTAAATTTCATAATTTTTAAACCATTTTTATAATATTTTGAAGTAATTTTACAAAGTGATATTTTGCATTATTTATATCCTATTGACTTTTATGATATATTCCTGCTTATATCAGTACTTTAAAAAAAATGTGGAAAATAAAAACAAATTAAACTAAAAATCGAGGCAGCAGAGTTTTTTTATACTATTTTTTACAATTCTTTTCTTTTAAGTTTATTTTTTAAATAACTCAAGTAAAATACACATCCTAATACCGTATATGAAAGATTTATTATTATTATTTAAATGTCAACAAAATAAAATATTGAATGTTATATTATTAATATTTTTTATAAAGCTTTTTTTACGGAAGTCGAGGTACTTTATTTTAAAGATAGAAAATAAAATTTGTTATGAATACATAATAGTTATGTTGAACATAAATATTTGAAAAACCTTATACTTGCAAGATTTTATGAATGTTTGATATTAAAAAAAAAAAAAAAAAAAAAAAAAAAAACGTTTATTCAACCTAAAACTGCCTTTTGAAATGGGTGAAAATGCAAAGTTAAAATTCTCCTGGATTAACTTATATAATAATAACTCAATTGGTTTTTATTATAACTATAGCAAATTTCAAAGAAAAAATTTATTATATATATATAAAATTATATATATATATATATATAAATATTACACATAATAAAAAAAAATGCGATGGTTATTTCTAAAAATAATATTATTTGGTTCGGTTTCAGTCATGAGTTACATCTGGCGTTTTATTCCCAACGGTCATACCATTGCAAAAAGAGAAGTATTTTGGATCTATCCTTTCCCTTGGTACTGGAATACAGTTTTTATCGACAAACTGAACCCAGAGAAAGCACAAAATGATATCAACTCCACTGGAAAACTCATCACCACTAATCATGTAATTAAATGACATTTTAATTATAAACAAATGTAGGTCAGTTTTGAGGGTTTTCTTCAATCATGAACCACACTTTTAAAAATTACGTTTGAAAATATTTTCTAGACCGTCTCACAATATTGTAAGTTTCGTGAAATAATTAAAGGTTTATGACTTTGTTACCAATTTCCAATTTATTTATAGTTATTTACTTACTTATAAATTATTATTAATTTATTAATATTCTTTAAGGCGGGAAATCAGGGATTTGACTAAAAAGTCGTAAAGAAAGAAAAATCTGAAATTTTGCATGGTGATACATTAGGTTAAGGCAACTTCAAAATGTAAAAATTTTGGGGGGTCACCATGCTAGATTTTGAATTATGATTTTTTTGAAGCTTTCGTCCCATAAGAGGCCATGTTAATTTTAGTAAATTTCAAAAATTATTTTCTCTCTTATCTGATGGTCACGAGCACTGAAAATTTTATCATGGGTAGCTGTTATCATTAAATTTGAGGTGACAAAAAAATTAGGATTTTTTGTTTTAGATTTTGAGATACAAGCGAACTAAAGACAACCCTTAAATTAGTTTTGTTATATTATGCACAGTCTCTCACTAAAAAAAAGAGGGTGCATTATACTTCAGATACGAATACTAAATATAATTTGAGATAAACACTTTTGAGTTATTATGAGCAGCTAAAATAATGCATATATATCAAATCATTAACAATGCTCTAATTTAAGTTGTTTGCAGTTATTTATAGCTATTTTAAGTTAAATTAGCTATTGGTAATAATTTGCTAAAAAGCATTATTTTAGCTGCTCATAATAACTGAAAAGTGTTTATCCCAAATAAGTAAGGATTCATTACTGAAGAAATGCATACTTTTTTTCTTCTTCTTCTTCTTCTTTTTTTTATTTTTTTTTTAGTGCTTTTTTTTAATATTAATTGATTTAATTCTATGATAACAAAATTTCGCCAGGCTCGAATCTGCATGTTTCCCGAAGGCACACGTCATATGGGTGAAACTTTGCTGCCATTCAAGAAAGGAGCATTTCACATCGCGTTAGCAGCCCAGTGTCCCATCCAACCTGTCGTCTGCTCCAAGTATCATTTCCTGGATTCCAAAAATCGAAGTTTAGATCAAGGTAAACTATCAGTTTTATTCGTAATAATATTTTAAAAACAAATTGTTTTTGTTATAAATAATAGTTATTTAAAACAAATTTAATATACTTATTTAAAACTTAGAAAATTATTAAAAATGTTTATTATGATATTAATATTTAATTTTTACAAAACATGTACTGCACGTACATACATGGCTATTAATGTTTCTGGTTCATCATGATGGTGATATGTTATTGGCATTGATGCTAATAAGTATTTTTTATAGTTTATAGAAAATTAAAGCTAAAGCCATAGACCACATAAAACAACATTGTGCTTTTTAATGAATAAACACGAAATGGGATCTTCAGAACTGAAGACAATTTTTACCATAATGTTAATGTAGCCCCACGAGAGAGCGTGAAAATACTGTAAAGTATGCAATTTAAGTGACTATTCATGTTTATGGCGTCAGAAACATGCAAAAATTAGTATGAAAGTATTGTGTGAGTTGCATAAATCGAATTTTCTGAAAACTGCTACGGTGCTACAGTTGAGATTTGAGACAAACTAAAATTATTTATGTTAGTCCCATCAAGTGTTTTGTGATATATAAATCATGCTTATGTTTTTCTCTGGTCTATTCCTTTAAAAAATTTATAAAAATAATTAAAAAGCTTTAAATGATAGTTGAACGAAAATTATGATTAAACTGATAAAAATAATTAAATATTAATAAGTTAACTGAAAACAACAACAACAACAAAAAACTAACCCACTCCTTGTTTTAGATAAGAGTGTTTTGTTTTGTGTATACAGTTTTATTCCCATATCCTCCCCTTGACTTCGTCATCCGTCACGAGAGTGTTCCGCCCACATTTTTGTTTTGTTTTTTTTTTGTATTAATTAGCACTATAAAGAAAATAACTACATAAAGACTTTATACGTAAATAAGTTAAATATTTGTTAATAGTTATTATAGTTTTTGTTCGTATCTGTTTCCGATTTAACCTACTCACGATTGAGATAGTATTTATGATTTAAATCCAGCGCATGTTAAAATAATATTGCAAAATGTAGCTCTAGTTTTTGAATGGTAAAATGTACTATTATAATCGTGTGTACCAATTGCGTGTGTACAAGCAACGTACCCCTATTCCGCTATTGAGTCATCGGGTCAACTTCCTGTGATCTGTAAACCTTAAGAAAGGATCTGCTCTTTATGCAAAGAAGTGGGCATCTGTCATGAACAAGACTGCACGCATGCTATATGGGTGCATTCATGTTGAAGTCGACGCCAAGTTGGATCACTCAATAAGACGGGTCGTAAAGGAAAATGACACAATATTGCCAGCTTAAAAATACTTAGTAATAGTTTTGAGACCATTGATGCTGTTAATAGGTTGAATTCGTATCTCTGATGTGAGAAAAAATAAATAATAATAATAATTAAAAAATAAAAAAATCAACCGATTTCCCAAAGAAAATAGCCAAAAACGAAGTTTGTCTTACGAATACATCTGAGCAATGTTATTCATTACTGCAGTATGGTCTCCAAGCGCATTAAATATGACGTCATGTGGATACACCCTATAATCAGCAGCTTGTAAATAAGCACGCGTTATTCGTTACAAAATATTTTTTATATAATTTCTATAACCATGACCATCTCAATAAAATACATTGGATGAACGGCTGTGAGCTGCAAGCTTCTGTCAACTTTTGCAAGTTGTTGTCTTGTAAAAGTTGAAACATGTTTTTTAGATTTTTAGATTGATCCCTGACCAGCGCAAGAAAACAGATGTGATGTACGAGAAAGAGTGCAAAGCTGTCCTCTCCCCTCGTTTATATTTTATTGCAGGTGTCTGATTCAAAATATTTCAACATGTCGGAGACAGTATACAGAGAATGACCTTGACCTTCAACACATTTAAACAGTTGTGATGTACGGATATGAGTCAAGAACAAGGAAGTTGATGATATTTCTCCCTCATCCCTTCCGCATTCTCTTTACAAGTTTCGAACTGTTTCACCGTGATGTCTGTCACATAATATGCAACCCCTGACCTATCTCAAATATAAAAATGTATAGTTCTAAACGTGGTAAATTACAATACAAGAGAAGCAAAATAATAATATATTTATATTACTACTACATAATACAGTATAATATAACATTATACTTTACTATAGGGTGTATGCGGATGACGTCGTATTTAATGCGCTTCGAGGCCATACTAGAGTAGTGAATAACATTGCCCAGCATATGACAAACTTTGTATTAGGCAATTTTCTTTGGGAACTGTTCCTTTTTTTGTTATTGAAACTATTTTTCTCACATACTTGAGGTACTAATTCAACATATTTACAGCATAATGCTCTCAAAAATATTGCATAATGTTTTTAAACTGGCAAAATGAGTTATTTTCCTATGCCACCTATGGTATTGAGTGATCCAACATGGCGTCGACTTTAACATAATTGCATACACCCTATATTATACTATAAAAACCACTACTATATAAATATACTATACAAATAAACAATAAAATATATTAAAATCATTTTACTTTATGAGTAATACATTTTTGCATAATAAAACTAGAAATTGATTTTTTTTCTTGGCGCACACTAAGAAAAAATTAGTTGTTAAAATTTTCCTTTTTGGATTCTATATCAATTAAATGCATGGCCCGCCTTACATAAGGCAATAGAAGATACATATTTTTTTAATTATACATTGCAGTATATTTATGATATCGTACATATTAAATTATGTTATATATCTATGATACTATCTCTCTTCTCTCTCTCTCTCTCTCTCTCTCTCTCTCTCTCTCTCTCTCTCTCTCTCTCTCTCTCTCTCTCTCTCTCTCTCAATATGACCCTTATGACGTCATGCTCAAACACCCTTTAACGCACAAGTAAGAGCGTGTTTTTTTTTTTGTTTTTGTTTTTTTTTCGGATTTGCTCTCCCGAGACAAACTTTCATTTCAGTAGGTGACATACGTTCACTTGGCATACACAATCTATAGTCCCTAGATGGGCAGTGGGCATAATGACCGCTTATGTTTACTCAAAATGCGGAAAAGGAAGTGGCCGGAAGAGGAAACCACGTGACGGTAAAAGTGGGAGAAAAGTTGGTGCCAGCAGCAAGCTATAGGCCTGAGCTACCTCCCACTTTTACCATCACGTGGTTTCCTCTTCCGGCACTTCCTTTTCCGCATTTTGAGTAAACATAAACAATCATTATGTTCAGTGCGCACTGCCCATATAATATACGTGCACTTGGCATACAGTACTAATGTAAGTGTAGTACTAACAGTAAATACTTGGTTGCAGGTCGTGCTATTGTCGAGTTCTTGCCTCCAATCCCCACGAAAGGTCTAACCAAAGATCAACTACCTCAGTTGATGGAACAAGTTAGAGACGCGATGCAACAAGCTTACGACAGACTCTCAATTCAAGCAGAGGCTCTTAACCCTCATCTCAAGAAACTTAAATAGTTTATTATTGTTGTTAATTATATGAAGTGCATAATATTATTTATGATATATTTTACTTAAGTATTCTTTTACTTTTCTTTTTGTACCTTATTGATACCTAAATAATAATAAATACTATTACATCACTCATGTTTATATTTGTGCTTGAAATCATATATTGTGTTTTAGTCAAAAAGGTAAATAAATATACATTATATATATTATATTAAACACAAAACACATTATATAATAAGTGTATAGGAATAATAAAGAAGCAAAGGTTTTGAGGCCAACTTTAAGCGATATCCGGTTCCGTTTTTATATGCACGGAAAGACGAAAATACGTAATTTATGCTGCATTTATGTTGATTGCTTATGTTTACTCAAAATGCGGAAAAGGAAGTGGCCAGAAAAGGAAACCACGTGATGGTAAAAGTGGGAGAAAAGTTGGTGCCAGCAGCAAGCTACGCCTGAGCTACCTCCCACTTTTACCATCACGTGGTTTCCTTTTCCGGCACTTCCTTTTCTGCATTTTGAGTAAACCTATAAACAATCGTTATTCTAGCATAAATTTACGTTAAATAAGAACAACACAAATAATTATGCTATATAACATAGTTATTATGCAATATAGCATAAATTATGCCGTATTGAACAAATTGTGCTAAAAATGAGCTAGCATAATTATTATTTATTTTTGTCCGTGTGTACAACGCATGCGCAATACGTGGAAACGGAAGCGGATGTGATCGAAACTACTTAGTCAGCCTCAAAACTGTTGCTTCTTTAATAGTCAATATATAAATACGTAAGTTGTAACATAGTGACCCGAACCTTAACTATTTTAGCATATAATATGTAGTATGTAAGCCGACTGCCGGCGCCACGCCCTCCTTGGTTTTTAAGTCTAGCGCGCCCGCTTATCACAGGCAAAAAATAAGACTATCGTAGCGCGCATTTATCCTTCAAAATATAGAACAAGAGAAAAATTGTTTATTGTATAATTTGTAAGATTTAATGAAGAAAATTATGCAAATAAAGTGCGTAGGCAAAGGCAGAAGGTAGGAGAATCTTATATTTTACTAGTTTAAGGTCTATTTTATTGACTCATGCTATTGTCAAAGCAATTATATAGTATTTTTGTTCAATAAAGTTGTGTTAAAATTAGATGAAAATAATTGCTTCGACAATACATGAATCTTACGCGCAAACTTCTTTTGCACGCAACTTATGAATAATTATTATTTAAGTAAAATATAAATAATATAACATAAGCGCGGATCAATTTTGTGGTATATAATGACAGTTTATTAAATAATCATATAAAGGGGTGGGAGTTTTTTCAATCATAAAATAAGCATTTTTTATATATAGTTTTTGGGACGAAAGGGTTTACATAATATCCCGTCAGGCGTCGCCGCAAGCAACAAATGCAGCGCTTGCGCACAACCCCGAGGCGATTTAACAAAAAGGATCAACAACGACGGAGAAGTCGCAGTCAGTCCAGGTTATTCGAACATGAAGCTTCTCTCTTGAGTTGTGACATACGAATAACTTGGGTTGAGTGCCTTTTTGGGACTTAGAGTCTTAAGCAATATTATTACTTGCGACTTGAAAGTTATATTGGAGGTTACGCTGCGGACGGACGAGAAGACATTACGTCTCACGAAAGTACGCAGCATAGGAAATCTCGTAGACGGACGCAGAGCAATCTATGAAAGTTAGCGAGATTTAGGGAGTAAAATCATCAGTTATTGGGGGTCACGCTGCAGACGGACGAGAAGACATTGCGTCTCACGAAAGTACGCAGCATAGAACATCTCGTAAACGGACGCAGAGAAATCTATGAAAGTTAGCGAGATTTAGGGAAAAATAATCAGAGACTTGCTAATCTCACGTGGGTTATTTGCCATTTAGCCGTGCTATTTCCGTTTTTATATATAGCAAATTCAATATTCAGATTAAAATAACAAGTAATTTTGTCATCCAATTAGAGTTTGCGAAATTGATCGCGCTTATCATAACTTTAGGTCATTTTATAATTGCCATTTACAATTTTGCTTTGTTTTAATTCAAAGGAGAGAGAATAATTAGCGATTGAAGCGCTTAAACAAATTGTAATTGTTTAAATATTTAATATAAAAAATAATAAACTTTTTTTTCCGGCAATAAAATAATAAATTATTATTTTATTTCATCATTAAAAACTTCCCTAGACTAACATTGAACCCAAAGGTTTATATTATATAGCTTGAGTCAGACCGTGTGGACATTAGATGTCTCCCCGCACCATAAGTTATATAGGCATTTAGCTATATAGCAGCCAGGTAAGGCTCAGGCTAGGTGTACTCGTCGTGAATAGGTCCAGCTTTGATTATTATATCATTCATAGGTTAAAATTCATACAGGCCAGTATAAGAAAGCTGATAAATAAAGTCAGGGCCTGTCGCGACGTGTTACAAGTGTGGGCAGCTGTCCGGGATTAAATCAGCTTTCAATCACATTGCGAGTTGTGAAAACCGCATAATTTTAGCTGTTTTAATACGCGCAAAAATTCAATTTTTATTTTTCTCCTCCTTCTCTCTCACGAGTAGTAAGTAGAGAGTCCCGGCACAGTAAATTTCAGTTAACGTAATAGCTTATTTCTGAACATTATAGCGGTGAATTAAAACCGTGTTACATTTAATATATTGCAATTGACAAAATATTGCGATTTTTATATAGGCGCTTAACGTTTCATTTGCACTTACGCAATTTTGTAAAAAATATATAATAGCAAATTTTGCTGATTATACATATATTGGACAGACAAAATTACCGAAATGACATTTATAAATATGCGCGAATTGTTTCGCAAACATTATTACGCGAAATTTCGCAACTTTTAAAAGTGCGTAAAAAATGGCTTATATTGGCAAATTACCCCCGGAGGATGTGTTTATGTTCCCTCAACGACGAGGGGTACGTCAAAGAAGCCCCAGCATTGAAAGAGACCGATTCAATTATGACATTGGCCAATGGGCTCTAGCTCATTACCCGGCTCACACACCAGCAGAGTCAACCAGATTGACCCAATGGAGCGAGCGCACAACTGCATACGCCGACAATCGTGCAAAACTGAACCATAGCGCTGATAGGGTCATGACAGGTGCTACACACCACCGTAGCGATCAAGTTAGAACACCACTGGCCGAAACACCAACACCCGCTCAGCGGTATCAAGATCACAGGGGCAGACCAACCAGAGAGGCAACTGAACCACACAACTATTGTTTTGAAACAATAAATGCGGTGTTGATAGAACTTACCGTGCTATTGACCAAACTGGTATATACCCTTACACCTGACACTGAAGAAGCAGAATACAACACAATTCATCGTTCACAGAAGCAGGTGAGGACCGACCATGAAGTCAATACAAAGACCCCAGAGACAGACAGCACAGAGTATCAAGAGCCACCTGAGACACTGGGACAACAAGCAACAGGGCGACAAGATACATCTGAGCGATTCGGTACGACAGCAATAGCCAATAAAACTGACCGCACCGACCCTACCTTAGGGAGTAGGGAAGAAGAGTTGCTCTGGGAAGAAGTGCGCCAACTTAGACAAGAACAAGACGAAACCCTCTGTCAGTACATTATGGTCATTGACGAATATTTTAACATAGCAAACCCGCAAGCGTTAGATCACGTGCGCGTAGAGGATATAAAAGACAAGGCGTTACCTGAATATCAGCCGTACCTACATGACTATTATTCCACGCTACGCGACTTTGCGGAAAACGCTGTAAACATTGACGATAGAATAAGACGAATGAAAAGACATCTACAGCAAACATCAGTAGAGCAAAGTGTAGAACCAGCACTTGCATCCATTCCATCTGCCCAAGCGAAACCCAGAGTTCGTTTGCAAGCAGCAGAGGGATGCAGGGAGACAGGTCGTAGTTCTTCCTATTTTACCTCAATAGGTGATAAAGAAACAAAGGAAGGTCAAGACCAAGATACAATAGTATCTAACAAAAAAGTAACCATCATTATGCCGAGAGAACAATACGAGCATAATTTTAAAAAGCAACCTCTAGATTACAACAGTGAGAGGTATAACAATGGCAAAATGTGGTCACTTGGTCATGAGTACAGAGAGCCAATACGTGGTCATGAACCAAGCACCGAGTTGCAGCACAGACGGAGCCAATCATATGATTGCGATAGGCGCTTGAGATATGATGACTCACAAAGTGGACACAACTCACGTAACGCACAAAATGAACCATCGCAAACTAAAAGAGCAAGGGACATTTCCGCCAAAGGGTCACAGAGTCTTAAGCAATTAGACGATCCAAAAAACGGGATTGCGAATCCCTCTCGCAACTAGAAGAGGGGGATTCGAAACTAAAACCTAACGACGAAGATATCAAACCTAAAGAATGTGATGACAGGACGGCAACACTGCATGACATGGGGATAACCCAGCGGTCACAAATTAGCCGCCAGTTTACTGTCATTGCGAATAAAGAGATGCCATCATATGAACCATGCTTGAAAATAAAAATTGCTGATGAGACATATGATGCCTTATTAGACAGTGGATCACCAGATAGCATTATATCTGGGGAGCTCGCTAAATCACTGGAAACTAAAGGAATCAATATACACGAGACGAATAAAACTATCAAATTGCTCGAGTATAACTCTACCATCACAGGTGCTATAAACTGCCCATTTTCGTGGAGTAGCAGCAACGAAAATCAGCTGTTCCAGGTGCTCACAAATCTTGACGTCACAAACTTCATAAATGACGTCGAAGCCAAGACACTTCTGTTTGATGCACCAGAGTTTATCGGCACTCAAAAGCCTTGGCACGAGAACTACGACGCCAAGGTCAAAGAAAAAGGGGACATCTCTACCCCACGACGAAAGAAGCAAAGAGTTCCGGCCGATAAACCATATGATCCAGGAAAGGCTAAACTAATTAAGCCACAACTCCGAACGGTTTCCCAATTAATACATTACCTGCTTATGCAAAAGGTAATGCAAGGATCACAAAGAGCAGAGACGCCAAACAACGAACAACAAACGTCTACGCCAAAAGGCAAGAAGAGAAGCAGTTGGGACGCCGAGAAACCGAGAGCGAAACAAAACTGCCCCTGTAAGAACACAGTAATTGGAGGGGAAGAGAAGACGATGACCAACGCAAGAACACGGACCAGAGATTGCCAGCAAAGTGAAATTCAAGTCTCCAAAGAAGCCTTAATGTTCACTTGTTTTAAGGGAAGGGTAATGTAACATAGTGACCCGAACCTTAACTATTTTAGCATATAATATGTAGTATGTAAGCCGACTGCCGGCGCCACGCCCTCCTTGGTTTTTAAGTCTAGCGCGCCCGCTTATCACAGGCAAAAAATAAGACTATCGTAGCGCGCATTTATCCTTCAAAATATAGAACAAGAGAAAAATTGTTTATTGTATAATTTGTAAGATTTAATGAAGAAAATTATGCAAATAAAGTGCGTAGGCAAAGGCAGAAGGTAGGAGAATCTTATATTTTACTAGTTTAAGGTCTATTTTATTGACTCATGCTATTGTCAAAGCAATTATATAGTATTTTTGTTCAATAAAGTTGTGTTAAAATTAGATGAAAATAATTGCTTCGACAATACATGAATCTTACGCGCAAACTTCTTTTGCACGCAACTTATGAATAATTATTATTTAAGTAAAATATAAATAATATAACATAAGCGCGGATCAATTTTGTGGTATATAATGACAGTTTATTAAATAATCATATAAAGGGGTGGGAGTTTTTTCAATCATAAAATAAGCATTTTTTATATATAGTTTTTGGGACGAAAGGGTTTACATAATATCCCGTCAGGCGTCGCCGCAAGCAACAAATGCAGCGCTTGCGCACAACCCCGAGGCGATTTAACAAAAAGGATCAACAACGACGGAGAAGTCGCAGTCAGTCCAGGTTATTCGAACATGAAGCTTCTCTCTTGAGTTGTGACATACGAATAACTTGGGTTGAGTGCCTTTTTGGGACTTAGAGTCTTAAGCAATATTATTACTTGCGACTTGAAAGTTATATTGGAGGTTACGCTGCGGACGGACGAGAAGACATTACGTCTCACGAAAGTACGCAGCATAGGAAATCTCGTAGACGGACGCAGAGCAATCTATGAAAGTTAGCGAGATTTAGGGAGTAAAATCATCAGTTATTGGGGGTCACGCTGCAGACGGACGAGAAGACATTGCGTCTCACGAAAGTACGCAGCATAGAACATCTCGTAAACGGACGCAGAGAAATCTATGAAAGTTAGCGAGATTTAGGGAAAAATAATCAGAGACTTGCTAATCTCACGTGGGTTATTTGCCATTTAGCCGTGCTATTTCCGTTTTTATATATAGCAAATTCAATATTCAGATTAAAATAACAAGTAATTTTGTCATCCAATTAGAGTTTGCGAAATTGATCGCGCTTATCATAACTTTAGGTCATTTTATAATTGCCATTTACAATTTTGCTTTGTTTTAATTCAAAGGAGAGAGAATAATTAGCGATTGAAGCGCTTAAACAAATTGTAATTGTTTAAATATTTAATATAAAAAATAATAAACTTTTTTTTCCGGCAATAAAATAATAAATTATTATTTTATTTCATCATTAAAAACTTCCCTAGACTAACATTGAACCCAAAGGTTTATATTATATAGCTTGAGTCAGACCGTGTGGACATTAGATGTCTCCCCGCACCATAAGTTATATAGGCATTTAGCTATATAGCAGCCAGGTAAGGCTCAGGCTAGGTGTACTCGTCGTGAATAGGTCCAGCTTTGATTATTATATCATTCATAGGTTAAAATTCATACAGGCCAGTATAAGAAAGCTGATAAATAAAGTCAGGGCCTGTCGCGACGTGTTACAAAGTGAATATTCAATGAATGTATAATAAAGCAATGCGAATGAATCAATTATACTATTATAGTTTATAAACAAATTAAATTATTTGAAGACCGTATGTAATGTAGATTTTGACAATTAATCTGTCTTTTATAGTTGAGAATAAAATACATTTAAATTATTATGACGTAAAGTCTACTAATTTCCTATTATAGAGTTCGTGACTCGTGACGTCATATATTTAACCTGCTGAAGTATAGACGCATCATAAGCGTCGATCCATACAAGCAGTTGTATATTTTGTTGCTATGACGTAATTACCTTTTCAGCTCTCAAAAACTATAGTTATAGACCAAACAAACACGGGACGATGTATGGTTTTTTCACATACTATAATAATATTGATTTTTACAGTATATAATGTGACGCGTCACGAATATTATATTTAAAAATGCATAAGCACAATGGTATATTAACTCTAATCCCCTCTCTTGAACAAAATGCAATATATATTTATAATATAGTTTATTATGCAAACGTGTTCTATATCGACAGTTGGTGAGTTTTTATTTTGAGTGTATTCTTAACTTAGAAAAAAAGGTGAAATAAGGCAAGTATTTTTCTGAGGTGTATAATATGAATTTACAATAGATTTTTTGGATTATTATTAGTATTTAAATATAAATACAGCAAGTCAATACTAAAAGTTAGGTATTACATTAGTGATGTGTGTTTTGATAAAAGTTGTAAAGGCAGAAATACTATACCCCCTTCCCCCCAAACAGTAATAGTAAGCTTTTTTTATATTTTTTTATTTGACTTTTCAATAAAATGGTACGCGTTTACTGCGACTTATGGGAGACGAGATGTTTTTACTTTACGTCACAATACTATAACTAACATCACTATTGTTAAAAAAAAAATCTCTTCGTTAGAAGCTACTAAAAAAAGAAATATTTTTTATAGCGAGGGAAAATTATTTTTGTGATTTTGCAAATTTATAATACCAAATGCTGAGTCAACTTATCACCTGTCGTGGCAAGTATATAAAGTCTTGAATGATAAAAATATGAAGAAAGAAGAAATATTTGTGTAGGTGTTACGGATTTTCACACGAATTTACCGCCGTTTTCAGTTGTGTGAATATTTTGTATGTGTGTTTATGTATTTATATTTGAGTGATACCCGTGAGTAAAGAAGTATTGTGACAATGTTCAGTTTATAATATAAAGCGGTCTCTTTTCCTTGACGTGTGTACACTACACATGATTTTCATATTTTACCATTTAAGGGAGTAGGGTACCGACCTTATACCTCAAAAACTAGAAATGTTTTGGGTCTACATTTGAAGTCATTGTGTAGCGTAGGGTTACACCTAGCCGTGATAAAAATTTCAAGAGGTTTGACCGTCCCGAAAAAAAGAAATAAATTATTCAAATTAACATTGAGCATTATGGGCTTAAAACTTCAAAAAATCATATACAATTAATTTGCACGGTGACCCCCCAAAATTGTTATATATTTGAAATTATCTCAAGCTGAAGTATCATTGTGCAAAATTTCAGATTTTTTGGTACATAAAAGTTTGAATCTAATGGCAGACGTCGGTACTCTACTCCCTTAATCTAATCGCACTTGTTTTTCATGTTTCATCGCAAGTTTTTGAATGGTAAAATGTGTTATCACAATCGTGTGTGCATTTTGAAGTAATCCATAATTGCATAAATATTGGTGCAAATCGTTCTTTTATTATTATTTATTTCTTTTGCAATTCAAACTTGAACTTTTTGAAAAGCTAAAAAACTAAAAAACTAAAATAATAATAATAATAACACAGTCCATACACAGCAAAGAAGTGATAAATACTGTAAATAGAATAGTAAATAGTAACTTAGAAAATAATAATAATAATAATAATAATAACTTTATTTAAGGCGTTGTGAGGGCATGACAGCCCTATTATACAAAACCTTGACCACAATATTAATATTAAATTTTAACATAAGCATAATACAGTTTCCATCTTAATTGTGTATATATATGACCTGAATTTTTTTAAATATACATTTTTAATTAACAATTAGCTTTATTTTATATTGCCATGTGATAGCACATGGTATTCATTCAAATAACTTTTTTTCTTTTCTCTTTTTTTTTTTAATATTATAATTCTTAAGAAATATTCTCTTTTTTATGATTTTTTTAATAACGATCATCGATATTAAATGATATCGACTTTCTCGATACAGGATCTATCCAAGGTCCATATGAACCTTTGAATCTATCGATATATTAATATAAAAAGCATGATTGTATTGAGTATTCCCATATCACTGATATCTAAACTTAGTGCTACATCAAATAGTTTGCATGTTCATTTATATAGTAAAATGTAGTAAAAATATTGAATTACAGCAAATTTACCACTAAATGTATATGACAGAAAATTAGTCCAATAAAATGTTAAAATATCCAATCATTTATAGATTGGTTGCATTCATATAAAAGTTGACGCCATCTGTAAGCATTAAATAACATGTGAACGGTAAGGGAAAAGGACACATTTTGCCAGTATAAAAATACTTATACTAAGCATTATTTTTTAGATAATTGAAGCTGTTAGCAGGTTGAGTTACAGTATATGTAGTATAATTGTGTATATATTATTTATATATATATATATATATATATATATATATATATATATCATAAATTCATAATAATGATAACTAAATTTCCAAATAAAATAGCCAAAAACGACGTTTGTTCTATGTTGAGCAATGTTACTCATTGCTCCAGTATGGCGTCGAAGCGCATTGAGTCTATATAATGACGTCAAGCGCATACTCCCTATTCCAGTGCTCTTGTATAGTATTTATATTAATAACGAACTGAGAATAGAGAGTATATGACCTCATATTTAGTTCGCTTGGACGATATACTGGAATAATGAATAACATAATTATGCTCAGCAGATAGGACAAATGTCGTTTTTGGATATCTTTGAGAAATTGGTTAATTTTTTTCACATACTTAAGAGACTTACTCAACCTATTAGTGGCATCAGTGCTCTCAAAAATATTGATAAGTATTTTTTTAAACTGGAAAAATGTGTAATTTTCCTATGCGGTCCATGTTTTTGAGTGATCCAACATGGTGTCAACTTTAACATGAATGCATACACCCTTGTATGAACTAATAATATGAACTAATAATATGCCTAGTCTTGTGTATACAATGATATTATAGTTCATAAAAGTCATTCAAAACATGTTTTTATCAATGTTAGGCAAGATATTTTTGTCATACGATATTGATAAAAAAGAAAGAGAAGAAGAAACTCTCGCACGTGAATATTTCTCAAAACATCTGCTGGCAATCAGTTGAACTCTTTAAAGTCATCATATCATCATAAGACATATAGTTTTACAAAGAACATGTTGTGTTAAATATATTAGTGTATAATGTGTTGTTATTAAAATTTTAATTGACATTTAAAAGTAAGTATTTATTAAAAAATAAAATTTGGTTATAATATAATAATAATATAATATTAAAATAATATTATATAATTTATATTAATAATATTTGTTATATATTTTATTTAATTTCTTATTTCTTCTGAATTTAATTGATTAAATCAATGCTATTTAAATTACAAGCACACCGGTAATAATTTAGTTAAGCTACCTGTAGCTATAATTGAATGCTATACCACAATGGATCGTTAGTTGGATAGAGGATATTGTTAAGGCGGGAAATCAAATACTACGATATTTGACTGAAAAGATAAAAAAAAATAAAATAAAGAAAGAAAGAGAGAGAAATATCTGACATTTTGCACGGTGCCGATACATTAAGGTAATCTTCAAAAATGTAAAGAAAATGGTGAGGGGGAGGGGAGGTCAGCATCATAAATATTATAAATATAATATTTTGAAGACTTAATTCATCCTATAAGATCATATGTTAATTAATTTCAATAATTATTTTCTCTTATCTGATGGTCAAGAGATCTGAAAATTTTGTCATATCTGTCATCATAAAGTTTAGATTTTGAGATACATGCAATTTAAATAGAACCCTTTAAGGGTGGTTTCATTCATGTTAAAGTCGACGTCATAAGTGAGTACTAAATAACATTAGCCGGTATAGGAAAATGGCACATTTTGCCAGTTTAAAAATACTTCGCAATTTCTTTGAGAGCATTGATGCTGTTAACAGGTTGAATTAGTACCTCAATTATGCAAGAAAAATAAGAATGACCAAAAAATAGCTAATTTTCTAAAGAAAATAGCCAAAAACTACATTTGTCCTATGGTGAGCAATGTTGTTCATTGCTCAAGAAGAGCATCGAAAAGCACTCAGAATGATGTCATACGCACACACCCTAGAAACAGTCGAAATGCTATGTCGAGGGTGCTCCGCTATAATGTCCTAAGTCCATTTGACCTTGAAAAATATTTTTTGCTGCAAATGACCTGAAATGGATAAATCCAAAATTTGGGGTTGATCCGACGATTTTTTATTTTTCAAGGTCAAGTGGACTTAGGACATTATAGCGGAGCACCCTCGATGTATTACGATGAATAATTATTGTTGAGTTTCAAATTTTGTTGATTCACGCGGTATGAACATGTTCACATAGTACACATTGCTTACCAATGACCAGTCATTCTCTGATTGTATGCAATGCAATCTCCATTCTCCATTTTAGATTACGAAAAAAAATTCATGCAATCACATTTATTGTAACACTATATTATATAAATAATATTTCTCTTTGAAAATAATCTATAAGGTGGGTAGGAAGTTTTAATCTTTTCTTAAGAATTTTTTAATTGCGTATTCTAATATAAAATTATTTTTTAAATAATTAAATTGATTTTTATTTTATATATTTTTAAAACAAATATGCAATGTCAATAATGAATTTAATTTTTTTAATTATTAAAATTTAATTTTTTTTTTTTAAAAACAACCCTGCAGTATATTATAATAATGCATTTTAAAAATGGATATAATGCACAATATATTCGATACAGACTGAATAAATTAAATATACCACATGTTACTATACTGCAATGTTATGTAATATGGATTGGATACATAGATAGATAATCATTTTTATTGAGGCCACAAAAGGTACAAAAACCACGAAAGTGGTCCTTTGATATTCTTGCTGTCAGAGGTTTATAGTTTGATATTTTTTATTACATAGTTTTAAAAACGATAGCTAAAGGAGAGTGCATCACAATTATATAAACAGAAAATTAAATTTCAACTCATAACAAATATGATAACTCATATTCGTATTTTCATACAATAACTCGTATAATATGTTATAGTTTTAAGTATTAACCAGCGATAATTTATCGCCTCTCCTCGCAACTTTCAATATAAAACAATATTTTGTGTTAAAAAAATCACATTAAATTTTTTTTAGACTTTAATTAAAGTTATATAATTGAAGTTGTTATGCAAATTTATTTAAAACATAAATTCCTTCATTAAAGGCAAAGTAAAATAATAAAAAAATAATACCTCGTATTTTTTTTTTATAGAAATTCATTTTATCATTATAAATTATTATTATATTATTATGGTTTCCACCATGTAATCTGTCAGATTAAAGAATATATCACGATTGTAGTGTGATAAATGTGTATGTATGTTATGTGGTGGCCTCTGTACTAGGTACAGCTCTGGCCAAAAGTTCCCGAACGGGGCAGCGGCGGCCGCTGCGTTTTCTCATAAAGATAACATTGAGTGGTTGCGGGTTGCCTATGCAAATCGTTCGGAAACTTTTGGCCAGAGCTGTACATTAAGTCATTATGCAAAACTGTAGACGTGTAGCAATGTATTTATGATTTGTTTAGTAAATATTGTAAATAATAATAAATTGCATTATTATTATTTAAATGTTATGATTTGGATAATATAATATTTTTATAATTAATAATTATTGAATGTTTAGATGTATGTTGTACACTGAAAGCCATACTAAACCTAACATCAAAGACGATGCCGCTTCCTAAAGAATTCATTCATGATTTTCAGGTATTTGGCAACCCTGCTATTACCTGACAATGTATTTTCTACCCTTTTCTTTGGAAAGCGGCATCATCTTTGATGTTCGATTTAGTAGGACTTTCAGTGTACACACATTGTGTTTAATAAATTAATAACTATTAATTATTATTATTATTAATTGTCTAGACAAAGAAAATAATAATATATAGTAAAAAAGTAAACCATTAAATTACTATAATGAGGAGAAAAGGCGAATTTTATAAATTTAAAATGTTTATCATTGAAATAAAAATTTATGTTGTAAAAAAAAATGAGAAAATATTTTTGATTACATCATTTGAATGTAGGCTAAAAATTTTGAGATAAAAGTAAATTATTAGATAAAGATTTAAGATAATACAAAATTATCTTCAAAATAATAGAAAACCCACATTTGATCATTTCGTACAATTTGAACTTTGTAAGGTACTTGTAAACTATTGTTGGTAAGGGTAAGAAACTATATCTCGTATCATATACAGTGTCACATATATCTCCTGCAAGCGAGGTTTATAATTAATTGCGTGTTAAAAATTATTATTGTTTTTCTTCATTTTTTGTGTAAGAGATTGGCTAATTTAATTGCATTTCCTAATTTAGATCGATTTTTTTAAATCATTTTTATATGTCTGTTTTTTAAGATTTCTTTCAAGGGTAATTTTGAAGAAAACTGCCATGTTATCAAAGTATTTTGTTGAGAGATTTATTATTATTATTTTTTTATTATTATGATTTATTCGTTAAAAAAATTTAGTACAAAAATACTCTGTAAAACGATTGTATTTTTTTTTTTAATGTATCGATGAATAAATAACTTTTTTTTCCAATATGCAGTGAAGAGTGAGAAAAAACAAAAAACTAACTTACAAGGTGTCGACTGCACAAAATCTATTCATATCTGAATATCTGCTTTCGATTTAACGTACAAAAAGCATAAATGCAGGCTAAACCGGAACAAAAAACTTATAGTTGGCAGCTCATAAGTTGCCAAAAACCTGTGTCTAGGTCTAGGATATCTCCCCCCCCCCCCCCCCTCCGTAAATAATAAAATAAAAGGTATACTTTTTAAAGAGTGTATAACACACTTTTGCGAGATTTAAATAAACTATACAGTATATTATTAATATAATAATAAATAAATATACAACAATATCATCATAAGCAGCATTCAAACAATACAATCTAATAAATTTTGTGCAATATTTTTTTTTCCAGATTTTATTTTAGTTCCCGATGATGTGCTGGTGTTGGATATTGATGCTGCTGCTGGCAGTGACTGCACTTGGATGCAAATTAAGTAAAAAAGTGAGATACAATGTCAAATTCATTGTATTCATGTTCTATACTTTCCTGTCTACTATCGTATTTGTACCTTTTATGATACCCAGGGGAAAAGATTCTAGAAATGGATTGTGAGTATAAGGGTAAATATTTAAATATGTACTGCGGTATGTCGCTTTTTTTTTTTTTTTTTTTTTTTTTTTTTTTTTTTTTTTTTTTTTTTTTTTTTGCAATGTGGTGCGTAATTGAATTAACGTGAGAGGAATATAGTTTTAAAAAATCTATTAAATTATGGAGGTGACACTATTCGTAAAATTAGAAATTACAACAAAATTTGGCAATTTAACTCAATGTTAATTTCACTTTTTATTTTATTAGTTTATTTATTTATTTATTTATTTATTTATTTATTTATTTATTTTAACAGTCTAAATATTTCAATGGCTACAGGCTACTATATTGAATAACTTCATAGGTCTATATAGAGTATGTGCGGATACGTGTGTGCGTGTGTGTGCGGATGACGTCATAATAAATGCGCTTCGATGCCATAATTGAGCAACGAATAACATTGCTTAGCATAGGACAAATGTAAGTTTTTGCTATTTTCTTAGGAAAATAAATATTTTTGTTTTCATTATTACTTTTCTTGCATACTTGAAAAGCTAATTCAACTTGTAAAACAGCTTCAATGCTCTCAAAAAAAATCCAAGTATTTTTAAACTGGCAAATTGTGTTATTTTCCCATACCATGAGCCCATGTTATTTAGTACTCACTTATGGCGTTGACTTTAACGTGATTGCAACCAGCCTTATAGGCTAGAACCTAAAATTTTTGAGGAGAATTTTGCGTTCAAAGATCTTATAAATTGAACTTTAAAATTTTATTGCAATTACAATCAAAATCTAGAACTATTGATGGTACTCTGATTGTTCCCGCTTTCTTAATTGACTCTACCCTTCTCTTAAGTTGCATCCACAATTTTTTTTTTCAAATAGTGTATGAAGTTATTACAGAAACTTAAATTTAAACTATACAGCAAGCGATTTAAAAGAAAAGCCATATTTAAGAAATCTTCTATATTACATAACATTATACAGTGATTGTGTATTTAATATTGAATTTATTTTCTGAACAGAATGCCAGCCTGGGCAGTGCGATTGTGCACCAGGAAAATACTTGGAGTAACTTTTGAGGTCAGAGGTCAACAGAATATTTTACCTGAGGGTGAAGGATGTGTGGTCACCATTAACCATCAGAGTTCTCTTGATATAGTCTGTGAGTATCAATAAGAAATATTTTAAATTTATATATAATATATATAAATTTTTTTA
>OX439135.1:15097755-15222755 GCA_949318235.1 Ecdyonurus torrentis
GGTTCAAACACAAAGAAAAAAGTTTGTCGTTTTACATTATTAATTAGAACATTTTTTTCTTATATATTTAAATTTTTATTTAATTAATGTATATATATTTTTTTACAATATTCACCAATAGTTATTTATATCACAGCACAGTGTTTTGTGATATAAATATAAATGTTTTTGTTTCTTGTGGTCCATTCTTTTAAAAACGACCTATATATTTTTAAGGCGGCAAATCAGCTATTACTATAGTATAAATATAATATGACTATACATACTAATGATACTATATATATATAAAACGTCGTAAAGAAAGAGAAATATGAAATTTTGCACAGTGATATACATTAGGATATAGGTTATCTTCAAAAAAGTAAAAAATTGGGAGTGTCACCGTGCTAGAGATTTTAAATTATGATTTTTTGAAATTTTAGTCCCAGAAGAGCCCATGTTAAATTTCATTAACCATTTTCTCTCTTATCTGATGGTCACGAATTCTAAGAAAATTATCATATTAAGTAGCTGCATAGTATACTATGGTAGCTGTTACTCGTAACTTTCAAATGGCAAGATTTTGAGATGCAATGCAAGCCATCTAAATACAAGCCTTAAAATATTAAAATATACAATAAAATATATACATACCTCATTCGTAACTTGCACACAATGAAAGCAAATTAAAAACAATCTTGCTAAACATAAAATTGAAACCATAGCATACATTTCTCTTTCTAAAATTCTATTATTATAATTACTATCAACAATTACTAAAAATAAATTACAAACTAATAATACTTGACTCGAAATTATACCAGTTAAAATTTCAATCTGATATCTAGAATTTAATATCTCAACTAAATCACATATATTTGTATGAATTTCACGTAAACTTTCAAGTTTTACCCAAACAAAATCATAATAACCATGAATTAATTTATTATGATTACAAATTTTTAATTTAATTATTATATTATTTAATTCTAGAAATATGCATTTTAATTGATAACAAATAATATAAAATATAATTTCAGATAAAATTGGTATTAAAATACACCAATTATAAATTAAATATCCAAAAATAAATAAATAATTGTTATTATTAAAATTTAAAATATCACAAAATAAAAAGAATATAATAATTAAAAATATTAAAATTACTATTATTTTTATAGAAAATGGAATTTTAAATTTAATTCTTAAATAATTTTGTTGCTCAACGATTGAATTCATAATTTTTAAACTAATTTTTTGATATTTTATCCATGAAATTATATTAATTGTCGCATTAAATAAATTTATAAATGTAAATCCTAACTCTAAGTTTTTAACGTTAATAACTTGATTACTGTTTGTAATTATTTCGCTTGAAATTATATTTTTTATAATTAATGATGTGAGAATTAGAAGTAAATAAAATACATTGATATAAATGAGATTTGAAGTTTCAAAAATATTGTTTTTAAATTTTAAAGGAAATACTCCAAAAATTGATATGAACGATAGCAGCTCCATAGTTGAAATGGCTTTAAATTGAACGGGTAGAAACAATTTATATGTTAAAATGATGACATTAACAATAATTTATTAATAATTTTAAAACAGATTTAATAACCGTTCAACATACATTATATTTAAAGGAACGACAATTTTGATGAAATGTTCAATTTAGTTGTCACTGTTTTTGAAATGTGAAATTGGCGTCTGATTACGAGTAGCTTATAATCACGGATAAACAAAAAAGTGGAGCAAATAAAATATTAATTTCAAATAACAGTTTTATTGATAATTACAATCAAAATAGCAACATATAAGTGAAATAAAAATGAATATTTAATTCATTAGATTATAATATTTATGGTACGTACACGCATGCATACTTTAAAAAAATATCTTGATTTTATACTTTATCCAAATAATTCATATATAAAATAGTATTGACTATTGTAATGTTTTGAAACAGTAATTAATTGGAAGTTGGAAGCTTGAAACTTGAACAGTAGCACATATTAGTTAACGCAAATTAATAATATGAATATAAAATACATAGCTTGCTCCCATCTCCCATAAAAAAAAATACAAATCGTTCAGTTCAAATTCATTTTTTGTCACACAAAATTTTTCATGTTGCTAGTATATATATATAAAATATATATTTTTAAAGTATTACTTTTCAATTTATATATTAATTATAATTAACTTGAAAACTTGAATATAAAATAAAATATATATATTATATATAAAAAAAAAGGTTGTATGTATAGGGTGTATGCGCATGACGTCATATTTATTGCGCTCGTAGGCCATACTGGAGTAGTCCATAACATTGCTCAGCATAGGACAAACTTCATTTGAGCCTTTTTTTTTTGGGAAATCGGATAAATTTTTGTTCATATTATTTTTCTCACATACTTGAGATACTAATTCAACTTATTCAACATATTTACAACATCAATGCTCTAAAAAATATTGCATAGTGGTTTTAAACTGGCAAAATGCTTTTTTTTCCTATGCCACCCATGTTATTGAGTTATCCAACATGGCGTCGACTTTAACATGAATGCATACACCCTATACTTAATTATTTTTTTTTGTCCTGCTCGAAAAAAGTTTTAAATATCTAGTATTAGCGCGCTGAAAAAATAATCCATTTTAGTTTAGAAAACTTCCACTAGAGGCAGCACTTTCTTAATGAGAATAAAATTGAATAAAATAGCCATGTTGTATTGACGTATAAAGTTGTGTTCTCAATTTTAATATTTAATTTCTACCTTAAATTGCTCAAATTTACGTGTAAAAATTACATAAACAGGTAAAGTAATAATTTAGTTTTATATTTAGATAATAAAACGATCTTATTGAGCTGTATTTTACATTCATTATCTTGTTTAAAGATGCTAGCGGCAAAAGGTCATTTTTTGATAATGTAGCGGCGTTGCCATTTTATAATGGGCGGCTATTCTGTTTATTTAATACTTTCTTACAATTTTATGTTAATTATAGCTATTTTCATTCTAATTTTAACTTGATTTTGTATTAATTTTTTCAGGAGTTTTAATTTTTAACACAATGTCGTACCCTGGACGACCACAAATGGTGCCAGGCATGCCTGTTCCACCGCCTGGGATGTCCATGCAATTTATGGGAATGGGAGGTAAGAAATTGTGTAAATTTTATGGTTATTTTGTCTTTTAGATAATCGGTTCATTGATTTCTATGCAATATAATTATTCTATGTCATTTGAAAGTATGGTGCATGCAGTTTTTGTGTGTATGAAAACGCAAGGAACGTGACTTTTTATCAATGCTTTTTGAGTGATATCGGCATTTACAATCAAAGAATTATGTACGTATGTGAGAAAACTTAGAGTATACATACAATACATGTACATATACACTAAGTTTGCTCAAGATTCGTACACGTATAATGCTGAAATATGTGTACATCTTACGTTAGAGATATGTATTATATTATGTTAATAATTGAAAAAGTGTGAAAGAAACGGTAGATGCCAATATGATAAGTACATATGTATGAATGGTAACTTTACCGGTATTATTTTATATCTGCATGATTATTATTATTTTGCACGCAATCTATGATGAAATAACTGAAATAAACAAGAAAGCATCTCAATCTGCCGATAAGCAGTGCATCATAGATTCTTATTTTTATATTACGTAAGCCTACCTGGTTATATATACATACATACCTACCAGTAATATGGCCTGGACAAATTTAAACCTATGTTAAAATGTTATTATATTTTTGTTTAATGGATATACAAATGCATTTATATGTCTGTTGTAAGTAACTTTAATCGATTTTTTAAAGTTTAAGTTAAAGTTAGTATTTTAATGGAGAAATTAGTGTTGTTCGTAAACCCTGTTTTCTTACACCAAAAAAATCCGCATTCCATTTGAATAACCAAAGTTGATTGTCATTTTAGGAGCAGAGAATAGGGTTTACAAACAGCATTCTAATGGTAATAATTTTCTCTTTGCTTAGAATACGTAAAAGCATTGGTTAGTAGTCCACCCCCCCCCCCCCCCACATTTTTTTTGTTTTTTGGGGAGGATGTGATTGCGCAAATCGTTTCCAAGGTTTCTCTGAGCTGGCAAAGCAAATACCAAGCTGTATATTAATTCATGAATCTGCTAGTAATTTTAGCCGTGTGTGTGTACTTATACAGGGTACGGAAAAGGTAGTGTAGCACAATATGGCAACATTTATTTTTGATTACAGTACCTAAATTAATAAACGTTATCATATCATGATATTTAACAACTATACTTAAATATGTATATTTTTTTTTCTTACTTCCTGTCTCATTATATGAATATGATAACATTTTTTTTTTTTTTTTAATTTTTTTTAGTGTAATACATAGTTTTGATTTACAGCATTATTTCAAATCTCTTTTCCTGTGTATTGTTAAAATAAGACAACTCATTTAAATATCTATCAAACAAATCAATTGTTTTCTAAAAAATTTTTATATATTTATACTGTAATGCAATGTTCATTTAACCTTAAAAATCAGAGTAATGCTTCATACAAAAAATACTGCCTCCTTAATATCATTTGTTAATTTAGATGAATATTCAATGTTTGATGCATATTGCCCATTTTAGTATGCAATCAGTTCATAATTTCAAGTGAAAGCTATTTGGATGGATTGTTGATCTTAATTAAACTTCCTGCTCTCAAATTCCCACCCTCTTTTTGTGCTATGAAAAAAATGATGATCACTAAATGCTTTTTAAATGATTTTTTTGGTGGGAGAGGGGGGGGGGGGGGTTGGATAAAAGGCTTACAAACAAGCCTATTAAAAAGGTAACTAGTCTCACTTACACTTTTACGCTCTTTACATTACATTACATTATTTATTTATTTATTAAACAATGTGTGTACAACATACATCTAAACATTCAATAATTATCCACTTAATTATAAACATATAATAATATCCAAATCATAACATCTAAATAATAATAATGAAAATTATTATTATTTATTGAAACATATCATAAATACATTGCTACAAGTAATTCTACAGTTTTGCATAATGATTTAATGACAGTCCATGACGGACAGTGAAGTAAGTGGTACCTATTACAGAGGTCACCACATAACAAACATACACATTTATTACTACAATCGTGATATTCTTTAATCTGGCAGATTACATGGTGGAAACCATGCACCGGGTAACGGGTAATGACATGCCTGTCTGTACATTACTTTATGCTTTGTATACAAAAGGTTAGATGGGTAACAATTTAAACCATTGCATACAACTATTTAAGACTTAGTCTTACGATTGTATTTTGTTATTATTGCAGGACCCCCACCACTGATGTCAGCTATGATGCAATCACATGTAAGTTATTTGCTTTTATTATATGTATGCTTAAGGGAGTAGGGTACCAACCTTATACCTCAAAAACTAGAAGTGTTTGGGGTCTAAATTTGGTGTCATTGTGTAGCTAAGGGTCACACCTAGCCGTGATAAAATTTTCAAGATGTTTGACCTTCCCAAAAAAAAAAGAATAAACAAATTATTGAAATTAACATTAGGCCTTATGGGCTTATAATTTCAAAAAATCATATAAAATTAATTTGCACGGTGAATCCCCCGAAATTTTTATATGTTTGAAATTGTCTCAAGCTGAAGTATCATTGTGCAAAATTTCAGAGTTTTTTGATGAGAAAAGTTTGAGTCTAATGGCCGACGTCGGTCCCTTACTCCCTTAAAACCAATGTTGTTCAAATAAAAGTGTATTATGCTAATTTTTTTGTAACTTGCAGATGATTGGTCCTCCCATGCCAAATATGCCCCCTGGTAATCCTTCCATGAGAGGAGGTCAGTATCGAGGTGCTACGACCACAGCTGCACCGACAGTGGGACGTAACCAAGTGTACAACAAGAGAGTGTCTGAACAAGGCTCTGGTCCCGCAGTCACTGTCTTTGTAGGGAACATCACTGAGAGAGCACCAGACGCCATGATCAGACATATCTTAGCTGCATGTGGGCAGGTTGTCAGTTGGAAGAGAGTGACGGGAACCACAGGCAGAGCACCAGGTAATTTCATGATTATGTTGTGCTAATGTAAGATAAGTAAATTGGTTAGGTATACTAAAGAAAATATATTTTTTCAATTGTTTCTTTATTTTATCCTGAAAGTTATATTTTGTTGCCCATTTGATGAATGTAATTGTGACTTGCAATACATGTCCAGCTAATCTATACTTTTCAGTGGGAAACCTCTTTGGATTACATAAGTTATCTATTTACATTATGCTGGTTAGGTAGAAGAAAAAAAAAATAGAAAAGTTTATAAAAAGCTGAAAGTTGAATTTTCTAGTTAAAATGTTATTTTTAAAACAAAATAACTTAAATATTTGACCATGTTTGCATTTGTTTGGCATAACTAAACTAATAAGTAACATTTCATCTCAACTTTGTGTTAATTGGTATATTTCGTGACAGTTCATTTGGTCTGATATCAGCTGATCACCTACTCACTTACATGAATACTCTGATAGTTGAAATGGTCTCAAGATATTCCTTGCTAGCATGTCGTTATGATGTTTGATTGCAGCGTTTGGTTTCTGTGAGTACGCCTCCCCAGACAGTGGACTACGTGCTGTACGTCTCTTACATGACCTTGACCTGGGAGGAAAGAGCCTTGTCGTCAAGGTTGATGCCAAAACAAAGGTCGTCCTTGATGAGTTCAAAGGTGAATTTTATGTTATACTTCTAGTTGGTTAAACATAATTGAGGAAAGATCACTGGAAATCATTTTTACAAGTTACACCTATGTGCCCCTGCCCTCTAAACCAGCCTTTAAAAATGCCATTAGAATGTGAGCTTTTCTCTAAACCATGCTAATGAGTTCCAGAAAATCATACAGTTGTTTATTGGCTAACTATGTCCATACCTCTGACTTAAATGTAAAATAACTTCTCCAGTGCTCTAGTTAAGGGCTGCACGGCATTTCGGTACTTGTGCAATCTTAGTGGGTGTAATTTTGGCACATGTGCAATCTACGCCACGCCTACTAATGGCACATCTGTACAGGCTAAGTGTATAAAAAAGGTGAGCGCGGAGAATGCACATGTGCCAAAAATGCACCCACGGAGATTGCACTAGTACCAAAATGCCGCGTAGCCCTCGATATACACATGTCGCAATTGCAATTATTAGAGAGAGAGAGAGAGAGACAGAGAGAGATTAATGCAAATCACACAACATTTTTATACTACCTTTTGCCTGTTCCTGATATCATAAACAGAAATATTCAAGCAAATTGTATATCAAGGGTGCTCAGCTATAATGTCCGAAGTCCATTTGACCTTGAAAAATATTTTTTGCTGCAAATGACCTGAAACAGCAAAATCCAAAATTTGGGGTTGATCCAATGCTTTTTTATTTATCAAGGTCAAGTGGACTTAGGACATTATAGCGGAGCACCTTCGATATGTACTTTACAGTTTTTTAATGCTCACTTGTGGGGTCACATGTACATTCTGGTACAAACTGTCCTCAGTTTTTTAGTTCCCATTTTGTTTCATGTTGTCTATGGCTTCCAGTTTGTACTGAGTAAAAAATAAATTGTTTTATATTAAAATTGTGACCTCAAGAAGTTGCATCTGTGGTTCTATAATATGAATGTTATTAATGCTTTCAGATGAGAAGCGACGTAAGTTGGGTTCTCAAAAAGATGCTGCAGGCAATGCGTCGCCTCTACAAGACGAGAGACCTCCACCTGCTGACGAGGACAGCACGGACTACATGGATGACGACATGAAGAACATAGATCAGAGTACCGTTGATAGAATCAAAGCCATCATTGCGGACTATGACTCTGATATGAAGAACTATAATCCACCAGCAAGTAAGGAACAACTTTATTATCTGTCCTTTCAAGAGGTCTAATAAATAAATAAAAAAAAAAAAAAAAAAAAAAGATAGAATTGCCAGCAAGGGCATTACCACAGTAGAAGTTCTATGGAGAGGTCGAGGTCTCGCACGGCACAGTGTTTTGTTATAAAAAGTTTATTTTATAACTGATAACTAATATTTATAACAGAGCTTTTTATAAAAAAAGTTAAAAAAAAAAGCTGTCAGTTATAAAATAAACTTTTTATATAACAAAATACTGTGCCACGCGAGACCTCAACCTCTCCGTAGAGCTTCTACTGTGGTAAGGCCCTTGCCGTTGCCGGTAATTCCATCCTTTTTATTATTATTGATCCTAACAGCGATAGTTTTTTCCTTTTTTCAAGAGTTCTGTCTGTCTGTCTGTCTGTCTGTCTGTCTTTTTTTTTTTTTTTTTTTTTTTGTAACTTGGAGACTAGTTACATGCCTGTCAGTAGAAGATCAATATTTCAATAAAATATTCTTAGGTTTTATTTGTATTGTACAATTAAGATAATAATAACAAACTTGGCTGATATCAAATATAAGTTTTAACCCAATATAAAGACATTCACAAAATGTCATATTGGCATAATAATTTTAAAATTTTACAATGATTATTTTTGTGTTCACAGGTGATAAAGAACGTAAGATGTCCAAAGCCCAAGAGAAATTACTCAAGTTAAGCCATGGAGGAGAGGGGGGAATAACTGGAGATAGCACCCCTGTAAGTATCAACTTTAGCAAATAGTGATTTGTTGTGTTGTGTTGTAATATTGAGAGTCCAACGTAATTTGCAAAGTATTTGATGAAAAGTAGTTTGATAAAAATCTTGCAAGCACAGAGATAAATACTACCATATATTATTATTAGCACAAAACTCAAGAGTTTCTCTCTGAGCCTGTAAAGACTGAAGGAGGCACACACACACTCCATTCTAAGGAGTTAAAGGCTGAAAGCAAGTCCAAAATGTGTTAATTTTTATCTCTGTGCTAGCAAGTTTTTCACCGTACTGCATTTTGGTAAAGTCCTTGCTGGTTTCCTCTATCCTTTTCAGGCACGGACTGGCCTTAAGAGCAAACCCGCAATTGCGGACGTGGCCCCCCTTGTTGGGAGGCCCTTACGGCCCTAAAAGGGGTGTAACCAGGGTGTTACACCCCCTTTTGTGGCCCCCTAGAGGGTGCTATGCCCCTTTCACGGACGTGGCTTCTTGAGTGCCAGTCCGACTCTGATCCTTTTCTTTTATATTAGCAACCTAACCACGATGGTTCATTTTTTAAATGTTGTTTATTTTTATAATAATTATTATTTCAGAACTTTGATGATGGAGAAATGGAGGAAGGCAAGCGTGATTTGATAACTCGTGAAATTGGCAAATTCCGTGAAATTATGAAGGTAAGAAAGTACACACAAACACAAATTATTATCTTTTTTTTTATATATATATACCAGAAAAGAAAATCTATCCACACGCCTTTACTTAGTAATAAACAAAACACGACTGAATTTTCCTTAATATATTTTTTTCCAAACAAAAACAAACAATAAATTATAAAAATTTTATATAGGAAAATAATGTCGTATTTTATTTTTTTAATTTTAATTGGAGAAAACTGATAGTTTATATTATATCTCTCTCTTTTTTTCCCCCCACTTTTTTATAAAATTTTATTATTCTTATTTTATTTTGTGGTGTCACAAATGTTTGTTCGGGGGTGACAGTTGGTATTGTTTATAAATTTTACTAGGCGCTATGTGTTGTTGGTGAGTGAGTAAGCGTGCCCTCCTCACAACGTCATCAGAGACGCATCATCTATTCTGTCTGTCTCTAATATTTGCAAAACTGGTGAGTAAACAAAAACAAGTATACAATCTACCACAACAATTTTATTTATATTTTATTTTTTAATTTATTAACGGGAGTGGTCAGAGGTTATATCAGTTAAGGTCAACAAATATATTATTTATACTGGATGGACATTTCATACCCATATAGCTCTTGCACCAAAAAAATGCGCATTGCATTTGAATAATCAAAGTTAATCGTCATTTTAAGAGCAGATAACAGGGTTTACGAACAGCATTATTGATATTGATTAAGTTGGGAGAAACCAGTAAGGGTCTTAGTGAGGAGAATCCCATTGAAAAAAATCTTAATAGCTTAGAGATTATTAACACATTTTGGATAGCTTTTGGCTCTAGGAGAATATGAAATATGTCTGTGCCTACATATGTTAGTCCTTACAGACTTGGAGAGAAACTCTGAAATCTATAAAGAGTATAAAGACTGATGAAGGAACAGACACTTTGTTTTCTCTCGTAGTTTAGTACCAAAAGCTATCCAATGTGTTTAGTGTCTCCGTGCTAGCAAGATTTTCACCAAACTATGGAATTCTTCACTATGTTAAGGCCCATGCTGGTTTCTCCTATCCTTTCCTTTCAAATTTATCATACCCAACTGCGATTGTTTATTTCCTTAATATTTTCGGTGTCATAAATTAGGTCCACTGGTATTTTTTTTTCAATTACTGATGCTCATTACTGACCCCTCCCCTTAATATAAATGTAAGATTGGGATGAAAGTGTGACTTTTGTGAAGCTTTCAAAAAACATTACCCCCTTTTTTAAACTCGGGTAAATAAATTTTTATTAAACATTGTATCATAATTGTGTTTTAAGTCTTAACAAATGAAGCACAATTTTCCCAATCTTGATGTTTTTTTCTTATTATTATGATATTACAGTAAACTTCTGATATTATTGAAATTGTGCCAAAATGTAATATAATTTTCAATTTTAAACCATACTGAATATAGTCTACATTGCATTGTTTATATGTAAATAATGATGAAAATATAGTTCAAATTCTTTTAAGTATGTTTTTTTGTATGAACGTAACAGCAATTTTGTGAATTAACTAATCCAAATTATTTACACAAAAACTTTTCTAAATTGGTACTTTTAAATTACCGTATTTACTATTTTCATACTCTTATCGGTGGCATTTATGTTAAATTAAAGTTGATGCTGCTTTCAAAAGAAAGGGACTTAGAATTGAGTACAGATAAATGCGAGGTTCTTGCAACATCTACAGATATTTTCATTAGCTTCTTTTTGCTTGTTAAAATATTGCAAATAAAAAAATTTGCAATTTTTGTGAACTCGTATGGCAATATTTTAATAAGTCAATGAATAAGTCTGCATGTGTTAGGAGCAAAGTAGCATAACTCTAATCTCTTTGAGCCACTAACTTTATAAAGTAACATCTCTTTAAATAAACATTTATACCCCAGATCATTGTACATAATGCAATGCAGACCTGTTTTTATCAAACATTATACTTTTATTTAAAAAGTCTCAAAATTTTACTGTATATTTTGTGTGAGTTTTATTTATAATATGTATTTAAATATATAATTGAAGTGAAATAACTTGTTTTTTATTTATATCACTGAGAAAGATAATTTAAAAAACAAGAAAGTATCGTAATGAATTCTGTCGTAGACTACGAGTTATATTTTAATGTTGGTAAGAGGAAACACTATTTTTCTGGTTGGAATCTTCTGTTATAGAAAATTAAGTTTAATTTTTACAGTTGCATTGATTTGTACTTAAAGTGGCCTAAGGTTTACCTATGATGAGCACTATGTTTTTTATTACATAGGCCTATAAATATTATTATATTATTTTATAAAAAAAAAAAGGGGGTAATTTTATTATTGTATTTACTGAAGAACTAACTGGGGTGCCCGATTTAACAAAATTCATTGCTTGTAAATGTGCAGGCCAGGTGTAAAGGGAAAATGAAAGGGACCCCTAATTTCCTATTATGTTCAATTGCATTTTTTTTTTTTTTTATATATATAATTTATATTAGTAAAATTATACATATATTTATTATGTAAATTAAGCTTAAAAAATACATTACGATTCTTTGTTTTTTTACACCCTTGCATTTATTCAGAGTACAATTGATTACAGCATATTTCACTTCACAAATCATCATGTACTGCTAGTGCAATATTTATGATTGTATGTTTGCAATGAAATGTTATGTTCCAACATAGAATGTAATAAATAGTCAGATACAGTGTTGTTTGATAGAAAATTCTTTTGGTTTATAATTTGTTACTTTTTTTTTTTTTTTTTTAATTCAGGGAAAAGAGTCTGAAATCAGTAGATTTTAATCGTGTATTGCTAACAAATGTGATATCATTTTGAATTTTTTTTAAATAAGTATCTTTTTCAGGGTATTTTACCTTTAAAATAAGGTAAAATAAAAAATAAATAATAAATAAACCTTTTTGTTAAGTGTAATAGACCTGATATTTCAGAACTATATAATTCATATCGGGCAGTTTTACTTATTCTTCTAATTTCAAATTACTGATAGCCATTGTTGGCCCTTAAATTGGTTTCAAAAGGAATTTTCTATCAAAACTCTTTTCAATCTAAGAAAGTAGTTCTACTTTCATTTTGATACTAATTAATAAATAGGCAGTATGCCATAGGTGATAGCCTCATTTTACTGTAAAAGAACCACTCTAAGAACCATCTCTAAATGAGAGTTGTTTTTAGAATCATTTCATAATAAAATTACATTATCTTTAAAATTTCTGTATCAAAATTAATAAATAAAAGAGTTGTTCTTTTATGGTAATGCTCCTTCATATTTTGGGAAAAAGTGGAAAAAATATACCTCAAGAATAATCAATTCTAATCGTTTATTTCTGTGATCAAATTAAATAGAAATTATGATTATAGGATTGAAAAAAAAAATCTGTAAATAAAAGAAGAAATCAAGAAATAATAAAAAAAAACTTAATGAATTTTGAAGATTTTTATGTAAAGGAAAAACAATGGGGTGAAAAAAATCTTGCAATTTTAAAAGTATGGATTTGTAAGAATAATAGCGATTAAAATAAATCTTTTACAATAGCCATAAACTGATTAAATAAAGAGTAAGTTCTAAAGCATAAAAAGCCTCAAAATTCAACTTCTAAAAACACCACAAAATTAAAGGATTAGATTATTGAGGACATATATAAACTATTGTGTTAAAAATCTAAATAGTTTGTACGTTCTTAAAATCTAATATCCTAAATGAAAATGGGCATAAATTGAGCTGTATTTAAAAATAAGCCTTTTTATTGCCTGAAGAATTTAATTTTGCTACGTTTTTTTTTTTTAAATTAAACTAATGTAATTGTGGTATAATGCAAGTTTTGATCAAGTTAATTTGTTAATAAAAATTAGTGTTCATTTGGTGCTTTTTTAAAAAAACAAAAACTGTCAAAATTAAAAAAAAAAAAAAAAAAAAAAAAAAAAGACTTATTAAAAAAATCAATGTATCATCAAGCAAACCAAGTTAAAAGGTATGTATGAATCAACAGAAAAATTATGAAACCCCTATCATAGACTTTTTTTTAAATATTAATCTTAACCCGATATTGTGTAATGTACTTTTTTTTATGTTTCTTTTTTTTTTTTAAGTAATTAAAAAATATTGAAAAATAATTTTTAATTGCTTAATTTTTTTTTTCTTATAAAAGCTTTTTTCATTTTTATTAATTAAATATTGGCCTATTTGCAGACAGATCATAATTAAAAATTATTGTATTGATTTTTTTAATACTTTAAATTGTTATAGGTCTTTATTTTTTGGATTTGAAACTGGCTTTAATAACATTTTTTTCTATGGTTTTTACCTCAAAAGTTTTATTTTTGAATTTGTAAAAAATATTATGTAAAATCATGTGTTCTCTATAAGTAAACAGCTTCTAATTCAATTATTAGATCTAAAGCTATATTTTAAATTGCGTATTCTGATGATAAGAGCTTAATTTTTTATTAATATGATTCGTTTTTGATAAACAATTTCACTATTTTTTTTTTTAATGCAATTTGAAATGAATTTTGCACATTGTATTAAATATAAGCATAGTTTCTCAGTACACCATTGAAAACGTAATTAAAAATATTCTAGTGCTCAAAAAAATAAATAATAAATAAAAAACTGAATAATAAATCAAGCTCATTCATTCATTCACTTTTTTTTTTTTTTTTTTTTTTGCTACAGCAATTTTTAGTTATATTTAATAATTTAATAGAGCTCGTTTATTGAGTAGAGTAATTCTTTGTAAAATTGATGTAATTTGATTGAATTTTTGATTTTTTTTTCTTTGCTTTTGAGGTAAAACCCCAGGTTGAAATACTTGCCTAAAAATGTACCTCTTGCAATGTGAGCATTGGTAAGTAAGCTCTTGCAGTGAAATAGAGGTGGTTTTTAGTGGTCTTTTTTTATTTTCAGGTGTTTTGTCATGTTTGCTGCCTTTTATTGTTAAAACTTGTTTCAAATATTTTAACACTTCAACTTCATTGCATTACCCTTTTTTTTTTTTTTTTTTTTTTTTTTTTTCTTTTCTTCTCTCTCATTCCCTACTATTTTAATTAGTTTTAGCTTAAATTTTGAAATTTTATCAAGCTATAATAGTAAAGAAATTCTGCTAAACACAAATTTTGCTCATCGTTGATATTTATTAATATATTTTGTGCCAAATCTTGGTATGAAACATTTAAGTTGCAGCAATGGAAATTTCTATTTTTCTTAATTGGGTGGAATTGTTTTCTATGTGACCTTTATCTTTATCTTTAGTTTTTTTTTTTTTTTTTTTTTTTTCTTTTTTTTAAATTTTTTTTTAAAATTTTTTTTTTATCAAAAATAAAAGTGCACTTGTGATACTTTTCATATTTGATCTTCTCTCCCTCCCCTCTATTTATTCCCCTTGATATTCATAAATAAACATTCAAACTTTGTGCTAAGTTTTTTTTTTTTTTTTTTTTTTTTTGTTAATAAGGAGAAATATACAAGTTTTTAATTCTTTTCCATACACCCATATATATTTATTATTTTATGTTGTTTGAAACAAGTTTTAATAGTATACAACTTCTACTAAAAACATTCCACAATATAATTTATATGTTGATTTAAAAAAAAAAAATTATAAAAAAGATTATATAACAAAATTCAAGCATACCATTTTTGGTTTTGTGTTTGTATTTTCAACAGAAACAAGAAGAGGAGAAAGAAGCTGAGCGTCGTCGTAAAGAAGCTAAAGATAAAGAACGACAAAAAGAACCTAGATCTCCTAGCCATCGTCGTAGAGAGAGGACACGTAGCCCTAGTTCACCCGTAACAAGAAATCAATCTCGTAGTCCTCCACCATTACCACGAACTGCTAGACACGTATCTGCATCACCACCTCCATTACCTTCTAGTAGGTCAAGTAGACCACAACCTTCTTCTAGAAGTCCATCACCAGAGTCAACGTATTCTAATAAACTAAGATCTAAAGGAAGAGATTGGAGGAGATCACATTCTAGGTGAGTTCAAAGTTTCAGATTTTTTTTTTAGTATTTTACTTTAGTAGATTTTTCTTTTAACTGGTTTATGAAACTTGTAGTTTGGTTTGGAAAAATATTCAATTTTTAACTGGTTTGGTCATTTTTATTTAACATTTTTTTAAATTAATTTTTGTGCTAGTAATGGGTGGTATTTTAACTGATGTTCTAGTGACGCACTGAGAGTCACTTTTTATTTATAGGCATAGACAATGTGCAAAATAAATTTTATAATGAAAGATTATATAAGAGTGTAATATACCTGAAAATCAGCATTGATTTGGTTATACTTGTTGATTTTGTATATATTTTAATTATTTGTAAGTTATGGAGTCGCTTGTATATGATCATATCACAGCCCCCCTCAAGCCTCTGATTGGCTAGCACAAATGATGGTTATCGGAAATGAAAATTTCTTAACAGAAATTTTATGGCTTAAAACACATATAATATTCCTCATTTAAAGCTATCTAAGAAATATCAAAGCTCTGCTCATGACGGAGGCCAAGGCCAACTACTAGATCATTAATTAAAATATTACCCATTTTGCCTGGCTTTTCTTGGTTATGTATTCTTTTATTGCTATACATTTTTAACATTATAAATAATTAAATTGAGGACAATTTTTATTGTGGTTTTGGATGTGTATTGTCAAAGGAAAAAATAGGAAAACTAACAAATAAGTGCCTTACCATGATAAAGTCTGTAGCTAGGTGCAGATCTTGATGGAACATTGACCATCAAATACAGTAAATTCTTAATTTTGTGAAGTTTAAAGCCCTTGTCAACTTAGTTTTTTTTTTTATCATTTAGAATACTAGATTGATAATTACCGTACCTTATTATCCATGAAATAGACACCAACACATTGATTTTGAATTTATTTTCATTTTAACGGTTATTTTAGCATCTGACGTCACAATGTACCGATGGGGTTGTGATAGGGGTAAAGAACTTGAGGGAGGGGCTTAAATTTATCACGTGACCAGAGCGGTGACTTTGATTGGCGGCGGTACATTGTGACGTCAGATACGTGAAATATCCGTCAAAAAGAAAAAAATTGAAAATAAATACAAAATCAACGTGTTGGTGTCTAATTCATGGATAATAAGGTATGGTGATTATCAATCTAGTATTCTAAATGATAAAAAGTAAGTTAACAAGGGCTTTGATTTTGTGAAATGCTCAGTTGGGTCCGCAGAAGACTTCAACATTAGCATGCCAATGTTAAAGCTTTCGATTTTGTGAAATGGTCATTTTCTTGTGCTTTCACAAAATCAAGAGTTTACTGTATTATTGAATAATTTTGGTTACACATCTCTGTGGCTCAAGCGCTTGTTACTTTCCCTATAGTTTGGTTTGATAATTATTTATTACATAATGCATGTTAGAGAATTGTTGTAGATAATTTGTTTACATTATGTATTTTTTATTTTAGTTCTTTGCAAGACACCAATTTTGCGAAGTATGTATCATTTATGTAGTATTTTTTTTTTAATTTTAATAGTATGTAGTTAATATGCCATATTTAAAAACTTGCATAAAATGTTGTTGAAAAAACATTATAAATATGAGAAAAAAGGTGATTTTTAACCCTAAGTATTGTACATAATTTGTGTTCAATTTTTATATACAGTGTATTGAATGAAAAATATTATTCTTTGTGACTTTAAGAAATGTAGAAATAAAGAATTTTGTATTCTGAGAGAAATTTGGAAAAAGGTTTATTTTTTATATCTTTCATTTTTGTATTTTAAAACTAAAAAAGGGAAAATTACCCACACCTTTAATTATTATTTTTATTACATATTATTAATGAAAAAAATATATACCCTATATATATAAAAATTGCTTGTGAATCTTGAAACATTAGCTTTACATTAATTTCTTTGTTTTTGAAAGGTCTCGTGAGCGTGATGAAGTACCTGCAAAACGTTCAGAGCGCGAGATTCAGAAAGAAAGAGAAATGGAAGAAGAAGCAAAGGATCGTAAAAAACAAGAACGTAAGGCAAGAGAAAAAGAAGCAGCATATCAGGTTAGTTAAAGCATTTTTTTTTCCTAATTGAAAATGGTTTAAAGGGGATAGGTCTAATATCACCCTACCCCCTTTTTTAATTATGTTAGGCATCGCTGTTCAAAATAATAATTATTTATTTATTTATTAAACACCACCAAGGTGTACTGTACGATAATAATAATAATTTATAATACTGTAAATAAATAATCATAAAAATAAAGGATTTGTCACTATTGAAATTATGGCATTGAGTCTTATGGTATAAAATTTTAAACTTGGTCGATGCAATATTTTGACAACTGTATCCCATTCCCATCATTATTGGTTCAAAGTAGCAAACAACCAATTTATAAAAATCAAACCATTCGCTTTTTATTATCACCTGTTTGTCATTACTGATCTCTTCCCGTACTCCATACCTCCCTTAAAATATTTAAGATTTAAAATGTTTAAATCTTTAAAATTAATAAAATCTTAGTAAATTGTTGTTAAGTCAGTGCCTTAAATTTCTACCTTCATGTGCATGTCCATGGCCCATAGCACATGGCACATGATCTTGTAAATATAATTAATCCCTGCTTTTAAGTTATGTTTTGTTTAGCTCCCTATCTTTGGTTAATATTTTGTTTGTTTCCTATGTTATAGGAGAGGCTACGTAACTGGGAAGGTCGTGAACGTCGCAAGGCAAAGGAGCACGCTAAGGAGAGAGACAAGGAGCGACGTACACAAGAAGAACAAGCGAGAGAGGCGAGGAGACTAAAGGAATTTTTAGAAGACTACGATGACGAGAGAGATGATGCCAAGTTTTATAAGTAAGTTATTGTATTTTCATATTGGCATTACTATTTTTTTTCTTATTGGAATGAGTTAATTTAATGAGATGTATCAGTGTACGTAAGTGAGTTCATACGTTTGGAAAGAGAATAGTTTATAATTAAAGCACTTTTATAATGAAAATAATATTATGCAAATATTATGAATCTTTAATTCAAAAACAAAAATTAAAATGTAGAATTACTACAAATAAAACAAAAATAATGAAGTTTAAATATGCAAGTGGTGGCCGTCCAAAAATAAACCCTCCTCCAGAAAATATCTATTGTAATGGAACTAAATTGGAGTTTGTAAGCTCATTTAAATATCTAGGTATTACCTTACAGCAATCAGGCAAGTCATTTGCAGCTCATGTCAAAGATAGAAGCAAAAGTGCCATCACAGCATCCTTCACCATTTCAAACGTACATTTGCTATCTCTGAAAACGGCCATAAAACTTTTTCACCTGAAAATATCACCTGTAGCATCTTACGGAATAGAGATTTTCTGGTCATATCTAACCATCACAGACTTCAACTTATTAGAGTCTGTAAAATCTCGTTTTCTTAAGAGAGCAATGTGCCTCTCAAAATATACAAAATCCAGACTAGTTTATGAACTTTCAGGAGAGGAGTTTTATGTACGTGAGCTGAGATTAAAATTTAATTTGCCAGAAACTGAAAATTATATTAAGTTTGTTCAGATTAGAGAAAATAAAACCGATGATATTAATCTATCATTTTATAATACACCAGCTTTAAAAAATGATACATGGAAAAACTCAAATCAGAAAAATCGTAATATTATCACCCGCTACGCGGCACACGGTTTTCATCACAAAATTTGTAACACTAAGGAATATCATATTTGTACTAATAATTGTATCTGCTGCTTGTGTGGGATGTCATGTGAACAGTATCATCTCCTCACATGTTCTAGGAGACATTTAAGTATGGCCTACTATGCCGAGGGCACTGATCAGCATGTATAATACTGTTATTTGATCTTGATATTATATGTAATGTTTATGAGTTGAATGTTTAGATGTATGTTGTACACGCAATGTGTTTAATAAATAATAATAATAAGAATTACTACAAACTCTTGGTCGCAAAATGGATAAAATATGAGGTTTTCTAAATGCCATGTTTATAACAGTGTGTTACACCTACAACAAGCATTGGTCTTGCCTTGTAGAAGAATTTTTTTTTTCTTCTTCCTATTATTATAATGTATGCAAGTTTATGTGTTTCTACAATGTTACGTTACCTATGTTATAGGGGCCGTGAACTTGCACGTAGACTTCAGTTACGAGAGCAAGAAATTGAGAGTGACGCAAGAGATAGACAACGTGAGAAAGAAGAACTGGAAGAGATCAGAAACAAAGTGTATTCTGATAAGGGTTGTGATAATCCATCTGCAGAGTTTGAGAGGGTGAGTATAGTTAGTAATCTTTTATCACATAGTAACGTGCTTTTTTTTTTCGTTGCATGATTTTTCGCACGTTGTTGTTGCTTCTGCCATTAACTTTTTATGTCGTACTTTTATTATTATTTTTATTATTATTTTACTCATTGATAATTTAAAGATTTGATAGAAAAACACATAGATAAAGAAAAATGGGAGATAGTAATGGTCTAAAACTGACAGGGATACTGTGGTTTAGAGAAAATAATTTGTTACCCATGTCCAAATAATTTTTTAAGCATATGTACACCCTGAATCATCCAAATTGACGAGCATGCCAGGTAAAAAAATTCAAAGTGTAGGCCTTCGCTCTTCGCTCGCTCTCATTCGCGCTCAGGTGGTACAGAGAGGGGGAGAAGGGGACACATATCTTGGTGGTAGAGGGAGGAGCACCTGAGTAACTCATTTTCTTGACAATGAGCACATAACACCGCGATATGTCAACTTCTCTCCCTCCCTCTATCACCTTGGCGTGACTGAGAGAGAGAGTAAAGACCTGCGCTTCAAGTTTTTTTGCCCTGGCATGCTCACCAAATTGGATGGTTGTACTAGTCACCCATATTCCTCAAAAAAGCTGTACATGCCTACAGAGGAGGTGCTGAAAATGACAGTGTGCTATGCGCAATGCTCATGCTGTCTGAACCTAATGCAAGCCAAATGTCCCTTTTTATAAAGCTTGCTTTCTATATGAGCACCTATGCTTAAAAATTATTTTGGCCTGGGTTAGAAAATATTTTCTCAACTACACCTTTCAGTGTAAGCTAATTGCTATCTCTCATTCCCCAATTTATTTCTAATCTGTTTGTGTGTTTTTACTATAAAGTCAGTAAATTATCACACAGCAAATTAATCTTTAATATATTTTTTATTCATTTATTTATTATAAATATTGCCATTATGCCATCATTGTGCTTTTTTACTAACATAGTTTGATGTTTAACTGGTACCCAGCCAGTACTTGAGGTACATGCTGAACTATTCCTTAAAGGGCCACAGACACTATATTTTTTTAAGTTGTGCTTAATCCACTACTTAGTACTACTATTTATGAAAATAATTGTAAATGTTGTTTGGAGCCGGTGCGCCTCTTCCTTTTAATTAAAAAATTTAATATAATTTTGCCACGCCCCCTTATATACTCCGCTTCACATATCTTCAGAATCATCTCACGCTATTTGGTCACTTTTGGTGGCCAAAGCTACATTGACAGGTATTGCCGCTTTATACAAGGCAATACCTGTTTGTCATTTTGACCATAAAATGAGGCTGAGTGCTGATTAAAGCTAAAAACTTACATGAATCGAAGTATAAAAGTTAGCTGATTGTTGTTTGGCCAAACAACGATTGAACTTTAATTTAATATTTAAATTAGAAAGAATAGTCGCATCAGATTTTAACAACTTGAGATATTGTTTTTGTACCTAAAAGATTCTAAAAAGCCAGGGTGTCAGTAGGCCTTTAAAAAGGGAAAAAAAAAAAAAAAAAAAAAAAGGAGAGAAAAAAGAAAGGGTGATTATCAGAAGTCAGAAGACATACACGGGACATTTATTGCCACTGAAATGATATTTCATGTTAATTACTGCTTATATTTAGATAGTCATGTCATAAGCTTGTTTTTCCAACCCCTAAAAAAACGTAAAATACCATCGTTGAAGTTTTTTTTTTTTTTTTTTTTTTTTTTTTTTTTTTTTTTTTTTTTTTTGAAGCTTGGAAGCATAAACAGCATGGCTTATGAACATCATAAAAGCACTAAAATTCTTTGACGGTTTGCTTTTAAAAATCTATTTAGTACATCATTAACATTTCTAAAGTAATTGCAAACCGATCCCAGAAAAAATTGACCACACAGTTCATGTTTTGAAATGAAATATATGTGTAGGGGAAACTTGAAAGTTGAAACGCAATTGATCAGATATTTTCTGGGTCCAGTGTAATAATTTGAATGCTATTTCAACTTCTACATTACACAAACAATAAATATGGTACGTTAACTTAATATTCCTATTATAATTTCAGATAAAACTGGAACGAGAACAACAATACAAGCCTAAAATCCTCGTCAAGATTGAAAGTAAAGGTGGTGACGCGGCTGCTCGACCTGCATCGCCACCTCCACAGAACATCAATACACATAGCAATAGTTCCATGTCTGGTATCTCTGTACCTCCGCCACCTTCGTTAACTTCACCATGGAGACCTCCACCTGAGGATAACTCTACCTCGGCTTTAGCGTCACCTCCACCACCACCTTCTTTCTCTTCCATACCTACACCTGCTGTGGCTGCTGGTGAAGAAGATAGTCAGTTGTCAGCTGTGTCACAGGTGAGGAGATTACAACGCAACTTTGTTCACAATTTCATCAAAAAAAAAAAAAAAAAATGCTATTACATAAATAATGACAGATTAAAGATTAATGGCAGAGATTGGGCAGAGATCAATCAGGCAGAGAGATTGATTTTTATTTCACATAAATTACAAATTGATGAAAATTGAAACAAAAAAGTTGAAAATTAATAAAAACTTAAATATTTTCTTATAATAACTTGTTCTAATCTATGGTTCTCTATTATGATAAATTGGAAAGAAAAGGATAGGAGAAACAAGCAACCATATTCCTAGCAATATCATAAACTAAAAAAAAAAAAAAAAAAATCAATTCACCTTCCTCATTATGTTATCTCTGTGCTAGATTTTTCACTGAACTATGGGATTCTCTTCCCTATCATAAAACTCTTGCTAATACGTTAAAAAAACACATTAAAAATAAAATAATAATAGAGAATAAGATGTTAAGGAATGTGGTTAGGTATTATAAATTAGAAAGAGAAAGATAGGAGAAATCAACAAGAGCCTTACCATAGTGAAGAGTGTCCCATAGCTAGGTGAATAATAGCTAGGACTCTCTTCACTATGGTAAGGCTCTTGTTGATTTCTCCTAACCTTCTCTTTCTAATTTATAATATCTAACCACATTCCTTAACATCTTATTCTCTATTATTATTATTATTATTTTATTTTTAATGTGTTTTTTTAACATATTAGTAAGAGTTTTATGATAGGGAAGAGAATCCCATAGTTCAGTGAAAAATCTAGCATAGAGATAACATATTATAAATCTTTTAATTAATCAACTATTGCTAAGTTTAATTTTTCTTTATTATCATATTGACATGTTTTATTATTATATTTAGTGTGTTCCTATTGCAGTCCACTGTACTTAACAAAATGTTAAACATTCCAGGCATCGATGCCTGCCATGGACGACAGTATTTCTCCATTACCTCCCTCGTCACGAGGTTTCTCTGGCTGGAAATCTCCTCCTTCACAAGACAACTCACTTCCCTCGTTACCTCCACGTAGTTCCCCGAGTGTTCCCGTCCCTGCACCTCTGCCAGGCCAAGGAGGAGTCAGTATACCTGTCGGCAAGAAGAGAAAGCTGGAGATCAGAGAGGTGTTTAACACAGAGGATGATGAAGATGGCAGTCTGGGGTCTGGAGGTGGAAGAAAGAGAAAACCTCTTGTACCTTTAGGTGAGAATTAGGATGCCTTTTTTTCTTTGATGTTGTGGTTGGGTTGAAAAAATAAGATTTTTATTTTAACTTGTGGCCTAGAGCTGGGGATTTAAATGATGAAACATGGGAAAATCAGATGATGTCCACTTTTTTTTTATTCTAGTCTATTATTATTATTTTTTAACTTGCCATTATAACCTAGCATAATAAAATGTATTATTATTATTATTAGATTATTACTATTATTAAAGTATTGAAAAATTATTTTTATTGTATTAAATTTTAGGGAAAAAAACATTGGTGGGTATATATAAATATAAGTGTTAGAGGCTAAAATTTCAAAACTTCAAAATAATAACAATAAATCAATCAAAAAGGTCAAGGGGAGGTGATGTTGGCTTACTCTGAAAAGGATTTTAAATAGGTATATGTATTACTTAAAGTAAAAATTAAGGGAAGGGATATATTATTATGCTTATTTTATCAGACAGTCAGCATTGTCAAATTATTTTTAATCAGTGTGACAATTCTATATTGAATTAAATGGTTATCATATATTTTAAATTAAATATTTGTGACTAATGATTTCAGATTATGGAGAGGATAAAACAAAGAAGAAGGAACCTGACACAGGCAGCAAAGCATCTCAGGAAGAGAAGAGAAAACACATCAAGACTCTTATTGACAAAATACCTACAGATAAAGAAGCTCTATTTGATTTCGCTATTGACTGGGAAGCAGTTGACTCCGTAAGTTATCACAATTTTAAGTTAAAATTTTCATTCATTACAATTTCATTAGGCTATATTATAACAAAGTGGTGATTCCTGAGGTCCCTTGAATTTTGTTATAACGAGGTTTTACTGTATGTAAAATATGATATTGAGATAAATAAACTGTATTTGCATATGAAAAAATTAAAAGGAATGAATAGACGAAACAAGTATATTTTGTAATAACGATTATAAGTTTGATGGAAAATCATAGATAGATTTGAAAAAATTGGGGAATATTCTAACCTGGCATTTTCTATCACACATGGTATGTGTGCTTGTATTTAACATCTTTATCTCCCATTCCCCAATTTTTCATCAAGACTTTGTATCAATCGTCAGAAAATTGACTATTTACTCAATTATATTAAAATATGTGGTGCTCTTAGTTTTGGTATCTTCTTGGATTGTTAAATAGACCTAATTTTGTATTATCATTCTAAATTTATTTGAAATTTCTATATTGTTTTAGTAGCATTAACCATAATGTTTTTTTTTTTTCATATATTTATGTTTTAAAAAGATAATATTGAAGTTGATTGTTTTTTGTTTGTATGATTGACAGGTCCTCATGGAGCGTCGTATCCGACCTTGGATCAATAAGAAGATTATTGAATATATTGGTGAACCTGAGCCAACTTTAGTAGATTTCATTTGTTCCAAAGTTCTTGTGGGCAGTCCTCCACAGGGAATCTTGGACGATGTGCAGATGGTAAGAAAAGAAAAAATAACTGCTTTATAGGCTGGGCAAATTTAGCTTGCATTATTCCCTATTTAAAATTGTGTTTCTTTTTTGAATAAATACTTAAGAGTACTGAAATCAAAACATTCATAACATATCTCAGGTAAAGTTAACTCTGCTCAGGGTAGGCTAACTAGGCTGTTGTGACGTCACAGGAATTGTTTTGCCCATTGTTGTTAACTATACGCCTGACGTCGCAGCAGCTAGTGAACCCCCCCCCCCCCCCCCCGAACTCTACTACTCTTTTGACTGGCTGCTTAAAAAAGAAAAAATGCGGGCAGCAAATTGCACTGTTGTCCAATGCTTAAAAACATTTGTGCTGTCAATATCATTAATAAGGCAGTGGTTTACCTCCCCTTGGCCACCCTACTCTCCACCAATCCTACTTTCAAGGAAGCTTTTTAAATTTTAACTACCATGCCAGGTCCTGCTATTCTGCCACTTGGAAGATAAATGAAAAAAAAAAAAAAAAAAAAAAAAATCTGCTACCAACTCAACAATTCTTTTAATAATCAATAATCATACACCCAATTTCTCCCCTAATATTTATTATTTATATATTACTAACCTAAGTATTTTTAATTTTGTTTCAGGTACTAGATGAAGAAGCAGAAGTATTTGTAGTTAAAATGTGGCGATTATTAATCTATGAGATTGAAGCTAAGAAATTAGGTCTTGTAAAGTGACCTCTGTTACTATAGATTTGTGATTCCATCTTTCTTTGTTTATAGTTGTCAATATTCATTTTTTTAAAACTCAATTTTAAATATTTATAAAACTTAAGGTAAAGCTATGCATAGTAATTATTTTTTAATCAAATAGTATTTAAATTATAATCAAAATTCTAACCCTCAAATTCTTATTTGCCAGCTTATATTTTATTACCTTAATTAGGGTATTTTTAAAAATATAGCCTTATATAAATGATCAAGTGTATAAAATACAAAATTAAAAGACTAATTTGCATATATAATGTACAAATACATTACATTGTTCTTTTCTAATTTAAATATGCCATAATTTAATTAAGGCTTTTAAGATACGTACATACTTTAACTAAACTTTTAAAAGTTATAATGAGGAAAAGAAACAGGAAAGTCAAAATTCTAAATTCTCGTTTAAAAAATATTTCTACCGAAAATTGATTTTTTTTTCTTTAATGAACCCCCCCCCCCCCCCTTTTTATAAAGTTTTCTGTAATGAATGGAAATACCTGCATTGTTTTTTACAAAATTAGTAGACATTTCCATTGATTACAGAAATCATTTTGTTTTCAATATTCATTACGTTTTACCTTAATTAAAATAAAAGAAATTGATACACTTAACTAACTGTAAGATATATCTATTAGTTAGGTACAGTATACCATAAAAATAACATCACTTCTCCTACTTTATGTTGCCTGAACCATTATGGCTGCTCATATCTTATACATAAAAGAAAAAAAAAGTTCCGTTGTCGACCAACTGTTTTTGGTTTTAGTGATAGGATTTCTGTTCTGTACCTGACTTTAAGAAGTATCTTACACTTAATAATAATTTGTAATAATAATAAAATGTAAGACGCATTATTTCACACAATATTTGTGTATAAAATTAATGCAAAGGGTTTCAAAAATTCCTTTTTAGTATTAAGTTTAGTATGTATAATAATAATAATAATAATAATGAAACAGTTTCCGCTGTTTTTAAATACTGCCAACTTTTTTTTCCTTGTTCTTGTATTGTAAAATGAAGAGAGAAAAAAATGCAGTTTTAATTTTTGTCACTTTTTGATGTATAAGCATTATGTATAAAAATATAGGATCAAAATTAATAAATTATCATTTAAGTTAGTAAAATTATGTTATGTGTTTTATTTAAAATCCTAAAAAATGCTAAGAGGATAGGAAAAAGTAGCAAGTTATCAAAGTAAAGAAAGAAAACCAACCACTAATGCAATGTTATGTAATGAATGCTGGTTGTAAATCCTGTTTTCTGTTACTAAAATGGCAATCAACTATGGCTATTCAAATATAACGTGAATTTTTTGTAGCAAAAAAATCAGGGTTTCTGCACAACACTATTGTAACTGCTTGATATAAAAATTTCATAACCCATCACGACCAGAGAAGAGAAAAAATAGAATTGAAATTAAAATTTCAAATTTTGCATTGTGAACTTTATTGTTTTTGTATCTTTGGAGTAGTATTAAAAGCATAGAACACACTGAATATAAATCTTGTGTAATATCGTAACATGACCTGAAAATTAACGTTGATATTCAGGTGTGTTAGGATATTAGATAAGTTTTTTGTTCAATGTGTTTTACGAGTATTTAGATGAAAGACCATATTTATGGTCTTCGGTATTAAAGCCCTTGTCAACTTACTTTTTTATCATTTAGAAATAGAATACTAGATTGATAATTACAATTACCATACCTTTTATTATCCATGAATTAGTCACCAACACGTTGATTTTGTATTTATTTTCATTTATTTTAGCAGTTAATTCACGCATCCGACGCTACATTGTACCAATGGGGCTATGATAGGGGTAAAGAACTTACCCCCATCATTGGCATTGGAGGGGCTTAAATTTATCACGTGACCAGACCGGTGACTGTGATTGGCGGTGGTACATTGTGACGTCAGATGCGTGAAATAACCGTCAAAATGAAAATAAATACAAAATCAACGTGGTGGTGTCTATTTCATGGATAATAAGGTGACAACTTTAGATAAAATCACCACAGTAATTTATTTTCAACCTTTATGATATGATGCTCTATTTAAGAAATATTTGGTGCTAATAACAAATTAAAACAATTGTGTTTTAAATATTAATATAGAATTATTTATTTACATACATAACAAACAAAATGAACTTTATATTTCATTCAATAAAGGTAAAACTTGTTCTTTATATAAAGTACTCAAATGCCCGTGAGTAACACTAATAATTTGATCAGCTTCTTGTAGATTATTTCTTGCATCAATACAGTTTTCAAGTAGATTTTGTAGTTTTGCTAATTTTAAGTGTAGAAGTCCCTGTAAAGGATGTGTCACTCCATAATACAGCCTAGAAATTAGAATTTTTGTATTGTTATTACTTGAGTAAATTTTCATTAAAACAACAAATAGGAGAAACTACGAAAAGTAAAAGTTTAGAGATAAAATGCTAAAACCTAGTGCCTGACAATATGGTGATTCTACATGTAATTAATGTTGCATTACGGGACCACTTGCAATGAAATGTTTTTAATTGTTGCAACAAGTAAATGAAAATGATTTTTCCATAAGACTTGCATTAAGAATATTTAAAATTATTTAAAATAGTTTGTTCATTGCAAGTGGTCCATTGCAAAACATTCTCCTCTCTTTTATTTGAGCACTATGTGCCCCTCATCCCTGTTGTTGCAATGTTGCCAGTTTTTCTATTGTCCCATAAGGACAATGTATTGAAAGGTATTCATGACATTTTGGCACACTCCCCCAGGAAAACCTGACTGGTTTTTCCGACAAGTACGCTTATATTCCCTGATAGTCATCTATACTTACTTATAAGCAGGTATTAAAGAAGTTCCATATTTCTCAGCTTCTTGCCACTGTTGAAAAGAAATAGCACTCTCGAATGCAGAATCTAATATTTTTACATGTAATAAATCCAGACTGTGAAACATGTTGACATCATGTCGTCGTAAACATTGTCTACATACGTCTAAATCTGGTACATAAGAGTCAAGGATTATTGTGTTTACTACAAATTATGATCTTTGTGTTCCTTTAAAATAAAATTACTTTGTAAGAAAAAGGCAATGCCTATAAACTTAAAAAAAAAAAAAAAAAAAAAAAAAAAAAAAAAAAAAAAAAACGTTGTTGAGTGACCAGGAGTTCTATAAAAGCCTGTCTCATAAAATATTAATAATAGCAATCTGCTAAACAACAAATAAATTCTAATGGGATGAAATGGTAACATTAATTTTAAAATCTGAAGTATATTCATATAATCCTTAAAAAAAAAAAGGCAGATCTTCCAGAAAATGCAATAGTGGTAATTTTATAGAATTTAATTAAATTTAATTTATACAATTAAGATAAATAGCATCAAAAAGGATACACGCGACATCTCTCATTTTCTCCAATTCTTGTTGTGATATTTGTACCTCTTCTTGAAATGATTGAATTTGATTGAGCTTTACTTGCTGCTTACATTCAGGACAACTTAAACTTTCAACCTCTTCTCCCTGAAAGCAGATCACATGGGTTTCATATTATTTACCTTTACATTTATTTATTTAAATATATTGATGTTGTTCCTCTATATTGGCCAATGTGCTTTTACTTTTGACCATGACTTTTTTTTTTTTTTTTTTCTGCAAATGACCTGAAAGGCGAAAATTTGAAATTTATTTTTTCAAGGTCAAGTGGACATCAGCCAATAGAGTGGAACAAAGTCATTGTCATTATTAAGATATGCAAACTAAAAAAAAAAAAAAAAAAAAAAAAAAACTACGAAAAAAATCAATTCATCAAATACACAAGAAAAAGTACGAACAAAAGAAAAAACAATAATAGAAATAGACACAAAAAAAGGATAGAGAAAACTAGCACTGGCCTTGTCATAGCATGTAGTATAATAATATCTAAACCACGGATATATAAACAGGATTGGAAGCTATTGTTGAAAAAATGTTCCCTTAATGATGTAATTCAAATTTTTGCCGCAACAATGCAAGAATACTATGAGTGCGTCTGCTTACTCTAAAAAACGGAAAAGGAAGTGCCGGAAAAGGAAACCACGTGACGGTAAAAGTGGGAGAAAAGTTGGTGCCAGCAGCAAGCTAGGCCTGAGCTACCTCCCACTTTTACCGTCACGTGGTTTCCTCTTCCGGCACTTCCTTTTCCGCATTTTGAGTAAACATAAGCAGTCAAACTTACATATAAATTGCGTCGAACATTTGAACTACATCATTAAGGGAAAGTTTTTAAGATAGGGCAATAATACAGAAGCTCATCAGTGTGATCTAAACATCAACTGATAAGTTAATTTAGAATTATATTTCTAAACAAATAGTTACCTTGCTAGGTACCGGGACAGGTCCTTGACATTCACTACAAGCCATAGCACATAAAGTTTTTCTCTCCCCCTCAATATCCAAACATCTTGCACAGTCACATAAAAAATAATACCCTTTCTGAAGTTCTTTCTGGCGTTCAGAGGTGGAAGCTAGTAGGTCTATATAGCTGATACGTACCTATATAAAAAAAAACAGATTGTTTTAAATTTTATATTTAATAATTAATAAAATTAAAAAAATAATAATAATAATATATCACTGTTTCCACTCTATTGGCTGATGTCCACTTGACCTTCGCAAATATATATATATATATATATTTTTTGCTGCAAATGACCTGAAATGCAAAAATCCAAAATTTGGGGTCAATCCGATGATTTTTATTTTTTCAAGGTCAAGTGGAAATCGGCCAATAGAGCAGAACAACAGCGATATGTATATATAAAAAAAAATCTTGTATTTGACATTTACTTAAAAAGGAATTTTTGGACACTTGTAAACAATTTTTGTTACAGAAAAAGAGAACCATAATTGAAAGTTCAGTTTTATAAAAAAGGAAGTTCTCATAAAAAAAAAAAAATCTTCATAGCTGCTGTGCATAAAATAATCAGGTTTAATGACAGCTTACCATAATATATTTAGGTTTATTTTTTTAATAATACAATATTTTATTTTTAGCCTTTGACAAGTAAATTTGTTTACTCAAATAAATGATAAAAAAAAAAATGTAATACTGTATTTATAAATTTACCAATATTTTCTAACAAAAACCAAAATATGATAACAAAATTATACAGGCATTGAAAAAAAAATCACATAACTAATTAATGTACACAAAATATGTAAGAAAAAAGAGCACCAAAAATCCACATAAAAGAAGAACGTGATAAATTTGAAAGAAAAAGGATAGAAGAAACTAGTAAGTGCCTTTCCATAGTGAAAAGATAGTCTCATAGATTGGTGAAAATCTTAGTAGTACAGATATAAAAACTAACACATTAGACAGCTTTCAATCATTTATAGTTTTGCTCTGAGTCTTTAAGGAATTAAGGACTGACAAAGGCATAACATATTATGCTGAAAGCTACTCAATATGTGTTAGTTGTTGTTTTTATATCTGTGCTAGCAAGATTTTCACCAAGATATGGAACTCTCTTCACTATGGTAAGACCCTTGCTGGTATTCTATCATTTTCTTTCAAAAACAGAGAAAAAAAAAAAAAGAAAAAAAAAAAAAAAAAAGAAAAAGAAAAAAGAAAAAAGAAAAAAGAAAAAAGAAAAAAGAAAAAAAAAAAAGAAAAAAAAAAAAAAAAAGAACATGAACTTGAACTTGAAGCACATAAAACCATAGAGTTATTATAGATAGAGAGGTTAGGGTATGGCGCGCTGCGGTCTTCGTGCTCAGTCTCATAATCTGAGTGCACTTTCCGCCATGCTAAAGCTCAGCGGCCCTGATTGGACAATGCGATGTAAACAAAGCTGTGATCGCCAATCATGCTTCGTCTGCCATCGGGCAGGTACAAATTTTAATGCGCATCTTCTGAGATTTCTTCTTTGGAGGCACAGAGAGCTCAATGTTGTTATCAAGGGCTATCCTCTCTATCTATATAATCTCTTTGCATAAAACACACACACATACATCAGGTATAACCTTATTCCAATCCAGTACAAAATCTTGTGTAGCTCTGATGTAGATTGTAGTTCCCTCAAACACAGCTACTGCGTTAGGTTGACATGAATGATCTAACACAGTAGCTGCTAAGTAGACACCACTGCCAATACTGGACATCTCAGGGTCAAGAATATTGAAAGTGTTCACACAAATCTGTGGAACATAATAATAATTTATATTAATACCATAATATTAATAGTTCAGCTTCTCTCAATCCACATTCTGCAAAATAATCCCAGGTGCTTCACTGTTTAAATCCATATTTTCAAAATGACATATACACATGTCAATCTTGTTGCGAACTAAATGTATATCTCGTATTTTATCACGCGAAGCAAAATGTCTATCTCGTTTTTTGTCAGCGTAAGCAAAATGTCTATCTCATTCCGAACGATATGGAGATAGCCCTCGCGATAGACATTTTGCTTACGCTGACAAAAAATGAGATAGACATTTTGCTTCGCGTGATAAAAAATGAGATAGACATTTTGCTTACACTGACAAAAAATGAGATATATATTTTGTTTTGCCTGATAAAATACAAGATATACATTTTGTTCACAACAAGATCAATGTGTAACCTGCCTAAAAATTGTCTATTAGCTTAAAACATGTAAAAGTGTGTACAGTATCCCTAATTTAAATATTTACAGCCTTGGTGTAGCAGTTTCCTCAAACGATGCTAAAAACATGGTCCTGAAATTAGGGAACACCAAATTTGTTCCTGTACGCCTCATTGATGACCTCCAAAAAAAAAAAAATAATAACAATGTTATCAGTATAATATTGATGCTGTAAATTGGCATTGTTCCACTATATTGGCCGATGTCCACTTGACCTTGAAAAATATTATTATTATTATTATTTTGCAGAAAATGATCTGAAATGAAAAATCCAAAATATGGGGTAGATCTGACTTTTTTTTTTTTTTTTTTTTTATTAGGCCTATTATTTTTTATTTTTTCCCCCAAGTTTAAGTGGACATTGGCCAATATAGCGGAACCACCGCAAAATGCTGTATTTACAAAATTCAATCTTCATCACTTAATTAAAAGTTACAATAAGTGGGTTAACTTACCCTGCCATAAATTCCCATCAATTCAGCTTCATTTGGTAGTTTATCTTTGCCTAGATAAGCACACAGCACGGCAACTAATGATTCAAAATGTTCCATTCTCTGTTCATCTTGTTTTATATCAGAATAATCTGTGAATATCACAAATTTATTAGGTCCGAGTTCTATATTTCTAAACCATCTTGCTAATAGCGGGGTTTTGAATGTTTTCATTAGGTATTATTATTGTGCATTTAAAGATTGCAGTGCTTATCTTATAAGAATGACGCATATGCAAAAATAAAAATTATAATTATGAAAATTTTAAATTTGATTCCAAAAGCCTCTGCTTCAAAAGATATTGAACTGTACCATTTTATACTAAGATATTATACTGTACCAGCTAATCATTATTATTGATAGATTGATTTTAATAACTTACGTGACATTAAGTCCTTAAATCTTCTAAATTTTGTTGGAGTTATTTGTCCTTTTATCATATCACCTCCTTTCTGAAATTGAAAATCGTAAAATTATTAACTTTTTTTTCCTTCACTTTTTTTTTATGATTTAACTAGAGCTTAAAAAATCCAAGTAATTTATATATTTTTATTCTCCCCCCCCCCCCCTCAACTTCTAGTATTTACATTGTTAAATGCAATTAAACATACAGAAGTATAACTAGCCTAAATTTTTCTAAATCTTCATTATCAGTGTATAATGAACACAATAACAACCACATGCTAGTATTGTATTTGTGTTATTTGACTTATTCTACTCTGTAAAGACATAGAACGTAATAACATCTTATATCTTATGAATGCTGTTGGTATGAGTTTTCTCAGAAGTATGTGTGGTAAAACAAGATTAGATAGGGTAAGGAATACTTGGGTGTTGGAGAAATGTGGAGTAAAAGAAACTGTGACTGAGAAGTATGAGAACAGTGTATTACGATGGTTTGGTCATGTTGAGAGAATGGGTGATGAAAGAATAGCAAAGCAGGTATTTCATAGTAGAGTGGATGGAAGGAGAGATAGAGGCAGGCCTAAAACATCATGGTCTGAGGTGGTTGGAAGATGTTTGAAAAATAAGAATGTACGCAGTATGAAATGCAAAAGGAAATGTATGAAACAAGGTATGAGACTGGCGGAAGCAAGTGAAGTATGTCAGGATAGGAAGTTGTGGAGGTCTATCACTGGGTCAGGATAAAACATCTGTGTTGTTGGCTTACCCCGAAAGGGATTAATAGCGTCATGATATGTATGTATGTATGTATGTATCTTATAAATAATTAATACTACCAATTTAACAGATTAATACCTTAAGTTTCATAATAATCCTGCCCATAAGCCTAGCTGCATCAGGTACCACACGAGGAGCTACTTTCTTGAATCCTGAACATTCTGCAGCATGGTCACTCCATCCTGAATATAAAAATAATTACATTAGAAAATTATGAATGGGTAAATTAATGTATCAATCTTTTTATTATTATTATTTTAAAAAGTGAGACAATAGCAAATCGGCATCATCTTTGATGCCCAAAAGTTTATGGTGCTCAACAATGTATCATCTAGTACATACCCTATGTGCCCTATGTATACAAATATCTTCATATTATTTAATTATTTACCTTGTGTTTGACAGTCTCGATTGCAGTAGTACACAAATTTACATCCAGAACAACGCATTAAAGAGGCTCTGAAAACATTAGTAAAAAAAGACAATGATAAAAAGTTTAGTTATATGCACTGTAATTTAACTTTGAAGTTGTGACATTATGACACTAATTGTAATGTATAAATATAGAAAACATCATCATTAAAAAAATTATAGCCGCTGAGAGGGTGCGATTCCCTATACTGTACTGTAACGTAGAAGACATTGTCACCCTTATTTTTTACCCACTAATTATTGTAGAAATTTAATACTGCAATTCTAAAACCTATGTAAAGTGTGGTATATACATATGTATTTTGGAATATAAAAATTATAAAGATCTTTCATAGTGAGTGAAAAATAGAGTGGCAAAGTTGTCGAGTGGACGTATACACTCCTCCCGCATTAAAGTTGACTGAAGCGTTAATCTCTCCGAATGTTAAATATATGGGGAAACTTTAACGCAAGCGGTCAGATTTATTCGGGAGGAGTGTACACCAGCACCCCATGTTACTATAATGTTAAAGGATAAGAAATTAGTGGACGCGATTAGCGATTGGCTAGTGTTTGCTAGCGCAATACACCGGAAACATTCATTTGAACCAACCATGGAATATTATGTATGTATATTATGGGATAGGGGATCATCATCAAGCTTAAAGCTGTATTTATTTTACCATATGCATACATACCTTTGAAAACAAAAATCACATCTTTCTCCTTGTAATTTAGATTTCAATACAAAGGCAAAAGGTTTTTCCTTGATTAAAACAGTTCCTTTCTTTGCAATTTCATCATTTTTTGTTTTCATGGTGTGACTCTCGATGTAAAGGCAACAAACACAAAAGATACCTGCGTTGAATTATTTTTATCTTCGGTCTTCAAAATACGTATATAGTTTAAAAATAGATGCATAAAACTTTTTATTATTATGATTTTACGCTCTATACATAGTTCTATGTGACACCTACGGTTTTAAATCTAAAAATAAATCCTGAATCAGGCCTGAATAAAATAAACCACAGCGTTGAACTCTTCCACCCAGAGGAGCCAGTTTCTTTATTTTTGTTTTTGAAAACAAACAAATGATCAGCTGGCTGGAATAAAGGAACGCCTCCTTTTCTCATGAAAATATATTTTTTACAGGTTTCATTCTCCTGATATGTCTTTTTCAGTATTTTATATAATAAAAATATATTTTATATTCTTAATTTTAAAAAAAAAAATCGTAAAACAAGCTCATTCTATAGTATAATAATAAAACGTTTGAACGTTTGAATTTCCCACTTATAAAAGGGAAACAATTGAAGAACGAAAAATACCATAAACATTTAAAAATAGCATTTTCCAAAGCAACTTTTTTATTTCTCTGTGTATTTTTCAATTTTTAACATAAATATGAGTTCTTCGCTCACTTTACAGGTAAAATATAACATAAAACATAATTTCGTAACATTTTATTATTAAAATAAGAATTTTCAATCGCAGAATATTAAAAAATATCAAAGCGTGTATGTGCGCTCTTGCAGCATGTGCTTCTAATGTGGGATACAAAATATTCAATGCATAAAAAATTATACATAAATAAATATAAAGACAATTTTAATTAATAACTTTGTTGTGTTTCAGATTTTACTCTATCTCACGAGCTTTTACTTTGGAATGTTTGCATTACTTGAATTTGGTCTTCTAGTCTTCAAGGTAAAAAAAATAATAATAAAAAATAAATAATAAAATTTAATTGATATAGCAGTATATATTATGATGTTGTTCAAATCATTTTAAAATATTGATTTCTTACAAATTTCATTTTAAATGAATAATTAAAATAAATAAAAGTAAAAAACGAGCCGCATACATTTGAGCAATATAGTATTTTCCGACACGGAATTATTAATAAATTTGTTTTTGCATATTGTTCAATTGGTAATACAGTCTCGTATCAATTTTCCCTTTAACAATATCCATTTTTTTAAAAGATTGAAATTTTATGAATGTGCTTGATACCTTATATTATATTCCTATTTTTTTAATTGTTCCGATTTTTTTTTATAATAAATTTTCAAGGTAGAAAATTTCAACACCCCACATCCAACCAAATATTTCCAACAGGCAATTTTATAAACGGAACAATATAAAATACATCCAGTAATTCAAAATGATAAAAGATTAATTATCATAATTTTATCAAAAACATAAGTAATGAAAATTAATTCCACGACTTACTTATTTTTCAGGGATTGCACCTTACTTACCCTGAGAGTGGCTTATGGGTAGACGGAATCATCTTATCTCTTCTCCTAGTACTAGAAACATTTAGACTTCTACAAGGACAAAAAGGCAATTTACTTAATTTACAAGGCAGAGTTAGTATGGCTGTATCATTAGGATTAACATTTCCCTCCATAATGGCTGTTCTTTATTTTGCATTATGGCAACATTTTGTTTTAAGATTAGAACTTATTTTATGTATTATATTATTAGTTTTACAAGTTATTGAATTTGTTTTTGGTATAGGTGTTATGTTAGGACATTAATTAAGTGACTTTTTTTTATATTACTATTGTAATGAAAGTATAATCAAAATTTTTAAGTAAATATAAAAAGAAAAAGCTCATGAAAATCAGCAAGGAAATTCAAACAGATTCACATGGCATGTTAGTTTGACGTCCGTCAATGGATTGACCAAAATTGGCAATCACCTTAATTTGCATATTTTCACATTAGAAATCTTACTGGGCATGCATGAAAAACTGATAGATACCCGCATAAAAATATTCCAGTTCTAAATAAATTTTAAATGAATTCTTTTGGGTTTTTTTCAATAAATTTGAATTCTTTTACGTTGTTTTTAATAAAAAAGCAGTTCTAAACAGTTCTAACATTAAATAAAATTTTTAAGCACCGTTCTATTTAATTTCTTTTTATATTTTACAGTTCTATATGAATTCTCTAAAATTAAATAAATAAAAATAAATTAAATGAAACAGTTCTAAATAACATCTATTTTTATAATGAATTCCAAAAAGTTTTTTTTATTTATTATTAATTTTGCTCACAGTTCCAAATGAATTTTTTATTTGCAAAACGATTCCAATTGAATTTTTAAAAATAATATTAAATAATATTTTTCAATCCAGTTCTTTTTGAGTTCTTTTTTATTTTGAAAGTGAGGTCTATAAATCATGTTGAATTCTATAAGAGTTCTAAAATAGTTAATTTTATTTTGAAAATTTTATAACAATTCTTTTTGAAATCTTTATAAATAAAATGAATTCCAAAAGAGTTCCACAAAAACATTTTATAAAAATGATTTCTAAATAAATTCCATTCATTTAATTTTTTTATTATAAATGCGCGAATTTTAAAAAATTGATTGATAATTAATTTCCTCAATTAATGCAAAAATTATTTAATTTTTTTAATGTGATTTAAAATAAATTTTTCCAGACTGTATGCAGTAAAAAAAATTATCTTAAAAGAAATGTTTGCTGGTTTTTTGCTTTTTGTGTAGGAACAGAAAACTTTTCAACTTTTTTTTTAAGAATAAATTCTTTCTGGTGTTAAGGGAGGGCTACATGTTTAATTTTATTCAAATCGGATAAAAAATACTGAAGTTATAAGGGAAAAATGACTCTTCAAAATGGTTTTGGAGCTGCCACATCTCCAATTTTCAAACGTTTAGTTTCATATTTTGGACACGATTATATCTCGTCGAGATCTATCTGGAGTAACTCGTCAGAATTGTGATATTCCGCCTCCTTCACCCCTTTAACCTGAAATCTGGTATAAAAAGTACGATTTTCTCGGAACCTATTAAAGATAGAGCCTCCAAATTAGCGCCAAACGACAGGAAATCGAAAGATGATTCTAAGATCAGATTCGTTCCGCTGGGCATGTAGCACGAGCACGAGCTACACGTGCTTTAATACATTTGACTACATTATATAGAAGGCAGGGAGGGGAGGTGTATCAAAATAATAATAAATAAAATATAATAAGAAAAGAACTGAAATAGAAATGTCTTATTTTATTTAAAAAGAACTTAAAAAGAACTGTTTTTATTTTATTTAAAAGAACTCAAATAGAATGCATCAGGGGCTGTCAATATAATTACCGTGGGAATAAAGTTCCAAAAGAGTTCTAAAAAAATAAAAATAAATAAAAATGAATAAAAATAAAAACAGTTCTAAATGGTGTCTTTTTTGCAACAAAAAAATTATTTAGAAGCGCTTCCAAATGAATATTTATTTTTAAAAAAAGAATTCAAGTAGAACTGAATCTTTTTTATTCGGGTACTTACAAACTGAGGACTAATATAAACATCATGGACCCTTTCACATGCACCATAATTAATGGCCAAAGCCCCACTACCATATTAACAAACACAACCATTCACATGCTATTTATTGTAGCAACATATAGAAAGCTGGGAGTTGCTATAACCATATTTATTAAAATAGCTCACTAATTTAACATTGCACAAGGCAAGGCCTTACCTGAGTTTAAAAGAGGTAACTGGAAGTTGGCCAGCAGTAAAAGAAATAGCTTTGCCTAGCAGTGTTTAAACCATGTGAAAGGGTCCATTTGTTATCATTTTAGCAACGTTTTTTTTTTTTTTTCTTGCTTGCTTGCCATATTGTGTTAATGTGCTACACCCATCCCAGTCCTAGTCAAGACATTGTCTTATCAACAGGTAAGGACTTTCCTGTCAACTGACGTCAAATTTACGTATATGTATATTGAGCATATCGAGGGTGTTCCGCTATAATGTCGTCAGTCCATTTGACCTTGAAAGGTATTTTTTGCTGCAAATGACCTGAAATGGATAAATCCAAAATTTGAAGTCGATCCGACGTTTTTTTATTTTTCAAGTTCAAGTGGACTAAGGACATTACAGCGGAGCACCCTTGATATTGCCACATTAAAGCACAAACCATGTATCTGCATAAGCAACAAAGTTCAAAAAATTATACAACAAGATTAGAGTTTTGACTTTGTTGCTTTTGCAGATACACGTTTTGTGCTCTAATGCAATGATATACAAAGAGCTTACGTCATTTGTCATTCATACATTTCATCTTTATATCAAGTTATTTATATATTTCATAGCCATGCAGTTTGTGAGATGTTGCTTACAGCTTGCCTCTTATATTTACTTTAGTAAGAAGAGCAGTAACTTCAAAATATTATTAAATCATGAAAAAAAAAAAAAAACATTGTACTTTTACCTACGCATAACCCAAAGACTTGCATATTGTCAAAGCTTTTTTGTGAGGCTTTTGAAAAAGCTAACAATCAAACAGGCATTAAAAAAATATATCCTATCAAATTTTATACTTTTCTAAAAACTTGCAAAATAAAATTATAATAATTATACAATTTTTAAAAAATTTCCTATTGTGCCTATATTATTATGTAAACTGTTTTATAAAATGTAATATCATAATAATTTACATAATAAATCTATTTATTGCATATTTAACATTAAATTTTTATTTAAAAATTCTTTATTTTTCCCGAATTGGAATCTTATGTTAACGTCTAAAAACTGGACAAGGAAACGCCAGAAACGGAAATCACATGACAGTAAAAGCGGGAGAAAACTTTGCGCTGGCTGCAAACTTTTCCGGCGTTTTTTTTTTTTTTTTTTTTTTTTTTTTTTTTTTTAAATGGCAATATTAAAGTTATTTATAAAATGAGGGGGGGAAAAAAACATTGCGGCTGATGTATAAAATGTAAAAAAAAAAAAAACAATAAAAAAAATCAATAACATTAGTAAAAAAATATACCGGTACTATATATTTATATCACTCCAGCATTCAAAAGTTGGAGTCTCTTATTTATTTATTTATTATTGTGATGTCTTTTCTAGTAATTTTATTTGGGTGGGGTGGGGGGGGGGGGGTCAGATTTAAGCCTTGCAACACAGTTTTCTAAAACTATACTACTTTTACTTTTCTCTTTCTGCTATGTACTTTAAAATAATTCAAAATTATAAAGAAAAAAATGTTGGCTTGTTTTTACACCGTGAAAAAGACTTTATTATGTATAAATATTATACATACAGTATTACTTTCTCTTCTTATTCTTGTGTTTTTTAGTGGTAGATGTTGAAGGTCCTGGTTGGTCTAATGACATTTCTTGCAAACTGGCAGAAGCTTCATCTGTTTCCATCTCATTGTCACTTGTGGTGACAGGTTGTACTAGGCCACGACCAGAGAATCTTTCACGTACTAAAATTATCAATCAAGGTTTTAATTAAAAGCATACAGTATGTACTAAACATTTCCCAAATACATAAAATACATGTTTTGAATTTTCATAACTGTGCAGCAAGATATATAGTTATTTTCATTTTGTTTCAAAAAATAGTACAGTATTCTGTTTATTTATTTTATAAACTAAATAAATACTGTAGTATAGTTTTCAGCTTTAAACTCCAAGAGAAAATGGAGTGTGCCTCCGTCAATCCTTTCAGGCTTAGAAAAACTACAAATAAGACTAAAAAATTTATTGACCCAAGCAGTTCATAGTAACATAAACTACAAATGATAGTTTTTCATAGTTTCTAGAAGTCTGAAAGGCACAGACATATTTTTTTTCTTTTGGAGTTAATACCCAAAGACTATCAAAAGTGTTAGCAAGATTTTCACGGAACTATGGAAATCTCTTCACTATGGTGAGACTCTTACTGGTTCCTCCTATCATTTTCTTTCAAAATTTTATCATGATGTTATTATTATTTTAATAATGTAGTAGCACAAATATTGACAGAAAATACATCCATCTTTCTATCCACCCTTAAAGAGGAAGTTCAGGGTTTACAATATGGCTTCTTCAATGTTAGAAAATGAGAAGAACTGTTCATAAACTCACATATGATGATCCAAAGCCCTTCCGTAGCCCCGAAAACTCGTGATCATCCTGCGAGATATGCAACCTGTTCTGTATCTTTTATGTCATAGTTACGGCTTTACTATAGGGTCTATGCATTCATGTTAAAGTCGACGCCATATTGGATAACTCAATAACATGGGTGACATAGGATAAAAATCTTTTTGCCAGTTTAAAAACACTGTATGTAATATTTTTGAGAGCATTTCGATGCTGTAAATATGTTGAATTAGTCTCAAGTATGTGAGAAAAATAACAATAACAAAAAATTAACTGATTTCCCAAAGAAAATTGGCTTAAATGAAGTTTGTCCTATGCTGAGCAATGTTATGCACTACTCCAGTATGGCCTCCAAGCGCAATAAATATGACGTCATCCGCATACACCCTATAGAAAATGTTGTAGCAGGTTGCATATCTTGCAGGATGAGCGCAAGTTTCCGGGGCTACCATGGAGCTACGGAAGGTCTGTGGGGCATCATATGTGAGTCAATGAACAGGTCATCTTATTATTTAACATTGAAAAAATCACGTTGTAACCCCTGAACATCCCCTTTAACAAAGATGTATTAAAAATTATAGATCCAAAAATAAAAAGAGAAAAAAATACATTATTAGTGTTACTTACCTTTTTCACTTTCTTCCATATGCCAAACAGTGAAATCATTTTCTTTATTATCTCCTCCAACACTAACGACAAATGGAGAGTTTGGTGATGTTTCAAGACAGTAAATTGCTCCTACATTTAGTTGTTTGTCTTCTATCAACTCTGGAGTGGCTCCTAATGTATCCCAGATAAGCAATCTACCATCCATACTTCCAGTGACCAATAATCCAGGACAGGTACATGACAGAGAGAGACCTGTAACTTCTTTGCTATGTTCTTGTATTTGCCAAGCTTCTGCTTGTGTTCTAGCATCAAAACAATGGACACTGCCTGCATCTGTGCTGGCCTGTAACAAAGAAAATGTAAGTATTTTTTATGTGTAGTGTTTAATGCAACTTAAAAAAAAAAAAAAAAAAAAAAAAAAAAAAAACTTTTAAGGGAGTAGGGTACCGACGTCAACCATTAGACTCAAACTTTTCCCGTCAAAAAAATCTGAAATTTTGCACAATGATACTTCAGCTTGAGACAATTACAAATATATAAAAAATTTGGGGGGTCACTGTGCAAATTAATTTTATATGAATTTTTGAAATTTGAAGCCAATAAGGCCCAATGTTAATTTCAATAATTTTTTTCTTTTTTTTGGGATGGTCAAACATAAAGAAATTTTTATCACTGCTAGGTGTGACCCTTAGCTACACAATGACACTAAATTTTGTCCCAAAACACTGCTAGTTTTTTTTTTAGATATAAGGTTGGTACGCTACTCCCTTCAACAAAAATCTAGAAGTTTTCCTCATACAATTTCAAGGTTCATATAATAAAGAGGTTGAGTGCAGCACAAAACTCGCGCATTCGATTTCATTTTGCTATGGAAAAATTAAAGGAAAAAACCATCGCAGTTAGGATCAATAATAAAGAATAGGATAGATTTACCAGCAAGGGCCTTCTACTGTGGTACGGTCCTTGCTGGTAATTCTATCCAATTCTTTAATATTTATCATTTATTAATTAACTTTTAAACTTGTTTTAATGGAAGCCAAAAAAAAAAAAATAATAATAATAATAAATAAATAAAAGGATACACACAACACTCAATTTATTTTAAAATTATATATCATTAAAATGTTCCAAAACTAAACACTAAAAACTAAACATAAATAAAACAACAACTTTGGAACATTTTTGACTGAGAGTGTGTGAGATCTCTGTTTCCTATCCAACATTAAATATGAGCAAAGTCAGCTTACCAAGAAGTAGAATGGATCAAAGTGATTCCAAATCACTTTCTCTATTTCTCCAGGTAATTCCCATTGTAAGAATGTATTGTCAGTCCGACAATCAAATAACCTCACGTACCTGTACACAACAAATTATATGTAAATCATAAAATATGCAACAGTACAATTTGATTAATAAAGAATCAAAATACTTTGAGGCCAGTTATAAGTGATTTCACTCTCATCTGCTTCCATTTTAACATACTACTCATGCACAGTAAATAGAAACAGAAGAGGATGTGAGTGAAATCATTGACCTCAAAACAGTTGCTTCTTTATTAGCCAATGTTGATAAATATTCATGCCATGAAATTATAAATATCTAGTTGACAATTAAATAAAATATATTAGAATTTCTAAGTACTCCAGCTTAAAAATGTGTTTTCAGTTTTCACATATTATTCTAATACTTGGCATAAAAATTTGCAATGGAGGTTATCAGTTAAAAAAAAATTCCTTTAAAAAAATCTATAGCTTAAAACGCGTAAAAGTATGTCTATAATTTTATAGTTCTATAGTCAATGTCTATAACATTTCTCATTTAAATTTCTCCAAAATTGTTGTAGTAGTTTTTTCAAAAATAACCAAATATGTGTTTTTCCCCTTATGCGTAATGTTAAACTAGGAGATCCTTAGCTTACCTCGCGTCTCCTCGCACATTAAACCGATAAGCTCCATTAATTTTGTTTAGCCTATTATTGAATTACAGTAATTTTGTTATGCAAATTGTTATGTAAAAAATTGAACTACGTATGTGAAAACTATGTGATAAATTTCGTTCAGGGGTTAACATTGCCATTTAAATGCATGTTATTTCAGTACTGATGTCAACAATTCAGAAATAGAGGTTTATTCAGATTACTCACTATCTCATGACTATTTATTTCCTTACTCCTACTATACAATTTTTAACGGTTAACCTCAGTCCTGGAACACCCCCTTTTTTCAAAAAAACGGATCGTAAAATATTTTTAAAATTAGTTTTGGATACATCTCATTTTTACAAAATAGAGGTTAAAGTATCATCTCTTCACAATTCCCATACATTTCTCACAATTAATTTTTAACCATTTTTATTTTTTTGTTTTGTTTTTTGCAGTGAAATTCAAAATCAATGTTATTCAAATGTGCAAACGAACGCTTAATTTTCTCAAACCAGAAATAGTTTTGAAACATAAGACAAAAAGTAATCAATAGAGCATGAAAATATCTATAATGTCAGAAAGTTTCAAAAAATGTTATCAAACCAATTTTTTTTAAAATTGAGAAAACAAAAACACAATGCTAATCATAGGTATACAATTTTTTATTCTAATTATCTCGAATCAATAGTAAATTTAGATTATTCTGTTAACTGAAGCTCGCAGATCATGATATTGTTTAACCCCCCTAAAGTTTTAAAAAAAAGTTGTCGAACCAATTTTGAGATATTTTGCTTTTTTTCAGGTCTGAGGTTAACCCAATGCACAATAAATACTAACACAACCAAGACGGTGCTATCTTGCTACCATATTTGTTACACTACACAGTAACATATGTTGTGAGTTGACTTACTTATCTACACAACCAGTAAGCAGTCCATGTCCCTGCTGTGTATGCCAGCTCAGTGACTGGACAGGAGCTGAGAATGATTTCAACTTGGTAGCAGCTTCACCAGTGTCCAAGTCCCAGAGTAACACAGTCTGATCTGCAGAACCACTAGCAAGGATGTGACTGAAATATACACAAATCATATCAGTTTTAGATATAGTATAAAATATCTCAGTAGTAGTAGTCTTGTAAGGAAAAGATCAGTAGGCTTTTATTTCTATAAATATAATATTTTTGTCATCAAAATTTTACTCATTTTATGCTTATTGTAAATCAAAAGCAAGAAAATTGTTTATCAATTAAAGTGACAATCTGAATTATTTTAAATAAAATAATAGGATGTGGGATCAACTGCATATGTTTTTGGCTGTAAAATAGAGAAAAGGTGGAGTTTTTTTTTCTTTTTTATTTATTTTTTTTATTTTTTTTTTTTTGAAGGATTTTTTTCAAATATATTCTTGATTTTTCAAAAGCAAAGTTTTCAAGATTACTTTTGTTATGAGAAAATCAAGAATATGTGAAAACAACTTGATGCTATGAATATATCGACCCTCCAACACTAACAAAATAAAGCTAAGGTATAGTAAAATTCCAGCAAAAAATTGGGCAGTCAAAATTGTAACAGAATTTTCTTACGAGCATGCTAAATCCATTCATAGATCTGCTAGCTATTTGTTAGCATTGTTTAGCTTCAGTTTGTTTATAAACCCACTTTTTGCAAGTTTTCTATATTCTACAAATAATCTAATCCAAGAATACAAATTTTTTAAAAAATTATTTATTTATTTACTTATTTATTTATTTATTTACAGTAGTTTTATTATTGAGAGGCCATGACTGAAACTTAAATGCATGTTATGTAAGCAAAAAAAAAAAAAAAAAAAAAAAAAAAAAAAAAAAAAAAAAAAAAAAAAAAAGCACAAATAAATTGGTGAAAGTATTTTGAATTTTCTAGTGAATTCAACTTACTCCTCTCCTTAAAAATAATAAGATTTATATTATAAAGAGACCTGCTTACCTAAGATGTTTATTCCAAGCTATAGACAGTACAGATTTCTTATGCCCCTTTGGTTTTCTATTCTTCTTCTTATTACCACGACGTCCTAACTTGAACGCTGCCTCTAAACAATCAACGATATCCAAATCCCATACCTCAATAACAGGAGACATAGAACCAACTGCTATGAGATTTCCTTTACCACTGCCTGGTTCATAATCTAACCACTCAAAACATAGAGGAAGTGCGGGTAGTAAGATGTCGTGGTGAACATAAAGGTAGCCTTCATCTTCATTGTATACTGTTGTAGGAAATAAAACTGACATTATTATTGGTTCATATTAGAGTATATGGTTCAAGACACCAAACCAGGCTTAATTAATGTCAGTTAAGTTGCATTTTTAGAAAGTTTATCTGAGTTAGGAAGTTTTTTTTTTTTTTTTTTTTTTTTTTTTTTTTTTTTTTTAGCCAAATTAAATGGCTGGTATCAAATTAAATTGATGGTATCATTATTTATGTAATCAATTTAAAGAAAATTAAAAATATTTGATAGAAAAACACATATAAATAGGAAAAATTGGGGAATGGGAGATAGTATGAGCTATGTAATACAGGCTCGCTTTCTAGAGAGCAATATGAGCTGCTTTACATATCGAGGGCTACGCGGCAATTTGGAACTTGTGCAGCCTCCGCGCGCACAAGATTGAAACATATGGATTCTCCGCGCACCTACTTTTTGGCACATATGCAGCCTCCGCGGCCACTAATATTGAAACATGTGTAATCTCCGCGGACGCTACGAATAAAACATGTGGACATTCCGCGCGTACGAAAAGTGACACATCTGAATAATTTGCAGAGTTTTATGATTACAAATTTTCAGCACAAGTTTTTTAATTTTTCTGATGCAAAACTTAACGCTTCAATGATTTAATGATGTAAATAAAATTTAAATAAGATATAATAGATGATTTTACAATAATGTAAAATATATTACCATTACTTTTTTTAAAAATAATATGGTAGTAATGTTTTAAAAACAAAGTTTTTATTTATTTTAAATGGAAAATACTTTTCAAAGCTCTGATTTTTTTTATAATAGAATTTTCTTGTGATTCATTTTAAGAATTTTAAAGCTACCCTACCTTAAGGTATTTCTATAGATAGGTAATCCAAAGAGAATATTGTTATTCAATTTTCTGTTGCCTTTAATTTTATTTTATCCTGGAAGTTATATTTTGTTGCCCATTTGATCAATGTAATTTTGACCCGCAATACACGTCACCAGCTGACCAGTACTTTTCAGCGGGAATCCTCTCTGGATTACATAGGTTATCTACTTACATTACCCTACCTCAAGTCAATTTATGAATGATCAGCTAGAGTATTTTCTTATCATACATACAATACAAAGGTCAAAATTGTAAACATCCTGTCTAGTTGACTATTGCCGGTAAATGTTTCAGTTTTCATTCTGCTTGTGGAGAGTGTAGTTGCATTTTTAGTTATTCCGTATAAAATTTACTAGTGATTTTTTCAAAAAATTAAATTATTTAATATAATTAATAATAATTGCACTGAATAAAAAAAAAAGCAGAGCATTTGTGAAGTGTGTAATTTCATAGTAGTGTTGATTAGATTATTATTTATTAAAAAAATTAAAGAAGAGTCTTAAAAATTTAAGGTAGGTTTCTTTATGTGTTATTTTAGGTGATAGTTTAAATTTAAAATATCTTACTAAATCTTGTGTTTTCCACGATGAAAATGTTTTAGTTGGGATTAGAAACCGAAACTGCATCATACATGTCAATATCATGCGAGTTTGACGTTTCATTATATGTGTCTTCCTCCCCTTTTGAACATATGCATTTACTTTTCATTGCTTGTTTATTTGTTTATTTATTTATTTATTCATTCATTGATTCATTTACCTATTTATAAATAAATTTATTTATCTATTGATTTATTTATTTATATGATCATTTATTTATTAATTATCTGTCTCTTTATAATTTATTTTTGTAATTAGCTTTTTTTTTTTATTATTATTAACCTATTAATTTTTTTTAAATACAATTTTAAATTTATTATCCGATGATATTATATCATCATCATTTAAATTTTATCTGTAAATGCAATTCATATCGGTAGGCATAGCTTTCTTCAGATGTGCCAAAATATCATTCTTCAGATGTGTCACTATTTGTACGCGCGGAATGTACATATGTTTCATTCGTAGCGTCCGCGGAGATGACACATGTTTCAATATTAGTGGCCGCGGAGGCTGCATATGTGCCAAAAAGTAGGTGCGCGGAGAATCCATATGTTTCAATCTAGCACGCGCGGAGGCTGCACAAGTTCCGAATTGCCGCGTAGCCCTCGATATGCTTATATATTTAATTTCGACCTGGGTTAGAATATTTTCTCACCTCACGTCCCTGTATAAGCTCATACTATCTCCCATTCCCCAATTTTTCCTATCTATCTAAGTGTTTCTCTATCAAATCTTTTTAATTATCAACTATCGTAAAGATGATTTTTTTCTAATATCAATTTAAGGAAAAAATAAAAATAAAAAACATTGTCGTTGGAATTACTAATAAAGAAAAAGATAGGAATACAAGCAAAGGCCTTACTTACCACAGTATAAGTTCTATGGAGAGGTCAAGGTCTTACATGTCACAGAGTTTTAGTTATGTAGGTTTATATAACTGAGAGCTTTCGTCAAATGGAAATGACATTATCAATCAAAGAGATTTACTTGAGTACAGTCAACTAGGGTGAAATTGAAACTCCAATCATGTGCAAGCTTTCACTTTTCCCTATCTCGCTAGACACAGAGCACTTTGGAAGCATGTCTGTGATTGGCTTTCAATTTCACCCCGGTTGACTGTACATCACAGAGTTGAGCTTACTTGTTAGTCTTGTGCCGAGGTTAATCTCTTGTTTGATTGATAATGTAATTAAATATGCCAAAAGTTCTGTTATATAAAAATTATAACTAAATTTCTATGCCACAAGAGATCTCAACCTCTATACATATGTACATAGAGAAACAGTATAGAGAAGTTACTGAATAGGGAGTTCATGTCGCTAAAATCATTGGAGGGGAGGCAGTGTTTACAGTCGATTTCAGTGAGTTCCGCCCCTTTGGAGTAGATGGCGTTGCATTATTTTTCGTTCTTAAGAACGAGTAGTGACATAGAAAATAATGCAACGCCATCTACTCCAAAGGGGCGGAACTCACTGAAATCGACTGTAAACACTGCCTCCCCTCCAATGATTTTAGCGACATGAACTCCCTATTCAGTAACTTCTCTATACTGTTTCTCTATGATATGTAGTAAAGCAATGAGGAAGGTGAATTGCATTTGTTTTTCATTTTTTTTTTTTTTTTTAGTTTATGATATTTTTGGAAAGAGCTTTAAAAAATTGTGAGGTACTATTTTTTCTTAGGACGAATGGAGCACGTGAAGTATTTTTAATTAATTTTTGAAAATCGGCCTGGAAAGCCTGTAACGTCATCAGTCTACTTTTTTTTCGGCAAATACTAATAGTTCGAGGTTCAGTAACCAGTTTAATGAATTTAGCTTGTCCTCAGGATTTCAAAAATCTGGTTACTGAACCTTCTACGATCAATATTTTCCAAAATAAATGCCCAATTGATGACATCACAGGCTTTTTAGGTCGGTTTCAAAAATTAATTAAAAATACTTCCAATGCTCCAATCGTTCTAAGAAAAAATACCGCCTCAAAATTTTTTAACGCTCTTTTCAGTAGTATTTCTATCACTTTCTTTATTATTAATCCAGTATTTAATAATAATAATAATAAAGCGCAAGACATCGGTCAATTTTTTATCGCTTTTAGTAAGATAGGATAAGAAATATGGCTTCCTATTGGTTGATAATACAAATCAACCAATAGGAAGCCGTATTTTTTATCCTATTCAACTAAAAGCGATAAGAAATTGACCGATGTCTTGCGCTAAAGTGGTAGAGTTTTTCTTACCATAGACATCTAACACTCCACTTTCATCATCAACACGTCCCGACAAGATAAGATTATCCTCAGGTCTGATTTCATTGTCCTCGTTTTCACTGTCAGCATCCTCTGCATCGTCATCTACGTTGACATTGGTATCTCTAGCACTCATTGCTATGTCACCCAAACTTACTAATGCAGAACCTGTGGACACATAGGTATATCTAAATATTGATTGTAGTTTAGGGGAGGGGTCATAACATAGAAAGTGCTCGTACAGACTTGTTTCTCTTTATTGCAAAACCTCACTCGTATATAATATACATTTAAGTGCCTTTTCAACACGAGAGAGAGAGAGAGAGAGAGAGAGAGAGAGAGAGAGAGAGAGAGAGAGAGAGAGAGAGAGAGAGAGAGAGAGAGAGAGAGAGAGAAGCATAGAGGCATAGAGGCATAGAGAGGGGGTAAATGAGAGAAGGATAGAGATAGAGGGACAGAGAGAGGGACAATGAGAAAGAAAGAGGGATATAGTTAAAAATGAGTTGAGAGTGATAGCAATGTCCCTCACATGTCTTCCAACTCCCTATGGTAGTGCATAGTCCAATAGAAACGACGATGCGCCAATAGTAGTGACATCTGGAACTACAAAGCTTTCGTAAGCTTAACATTGTAGTTTAGGTGTCACATGAGGTGACACTAGTGTTGCGTGGACTACAAAAAGTGCCCAGAGTTGAGAGAGAGAGAGAGAGAGAGAGAGAGAGAGAGAGAGAGAGAGAGAGAGAGAGAGAGAGAGAGAGAGAGAGAGAGAGAGAGAGAGAGAGAGAGAGAGAGAGAGAGAGAGAGAGAGAGAGAGAGAGAGAGAAGGTAATTTGGAAATTTTTAACACTTTACTTGTGGTAACCAACAACCAACTACCTTTAATGTATTTTTCATGTTGATGCTATGAACCTGTCTTATTTTTATATACCTGTATCATTTCCATAATGTTCAAAGTCATATTCATCAGCTGGATTTGTATTAGCTACAACTGGAGCTGATTCCACTACTTCAGCATCTTCTTGCTCTGTTTCTGAAGCCTCAGCATCTCTGAACAAAAAGATACATAGTACATAGAAAAAAAATCAAAATCTTAGGAACAATATGATGCAATTTTCATATCGGCTCTATAAATATATGTACATATTATTTTGGTTGGGTTCCTTTTTCATAGTATTACAGAAAAACATTAATTCATCTTAATTTTGTCATTTTTTAGTATATCACTTACTCTATATCTTGTGTAGTTCTCTGTATAATCTCTTCTAATTCTTGTTCACTAAGCTTCACCTGAAATTACAAATGTAATTAATACAAAAAGAAATTCAGGGAAATTCATAACTCAGTGTGACTGTGACATGCCGGTCACTTTGATTTTGTTTATCACCAAAACAGGATAAAAAAATAGTTAACATTTTATATCAATTGAAAGCTTACCTTTTCAGGTATTGCCTTAGCTACACCACATTTAACCCACGTTACACATGGGACGAATCTCATTGTTTTTAGTAATTAAACTAATTTTTACATAAAAACACGTGTGCAACAATTTTTGATCATCTGTAAAATTTATTTATCTTTTGCAAAAATGTAGGCTTCTGCGCGCTTCTGCGCTCTATCGGTGAGTCATGCAACTGTTTCAATTTGACTTTTTTACGCACAGTATTTTCAAATTCCTTGTAAGATTTTTCGTATTGTTTCATTTTCTCTCGAATATAGATATTAGAAAAGAAACAAAATAATAATATTAATTCTATCTATTTCATTACTTTAATAAAAGCTTTTCTATAGTAAATGAGTAAATCTAATGACTTTATTTACTACTGCATGATTTCATTGAAAATAAATGAAAGTAAAAATATTTCTTGTTGTGCAAAATCGCAATATACATCTCGCATCGCAGTTTATACAAAATAATTTAAAATATTTATTCAAATTTCAATCAATTTTATTGAATTCCGTTGAATTGACCACTTGCAATGAATGAACTTTTTAAAATAATTTGAATAATTCTTAATGCATTTCTTATGTAAAAATCGTTTTCACTTACTTGCTGCAACAATTAAAAACATTTTATTGCAAGTGGTCCATTCAGTGAAAAATATTGCTCCGTGCTGTAAAGGTCATAAAAACAGATACACATATACACCTGATACACCATATAATCTAGCTATAATTAATGCACAGTTATATTTTGTTTTACAATTTTATTTACATATATGCAATTGCTATAAAACCTTTAAAAGAAAAATATAATTAAATATAATAATATATGTTATTAATTAATTAATTATTTTTCTTTTAAAGTTTAGCACTTGCATTTTTTTTTTTTTTTTTTGTAATTTGATTCTCGGCAGTAATTAATAACACAAGAAAAAGTGGTTTGGCATAAATAATTTTTATTTATATATACTCACGTAAAATAATAATAAATATTATTAAATATATTTTAATTTTTCCATGAATTTGGTTCACAATGAAAAAAAAAAAAAAAAAAAAAAAAAAAAATAGATAAGGCACTTGATATATTTTTTTCATTTTGTGAGAGCTACAAAAAAAAACCGACTCGAGTTTTTTTTTTTTTTTTTTTTTTTTTTTTTCTTATTATTATTTTTCTAATTTTTTCAAAAAAGTTTAATAGATAGAAAACGAGCCAACTCATAAATGACTCGTGAAAGATACAAAGTAGTATACAAACACATTTGAAAATATTATAAAAAAAGAAATGTAATTTTATTCCATTTTTAAGATCATGCCTAACTTCTCTAGCATATAAATAAATTTTAATAATAGTTGCATGTAAGATTTTTTTTTTTTTTTTTTTTTTTTTTTTTATTAATTTGCATCTTTACAAACAACGAAAAAACGAGCTTTTTATTTATCTCGCATAAATAAGGGTCGCTTCGAAATTTTTAGCTCCTTCATGCAAAAAGTTTTGAAATAATTTTCGGATTTAAGCTTATGGTTTCAATCTGGATCCGAGTCACGTAAGATACAAGTCAATAAACAGCAATGAAATAATTTTTTGAGTTTCACCCTTTCTATCTACTTGCATATTTTATTATTATATTATTTACAGCTCTGTATTTATTTATTATTATTATTATTTTTATTTTTTTGTACAAAGTGTATTCTTATATTTTTATATTTATATTATTTATATAAATTAATAATATATTGAACTTCACATTATGAAAATAATAATTAATAAACAACAGTAAAAAAAAAAAGTTGCCAGAAAAATACATTTACAAAAATATTTCTGAAATATATATTTTTTGTTACAATTACAAAACTCCTATAATAAGGCCAACATTTTAAATGTTTCTTGGTTTCTTCATAATGTGAATTACATATATAGGCATAATTCTAAATCATTCTATAAACAATTTTACTACATTTTTTATTACAATTTCTTATTTGCATAAAAACTTTAATTATCATTTAAAATTATATGAGGTTTATTTTATTGCAAGTCTTAGAAAAAAGATGATAATACTAAAAATCTCTATATTATTCTTTTTGAAGAACTTTAAAAAAAAAAGTTAATGTTTTTTATTTTTTATAAAAAAATTATCAATATAAATATTTAAACTTTATTCTACATTGTAAACTAGATAATTAAGGCACTAAATTATCAGTAATTATGGACGAAGATTTAAAATGAGAACAAAAAGAAAAAATGTATTGCATATTCTGAAAGTGGAATCATACTTCTAAATCAATTGATGTGTAAGGTTGAAAGTTGAAATTTTTGTGTTCATTAAGTATTTTTAATTAAGTTTTGAAAATCGTAATATAACGTCACTAATTATAAATGCCATGTTCTTCGTAAACTTTTTTTTTTTTTTTTTTTTTTTTTTTTTTTTGCTACGGAAAATGCGCATTTGAATAACATGGTTGATCGTCATTTTAGTAGCAGAAAACAGGGTTTGCGAACAGCATGATATAGTAACTTTTGTGTGCACGCTCATGCAAAACTTACTTATACTGCACGTAATCATATAATAGTGTGTTATCATATTACGATTTTCCAAAAATTAACTGAACTTAAAAATTACAAAAATCATACTGCAAACGATTTATAGGGCGATTTCCTTTTTCTGAATATGCAATAAATATTGTTGGTGTTTCTCATTTAGATGTGCAATTTAGAGCGGTGTTGAGTGACCGTGTTGATATTCCTGAGCTCTGAAGCGGAGACTTGCAATACTGGAGGTTATACTGTAGGTTGGAGCACCACTGTAAGCTGAAAAATTTAGACGTATATATTTTATTAACAGTTTGTCTAAATTTAAGGGAGTAGGATACCGACCTTACATATATAAAAAACTAGAAGTGTTTTTGGTCTAAATTTGGTCTCATTGTGTAGCTAAAGGTTACACCTAGCCCGCCTAGCCGTGATAAAAATTCAAGATGTTTGACCGTCCCGAAAAAAAGAGAAAAAATTATTCAAATTAACATTAGGCCTTATGGGCTTAAAATTTCAAAAAAATCATATCAAATTAATTTGTACGGTTACCCCCGCAAAATTTTTATATATATATTTGAAATTGTCTCAAGCTGAAGTATCATTATGTTCAAAATTTCAGATTTTTTTGACGATAAAAGTTTGAGTCTAATGGCCGACGTCGGTACCCTAGCTACTCTACTCCCTTAATAATTTAACTCTAAAATTAAAAAGTTAATCCTATATATGCTATTTTATATTATGGTAAATATGTATATAGTAACGACTAAACTAATACAAAATGATGAAAATTTTTAAATTCGTGGAAATATGATAAGGGAGAAAGTAAATATTGATATGGCTTTACATTATGAGGTCAAATTGTTCAAAAGTCATAAATTGAAAAAAATAATAATAATAATTAGTAGTATTTTTTATTTTTTCATTTTTATTATTATATTATTATTTTTACATATTTATATCCTATAAAGTATCACTGCAAAAATCAGAGATTTTTCTGTCTTTACAACTTTTATCCAAATCGTCGCAGCATTAATTCATTTCATCATTCTTATAATTGATGCATGCTAATTCAGTTATGAACAATTAGTTTCAATTATAATTAATTGATCATTTAAAAATCAAATTAATTATTTATTTCTATTCATTTCCTTTATACTCTCTATTAAAAAAAAAATTATTACTGTCGTCATAAAAGATCAAAATATAAAATAGTTACCCGTCATTAAGGCACACGATGGGGGTGAGGTAGGGTGAAACTGATGTGCACCCGCTGGATTTGGGCTGGATTTCCAACATGAAGATACAAAACTTGGGTAGTCTAAACTGCTCGCTGTTCCCACCACTGAAATTTTATTGAGATGTAATTTTAATCAAAAATAAATACAGGAATAATAATAATAAAGGAATATACATAAAATATTTTAAGTTACAATCACACGATGTAATATTTTCAATGAGCGGTAAATTATGCGGAACCAAATTCAAATATATTGCGCATAGTGAAATTATAATGCTCGCAGTGTAATTTTTTTAAAAAAAAATAATATGTTTGAGTACAAAAAAATAGCAATAAAATTGCTAAATCGTACGCAATGATAATACTAATAAAAGTAATAAATAAAATAATGAAAAATGTATATTGTTAAAGATATAATAAGGAAGACTACACAAATTTTTAAGTGTTAATTTTATTTCATATTCTAAAAGATTATATTGTTCTGAATCGATACATATGTGAATTTTTAATTTTAATTAATTTTTGAAAGTCACGAAATGACTATGCATAGGCTGCATGTCATGGGCATAGGAAAAAGTTGCAACCTGTGAGTCATTTCGTGACTTTAAAAAATTAACTAAAAATACTTATTGAACTCCACAATTAAAAATTCATATAATATCGATTCAGGACAATGTAATATTTTAGAATTTGAAATAAAAATACCCCCTGAATTTTTTCAGTCTTCCTCATTATTAAGTTTAATTTTTATTCTGCATTCTCTCTCTCTCTCTCTCTCTATTTTTTTCCTCACCCTGTTCTGCCGCCAGAGCCCCTATGGATGCAGGTGTTGCTCCCATCGTAGGGGTGTCTCTGAACACCAGGGTAGAGGCAGGGTTGGGGCTTCCTCGTTGAGCTAACATGCTGCGCTCGTTACGACGAAATTTGGCACGACGATTTTGAAACCATACCTAAATGCAGAAAAAACATGATAATATATATATATATATATATATATAATTTTTGATAATAGTGATACCCTGTTACTTTTGTACAGAAAATGAAATTTCTGACGATTCATCAACTCACTTGCCTTATATTATTAATATTATTTTAATGTAATGGAAAATTTATTAAAATACTTTTTTGACGCTGAGAAAATAAAAATAGGAGTAATCAGTAACCCCCCCCCCCCCCACACACATAATATTCCCCTTTAGTGTTTTATAATAAATTTCATTATGAATTTATTGATTTATTATTTTTAATATTTTATAACGATGAAAATACAAACAGCGAAAGCAAAATGTGTATGAATGTAAAGATTTTTATAAACAAAAATTATCAACGTTTGGGTGGGTACATGATTTTTAATATACACTATTAATTTAATCTTCTTAATTTTGATGGTATACAAAAGAAAAGAGCAATAAATTTACTAAAAAAAAATGGTACCTGAACTCTAGCTTCACTAAGAGTGACACGTCTGGCCAATTCTTCTCTGACGAATGCATCAGGGTAATGGGTTCGTTCGAAAACTCGTTCGAGGGCAGCCAGTTGTGCTGTGGAGAAGGTGGTACGATTGCGACGTTGTTTACCTGCGCAGCTTGAGTGAGCGGAAGAGGATTTGCGTGATTTACGTGAAGAATCTTGAGAACCATCCTCGTCTACGCAAAATGTGTCATCATCTGAGGAAGGATAGAAATAAATTATAAAATTATGTAAAAAAAAAAAAAAAAAAAAAAAAAAAAAAAAACTTGGACATCCCTTATTTAAAATTTTCAAGCCTCGTTGCTGTAGCTTTCTCACGAGAGAGAGAGAGAGAGAGAGAGAGAGAGAGAGAGAGAGAGAGAGAGAGAGAGACTATGATCCTGCAATGCTGAAGGATAAAAAAGTACAAAGTCCTTTTGCTTTCCCCGCACCACTATATTACTATTGTTATATTATATTACATATTACATTACATTATATGAGCACCATTGTTAAGCTCTATCCTATATTGCGTGTATAATAATATTATTGTACATATAGAGAAGTAATGGTTTTATTTAAAATATGTTAATAATTGAATTAATTGCCATATTTATTAGTATCTCTTTCTAAAAGGGCTCTAAATTTCATTAAATGTATTTAAGTTTTTTGGATATTTGAATAACACCAACCAAAACTATTTATTTATTTATTTTTTCGTGAAATTCAATATTAAATATTTAATTACATTTTCTTTGCTCTTTACTAATATTTATTTATTATTAATAATATAATCACACCATAAAATTCTCATGCAACATAAAAAAAGTAAACACAAACAAATAAGCTATAATTTAAATTGATGAAAAAGTCACAAATTTAATGATAATTCTGTGAAAAGTCAGTAAGATGTCATCAGTATTAAATTTAGTCAATTAGTGTCGTCTCATTAACACTCTCAAGATAAGTTATTACTGAGACGACGTCTCTTACTGAGCCGAGTTGTGTCGCCTAATTTATCAACTTGATGACGAGTACAAATTACAAAAAGATTGAGTCGGGGTTTTGGTCTCTTGTTTCTAAGGAAAACTGCATTGAACTGAACGTACGGACAGTTCTGTCAGTATTAAGTATTTACAATATTCAGTATACTGTACTTTTTTATTATTATTTTTTTAATATTATTATATTGTAGTTATTAATTATTAATATTATGGTTTTTATGTTAATTAGGTCCAATAGCATTGAATAAGAAATAATCATAAATAATTGAATACGAATTTTGCAATAAGAAGTGACGGACTTTATTTTTTGATACAAAAAATCGCGAATATAAGATTTAAGCATTCAAATGCCAAAAAAAAAAAAAAAAAGATAATAGAGTAAAAACAATTTTAACAAAAATTGAATTTGTTTTTTTAAACCACTCAAATACAAATGAATAATTAAATAATTCAAAATTGGGCATTGTTTTTTTTATTATCTGTTGTGGCTAACGATTAAAATTTTGAAATACATTTCTTTTAAATAATAAAGAAGATAATGCAACTCCAAATATTATACAATTTTCAGGGGTTTCTTTTTTTTTTTTTTTTTTAATAAACTATTTATATACTTATTTGTACATAAGTGAATTGTAAAGCCCATAGAAATGGTAAAACCTCTCATAATAATACTCTAGCTTATTTCAACACTATTTTTGTTCTGTATATATGTGATGATCGAACACAGGCCCTGAAAATTGTTTATCGTAAGCAGAGTCGTTACCATTGGGTTTTAAATTGCATAAAAAATAAGAAGTATAATGAGTTTTTGAGACATGAGCGTTCTTATTGCATTACTATTTATAAACAATATGTTAGCTTTAATTAGTGCAGCATGTGATGAATATTTTTTTTATTTATTTCATGGCATAATAAATAAAAAAAAAAGTACTGAGAGCACGTTCATGTACTGTACAATGATGTACGTTAAAATATTATTCATGTCAATTATAATAACACATTAATGGAGCTTATCAGTTTATCGTGCGGGAAAAGCTTAAGGGTCCCCTACAATTTAACATTACGCTTATTGGGAAAAACACTTTTTTTTTTTTTTTTTGCAATTATGGAGAAAACTACTCTACCGATTTCAAAGAATATAAATGAGTAATGATATAGATACTTTTACTGCTAAAAGCCCTTGAAATTGTAAAAGAATTATTTATTTAGAATTATTATGTGATGTTCTAAAGATTGCTGTTTACTTCCTGTAACTTAACTTCTTGCTATTTATTATATAATAAAAAAATACAAAAATGATAAAAATAAAATAATTTATTATAAAAAATAACTATAATATTATTGTTACTTAAGTTATTTTATTATTAATTATTGCAATAAAATAATATTAAAATATACTAAAATTTAAAACTAAAATTCAAATATGTCAAAATAAAACATTAAAAAAGCTAATATATTTAGTATTTCTATGACTTCGTGTGTGAGCCCATGATTTACCAGTAAAAAATAGTGATAGTTAAAAATAAATATGACGATGAATGAAAAAAGTATACTTAAGAAGAAAAAAAATATCAACACTTGCTGCAAATTAATTTAATAAAGCGAGTCATATATCACGCAATGTGAGATCTTAATTAAATTTAAATTTTTTTTTTAACTTGTATATATAATTCTTAACCTAAACACATCATTGCATTCCATTTGTTTGTTTTTTTAATGTTACAAAACAATAATAATAATAAAAATGTACACTATTAACTTTCTAACATAAAAAGAATTTTCTATTTTTTTATTTATTTATTTATTTTTTTTACTTTTTAGCGAAACAGAGACAAATAAACGTATAGAATAAAAAGGCAAAAAAAAAAAATAATAATAATAAATCATACTATTCCAATGCATGAGCAAAAAGAAAAAAACTATTACTGCATAATCTTAAATTCTCAAAAAACTACATTAATTTTGTCATATAGGGTTGTATTATATATGATGCTACCGATGATAAAATTTTCTGAAATTGTGACCATCAGATAAGAGCGAAAATATTATTGAAATTAACATAAGCGCTTATGGGACTAAAAAGTCAAAATATGATATCTATAGCATGATAACCCCCCCCCCCCCCCGCATTTTTGTTAAACATTTTTGAATATATATTGTATAGTACCGCACTGCGTGCAAAATTTCAGATTTCTCTTTCTTTACAACTTTTTATATCTGATTTCCCGCATTAATAATTTTTTTCATTTGAAAAATACTGAGGTGCATGAAGCAGATTTTGAATTTCGTAATCATTTCAAAGATCCTTGACGATTTCACAAAAATCGCAAGTTTACTGCACGTGTTCAATCTCTCTCTCTCTCTCTCTCTCTCTCTCTCTCTCTCTCTCTCTCTCTCTCTCTCTCTCTCTCTCTCTCTCTCTCTCTCGCTCTCTCTCTCTCGCTCTCTCTCTCTCGCTCTCTCTCTCTCGCTCTCTCTCTCTCTCGCTCTCTCTCTCTCTCGCTCTCTCTCTCTCTCTCAATTATAAATTAATAAGCTTAAAACCATGGATATAAAAACCTTAAAACACATATGCTACATACAGAATAATTAAGAGATAATTTATAGTATTTAGAATTAATTCAATAGTTGCTGTGTGTGATGAAAGACCTCATTTAAACCACACAAAGAATCCTTTTGATTTTGATATAGAAGCCACTAAGTCTCGGTTATGTCATGCATATGATATAACCCAGCCGGTTTTTGTATGCAGTATGTATATATTTTTTTATATGTATGTATAATCAAGACCTATTTAAATTATACTTTATTATATGTTTATGACAGTATGTATGCGTATAATTATATAGTAATTTACGGAGTGATTATTAGATTAAAGTTTTTTTTATAGCTTTTTTTTTTTTTTTTTTTTTTTTGCTTTAATTTGTGTAATGTATTTCAATAATATTTTCTTACGGAGCAATTAAAACAGTTTCAAATCCACTGATTAGTAAAAAAACATTGATTGGATACAAAAAAAACTAAAAATAAGGGGGGGGGGGGGAGTCCGGAAAAGGTTGAATTTATGTGCTCCAACTTAAATTAGCTTAATCAAAATTCTTGAAATTTTATGACTACAGTATTAATTTAGCACTGAAATTCAAAGTTTTAGCAAAAACAATTTTGCAAGGCTTATTTAAGTTTTGTTAGAATTAGATTAAAGAGCAACGTCCCTAAAAGGGTAAAATAAAAAATTGTAAAAAAAAAAAAAAAAAAAAAAATACATAAACATAAAAAAATGCTTATATATTTCAACATATTTTTTGAAGATTTCACTCTTGCGCCAGTAAAATCCTTTACTATTTAGTTATGGTAATAGGGCAAACTGCTTTCTTTTTCCGGAGCGGGTAGATACTAAACGTTACGTAAAAAAAAAAAAAAAAAAAAAAAAAGTAAGACCTACCCTTACATATTATTTTCTCGGTTGAGTTGTAAGAAGTATTTAATTTCTAAATATGTTAAATATAGAGCAAAGTATATTAGTAAAGCAAGGGCATCACATCAGATGTGCTTCTTTGTAAGATTTGCTTCAATGAAGCACATCGTTTGCCGCTCGCTAACATGTCATCCAAATGACTGACAACGGCGCCTGCTGCTTCTCTCTCTGTCTCTCTGTCTTCTATATAACTAACAAAGTATCCATTTCATATCGTTTTTAATCTTACATTGACACTATAGAAACAAATGGAAACAAATGTATAGTTTTAAAAGTATTCGTAATATGCTATTTTAAATTACTATAATATAATATAATTTTTATATATATTTATTCATTTGTTTCTTTGTTCATTTGTTTGTTAGTTGAAATATTAATTTAATGTGTTTAACAAATAAAATCCTAAGTAATTGATAATTAGTTTTTTAACATATAATCAAAAGGCCTATATATCTCTAAAATTCAGAAGGGAACATATCCAAACTCTTCAAAAATTACCTAGATGATAAATATTTCAGGACCCATTTATGAATCAGATAAAAGAAAGGTTTATTATTATTATTTATAAGAAATACGTGGGGCCTAATGGGTGTTAAATTTGAAAAAAAAATTACATAAATTAATATTTTGCTTTGAGATTTCCATTGGAGGATGGTTTAAAAAATTCTTAAAAAATTTCTATGGTTTAAAACATGTAAAAGTATGTCTAGCATTTCTCATTTAAATTTCTCTGAAATCGGTGGAGTAGTTTTCTCAAAAATCACTAAAAAAAAAAAAAAAGCAATTAAAATATTTTTTTCCATAAGAGTAATGTTAAATTAGGGGACCCTTAGCTTTCCCCGCGTCTCCCCGCGCGCTAAACCGATAATCTCCATTCTTTTAACAAATTAAAGAACTTCACACTTTTGTACCGTACATTATCACTGCATATGGAAAAAATAAGATTTTACTATTTTTAAATAAATAAACGCATTAATATTATAATTATTAAAAATTCTACAAAAAAAAAAAAAAAAACTAATAATAATAATAAAAACTGATAAAACTCACCTTCTTCACTTCTATCAGATTCCACATGCGAAGTCACAGAATATGCCTCAGTATTATTACACTGACTTGATGTATTAGGAACTGTATTATTATTATTATTACTTGTGGTATTTCTGTCAAGTTGTAAGAGTCGACTTACAGAGAAGTTACATGAGTTATTATTATCACTGATTGTTGTAACTCTTGTACATTGTTGTTGTGGAGGGTATGTTGTATCTCCTTGACATACTCCCCAAGGACCGAGCATTGTTGTTGTTGAAAATAATCTGTAACAATTAAGAAATAACACTTTGCTGTGACATTTTTCAAATTTTAAACACAAGTTTTTGCTATTTGGATAGAATTTTAGTATATTTTAAAAAGAAAAATAATTTTTATAACTTGTATTATCTTTTTCCGTTCGCCCCGGAGAATAATTATATTATTATCTATAATATTTATTTTTATTTTTAAATTTTCTAGTTTTTTTTACTTATCACTAAAAGTGATAAAAATGCTGAGGTTATTTTACAATTCTAAATGTCATATAAAAAAAGGAAAATATATTATTTAAATTTCGTCTTATTGCAGTATAGCATTTTTTTTTTTTTTTTTTTTTTTTTTTTTTTTTTGCAATTAATTAATTATGCTTGCATGTATTTAAAACTCATAAATAAAATTTATAGTAAAAAAGCGTGAAATAATAAAACATTAAAATAAAATAATACATAAAACCAAATTTAAAAAAAAAAAAACGTAACAATTTTATAAAAAATTAAATAATGTATTAATAATTTATAAAAATATAAGTTATTACTATTAATAATAAATATAATTTAAAAATTTTATATTTATATAATATACATTAACAATAAATGCTAGATTATTAATTGTGCAAAGTTTTAAATGCTTCATTATTTTGAATAAAAATTTCTATAAATTTTATATTACAAACTCTTATGTAGTAGAGTTTTCGCATAGAAATGTAAATCGTTCGTAAATTATATGAATAATATATCTATATGAAATTAAGAATAAAGTTATAAAATATGTCATACGACGAGGAATTTTGCACCGCGTTATCAACGGACTTAACATAATAAAATAATATTGACAGATATCAATATATCCTAATAATGATAAAATTAAATACATAAATACACTTTTAAAGCCATAGACCACATAAAACAACATGTGCTGTTTAATGAATAAACACGAAATGGGATCTTCAAAACTTATGACAATTTTTACCAGAATGTTAATGTAGCCCCACGAGAGAGCGTGAAAAAACTTTAAAGTATGTCATTTGCGTGAAAATTCATGTTTATGACGTCAGAAACATGCAAAAATTAGCATGAAAATGTTATGCGGGTTGCATAAATTGAATTTTCTGATCACTGCTACGGGGCTACTGTTGGGTTTTGAGACAAACTAAAGCTATTTATGTAAATCCCATCAAGTGTTTTGTGATATAAATGCTTATGTTTTTCTCTGGCCTATTCCTTTAATTTAAATTTACACAAAGAAATAGATCAAATATATTAAACTTTTCTATTGACTGATAAAGGAACAACTGTTTTGAGGCTGCCTTTTAAGCGATTACGCTAACATCCGTTCCTACTTACTACGCATGCGCAGTACGTTGAAACGGAAGCGGATGTGAGTGAAATCGCTTATAGACTATATACTCAGCCTCAAAACAGTTGTTCATTTATTAGTCAATAAAGTACCAAAAAAAATTGCTTGGTATAATAAAGAGAATGCTGTAATTGTTCATTATTAAAATGTAAGTGATAAACTGTGATAAGATTATGAAGGAAATTGATATATGAGGGAAAATTCAAATAAAAATTGCTATATTTGTGATTATTTATATAATACACCGATAATTAAATTGCCTGATATACTCTCTGTATCATAAATCATAATCTATATCATACGAATCAATCATAATTTATAATTATATTGATTTCGTGGAATCCGAGGTAAATTTTAAATGATACCTGTTTATCCTTCCCTTCCTCATGGCATGTTCCTAGCAATGTTATGTTATGTAGTATGTTATGTAGCAATATATATAATAATATATATATATTCAAATTATTTATTTATTCAGCAACAGAGCAAGTCCACAAGTACTGGATATAATATAGTCTAAACATACCAACAAAATATTTTAAATATATGTTTATAAGGATTAAATTCAATTTCTTTTAGTTATAAATATTTTAAATAAAACCATAATTTATTAAAACATTAATTCTTTTATTTAAAAAAATAAAATCCAAAATAATGATAATTTTTAATTAATTATAGTAACCTGTTTCTTAAAAAAATAAAATCAATTAATATGTCATCATTAAATTAAATAATTTCAAATGCTTTGAATAATTGACAATTATGGAATTTTGAGTGTTTTTTTTGTAGATAGTTTTATGAATACGACAAACTGTATACGCACTTAATTTGTTGCAAGAAAGAAAAATGCGTTAACGTCAAATTATTAATAATAATAATAATTAGTAGTTACGAATGAAATTAATTACGAAATTAATGTTACCGTAAATGCTAGGGGTAAATTCATATAATATCATAGTGCTGCAATGGTAAATTGCAATTAAAGAAACCAATGCTCCGCAACATACTACACCAGTTATGCAATGAAAATTTAGCATAAATTATATTTTGTTTCTAAATAAATTTTGCTATAAAAGCTACCTTAATTATTACTTATTTATCTATGCCCATTTACATAAATTACTAATGAATGCATTTTCGCTGACAGTAAAATCGTATAATAGAACATTAATATAATTAATTCTAAATAAAAGAAGAAGTTTTTAAGTAAGTTAAAATTGATAACAAAATTAATATTATTGATTACTGAGAAGTACTTACATGATAAAATAAAGTGGAGATGCTATATGTTGATGTGCTCGCCCGCTTTCCACCACAACATTCAACCAACTAAAATGTAACCCTAGAGATGCAATATCAAACCAAGAGGGAAAAAAAAAGAAGAAGAAGAAGATTTTTTTCTTCTTCTTCTCTGAATCTTTGGCGGCTTGCCGCAACAGTCATAATCTTAAAACAACGATTATATTATGTATATCGATTGTTACTTTATATCGATATTATAATCATTTTTTTCTATACACAGAGATTATTTTAGTTATTGAAATTTAAAATATTCTGATGATAGGATAATTGAACTTTTAAATTTTTAACAAGTTATTTGCAGCTATTTATCATGGAACAAAAATATGCTAGTTCATTTACAGTTAGCATTACAACATAATTTATGCTATGCTGCTTAATAACTCTGTTAGATAGCATAAATATTATGTTATATATCATAATTATTAATGATGTTAGCAATATAAACCTTTCACAATATAATTAAAAAGTTGAATAAATTTAAGTAATTAATAAAACAGTAAAAAGCCTAGATAAGAAAATCGCGTTTTTTTTTGTTTTTTTTTTCTCTTAAAAAAAAAAAGTTGAAAGGCAATATTCCGATTTCGATAAAATTTACTTTACTATCGCCCAATTGCACAAACTTACCCCTACTCTCTCTCTCTCTCTCTCTCTCTCTCTCTCTCTCTCTCTCTCTCTCTCTCTCTCTCTCTCTCTCTCAAAGTACGTCTTGTTTCTAATTATTAGCTTAAAAAGTCACTTTAAATCTTTATTTTGATTGCATAAATTTATATATGATTTTACTAATTAATTAAATTATTCTACAATTTAACAAAATATTTGTCAAATTCCTTTTTATTTAATCTAGAGCAAATTTTTCTAATTTTCACTTTAAAATTTTAATAAATTTAAAATTTAAATGTTTAAGTCAACTTAATAAAATATATAATAAAAACAACTAATAATTCTATGTTATCAAATTATAAACATAAAAACATAACTAATATATTGTCATGTCATTATCATATCACTGTAAATCTATTATATATTTAATATTATATCAATATATTACAATCGTATATATGAATCATTTGATATATTTACACGAGTGTAATTCTTATCTATGACAAGTATATTTCAACTTTTTACCTTATTATGACGTAGTGATTAACAAGTGTTTAATTAGAATGGATTATTAGTTACCGAGATAAAAAAAATCATTAATATATTTAACCACTATTTTTTTTTTTTTTTTACATTTTATGGATAATATTGAATTTATTTTCATCATGTTCTTCATTGTACTACATTTTTATCGCCATTCCTCGTATGTTTAGAAAATACGTAAGAATATTTTTTCAGTGGTAAGAAAAAATAATAATAATAAATTATAATTTTTTTAATTTGTTTTACTATAGGTTCCGATTCCAGATTAGTTAACAATTAAACATTAATGAATTTTAACCATTAAAACAAAGCTTCAATATATGAATTTTAATTTAACATACAATTAAAATATTAATTTAATTCTCTCACACATGTGATTATTATTATTATTATTTATTATGTTACTTGTTACTCGCCACTGTGTAAAAAATATTAACACACAATTCAAAGAAAATAGCCCAAATTGAATTTTGTACTTTGGTGAGCAATGTCATTACTTCAGTATGGCGTCTAAGCGCATTAAATATGACATCATGTGCATACATCCTATAAGATCTAATTTTTATTTTAAAGGCAATATGAGAAATGACGCTATATTTATAATAATAATTAAGATGAATAACCAGTTGACAAAAGGGTAGTTTACTAAATTAGCAGTTTGATATATCTGAGCGGATGTGTTGAAGTTTCTTACTAATTATATAAAGACGTTAAGAGTGACGTCACATGGCTCAAAACCTCCCATTACGTTTATATTTTACAAACACCTTTTAATTGTTCTTAAAGTCAAACAATGGACTGTAAAAATTTTCCTTATTTTTAACTACGGAACTTCTTCATTGTTAAAGTTGTAATTTTAGTACTTTACGTAAATATAACGTAAGATTAAAAAGGGGGTTTAAAAAATAATTAAAAATATATTTTTCAAAAACATTTTTGATACAAATAAATAACTATATTACAATAAAAAATGAAATGTGAGCCGATTTAATGGTTAACACTTTTTAAAGTTTTTAACATTCATTTTTATTTATATAAACTGCAGCTCATACATTGTATCACTTAAAAACTAATTTCAATTTTACAAGGTAATCTTGAATCGATCATTGAGACTTTTAATTTTTAATTAACAACTTAGATAACAAATTTATATGATGTATCATGTTAATAAGGCTGATTACAACTGTTTACGAATATTTAAATTTTAAAAATGCAAGTTGCATTCTGAAAAACTTGTTCACGTTCCCTGCATACTTGTTAGAGGGCTCCAGGCCTCAAACAATTGAATCAAAAACGTAAAATTCATGAGATGGAACCATCTTTTATACACATATTATATCCTTCAACCCTTCTGTACCCTCACAAACTGGAGTTTAAAAAACTGTAAAGTAGGCAACTTTAGGACTTCATGACGTCAACAAATCCGGGTCTATAATAGAAGTTGTAGCGCGAGTTGCCTACTTTACAAGTTTTCTTCCCAGTTTGTGAGAGTACTGAAGGGTTAAGGCACAAAATATGTGTATTTATAATAATCCTAGATCATGATTTATAATTGAGAGGAAATTTGTTTTTGAGGCCAGGGGCCCTTTAAGGAGGCTCTTTAGGAAAGTAAGTTTTAAATTTTTGCAATTAAAATATTTGCATACTAAGCTTCCTCCAAATTCTAATGTATCTCACCGGCAAATAAAGTTTTTTTTTTTTTTTTTTTTTTTTTTTTTTTTCATTTTACATCTTTAAGGTTAACTACTCCAGTACCTTAAGTACCCTTAAAAATGTGAAAAGAGGCCATATAATTGAATAATATATAACACATTTTCAATAAATATTATCTCATGATTTTTTTTTAAGTCAAAACAGAAATTGCTCACTAAAGCAAAATCTAAGTACAATTTCAATCATTTCACGTGTCAATTTTTAATATCAATCCATTCAACCTGTGATGCTTTGAGAGAGAGAGAGAGAGAGAGAGAGAGAGAGAGAGAGAGAGAGAGAGAGAGAGAGAGAGAGAGAGAGAATAATATCATTAATTATTTATTTTTTCTTCTGTGTTTTGAAGATGTACTATAAATGACTTTTAATGCGAGTGCGAGGGAACTTAATTTTTATATTCAATGATGATCAATATAACAAGATCTATAAAAACACATAAACCACAAATATGTGTTCTACCACCCTGTAGAATCCTACGTGTGGCAAACAGGATGAAGTTAAATCATCCTCCCTTCCCTCCCAACACACACATACACATGTTGAGTGCTAGGCGCCCCACTATACTTGATTGACGGAGCCCGTGTCGCGCCATAATTAGCAAACTTCCAACTTCCGACCTGTCTTTACATCAATCACATGTCATACAACTAATTATAACATTAACCACCGTGCTGGTATTTAATATTGTTTGTTTTTACTACAATTATTATGAATTTATGATGTATTAGAAATTAGAGTATTATATTATTTTTATAGTTTTTAATTTTTTATATTATATTAAATTTAAATGAATGAATGAATGAATGAATGAATGAATGAATGAATGAATGAATGAATGAATGAATGAATGAATGAATGAATGAATGAATGAATGAATGAATGAATGAATGAATGAATGAATGAATGAATGAATGAATGAATGAATGAATGAATGAATGAATGAATGAATGAATGAATGAATGAATGAATGAATGAATGAATGAATGAATACAGTAATCATAATCAACAAGTAAACGAAAGAAAATAAAATAACAAATCAATATGATTTTTTTTTTTTAAAGTTTCCCAATAGGTGATAAAATAACAATTATCTTCCAATAACGCTAATATTTTGTATCATAATTTCATAAGGTCACTTTTATGTGCAAAATATACTTTTACAAAATTATAAAATAAATTGCTTAGAAATCACTGCTAATAACTTCTATATCTATAGGGGGTCTATGCATTCATATTAAAGTCGACGCTATGTTGGATCACTCAATAACATGGGTGGCATAGGAAAATAACTCATTTTGCCAGTTTAAAAACACTATGCAATAATTTTGAGATCATGATGCTGTAAATATGTTAAATTAGTATCTAGTGCTAGAAAAATAAGAATAACACAAAATTGACTGATATCTTAAAGAAAAATGCCTTAAACAAAGTTTGTCCTACACTCAGCAATTCACTACTACAGTATGGCCTCCAAGCGCATTAAACATGAAGTCATCATGCGGATACACCCTATAGCTTATTCAAAAATGCCCATAGTAAAAATGTTATGATATTGAACGTGTATAATTAACACATCATAATTCTAATATTTTTCCTCTCTCTCTCTCCATTTTCTCTAAATAATCCCCTTATTACATATAATTACACAGATAAATGTTGTCTATATAAGTTAGCACGTGTCCCATCTCATATACTACTATACGAGTCTGTTTTAAAGTTTACGAGAGACACGAAAGTAATAAAAAAAAACTACGTTGACAGAGAAACACAAGCACCTGTCATCAGTCGATCTAACGATCAAAAGAAACATCAAGTTTATGTCGAGCATAAAATCATCGTAACCAAACTAACTACTTATCATAAAACTTTTAATACTTTATTTCTTATTACAAAAAGTTATAGGGTCATTTTCAAAGTTTGTGAAATCGTCATTTAGGAATAATTTTATACAATGTTGCGTTATGTCGTACGTATAGTTATTTGTAAACTGAATCTTATGCATTTCCTGTTTTCTTGAAAGGAGGTTTTCATCACTTTATGTAAAATATGTATGTAATGCTAATTTAATATATTAGTGAATATAACTAGATTGGTATAGCATTATGAATTTATCGTGTTTTTCTATATTTATATTATTTTTTTTTCTTTTAATTAATTTTTTTAGCTCGGAGATATTTGTATAATTGTAGTTGATCAGAATATAATAAATTATTAAATTGTTTTTATTGGCATTTAAAAAAGTATAGCCGCGGGGTTGATTTGTGTTTCTTCATTTTCTGGGGCCACTCAGCACCATAATATTATAGCAGATTTTTGAGGGGATTAATTGTTTCTCACCCCCCCCCCCCCTTCCCTCACAAGCTCGCCGCACGAGTAAATATGACGGATAAATAATAATATGACAGATATAGGACCAGTTTACGTTCGAGGGGCAAAATTTTGCCTGGGGGGGGGGGGGGGAGGGGGGAACTGTAACAGGGTATTTGGCAAAATTCAACCTTATGAAAAATTCGACCCAGAAAGAAAGACAGAGAGAGAGAGAGAGAGAGAGAGAGAGAGAGAGAGAGAGAGAGAGAGAGAGAGAGAGAGAGAGAGAGAGAGAGAGAGAATGTGATATCTAATAATTTAACACTTTTCAGATTTTATTTTCGTTTTGAATATTGTTAATGGAACATATATCTTTTTGTCTTCCAAAAACAAAATCAAAAATTTTCTCACATGTTGTTTTTTCACCTGAAATAAAATTAATATAATTGCTGTATATAAGTGCTTAATTAACCTAAAATTAAAGTAATTCACTTTAAATGTTGACTAATATTAATAAAAATTATCCTAAAAGCTAATTAAATAAGCTGTTATATAACATTAGTATAAAATTCAAACAAATTTTATTAAAAAGTTAAGGAAAGTAAAAGTAAAAGTTTCTAAATTTATTAATAAAAGTTACAAACAGTGTATACAGCGTAAATGTGTTTATGAGGGGTTGATAAAATTAGAATTTTTCTACATTCGAAGCCAAACTAATGTCAAGTCTAATCAATGTCCAAATTAGAGACATTTTAACTCTGCAAGCAACCAAAATAAACTTTTATACTAGTACAAAACTTTCTTCTTAAAATTAGAGGGTTTTTATGTTCTTAGGAAAAAAATTGTTGCGTAATTTAGTCTAGAGTTTCTGTTACAAAAAAAAATCAATTTTATTTGTTATTATTAATATTATCATTATTTGTGCGGATATACTGAATTCATTTTTTACAATCTGGTCTTAAATGTGAAAAAAATGTCACATTTTTTTTTTTTTTTTTTTTTTTTTAGCTGAGATAGACATAATTTTTTTTTTTGTGCTTATTTTCTATATATTTAATAATGTTATTTTTATTATGCTTTAAGTATAAGCATAGAAGTAGGGGTAGTTGACGTCGTTGCAATTTTACAGCATTTACGTGCTAAAATAATAATAATAGCTTTTTCAGAAAATGCAATTTTTTGTATCGATTTATTTTTATTATTTGTGTTTTGTTTTTTTAAGTCTACATATTTTAAAGCTTGGGAAAATTAATCTACGTTTTTATTGTAACAAATATAAATAAATAAATAATATTATTATGTACACGTTGGTTCATATTTCAAATGATATCTAGTAGCATTACATGACAATCACATATAGGGTGTATGCGGATGACGTCATATTTAATACGCTAGGAAGCCATACTGGAGTAGTGAATAACATTGCTCAGCATAGTGACAAACTTCATTTAAACCAATTTTCTTTGGGAAATTGGCTCATTTTTTGTTATTGCTATTTTTCTCACATGTACTAAAGATACTAATTCAACATATTTACAGCATCAATGCTCTCAAAAATATTGCAGTGTTTTTAAACTGACAAAATGATTTATTTTCCTATGCCACCCATGTTATTGAGTTATCCAACATGGCGTTGACTTTAACATAAATGCATACACAGTATAGTGTTATATAGTAACACATGACTACAGTAGGCACGGTGTAAAATTACTCTTTAATTATTTTCTTTAATACTTTCATTACTTTGTCATAACTCATAAGTATAAACACAAATTAAAGAAGAAATGGTACTTAAAAGTTTAGTTACGTCAAGCATGTGAAAACACGATCAAATATTTAAGTTATTCCACTTTGAGATAACATGTAAATGTGAACATTCAAATTTTAGTCAAATTAGAAACTTTTATAAAATTAAAAATATTATTAAAACTTTTTTCGGTCAAAAAAAAAAAAAAAATACTCCATTTTATTTGAAAATTATAGTGTTTGTTTTTGTTAGGATGAAATCACGTACAAAAAATTACAGTGAAAATATAGTTCTTTGTTTTTCTTTTCTTTTTTTTTTTTTTTTAATGGAGGTTTTTGGTTTAGCGCGCGGTTTATGGCGGAAAACACATTTTTTGCGATTTTTTCGAAAACTTCGCCGATTGTAGGAACGGGTGGAACGTCGTCGGAACAACACCGTTCCATTTTTATTAATCACTACGTTCCAGTGCTCCCTACTTCGTGTACTATCAAGCTCGACCGCAGCAGGCGATAGAGTACGGTACGGTGTGCGGCGCACTATGCCGGGTGCACACACGATCGCCGCTGACAGAGCGCTGGCTCGCTCGTGCTACGCCTGTCGTTCTCCGGTTGCGTAGCGTTCGCATACCACACTCATGGTGCCACAACGGGCTCTCGTAGTAACAGCATTCCCAAATTGTCGTCTCATGGTTGACGAGGCGCTGACGAGCTCAGATAGTATAAATCAACTGGGTCATTAATACCAGCTGATTTATTATGATATGATGTTATTATAATGACGTAATAAAAAGGCTGTTGTCTAGGGATTTTGTCCCACAGGTAGTTTAATACAAATCAATTTGGCTGTTAGTTTATGGATGAGGTTTTAATAATTGTTTTAATTATACATCGTTGTTTAGTTGGATTTAATTCAAATTGTTTTATTTAGCAAGATTTCACTTTAATTATAATTTGATAATATACGTGGTATAGACCAACTTTAATTACATTCAAAAATACCACGGGGCTTCCCATCATTCTATGCAAAATGATTATCTTTTACTTATTTACACTAGGTTTCATTCACGCCACCAGTATCAAGTATACAGATATAATTATATACTTATTTTATCGAAGAATTTATCATAAGAATTTATAATACAAAAGCCAAATTCACTTTACTCAGATTTACCAAATCAATTTCCGCGATTACACATAGCACAGTTGTCAACCGGAATCTTCACGAGCCTCTCGTTGTGACGTAACCACGTCCCACCCGGCATAGCCCGGAGTATTCGTACCCCGTTAAGAGCGCGTCAAGGGCTGGAATCCTATCCCTACTGGGAGGGATTTCTCAGACACCTTTGTCTATGACGGTTAGTACACTACTGATTTGGCTTTGCGTGCGAGAGAGCCCGCACAGCCAGATTTTACTTAAAAATGATCTTATTGGTTAATAGAAGTCACGTGACTTTAAATAAAATGATTTTGATTGGTTGTTAAAAACTAGGAGAAAACCGAGCAAAAGACGAAGGTCGTCTAGCGCCGCACGTGCCAGGAAGCGAGGGGGTTGGGGAAAGGAAAATTGTGCCCGACTTTGTTGAAACCTGTGCTACGCAATAATAACAATGATTCCATCTGTATACTTCAATGTACAATAAAATTAAGGTGAAATGAAACCAATATTTTTATATACTAAATGAATTCAAAGCATAATGCATATTTAAATTAAATAATTATATATGAATGAGAAGCCGTAATAATTAATAATATGTTAATTACAGCAAAATTATAACTATAATTTTGTACTATGTTTTTCTAAGATCATACTACAATATTTAAAAGTAACAGACGTGGTACCGTCACATTCACCACCGTTACAAAAAGGAAAAAAAAACAATAAAAAAAAAAGAAAAAAGTTGAAAGGTTACTCTTAGAAAAACATTGAAACAAAATACTTAAACATAGAAAGTCCTGAAGTTCTTAGCATGTATGGTTCAGTGTGGAACTCCTGTCTGTCAGCCATGGAAATGAGGGCAGCTTACTCATTTTACATCTTTTTCTGTGCTTCGCCAGTTTAGCAGGACTGGCTATTTGTTGGGAATGGGAGGGCACACCTGGTTTGTTGACGTACTAGGGATATGGCTGTGGGAGGGTAAAGGAGTAGCAGGTAAACCTGCAGTTCTTGGTAGACAAATATTTTTTTTAAAAATGAAACAAAATTGTCCCTGAACTAGACAATGTGACACTTAAAAAAAATATTTGAGATGTTGTTTTGACAAGACACTGTATTTTAGCTTATAATTTACAGGTCAGTTACATGTCGTCAACAGTTTTTTATCAGCCAAATTTGTAGCTCGCAGAGAAATGAGTTAGCTACGAGGGTGAGAGAAATTCTCTTTACGTCTATATTTCCATTGAGGATAGTAGACACGAAACCTAAGTTTGTCTTGCAGACATGCCCTCACTGTGGTTACGTGTCTGTTCTTGCACTTCTTTGCAATAATGTTAGAGAAGGATTGGAAGCACGTGTCGGTCCACCTGGACAAGAAACAGTCGCGCCTCCTTACATCACTTCTCTTCTGTGTTTTTATTTTTCTTATCTTTTTGTCAAGTCCATGGTCTGTGAAGTTCAGTTTCAGCAGACGTACGTGTAGTCGAAGTTCAATTAATTTGCAAAGATTGTCTTTTATAGTGAATACAGCACTGTTAGTTGTGTTCTTTTTTCTCAGTGTAATTTTACTCAAAGTCTTACGACGTTTTCTGTTGATCTTAAACTTACGAAGTTTGGTACTGAGTTTCTTTTTCTTCTTGGACTTCTTTTTCATAGGTATTTTTGTCGGTCTCTCGAGCATAGGTGATGTCTTCACGATGTCAGCAGCAGGTATTGGTGCAGCTTGGTGAATGGAGACTGGTCGTTTGTCATCTTGTTGTGTGACGACATCAATCACCGTGGTTTCCGTTTTATCTGCCTTAAGGGTAGAGCTAGCAGGACTCTTGTTGTTATCAGCGAGAGATGGTGACGATAACTCAAATGTTGAGACACTTTGTGTTGAATGCTCCACAGGTGATTCAGTTATGGTCTCAAGCACAGGTGGCGTCGTTGGTGATGGAATGTTCGCCGTTGACGTGTCAGCCTCCGCATGCACGATCAAACTTGTAACCTCTTGTTGTGTGGCTATCACTATATAAACAGCAGTAGTACGGACAAAAATATTACTTAAAGATTCTGTGGAACCCCCTGGTGTACCACGATGATCTTCCAGGTCATATTGTGAAAGTGAGATTGGTTTCACGTCAGGTTTAACCTCTTGCTTGCTTTTAGTGGCATCACGCATTGCTAAACTAGGTGGAATGTCACACGAAGACCAGCATGCTTCTTGCGGAGGTACGTTAGATTCTTTCAGTGTAATTTTATCTTCGTATAATTCATTACACCAAGAAGTTTGCTGTGGTATCTCCATTGCTTGCACGACGTTGTGTACTGGAGAACTCGGTGGACTGTCACACGATGACCAGCATGCTTCTGGCGGAGGTACGTTAGATTCTTTCAGTGTAATTTTATCTTCGTACAATTCATTACACCAAAAAGTTTGCTGGGGTATCTTCATTGCTTGCACGACGTTGTGTACTGGAGAACTAGGTGGACTGTCACATGATGACCAGCATGCTTCTTGTGGAGGTACAGATTCTTTCAGTGTAATTTTATCTTCGTATAATTCATTACACCAAGAAGTTTGCTGTGGTATCTCCATTGCTTGCACGACGTTGTGTACTGGAGAACTAGGTGTAGATTCTTTCGGTGGAGCTTCCTCTTCGTATAATTTATGGTCACACAAACAATATTGTACTGTTTGCATCATGTCGTCGCGCTCTTGAGAACTATATGTGCGCCGGCTGCATGAAGGATGTGTGACCCGTGAAACGCGATCCACGTCGTCAGCCCACTCTGGTTCTTTACGTGTAATTACTTCATAATCTAACATATCAAACTCCGAGATATCCTCAGGTACCTCACACTCCCAGTGTCTCATCTTTCTACGTAGCATATGAAGCCTATAACGGTTGATGAAAAAGTCCTCATTAGCATTAGACATAATGATGTGTTTGCAATCGTGATACTCGTAGCCTGTTCTGTTCATAATGCCAATAACTTTAAAATAATACGACTCCATCAATTCAATATTACTTATCACCGATCTTGTGAAAAAATCAAACTCACGCAGTTTATCATGTAATGACGTCACCACTTCTCTGTTATATGGTCCCAAATCTAATGGTTCCAACATTTCTTCAAAATGTAGACATTCTTTGAAAATAAATTTTGCTTGGTTCTTCAGATCATCAAAGTACTTTTCGCGCACCCACCCACGTTCTTGCATATCACATAACACTTGATGGTCATCTTCAATGTTACAAAGATCAAGTAAATGTGTACATTGTAATAAGGTAGTAAAAATCAATCTTCGCCAAACTTTGACTTCAGAAATGAGAGTGCAGTGTTGGTAATAGATATTAACAAGTTGCAGGCGAATACTTCTATTACCATTATCTCTAAATTTGGCCCGTGGCCAAACAACTTCTTTGCTTTCTTTGCGCAAAAATTTTTTGATCCGTTCCGCCATACTCACTACTTCGATCATGATGACTGGATTTTAATACGCAAGTGTGAAACACGTCTGCCTCACACTGCAATAATCAAATTTTGCAGTAACGAAGAGAGCGGAGAGAAGAAAAACGAGATTTTTAATTTGATTTGATTTGATTTTTTTTTTTTTTTTTTTTTTTTTTTAATTCAATTGAGGTTCCAAGTTCACTCACTCACAGGCCCCCATGTAGGAACGGGTGGAACGTCGTCGGAACAACACCGTTCCATTTTTATTAATCACTACGTTCCAGTGCTCCCTACTTCGTGTACTATCAAGCTCGACCGCAGCAGGCCATAGAGTACGGTACGGTGTGCGGCGCACTATGCCGGGTGCACACACGATCGCCGCTGACAGAGCGCTGGCTCGCTCGTGCTACGCCTGTCGTTCTCCGGTTGCGTAGCGTTCGCATACCACACTCATGGTGCCACAACGGGCTCTCGTAGTAACAGCATTCCCAAATTGTCGTCTCATGGTTGACGAGGCGCTGACGAGCTCAGATAGTATAAATCAACTGGGTCATTAATACCAGCTGATTTATTATGATATGATGTTATTATAATGACGTAATAAAAAGGCTGTTGTCTAGGGATTTTGTCCCACAGGTAGTTTAATACAAATCAATTTGGCTGTTAGTTTATGGATGAGGTTTTAATAATTGTTTTAATTATACATCGTTGTTTAGTTGGATTTAATTCAAATTGTTTTATTTAGCAAGATTTCACTTTAATTATAATTTGATAATATACGTGGTATAGACCAACTTTAATTACATTCAAAAATACCACGGGGCTTCCCATCATTCTATGCAAAATGATTATCTTTTACTTATTTACACTAGGTTTCATTCACGCCACCAGTATCAAGTATACAGATATAATTATATACTTATTTTATCGAAGAATTTATCATAAGAATTTATAATACAAAAGCCAAATTCACTTTACTCAGATTTACCAAATCAATTTCCGCGATTACACATAGCACAGTTGTCAACCGGAATCTTCACGAGCCTCTCGTTGTGACGTAACCACGTCCCACCCGGCATAGCCCGGAGTATTCGTACCCCGTTAAGAGCGCGTCAAGGGCTGGAATCCTATCCCTACTGGGAGGGATTTCTCAGACACCTTTGTCTATGACGGTTAGTACACTACTGATTTGGCTTTGCGTGCGAGAGAGCCCGCACAGCCAGATTTTACTTAAAAATGATCTTATTGGTTAATAGAAGTCACGTGACTTTAAATAAAATGATTTTGATTGGTTGTTAAAAACTAGGAGAAAACCGAGCAAAAGACGAAGGTCGTCTAGCGCCGCACGTGCCAGGAAGCGAGGGGGTTGGGGAAAGGAAAATTGTGCCCGACTTTGTTGAAACCTGTGCTACGCAATAATAACAATGATTCCATCTGTATACTTCGATGTACAATAAAATTAAGGTGAAATGAAACCAATATTTTTATATACTAAATGAATTCAAAGCATAATGCATATTTAAATTAAATAATTATATATGAATGAGAAGCCGTAATAATTAATAATATGTTAATTACAGCAAAATTATAACTATAATTTTGTACTATGTTTTTCTAAGATCATACTACAATATTTAAAAGTAACAGACGTGGTACCGTCACACGATTTCGTAGAAATTTAAATAAGAGACACACTTTTTTCTGTTTTAGGCCACAGAATATTTTTACGAATTTTTTTACACCGATCCGATCCGATCACATCTAATACCTTTGAGAGATTTTTACATTGTGTATTACCACAAAATCTGCTTAATAATTGAGACTTATTTTATATATAATTTATTTTATAATAATTATTAATTTTATAATTATTTGTTTGGAGTATTTGTTAAATTAGCAGTTTATAGTTTTTATAAATTATTATAATATTAAAATAAAAAAAAAATAATAATAATAATATATATATTTTTATATTGCAAAACTATAGTAAAAATTTTTTACTAAAAATTTAATATGTAAATTTACCTACAATAATGTGTTATTTAAAAGATATATAATATTCAAAATAAATATTTTAAAAGTAAAGTTGAAAAATAGAATATAATTAGTATAAGTATTGAGCCAAAAGTTATAAAGAGATATTGGGTATGTGAAAGGAGGAAAAAAATAAAAGAAAGTAGAAAAAATTATCTAGTTAGTGCAAATTAAAATACTAATCCATCACAACCACACTATCACATTTAACTGAGCCTAATTTAACATTCTCTCTCTCTCTCTCTCTCTCTCTCTCTCTCTCTCTCTCTCTCTACGTGTTTCAAGACTTGAAATTTATTTTTATAACAAAATTGATGACTATATTATATTGCTCATAATTATTTGACAAACACCTTCAAATAATATAGCATGTTATTTTAAATTTAATTATTTTAATTTAATCATAATAAAATTTAATTTTAATTTTATTCAATTATGTGTTAAATTGATTAAATTAAAATGTTCATTTATTTTAATAATTCATTAACAATTTCTAAACAAATTATTGTATTTGTAATTAATTTTAAATTTGTATATAATTTTTTTATTTAATATAAAAGTTAAAATATTATTATTAAAATACTTATTTTACTAAAAAATATATATATAATCTTATATTTTTTATAACTTATTTTAATATTTTTATTTATATATTTATTTCTTTACAATTAATGAAAAATTCAAGTCATTTAATTGACCAATTCTTCATTCGATTCTTCATTCGATTCTTTGAATTGTAAATTGTAAGACTATGATCCATTAATTACTCGATCCACAAAGTACGGCTAGTCGAAAGTTTTCTTTCTTTTAAAAATATTATTATTTGGTTTCTCTGACCAAACTTTACTTGTCAGTGAGGTACTGGCAGTTTTCCAATTGCATTTAAGCACCCTGAATCTTCTGAAACCCTGTATATGTTAGTGCGGGTTCATCCGAAACAGGTCAGCCACGGCCTAGCAAACATCCCGGCATTCGCCATAACAGACTGTGGAAACACTAAAGCAGGACTGTGGGCAAGGTTTTGACTTTGACTACTGAATCTCCCATCTAGCTCCTTGCCATCGCCAGGCTTTCGGTAGCTGGATTCGAACCCGCGACCTATTATGCACGTCGGACGCGTGAACTACTATAGACAATGAATTTTGATAGTTGTTTCTTGTTATATTATTATTTAAAACATTTTAAGATTTATTTTTTTATGAAATTTTAGCATATTCATTAAAAATATTTGTAAAAGTATGTACAATCATAGCGGATGTATAATTAAACAATTTTTAAGCTCTATTTTAAAAATTTCAACATTTTTTCCCAAAATTCAACATTTTTCAACATTTCCCCAACATTTTTTGCTCAAAAAATCACCCTTTTTTGTGACATTTATTAAATATAATAATAAAAAAAAAATCAACATTAAATCCGGTCTCTAGTTGTTGTAACAATAATAATATATGATGTTTTTTTTTTTAAATAAACTAAAAACTTTAAAATTGAATATATATTATTGAATATTAAAATGTTATCCTTTCTCTTGATGTCATAGATATTATGTGACACTTTACTTGAAGAAACATTTTGTTTTGGCTTAGAAAACTAATGCGATGTTTTGATATTTAACTGTCACTGTTCTTGAGTTGTGATCACGATACGTGTTTAAATTTGTCAACCTGGGTGTCGGCAACACATATCTTAAACAGAGTTTGCACTTGTGCCGTATGTCACTACTTTATACTTCTAATTAGAGGAGTTTCTTATGACGTCACTAGTTAAGTAAGCTTTTAAATAACTTAACTTTTGACTTGTTTGTAAGACAAAAAAATAATAAAAAATGCACTGGTTAAAAAAAAATAGTTGTTTAAAAAATTAATATATATATATTAACCAATAAAAAAATGGTACCTGAAATTAATAAGGGAATTTAAAAGAGCTAGAGAGTGCATTTTTTATTTACAATTATTTTTTTGTCTAAAAAACAAATCAAAAGTTAAGTTATTTAAATATTAACTGGTGTATTTAACTGGATTTATCTGGATTATTTGGTGAATATTCGCACTCTGCAAAATTTTAAAGAGTCATGGGAAACTTTTATTATACTGTATAAATTAGTTGTTTTTTCCTCCTTTTTAAAAAACAAACTATAATATAATATAAATATGTGTACGCACACGGATAAAAATAAAGACGTAATTATTATACTATAGCTCATTTTCAGAAATATTTGTTTATACTTCATTACTGTTAACAATTCCATATCACTTATATTATTAACGCAGCATAAATTACGTGATGTATTCTTTCCCTACATATATGATGTCATACTATGAATGTGCTGCAATGCTTTTTACTGGAACTATGAATGAATGACATTGCTCAGCATAGGACAAACGTCGTTTTATGATATTTTCTATGGAAAATTAGTTTTATTATTATTAAGCCTACAGGCGTACTGTAACATTATTTTTTTTATTATTTTTTTTTTTTAGCATATTGACGTCAAAAAGTATAAATTTAAAATAAAAATATGCAATGGAGCTTATCGGTTTAAAAAAAAAAATGCTTAAAAATATGAATTTGGCTTAAAACACGTAAAAGTATGTCTAGTATTTCTCATTTAAATTTCTCCGAAATCGGTCGAGTAGTTTTCTCAAAAATCGCAAAAAAGAACGTGTTTTTCCCCATCCCCATAAGCGTATAATGTTAAAATAGGGGACCCTTAGCTTTCCCCGCGTCTCCCCGCGCCCTAAACAGTGGCGTAACTACCAGGGGGGGAGAGGGGGGAGTTCCCCCGGGCCCGTCGACTTCTGGGGGCCCGTCGGCTTCTGGGGGGGCCCGTTGATGCTTGGCGCAAAAAAAAAAAAAATAATAAAAATAATAATAAATTGATAATATTAAATTTTATGTTGAGAAACAGTATTTGAAAGTTAAAGTGGATCAATCAAATAATATGCATTTTGTGACAGAGGGTATTAATATTAACTACATTTTTTAACTGTCACCGCACCTTCTAATTAAATTTTCTATAAATGTCTTCTTTAAATATTCTGTGTATTTTTTCTATTTATAGCAAAAATTAATTATTGATAAAAATTAAAATCATGTATGATAGACCATTTTAAGTTTTTTTTTTTTTTTTTTTTTTTTTTCATGTTATAGTGACACTTTTTAATTTTCATTTTAAAAAATAGCTTAAAATTTCAGTGCCACGCCCCCTTTTCCAAAAATTTTCGCCTGCGGCGCACAAACCCCCCTCCTCCACGGCACTAATGCTGTTCGTAAACCCTGTTCTCTGCACCAAAAATGACGATCGCCTTTGGTTATTCAAATGGAATGCGCATTTTTTGGTGCAAGAAAACAGGGTTTACGAACAACACTATTGTCCCCCTTCCGGGGGGCTCGTGTCAGATTTTTCCCCCTGGCCAAATTTTGGAAGTTACGCCACTGGCCCTAAACCGATAACCTCCATTTAAAATGTATGCTTTGAAAACTTTGCACTGAACTGTCTGTTTTTATTGCACATCACAAGGTTGTATTATGCATTCATGTTAAAGTTGATGCCACGTTGGATCACTCAAAAACATGAGCCGCATTGAAAAATGACTCATTTTGCCAGATTAAAATACTAAAAGTAAACAATATTTTTGAGAGCATTGATGTTGCTAATTGAATTAGTATCTCAAGTATATGTGAGAATAATATAATATAATAATAAACCTTTTTCCAAAGAAAGTAACCCACAACAAAGTTTGTTCAATGCTGAGCCATGTTTTTCAGTGATTCAGTATGGCGTCTAAGCGCATTCAGTATATGGCGTCATGTGAATATACGCTTTGTAAATAATGCTTTTTCTAATTCGCAACCCCTATATAAAGCTTACAGTAATTCTACGTCCCAATCATAGACATATATATATGTGTACATGTCTATGGTCCCAATATATAATTGCTTCTTTCATTAAAAACTTGCGCATAATATTTGTCCATAATTTAACGTGCTTTAATTGTTAAACTATTTATTTCCCTTTTATTAATACATCCATATTACAGACAGACACTGAGACAATTTTTTTATTGTATTGCCTTACGTCAATGGTATTGCGTCAATTAAAGTCTCCATCAAGCATAATGCATGTTATTGCAATAAATACAAAAAAGCAATAAAGGAGAATTTTATAGCACAGGTGTCTGTACTTACCAAATTAGGTCCTAAGTTTAAAAATTTTAAATTTGATAAAAAAAAGCCTTTTCTAAGAGTTTATTTTATTATTATTATTTCTGTTTACTATTGTGCTTTTTTTTTTTTTTTTTTTTTTTTTTTCGTGGATTTAATTTATGTACTTTATATTTCTATTTCCATCATATGGTAACACCTTTTTTTTTTTTTTTTTCCTTTATATATCTTTTTTTTTTTTTTATTGAACACAATGCAAATTAAGAAAAATAAAAAGTATAATATTAAACGGATGACTCGTGAATGATAGGAAGAATAACTTAATACGGAACACAAAATATAAATACCAAAAGATTTATTAATAAAATAATAGAAGTTGTTTTTATTTTTTGACTTCGAAAGAAATAATCATTATAAAGGTTTAGATAAAATAAAACGTTGCATCTTGGTCGTTGTAGTTTTCATATAGCCATGGGTTATCGTAAAAGTATTGTGTGTTATAGCAGGTAATTAACAAGCTCCGGCACGTTGTTTGACATAGTCTGTAAAATAAATAGTATATTGTCGTAAACATAATTATAGATAACAAATACTAGAGCTAAAAAAGAACTACGAATGTTTCTATTAAATAACTTATAATCACTTATAATATATAACATTTTTGTATAAAAAAAAATTAATTAATTTCAATGATTATGATATAATAATATTGTGTAATTATGTGTATATTTAACCCCCGTAAGCTGCAACGCTAACTAACTAGTTAAACCGTAGTTAAGTTATTATTTTGATTGTTGAAACCATTAAAAAAATATAACTAAGGTTTAACTAGAGGTTGCATCTTACGGTGCTAAGTGTGATTTTTTTTTTTAATTTTTTTTTTTTTTTACATGCCCGTGATGTGTTCATGAAATAAATTTCACATATATTGAGACCTGATAAAGGTTATTATTGAGATTTGAAAAGTGGTATACAAGTTACAAGGCTGATCATTTTATTTGTTGAATTGAATACAAATATTATTTTAATTATTCTTAGTTGCATAATTAAATACGCAACGCACATAATTAAAAAAAAAAATGCAAACTGATACGATCAATATGTTACATTTAGTTTCACATCTGCGTAAAAGAAAATTACTTGAAACATAATTTTAAAATTATTTAAATAAAAATATTCATTGAAATTATTAGAGTTTAAAATCTTACCATTTTTATTGGCACAATTTTTTGTTCTCATTGCGCATTCATTGTCAAAAGTCAGTTCTTCTCCCTTCGAGTTCTTTCCACAGAATGGGGCCCAAAGTGCGGGACAAATCACAGGACAATCGTTTTCATCCTGGGCAACAGTGCCACTCACCACCAATAATGCCGCTAAAACAATTATCAAAAAAATAGGTTTTATTTCTTTTATGATTATTGATTAGTCATATTTTCTATTATTGAAATCTATAATTAAAACATAAGTTTTTTTAAGCTAATGCGTAGCAAATATATTGTCCTATATAGAAAATAGTATTGTTGTATTCGTAATTTCTCCGGAAAAAGAAATTCACACTCGGAAATCATAAATTAAGTAATTTATGGTACATTTATGCGTCATTATAGCATAAACGATAATAAATAAGATGAATTACACAAATAATTATATTGGAAAACATATTTCTGTTATTATAACGTCTAGATATTGTAAATAGTGTAGATTATTCTGTATAAAACAAATTATGGTAAAAATGGGCTACAATAACTTATTACGCATTTACTTTTGTCCTTGACAAAGATGAAACAAATAGGTAATTTTTATCGCCACTCTGCAGCAAGTGCTTATTAATTAGTTAATTATTTAAATTAAAAAGAGTAATGTAAAAATCAATGCACAAAGCAAAAAAAAAAAAAAAAAAAAAGTTAAGATAATTGTAAAATAGCACTTTTTTTTTTTTTTTTTTTTTAATTTTACAGATATTTTTACTAGATTAAATATGCATAGTATATAATACAATGTATTTTAAAATGTGATATACTAAACTCAACGTAATAATACAAAATATTATATTTTTTTTATGTCTCTTACAGCTTATATAGCACAAAAATGTACTTTTTACAAGCACATAATGGTTATAGAATTAAAAATTAAAATATATATATATATATAAAAACTTACCAACTAAACAGACAAATACAAGCTTCATGATTGCTGAAGATACAATGCGATGTTGAAGTCACATCTTACACGTATTTATATACAGTGAAATAACCTTCAAAGCTCATTAACGCGTACGGAAGAAAAATAGTAAAAATATAATAATAATAAAAATTATGTCATTCTTTAAGCATATATGGTTACTTATTCTTGTGAATAGTATATATTAATAAACCTTATTCTAAGATTCTATGCATTTTTGTTCATTGCTATTTAAGGTATTGTGGAGGAAAAAAATGTAAAAAAATTTAAGAAGAAAAAAATGTAGTCAGGTATTATGTAAATGGATTTTGAAGGTTTGTTTAACTTTTATATTAATTATTATTATTATTATTAAATTTTTTTTTGTATAATATTAAAAAAAAATTACTGAAATTAGTTTTCGTATGGTTTTTGTTAATAAAATTACCAAAACTTAATATATATAGTTAAGTGATTTCTTTTTTTCCTAATTTCAGAGACAGATAGAAAGACAGACAGATATAAAAAGTATTATACAGTAAAATAAATATGGCTCGTGAATCGTGAATGATAGGTATATAAATAAATAAACAGACTACAAAAAATATAAAAATGACAAATTTATTATTTTTTTATTTTTTTTTGTATTATTATTTTTTAATTTAGAAAGACATATTCCTTATAAAGTGTAAAATAAAGTAGTGTTTTTATGTCTCTTCTCGGTCGTAGTAGTTTTCATAGCCGTGGGGTATCGTCAAAGTATTGATGTGTGTTATACGTAGAATTTAAAACTTATTACTCTTATTAGTAATAACGACATGGTCCGATCTGAGGTAGTTTGACATAATCTAAAAAACAATAGAATTTATGTTATCTTAATAATAAATAATAAAAGCACTTTGCCAAAGATTTCTACTCAATTGAGTATGAAATATTTGGCAAAGTGCTTTTATTATCTTTTTTTATTTATTTTTTTTTAGATGTGATAATTAATGTCATATTGATAACTTGTATAGGTTTGAAATGCTTGTTGTCTAAGGTTTTTATTAAAGGCATAATGTAGAACATCTGGAACGAAAAACATGTCTAATATTAACATCCTAACCTAACATAACCTATAGATATCAACGTTGATAATTATGGCCACAGTCGTATTGATTTCTAAGTTATTTTTCCTATTCACAAAATGGCAGATGCGGGTTTATGGTTAAGGTGAGCGAAAACAAGTGAGCTGTGACGTCATAAACCCGCACTGGACATTTCTTAAATGTAAAATATATTAGAAATCAATGACTCCGGCCAAATCAACGCTAATATTTAGATATGTTAGGATATTAGACACGTTTTTTGTTCAAAGTGTTCTAAGCCTTTAAGGTTTCAAATGCCGTTGCGTATATAATATGAAAAGGAGTTACTTTATAAAATATTATATAGAAGGGAATGTTGAAAAGTTAAATTCAATTTTGATTGGAAGCATAATTAAACATCTTAACTCATTTAATCACGTTAATAGACAACTTGCATGCTATTTTTTTTATGGTCTTAACAAATTCTTTACATACAATATAGAAAAAATAAAATAATATTGGTGTATATCAAAGTGCTTAAAAAATGTTCCTTCATATTAAAAATAATTTATCAAATTCAAATTTTATTTGATGAAGTAAGACGGCGTCCATTTCACCAAAAGACGGTTCGCGTTTTTTTTTTTTTTTTTTTTTTATTTATTTATTGTTGAAATCGTTTGAACGAGTTTGCAGACACTGGACAATTTTTTCTAGCTGCTAATTTTTTTAAAAAAGCAGTTGGAGCAAAAAAAAAAAAAAAAGCTTTTGGCGAAATGGCCAACGTCTTACTTTAAATAAAATTTGATTTTCAAACATTGTTTTTAAAATGAAAGAGCACGCTTTTAAAAAAAAACAACGCACATGATTAAAGGGGGGAAAAAAAAAACTGAAACGATTGATGTTAAATTTTTCATAAATACGTATTAAGAAATTACTTTGAATATTATTTTTGAATGAAACTTTATATTTCATTGAAATTAAATTATTAAATTTCAAAATCTTACCATTTCTAGTTTTACAATTTGTTTTTATCATTTCGCATTCATTATCAAAACTCCATTTTTCGCCCTTTGAGTTCCGTCCGCATATTGGGTTCCATATATAGGGACAAAATACGGGACATTCACTTTGATCCTGGGCAAAGCTGTCATTCACCACCAATACTGCAGCTAAAACAATTATTAACCAAATGAGTTTGATGATCAATTGATTATATATTATACTGTAGTCATTTTTTATCATTGAATTCTATAATAAAATATTACGATTTTTTTTTAACTAATGTAAATTTATTGTACTATTTTTAGAAAAATAAACTTTTTAAATGCATATATATTTATATTATATTTAGCGGCTTTCAAAAAGAAATTATACATGAAAAGTATAAATTACATAATTAATGCTGCATTTATGTTACTTTACATAAATGCCATGATACTAATTTAATTATAAGACTTAACACAAATAATTGTTTGTAGCATAATTATCAATTGTAATGTAATAATTCAATAATAGATAGGCACCGGGCACCGTACACTTTAATTTAGAGCAGGTAGTTATAAACTATACAATCTAAGTGAGTCACACCTTTATTGTAGCATATTGCACATGCATTAGGTATTATTGTAGTATAATAATACCTGTTCTAGGTCTATAAACCTATTGCGCATTTACAGGATTTAAATACCTCAGGCTTTAAGCATTAATTTATTTCCGTGTCCGGTGTAGTAGTAAAAAATTGTAAAATATCCTCTTTTTTTTTTTTTTTTTTTTTTTAAATTTATGATTTAATTTACAAAATATTTTTATTATATTAAAATATAATGCTTTCTAAAATGTGATACTCAAAATTCAAGATTAATTATAATACTAACTGTAAGAATAATTATTTTGGTCACTTTTAGCACACATTGAAATGTACTTTTATAAAAATGGTCAAATGATAATTAAATAATAATAAAACTTACCAATTAAACAGGCAAGTACAAGCTTCATGGTTGCTGAAGAAACAATACTAAGGTCACATCTCATCTTACTCATATTTATATAGTGAACTTCAAAGCTTATTAGCCCATAAGGAAGAATAATAGTTTGAAATATTAAAAATATATATTGAAAATAAAAATTATGTCATTCTTTTAACAGATATGGTTAATTGTTCTTTTGAAAAATATAAATCTTATTACATTTTTATGCATTCTTTTGTTCTATAATATTAATGAGAAATGTAATTATGAAAAAATAATAATAAAAGATGTAATAAAAATAACGTTTGGTGTACGGAGGCGGAGGAAATAAGACATAGAAGTTCTTTTTAGAGATAAATATTTTATGAAACATAAAAATGTTCTTAAAAGCCATAGATCATATAAAACAACATGTGCTTTAAATTTTGCACAATGATACTTCAGTTTAAGACAATTTCAAATATATAAAAATTTTAGGGGGTTACCGTGCAAATTAATTTAATATGATTTTTTGAAATTTTAAGCCCATAAGGCCCAATGTTAATTTCAATAATTTTTTTTTTCAGGACGGTCAAATATCTTGAAATATTTATCACGGCTATGTGTGACCCTTAGCTACACAATGACACCAAATTTAGACCCAAAACGCTTCTAATTTTTTTGACAATTTTTATCAGAACCCAAAACTGCAAACTTGTGTATTCAAAATTAACATCCTGATTAGATATGTTATAAAAATGACAATATTTTGATAAAAAAATTATTTTTAATTAGGATATTATAATGAAATAAATAAGACTTCTGTATTTAAAATGATATATTTTATTTATTTATTCATATAAAAGCCAAGATATGTCAGATGTGATTGAGTCTATAAACCCACCAATCTCATTAAAATGTGCAACGTTTATTCCTAATTCACCAGAATTATACGATACTTCTAAGACAAAACCAGTAAAATATCCATCGATTACAATTGGGCTGAAACCGTAGTCACCCTAAAACACATTGAAAATATATATATTACAATATAATAATATAATCACGGCGCATCTCATTTTATCACATACAGTATGTATAATAAATAAAAATATAGAGTGGTTGCATTCATGTTAAAAGTCAACGCCATAAGTGAGTACTAAATAACATGGGCCGATATGGTAAAATGACACATTTTGCCAGTTTAAAAATCATTAGCAATTTTTTTTAGAGCATTGATGCTGTTAACAAGTTGAATTAAGTTTTCAAGTATGCAAGAAAAATAATACTGACAAAAAAAGGCTTATTATCCAAAGAAATTAGCGAAAACCCACGTTTGTCCTATGCTAAGCAATATTATTCGTTGCTCAATGATGGCATCGAATTGCATTTATTATGACGCCATGCGCACACACCCTATAGTAAATTGAATCTTTAGGGACAAACATAAATACGTGATAATTATTCTAGACTATTTTCAGCACACATTTTCAGCACATTTCCACACATATATAGCATCATTCTGTACATCATAGCTATTTGTATATTGTTCTTATTTAGTAATATTTTTTGCTATAATGACATAAATTCAGCATAAATTATGTAATCTATTCTTTCTTATTCATAAACTGTGGTTATTGTGTTACACAAAATTAAAATTTGACAACGCACAGCATTCGGTAGGTGCATGATTGATGTGATTGCACCGACCAGCCTGCCTAGACGTTTCCACGGTTTCTATAGGCTGTCATGGAAAATGCCAGGCTGTATACTTAGGCCGTGTCCGGCCCGTGTGTGCTTTTCCATTAGTTTGGAAAGTTCTTACCTGTCGATAAGACAACGTCTCGACTGGGACTGGGATTGGTGTAAAGCACAATAACACAATATGGCAAGCAAAAAAAAAAAAAAAAAAAAAAAAACTCCAATGAACGGAAATGCACATTTTTTTAGGGGAACGTAAAAGGCTTACGAACAAGCCTATAATTATTTATTACATTTTTCTTAAGCTAATTTACTTTTTTTAAATAATTTTATTCATTAGTTGACTGTATTTTTATATTAATATTATTATTTTAATAATATAAAACAATTAATTGGGGAAAAACAACAACAACTTAATAATAATAATGCTACTGTATTTATATACGAATTTCACCAAAATTTATTCATTACAACATAATTTATTCTATAATACTGCTACACTGAAAAGAACAACTGCAATATGTTATAAATACCATGAATACTATGTTGTAAGTTGTACGGTCATTTTATACTTAAAAATGAATTTTTATTGGCATATGGGAATAATATGTATTTAAATCAAGGTTTCTAAACCTTGTATTTAAATGTAGTTTTGCGTCAACTGAAATCTCCATCTAATTGCATTGTATACGACCATAATCCAATAGAAATTCATTTTTAAATATAAAATGACTCAATTTTTTTTTTTTTTTTTTTTTTTTTTTACATATGGAAATAACCTGTATTTAAACGGAGTTTTTTGTCAATTAAAATCTCCATCTGATTGCATTGTATGGCAAATAAGTGATTAGAAATCCTTTTTTTTTAGTATATAGACTGTACTGTACACTCATGTAAAGCATAATAATAATTATAGTAAAATTGATATAAGGAATAGGTGCTAAAAATTATTAGTTATCTTTATCACTTATAAGAGCTTAAAAAAAAAAAAAAAACTCTGGTTGATTTGATTCAATGAAAATACTAAATAGTTTGATTTTATATTGCATGGCATAAGTTGATTCACTTAATTATTAAAATTACAAGACGAGTATTAAAAAAAAAATGATGTTCTAATAAGTAAATAAATAATGCTGTTCCAATAATTTGCAATATTTATGAGACATTGACATGCAGCATAACTAAAGCAATTTTGGAAGAAAAAAAAAAAAAAAAAAGGTTCAGGAGATCATATTTACGTTTGCTTTGATTTTCTCCTTTCTAATTATCCGATTCTAAATCATCGAAATCATCGCAGTATAAATATCCCGTGTTCATATTAACAACAACATACTTACAGAATATAAATAAACACTTAAAGATTCTTCAATACAAATATGTTGATCAGGATCCCATTCATCGATTATATCACATTCACAAACTTCACCAATTTCTTTAACTCCAATTTCAAAATCTTCCTGAAAATTGTTAATAATAAGTAAGTTTTTTTTTTATACATAAATATTTACTATCTAAAGATCAATATAAATTAAGTAAACATTTTTCAGTCATATATTATTGAGCACAAGTTCTTACATCCGATCAACTTTAGGGAAAAAAAACACGTTAGATTCACTATGATCATACTGATCACTATGATCATACTATGATCACACTATGATCACACTATGATCACTATGATCATACTATGATCATACTATGATCATATATCAAGTTGATCAGCGTTGATATGACCTTACAAAACAGTAGATATGTTATGGCAAAAAGGCGGTATTACGATATAAAAATTAAAAGTGCATTCTTACAGTGTAATTTATCGTTGAAAATATTTATAATGTGTATATCTTATTGTTGTGTATTTATTTAAACTATAAATTTACACAAACACATAATTATAGTTTTTAAGAAATTACACTAAAAAAAAAGGATTTGAAAAAACAATTGGTTTTATTACAATTTTTGTTTTTAAATTTTTATGAATAATCAAAATCCTATTGCCATTTTTTTTTATAAAAAATTAGACATTCATGTAATTGCAAGCGTCCCTTAGCCTATCCTCTTCGCTCTTCAGTCCCAGTATACAGTAGACATCAGATAATTTTATAAAAAATCGAACAAAAAAAATCGAACAAAAAATCGGAGAAATTGAGTAAAAAACACAAAAATTGGACCAGAAAACACCCCTGAATTTACGTGATTTTTAACATTCTATATAGAGTGGGTATATAGGGGGTCCGCAAAAGCAAGAAAACACTTTTGACAAAAGAAGCATATTTTTGCCATGCTGGAGGCGCAAATAAACGTGTTTAAAATTTACGACTGTGAAATAGTTTTTAAAAAGTCGGGGACTGAAGAGGCTATATGTATTTAGTCCTATACCCTTATCCAAAAATGTATTATTTATCGCTATTATATAAAATATACTTACATCGTCCCAATTATGATTTAGGTATTCGACAGTATCACCTGTAGAGTAAGTAGTACCAGGTGGAGGCAAGGAAGCAAAATAATCACTACTTACAGAAGGACATATCTGTGAAAAAATTGTATAACTTTTGAATATCCTATATTTGCACCGTTGTTTTTACTTATATTATAATACAGAACATGCGCCTAAGGTTCTGTATAAAACGATTGCCAAAATGAGAAAGAGAGGTTATTTCAATCGGATGCACCCCCTTTCATTTCACAGATTCTAATCAAGTTATATATATAGGAATCAAATTTAACACGTATTAACTTCAATATTATATTGATTATCTGTAAAATTGTGTTGTTTATCTTTTTCTTTCCCCCCCCCCCCCCCCCCCAATAATAATATCATCAGAAATACTAAAATAATGCTTTAATCTTTCTCATTCATTTTATGTGTAATGAGGACGTTATTAAAAAATTAAGTAATAAGGGAGTAATTTAATATAAAAACGTTATAATTAAAGTTATAGATAGTTTATTTAAATGAAATTAGCTTATCGTTAAAATTATAGAAAAATAAGGTAACGAAGTAATACATACGCGAACAAGAGCAATGCTATTGAGATAAGATGGTCCGTCATAGTCTGGGTGGATAATTACATCCTGTACGTATCTTCTGGTATGAGAAGGATTCTGTGGTGTATCATAATTCCCTGGTGCAATATCAACCACTATGTCTTGATCCCCCCATTGGACTTCGGCATAACTAAAGAAAATTGTAATGATTATAATATTGGACATTATATAAATTAATTAATGTTTTTGTTTTTTTAATTCATTTTGATTTACTTCATTTTATTGGCACACATGTATGATTTTAAAACGCCCCCCACACACCCTCTCAAAAATTAAAAAAGAGAAAAAAAAAGTCTCAAATTCAGGTTTCCTTGCAATATCAGTATATCAGTAATATAATAAAACAAAACATTGAAAAGGAATATAGGATATAATGTAGACTATAAACTCTTATTAAATAGTGGAAAGAGTGAGAAAAAAATCATTGGTTATAATTAAAAATATTACAGAGCTATGTTTGTCATGTCAGAAAAAAAAATTCAAAGGAAATAAATGTAGCCTTTTTTATCAGAGACCTCATGCCCCCCCCCCCCCCCCCCTCCCCAAAAGTTAACATTATTTTGATTTCAATTAAATTCTCTTTTGTCTTTTTTTTTTTTGTTTTTCATTATTATTATATTTTAACTTTTTATTATTGCTGCTTCACCCGCTAAGCCGAGGCCCCCGCGGGGGCAACGGCTAAGCCCGTACCCCCGCGGCTGAAATGTCCCCTTTTACCCCACCTTATTGGTCCTGCCTCTGTAATATACACTCGTATTTACTTTTAGATTCACATTTTAAAAAGGGTGCATTACTTCAGTTACGAATCCTAACTTATTTAGGATAATATCACTTTTAAGTTATTATAAGTAGCTAAAATAATGCATTGTAGCAAATTGTTAACAATATAGCTCATTTAATTTGTTTTATTATTTTTCTTTTCTTTTCTTTTCTTTTCTTTTCTTTTCTTTTCTTTTCTTTTCTTTTCTTTTCTTTTCTTTTCTTTTCTTTTCTTTTCTTTTCTTTTCTTTTCTTTTCTTTTCTTTTCTTTTCTTTTCTTTTCTTTTCTTTTCTTTTCTTTTCTTTTCTTTTCTTTTCTTTTCTTTTCTTTTCTTTTCTTTTCTTTTCTTTTCTTTTCTTTTCTTTTCTTTTCTTTTCTTTTCTTTTCTTTTCTTTTCTTTTCTTTTCTTTTCTTTTCTTTTCTTTTCTTTTCTTTTCTTTTCTTTTCTTTTCTTTTCTTTTCTTTTCTTTTCTTTTCTTTTCTTTTCTTTTCTTTTCTTTTCTTTTCTTTTCTTTTCTTTTCTTTTCTTTTCTTTTCTTTTCTTTTCTTTTCTTTTCTTTTCTTTTCTTTTCTTTTCTTTTCTTTTCTTTTCTTTTCTTTTCTTTTCTTTTTTCTTTCCGTTTTTTTTTATTATTTTTTTTGTTTTTTTAAGCTATTTTAAGTTATAGCAATTGCTGATAATTTGCTAAAATGGTTTATTTTATACCTACTCATAATAAACTCAAAAGTGATTATATTGTATAAATAAGTTAGGATTTTTAACTGAAGTAATGCACGGCAATTCACCTTTTTTTTATTTTTATTATTATTATAGAAGATTCAACAAAATGTTGAATAAATTATTAACATCGACAATATGGTGATAACAGGATGGAAGAATAAAATACATTATAAATAAACTTACTATTCCATGTCGTATGCAGGGGTTACTATCCAATACATGTTGAGTACAGCTCCGAAGCAAATGTGAAAATCAGATTCCCAATCAAATAATGTTGCCTTAAAATTATAATAATAATGCATTAATTATTTCCTACATAAGACTTACCGACATCGGACCGACATCGGGACCGACATCGGCCATTCGACTCAAACTTTTCTCGTCAAAAAGATCTGAAATTTTGCACAATGATACTTCAGCTTGAGACAATTTCAAATATATAAAAACTTTGGGAGGTCATCCTTCAAATTTATTTTATATGATTTTTTGAAATTTTAAGCCCATTAGGCCCAATGTTAATTTCAATAATTTTTTTTTCGGGACAGTCAAACATCAGGAAATTTTTAACGCAGCTATAAGTGAGACCCTTAGCTACACAATGACACAAAATTTAGACCCCAAACACTTCTAGTTTTTGAGATATAAGGTCTGTACCCTATACTCCCTTAAAAAAATTATATAAAATTTAAATATTAGACTATTACGAGAAAAATGAACTTTTATTGATCTAGAAAGTAAAATAATAATAATAAATTGCTTCGTTTCGAGAGAGAGAGAGAGAGAGAGAGAGAGAGAGAGAGAGAGAGAGAGAGATTTAATTACGAACTGTATAGTATCTTTAACTGATCAGAAGCAATTGTTTTGAGGCAAACTTCAAGCGATTTTGATGGCATCCGCTTCCATTAACTACGTGCTATTATGCGCAATAAATTGAAACGAGCACTGATTTGATTGAATATTACTTTAAGTTGGACTCAAATGAGTTGCTTATTCTTTCTTAATAATGTACCAATTATATTAATAAAAACTCACCAACCACTTATACTGTTCAATGTCACCATAACTCCCACCCTCCATCTTTGTATAATTGCCTTTCGGTATTCGTTCTGGTATTGCTTCAGAAATAATAATAAATAAATAATTAATTGATTAATGAATGAATGAATGAATGAATGAATGAATGAATGAATGAATGAATGAATGAATGAATGAATGAATGAATGAATGAATGAATGAATGAATGAATGAATGAATGAATGAATGAATGAATGAATGAATGAATGAATGAATGAATGAATGAATGAATGAATGAATGAATGAATGAATGAATGAATGAATGAATGAATGAATGAATGAATGAATGAATGAATGAATGAATGAATGAATGAATGAATGAATGAATGAATGAATGAATGAATGAATGAATGAATGAATGAATGAATGAATGAATGAATGAATGAATGAATGAATGAATGACATTAAAAATAATAAAATATTGACTATATACGTAAAGAAACAGCTGTTTTGAGGCCAATTATAAGCGATTTCGCTCACATCCGCTTCCGTTTCTCCTTACTACGCATGCGCAGTAAGTCGAAACGGAAGCGGATGTGAGCGAAATCGCTTATAATCGGCCTCAAAACAGTTGTTTCCTTTTTATTTGTGTGTGAATATTTACTGAATCTGTACATTTATAATTTATTACCATTAAAATAAAACATAATACTAAATTTTTAATGTTATTACTCGTATTATTAGAAAAACACACTAAATTTGAATGGTAAAGTGTTTAATATAAATGAGCAAATTTAATATAACAATAAATCATTCCTTACTTCCATTTTGTTCTGCAACACCTAATATTTGAGTACGATTACGTTTGCTAACTTTTATATTTCCCCCAGGATGCCGTCCTTGTATAATTGCGATAAAAGTACAAAATATTAGTACTCTAAGTAGTAACATCATGGTTATGCAGTCAAATGCAGTTTGCTTGACATTCTACATATATTTATAACATTTTTTTATCTTATATATTTTGTGCAGTGCGTGTGTTATATACTGTAGTTAAAAATTATATCTATTTTGTATTATCAACTCATAGATGATAATATAAATTATAATGCGTAAAAAAAATAATAAAGTGGTAAATAGAAGTAACTTGTATTTTTTTTTTATATTTTTATTGCTTTTCACCTACAATAGTTATTCTCTCTCTCTCTTCCTAAAAGGTGATAACGGAGTAAAACTATGTTGCTAAAATATTATTAGCTTAAAAGCTATAAGCTTATATAAAATAACTTATATAGAACATCTAGAAGTATCAATTTTATTGTATATCTTATTTAAAATATTATTAAAATTCGTAGAACACCTCGAACATAAAAGTTTGTCTAATACTCTAACATACCTAAATATCAATGTTTATTTGGCCAGAGTCATTGATTTAAAAAAAAAAAAACATTTACAAAATAGCAGCTACGAGTATAATTATATGATGTCACAGCTCACCTGTTTCCGTGCACGTGGACTAGTGAGCTGTGACGTCATAAACCCGCATCTGTCATTTTGTAAATGGTAAAATAAATGAGAAAGCAATGATTCCAGCCAAATCAACATTGATATTTAGGTATGTTAGGATATTAACCATGTTTTTTGTTCAAAGTGATCTACGCCTTTAAGTGGCAAAACAGTGAAGAATTTCCCTAAAAACTCAAAAAGTATCATAGTTCCGCAATGCTAAACGTAAGGATAATAATAATTTGAAACAACTTTTTTTTTAAATTTTTTTTAGTAAACATGCATTGAATAAATCCAATGTATAGTATCTTATAATGTAAAAAAATTGCTTAGTTCTAGAAGATTTTAATAAATTATTGTAGTTGTGAGATCAGACAGTGAAATTCATTTAATATATTGCTCATTATATGTTTATTCTTATAAGTTAAAATAATTATATAAAAAAATAAATATATTACATTCGTTTCATCTTTATTACTTATTTTAATACAGATAATATTAAAGTGAGTTATAGACAATTCTCAATATTTTTTTAATCCTTGAAACTCATATTTGCTAGTTATAATAAAACTATGATATGAACTTACTACATTTTATGACAGTATAAATATTTTCTCTTTTAAAATTTATTGTTTTACAGACGATGATGTTTTGCAATCTTAATTTTGACAAAAGATTCTCTCTCTTTCTCTCTCTCTCTCTCTCTCTCAAATATTATATATATATATATATATATATATATATATATATATATATATATATATATATATATATATATATATATATATATATATATATATATATATATATATATATATATATTTCTTTAGTTTTAAATTAATTCTCCTTTCATCAGCTAACTTTATAATAATATATTCTTTTAAAATATTAGGATATATTAAAAAAGGGTGATGAATTAGAACACATTATCATTGATATATTTTTTCAGTTTGCAGGGTGTATTTAAAAAAATTTTAAGTACAATTATTAAAAGTATTTAAAAAAAAACATCAACAAATAATATTGTTTTTCAGAAACTGCAATCAAAATTAATGAATTTTTGTTTTTAAACCACTAATATAGTTTGATAGAATTTAAAAGTTATTTGCTAAAGTCTTAATTAGAATAGTTTAATTCTAAATTTAGAATATATTAGCCACGATAATAAAAATGGTTAAGTTGTTCAGATTTAGAATTATCAACCATTAAAGGTTTCATGATAGTAACACAAAAACCAGCTTCAGGCATACAATAATCCTTTTTACCATAATTTCTTAAAGAATTCATAAGATCACGTTTTTTATTATAATTAAATGTAATAAATTCATCAATGGTTAATAATTGATCATCGTTCATGCGATACATTTGTCCTGGTCTTGGTAGATATACGTCCATACATATACCTAATTCAGGACAACATCCCGATTTATCACCATCATTTTCTAAAATCCTTTTAATATGAGACATAAAATAAATATTGGCTGAAGTTTTAGTATTTCGTTGATATTCTGGATAAGTAGGTAAAGTAGGAGACGGTCGGTACCAAGCAGATTTCATCGGAATTCTTTGATATGATTCAGTATCTTGAGTTATAGGCATCAGAGGCATACGATAAGGATTTCTCAGCGATTCATAATTTGATATTCGTGTTATATGGTCCATATTTTCAGTTTTAACAGGTGTGGGTGGTTTAGGACTTTTAGGAGGCTGAGAATTTGCAGGTTTTGGTTCAGGATTACTATCTCTATAATTAGGAAAACCGAAACCAAACCAGTTTCCAAAAAATCTTCCTGTTTTATGGTCCACAATTTCAGTGTTTAAATGTGTAGATGGTTTAGGACTTTTAGGAGACAGGGAATTTGCAGGGTCTGGATCAGGATTACGAGATATATAATAATATTCTACTCTTGGAAGACCGGAACCAAGTAATTTTTCAAAAACTCTTCCTGTTTTATGGTCCACAATTTCAGTGTTAAAATGTGAGGATGGTTTAGGACTTTTAGGAGACAGGGAATTTGCAGGGTCTGGATCAGGATCTCGACTTGAGAAATAGTTATATATACGAGGTTCATCAAAAGGATATCTATTCATTATATCTTGATAATATCTTCCAGTTTTATGACTTAAAATTTCAGTAGGTAACTTAGGAGTAATGTTGGGTGCTGTAGCTATCTGGAATTAAAAAGAAAAATAATAGTGTACTAAATCACATTGATTTGAAAATTCAAAAAAATAAAAATAAACCAAAAAATTAATCATGAAAAAGTTAACAATTTAAAAATAAATAATAAAGAAAATTTAAGTTTTTTTTATATAGAAAATAATAATTATATAACGTTATTAATGTTAATGTGTTAAGAAAAAAATCCAACTGAATAAAACTAAAACTATAATAATATTTTTATAGTATACTGTAGTAATGAACTAATGAATTACTATATGATCAACAACAAATTACAGTTTTATATATAGGCTAACATTTTTTTAAACTTGAATTATGTATAAAATTAAATTAAACCGGACCATTTTTTTTAATAGCATTACCGTCATAATTTCAGTTATCATAAAGTATACGCTTTGATTTATTTTAATAACAATTATTCTTGGACTACTACTATTATTTATTATTTAATAAAAAAAAAATAGTTGGTAATTATTTTGATTATAGTATCCACTTAAAAATTGAATAATAATTTAATTAATCAAATTAATTATGAAATGTAATTCATTAATAAAAAAAATGGACTTTTAATTAAATAAATAACTAAATAAATTTACTGATCAGAACATTGCTCATGGTAATAAATATTTATAGATTTTGTCATAGTATAATACCACAACAACAACAACAATAACGAAAATATGTTAAAGAAATTCAATGGAATATGCTTACCGCTCCGAGGACGATAGTGGAAAACACCGACAAGATCACTGAAAACCTCATCGTTGCCGACTATGATTTTGGTTCCAAACTTCTTTGTATTTATACAAAATTCTAAGCCATACTGTTTAACGCTAATTTATGTCGTAATATTTTAATTAACATTTTATACTAATTATACAATTACTGTTGAACTAAGAAAATAGTATTACCTATTGTTTCAAATTTGTATTTAAATTTCAGTGACAAAAATTTTATATTTTAAAAGTAATAATATATACATTATGATTATTCTACACAAAATTTTAAAATGTTAGGAAAATAATGTAAATTTTTATTTGTAGAAGTGGAATGATAAAACATTTTACTTTTTAATAATAATTAAAAGTTCTATAACTTCCCAATTTCTATTAAAAATAAGATTTCTTTATTAACCTAGGCAGTTTATATAGTAACATGTGGTGTTGCAAGAAGCGTTGGTCTTATCAAAAAAAAAAAAAAAAAAAATACAATAAATTATAATTAAATATATATTTATAAAATTACATTCATAAAATGTCAAGAAGCATAAAAAAACACAGGATAATATCAATTGTAATGAATATTAAAGGGACACAAATATAGAAACTATAGATGTTGAACAATATATTAAGCAAATAATTGCAGTTTAGTCAGTATAAAATTGTAGATTTGTATGTATAGTATGCAAAACCATCAATATCATCAATTCTTGAATTGGGATCATAAAATTCACAATTCAGGTATCATTTTTTATGTTTTTTTTTTTTTTTTGTTATGCACTCTGCAAGAAATTAATATAGCAATCTAATTTTTATATATTCTTAATAATATTATACCATTATATCAATTCATAAAGCTGATTTATTATCAATAATACGACGATGGTTAGGAGGACCCGTTTTTTGGATCATTATATAATATGGAGCTTATCGGTACACCACGCAGGCAAAGCTAAAGGTCCCCTAATTTTACACTACGCTTATGGGATTTTATTTTATTTATTATTATTATTTTTTTTGAAAAATACTGCACCGATTTTGTATAGATATTTAAAACAAATACTAGACTTACTTTTAATTTTTTTTTAATGTATATAAAATGTTAAACAATTGTTTAAACCAATAACCTGTCAATTATTTTATATGCATATTTCTTTAGTTTTAATAAATTCTCCTTTCATCAGCTAACTTTATATAATAATTAATAATATATTATTTTAAAATATTAGGATATATTAAAAAAGGGAGATGAATTAGAACACATTATCATTTATATATTTTTTCAGTTTGCAGGGTGTATTTTTAAAAATTACAAGTACAATGATTAAAAAAATTAAAAAAAAAAACAAAAACATCAACAAATAATATTGTTTTTCAGAAACTGCAATTAAAATTCATGAATTTTTGTTTTTAAACCACTAATGTAGTTTGATAGAATTCAAAATTTATTTGTTAGATTCTTAATTATAATAGTTAACAAATCAACAAATAATATTGTTTTTCAGAAACTGCAATTAAAATTCATGAATTTTTGTTTTTAAACCACTAATGTAGTTTGATAGAATTCAAAATTTATTTGTTAGATTCTTAATTATAATAGTTGAATTCTAAATTTAGAATATTATATTAGCCACGATAATAAAAATGGTTAAGTTGTTCAGATTTAGAATTATCAACCATTAATGGTTTCATAGTAACACAAAAACCAGCTTCAGGCATACAATAATCCTTTTTACCATAATTTCTTAAAGAATTCATAAGATCACGTTTTTTATTATAATTAAATGTAATAAATTCATCAATGGTTAATAATTGATCATCATTCATGCGATACATTTGTCCTGGTCTTGGTAGATATACGTCCATACATATACCTAATTCAGGACAACATCCCGATTTATCACCATCATTTTCTAAAATTCTTTTAATATGAGACATAAAATAAATATTGGCTGAAGTTTTAGTATTTCGTTGATATTCTGGATACGTAGGTAAAGTAGGAGACGGTCGGTACCAAGCAGATTTCATCGGGATTCTTTGATATGATTCAGTATCTTGAGTTATAGGCATCAGAGGCATACGATAAGGATATCTCAGCGATTCATAATTTGATCTTCCTGTTTTATGATCCACAATTTCAGTGTTAAAATGTGCGGATGGTTTAGGACTTTTAGGAGACTGGGAATTTGCAGGGTCTGGATCAGGATTACGAGATATATAATAATATTCTACTCTTGGAAGACCGGAACCAAGTAATTTTTCAAAACCTCTTCCTGTTTTATGGTCCACAATTTCAGTGTTAAAATGTGAGGATGGTTTAGGACTTTTAGGAGACAGGGAATTAGCAGGGTCTGGATCAGGATCTCGACTTGAGAAATAGTCATACATACGAGGTTCATCAAAAGGATATCTATTTATTAAAGCTTCATAATATCTTCCTGTTTTATGACTCACAATTTCAGTAGGTAACTTTGGAGTAATGTTGGGTGCTGTAGCTATCTGGAATTTAAAAGTAAAAGAATAGTATACTAAATCACATTCATTTGAAAATTTAAAAAAAAAAAAAAAAATCAAAAGAAACAAAAAAAATCAAACATGAAAATGTTAACAATTTAAAAATAAATAATAAAGAAAATTTAAGTTTTTTTTTTTATAAAGATAATAATAATCATATATAACGTTATTGATGTGTAAAGAAAAAAAATCCAACTGAATAAAACTAAAACTATAATAATATTTTTATAGTATACTGTAGTAATGAACTAATGAATTACTATATGATCAACTACAAAATTACAGTTTTATATATAACTTTTTTTTTAACTTGTATTATGTATAAAATTAAATTAAACCGGACCATTTTTTTTAATAGCATTACCGTCATAATTTCAGTTATCATAAAGTATACGCTTTGATTTATTTTGATACCAATTATTCTTGGACTACTTCTATTATTTGTTATTTAAAAAAAAAGTTGCTAATTATTAGTTATAGTATACACTTAAAAATTGAATAATAATTTTTTTAATTAATCATATTAATTATGAAATGTAATTCATTAATAAAAAAAAAAATGAAATTTTAATTAATTACTTAAATAAATTTACTGATCAGAACATTGCTCATAGTAATAAATATTTATAGATGTTGTCATAGTATAATACCACAACAACAACAACAACAACAACAACAACAACAACAACAACAACAACAACAACAACAACAATAACGAAAGTATGTTAAATAAATTCAATGGAATGCTTACCGCTCCGAGGACGATGGTGGAAAACACCAACAAGATCACTGAAGACCTCATCATTGCCGTTGCCGACTATGATTTTGGTTTCAAACTTCTTTGTATTTATACAAAATTCTAAGCCATACTGTTTAACGTTAATTTTATGTCGTAATATTTTAAATAACATTTTATACTAATTAAACAATTAGTGTTGAACTAAGAAAATAGTATTACCTATTGTTTCAAATTTGTATTTAAATTTCAGTGACAAAAATTTTATATTTTAAAAGTAATAATATATACAGGGTGTTCGTAAAGTCTTTGAGGATGTTTATTGCAGTCATGGAGTCGATACCGAAATTTTCGATACCGATACGATACCGATATTTTTAAATTTTCCCGATACCGATACCGATACGATACTGCTCAAAAAAATTTGCTCCGATACGATACCGATACGATACCGATATTTTCCGATACTTTTTCGATATTTTTGCTATATCTCATACAATAAATATTGCACTATAAATTTCTTTTTTTTTTTTTTTTCACCTTTGAGACATAAATTGGTATCATAAAATCCATGCATATTTTTGCCACATTTATTTATTTATTCATTTCATTTATTTACTTATTTACTCCCTTATTTATTTATTTTATATTTTATTCTAATGTTCGTTTGTTAAACTAAAATGGCTAAAAAAATTATAGTAGATTTAAAAAATATATATATTTCCTTCGTTTAATGAAATTATACGATTAGAATATCCTCTACTGTTTCCAAGCACTGTTGTTAATTATTTACAAATTAGCAATTTCTTTATTTCGTATAGAAGTAATTTACAAATATTTAATAAATTTAATTTTTTTTCATGGTATTTTTTTAATTTGCTAAAGTAAACAGGTATCATTAGCTTTCGTATTTAATTTATTGGCTCAAATCATCCCCGCTAAACCAAAGGGGTTAAAGTCCAAAATTCCCCTCTGGTCGTAAAAATCCTTTGATTTTGTAAACTTTTTAAAAATTTAACCTTGTAAAAAATTTGTACAAAGACATTAACGGAAGTATGCTACATCTTTTGTAATTTGTAATGCATTGAATTTATATACAATTGCAGTGCTTTAAAATGTCAATCATTGACTATATTTTATTGTGATTTCTGCCGGCGCTTTAGTCATTAGGAGAGATCATAGATAGTACTGTACGACCACACGACGGATTTCTCAGAAACTTGGCGACAGTCGATAGCTCTTTTTTTTTTTTTTTTTTTTTTTTTATAAAAAGAAGAAAAAAGTTTTAACGCCGTTTTCTTTATTTTTATTGTATGTAAAATAAAAAAAATACTTTTTACCTGGTGGCTTTATAAAAAGTATAAAATAAAAATACTGTGCACGGCGCCCTACCCTGTTGTTATAGCACAATGAAAAATAAAGGAGTGAATTTTATTGTCCAAGTACGAAAGATAGATGTAGATAATCAGTAATCACTAATATAATGGAATGTTCTCGTTGCTTCATAATTTTTTATTTTTTTGTATTTTTACTTTTATTTTATGAGAGAGTAAAAGTCTCAAAGTATCGAAAAAAAGTATCGAAATTCGACGATATTTTGCTGATATCGGTGACCGATACCGATATTCGATACTGAGTTTAAAAAAGGCCCCGATACGATACCGATACGATAAAAGTATCGGTATAGTATCGAATATCGTATCGCAGTCGATACCGATACTCCATGACTGGTTTATTGTTTAGACATAAAGAAAACACACAAGGCTGAACGTAAAATTAAATTTTCAGACATCAAATGAAAGCTTAGATTTTTAAAATTTGGAAAATTTAAACAGTTATAAAATCAAATAGTTATTAACTTTGCTAGAGGAAAAAAAAGCAAAAAGTGTGATTTTGTCGATTTTTTTTTTACAACAATTTTTTTGAAACTTTACATTATGGTATTCTTACGTGGGCACCGATGACTGCGCGACAGACGTTCAGAGGAACCTCTAGCTCGCACCACACATTATGGAATATTTGCGTTGTGATGGACTGGATGGTGGCGGTGATCCTCTGCTTTCAGCTCTCATGCACACGTAATTCACTGGTGTTTTGAAGACTTTATCCTTGACGTAGCACCAGAGGAAAAAATCTGGGGAGAGGGAGGGGGGCTGAGGCCAGATGATCTTAAGAACCCATGCAATAGGTTCATCTCGACCAAGCCTTTTACCTGGAAACACCGTATTCAGCGTGTCTCTGGCATTATGTGCCCAATGTAATGGAGCACCGTCTTGACCCCATTTTGCCTGTGCTTGGAGCAGCTGAGGGATCGCAATATTTTCTAGCATATCCAGGTAATTATCCTACCTGACTGTTGGCTCTTGGAAGAAGAATGGGCTGATCATTCTGGTCAGGTGGGATAATTACCTGGATATGCTAGAGAATTGTGCGATCCCCCAGCTGCTTGCTTTAGCTTGGTAATGATCTAATCTTCCAGCAAGATGATGCTCCACTTAGGCACAGAATGTCAGAGACACGCTTACACGCTTAATACGGTGTTTCTAATTAGATGGCTTGGTCGAGATGGACCTATTGCATGGGTCCTTAAGATTGCATGTGTCCCCCCCCCCCCCAGATTACTTCCTCTGGGGCTACGTCAAGGATAAAGTCTTCAAAACACCAGTGAATTACGTGCGAGAGCTGAAAGCAGAGGATCACCGCCACCATCCAGTCCATCACAACGCAAATGCTCCATAATGTGTGGTGCGAGCTAGAAGTTCCTCTGGACGACTGTCGCGCAGCCATCGGTGCCCACGTAAGGATACCATAATGTAAAGTTTCAAAAAAAAAAAAAAAAAAATTGTAAAAAAGTAAAAAAAAAAAAAATAAATAAAAAATCGACAAAATCTCACTTTTTGCTTTTTCTCCTCTAGCAAAGTTAATAATTATTTGATTTTAAAACTGTTTAAATTTTCAAATTTGTAAAAATATAAGCTTTCATTTGATGTCTAAAAAGTTAATTTTTCGTTAAGCCTTGTGTGTTTTCTTAATGTCCAAACATCCTCAAAGACTTTACGGGCACCCTGTACATTATGATTATTCTACACAAAATTTTAAAATGTTAGAAAAAATCATGTTAATTTTTATTTGTAGAGGTGGAATGTTAAAATATTTTAATTTTTTAATAATAATTAAAAGTTCAATAACCTACCAATTTTTTTTACGCACTCTGCAAGAAATTAAAATAGCAATCCAATTTTCACATTCTTTATATTATAATTATACCATTATATGATTTTTGAGCAATTGCATCATTTGTGACTTTGACTGTTATATCTGTATAATTCCTTGCTCAATAAATCTATATTATTATTATTATTATATCAATTCATGGTTAGGACGATGGTTAGGAGGACCCGTTTTTTGGATCATTATATGATGGAGCTTATCGGTACAGCACGCAGGAAAAGCTAAGGGTCCCCTAATTTTACACTACGCTTATGGGAAAGATTTTTTTTTTCATATATATATTATTTTTTTTTTGTGAAAACTACTGCACCGATTTTGTATATATTTAAAAGAAATACTAGACAAACTTTAAATTTTTTTTTTAATGTATAGAAAATGTTTAACAATTGTTTAAATCAATAACCTGCATTAGGGGGGGGGGGGGGGCGGTGGTCCTGAAAGGAAGAGGTAAAAGTTCACATCTTAATTAAAATTTGATTTCCTTTTATGATATCAAATATGGCACCATTTTAAAAGTTATTATATTGTGTCCGCCACTTATAACAATTTCGGGAGGTATAGTTCAAATATAAATATAGATGATATAAAAAATGATATATAATTAATATGGTATACCTTTACCAACAAAAATAAAGACGTAATGAATAATGATAATGCTAGCCCATTTTCAGCACAATTTGTTCACTAAATATTAGTTCGTTCTATAAACTACACACAACTCTTGAGCCAGCTTCGAAAAATTTCCTTTGAATAAAAATATCTGATCATGACGTCATTACCTGTTTACTACGTTTATATATGGTTGATCATTATTATATATTCGTTTAAAACTTTGTACCTGATAAGAATGAACGAAACTTTACAACAAAAAGTTCCATGCTCAACATGCACCTTACTTTATCGGTTAAAAGAACAAGATCAACCAATTAATGCGTGTCTTATTTTGTTGGGCAGAGAATCACTGCGCTAATAAGACTGCTGATTTATGTTATGTTGCATGATAACTGACTTTCATATATTATACTAGCGTATATAGCACAATTATTTATACAGTTTCAAAATTTAGGTCCAATTTTGCTATACATATATTAATATAGATGCAGCAAATAAAATACCCAATTTATTTTTTTCCATTTTATGACAGTTTTTCGTATAGTGCACAGTATTACTGATTAAAAAAAAAGACCCATTTGAAGATTTTTTTTTTGTTAAAGCCCTAATTATACTATATTGATAATTACCATACCTTATTATCCATAAATTAGACACCACAATTTTGATTTTGTATTTATTTTCATTTTGACTGTTATATCACGTATCTGACATCACAATATACCGATGGGGTCGTGATAGGGGTAAAGAACTTGAGAGAGGGGTTTAAATTTATCATGTGACCAGAGAGGTGACTGCATGATTGGCGGCGGTACATTACATCAGATACGTGATATGTATAACAGTCAAAATGAAAATAAATACAAAATCAACGTGTTGGTGTCTAATTCATGGATAATAAGGTATGGTAATTATCAATCTAGTATTCTAAATGATAAAAAAGTAAGTTGACAAGGGCTTTAAGCTAATCCCCATTATACTGACCCTATTCCCGTACTGTAACAACGCTATGGCCATGACCCAGGGCGCGACCCAACTATTATAATGGTATAACTCAGGTCAGATTGTGTCCTAAGCGAAGCGCTGACACATTAGTAAATTATCAATACTCATTTCTATAAAATTAGTTATAAAAAAGAATAATTATAAAAATTGAATATAATATAGAAAAACGCTAAATTAAAATATTCCATTATTATTTTAGAAAAATTTAAGTCCATTATCTTAACTAATTAAAAAAAACTAATTATCATGAAGTAGTATACAGTATTCAAATTAAAAAAAAAAATACAGTTTGATAAAATATGACCTACACATAAATGATTTCTATTTAAAATATTAGACAACATAATATAATATTATAATTTATACATACTAATTTCAATGTAACAAGTAAACAGAAAATAAAGTTATACATTAAAAACTTTTAATATTTCTCAGGATTTCAAAAAACTGGCTATTGAAACTTCTACGGTCAATACTTTCCGAAATAAATGCCCGATTGATGACGTCACAGGCTTTTTAGGTTGATTTTCAAAAATTAATTAAAAATACTTCCCATGCTCCAATCGTTCTAAGAAAAAATAGCGCTTCAAAATTTTTTAACGCTCTTTTCAAAAATGTCATAAAAAAGTGGGGTTTAAAAAATTCACCTTGCTCATTTGCTTTGTACAATAGTTGTGGTTTAATGAGAATTGAACAGTTTTTAAGATTGAAAGGTTTTGGCTTTCTTGTTAAACCGTGTTATATAAGCAGTCAACTGACACTTGACTTTGAATTTCTTTTCAATGTCAGTTTACTCCTTATATAACACGGTGTAACACAAAAGCCAAACCCTTTCATTAAAACTCCCCGTTTAAAAAAGACGTTAAATTACAAGTTTTTCAGATTGTTCTTACAAACAATATTCATTACTTCATTGAATTTTTTTTTAATTATTTTTTTTTTCAACAACAAAGAATATTATGCAATTTTATCTAAACATGTTAAAAATTTATATTTCCTTTATTTTCTATTTAAAAAGATAATAAAAAAAGATATGATAAAATTTCAATTATTTTTTATCATTATTATACTTATATAAAGTAGTAATAGTTTTTTTTTTTTTTTTTTTTTTTTTTTTACAATTAAAATTTAAGAACTTTGAATTATTTCCAACAGATGGGTTGTAAGAACACGAGTTTAAAAAATTATAGCACTGGCTGTGCCATCTATTTATACACAATCATAATTAGTTGGAAATTTTAAACAGAGTAAGTTTTAATTAGAGCGTTAGTTACGTCAAATAGTACACAAATGCACGAGAGAGGGAGTCTGAAAAGCCCCTTACCGCTTATGCAACTTTTTATACATTGGTGTACTGCAGGTTGCAAACTTGCAAACTTTACAGGCGCTTTAACATGTGCTTGTGCAAAAATTTGAAACATTTACCGTTTCACTACAACTAAAGACCATTTTAATATATTAAAGACATAGAACACCTTGAACAAAAAAGTTGTGTAATATCCTAACCTAACAAAACTGAAAATCAACGTTGATTAGGCCGGAGTCATTGATTTCTAATTTATTTTCCATTCTCAAAATGCCACTAGCGGTCACTGACGTCACAGCTCACCCGGTTTACGCGCGCGTAAAACAAGCGAGCGTTGACGTCAGTGACCGCCAGTGGCATTTTGTGAATAGAAAATAAATTAGAAATCAATGACTCCGACTAAATCAACGTTGATTTTCAGGTTTGTTAGGTTAGGATATTACACAACTTTTTTGTTCAAGGTGTTCTAAGCCTTTAAACGATAGTTTTAATTAGATAAGATAAAGTTTCATATAAAGTAGCATTAATTATTAGTTATCTCATTATTATAATAATCAGTAATCATCTAAAATGACGATCACCTATGGTTATTCAAATGCAATGCGCATTTTTTTGGTGCACGAAAACAGGGTTTACGAACAATACCAATCAGTGTAATTTATGAACTGGAAATTCTCATCCAGTACTTAAAAAACATAATACACCTCTTTTCACAAAATTTGATACGTAATTGCATTCTACAGAATAATTTGGATGAATAAAGCAGCTTTTTTGGGAGGAGCTGTGGAGCGTTAATATTATATCAATGAATACTCCCCCCTCCTTATTTCTTAAATAAAATTACTGAAAATAATAATTTATTAATATTTGTACTAAAGTGTCACTTATTGCTAATCAATCTAATCATACTAAAGATAAATGCAAAAATATATATATATTATATAAAAAAAGTTATTGGATTGGGCATAAATTTGATTTTAGAAATATATCATCCCGTAGTTTTTATGTATATAAATTTAAAAAAAATCCCCAACCGTAATATTTAAGTTTAGTAATTTTTAGAATCTTTCAACAATTTTTACGTTAATTCTTTAATTATTAATCATTATTATCATTAATAGACCACATAACACAACATGTGCTTTTCAATGAATAAACACGAAATGGGATCTTCAAAACTGTTGACAATTTTTACCAGAATGTTAATATAGCCCCACGAGAGAACGTAAAAATACTGTAAAGTATGCAATTTACGTGAAAATTCATGTTTATGACGTCAGAAACATGCAAAAATTAGTATGAAAATATTGTGTGGATTGCATAAATCGAATTTTCTGATCACTGCTACGGGGCTACTGTTGGGTTTTGAGACAAACTAATGTTATTTATGTAAGTCCCATCAAGTGTTTTGTGATATAAATGCTTATGTTTTTCTCTGGTCTATTCCTTTAACAATTTTTATTATTGTATTTTTTTTTTTTCATTTTAAATGACCAAAATTATTTTTTAGACAGTCACTTTTATTTTTATTAATAAAATAAAAAGTATAAAATATCATCCGCATTCTTTATTCAGTAAAAGTAAAATATTCTATTTTTAAAAATATAAATATTTATAAAAAAAAAATAATAAATGACATAATGAAGTCGGAAGCTTACCGCTACAATAGGCATACATTAACATAAAGTTATAACGTTGAATAATGAGTATTAGATTACTAATATAACATCAAACAAAATAAAGAAAGTAACGACATCATTTATTCTAATTTATACATTAAATAAATCTTTAAAAATAAAGAATTGTTGGCTTATTTCGATTATTTAATAAAATATTGTTACGATATCGATATCATTACAATTATATACGTATTCTACGATGAAATCGAAATATATTTTTTTAAAGGGCTATTTCATTAATTTGTATTACATATTTTTAATTTTATGTTGAGAGGTCGAGATAAAAATCACCTGGCATTTATATAACAACATCCATTATACGTAGATCAGTTATTACGTCAATAGGATGTGAAAAATATTCATTAATAACAAATAGTGTTTCTACAAAAAAAAAAAAAAAAAAAAAAAAAAAAAAAAAAAAAAGTAAATAAAAAATTGTTATCTTTACAATTTTTAATTAATTAGCCACGATGTACCTACATTATAAAAAAGTAAACTATATCAAAATATTATATGTAATATTTTTTTTTTTTAATCATAGGAATATATGTTTTAAATTTCGCCCACGTACCGAAATGAAATGAATAACTTGCAATTTTAGTGTTGCGTTTCACTCTATAGTTGTGCAAGTTTTTAATATCCTTGCAGTACATTTTTTAATAAATGCATTTTAACTATCATGTATCTATTTTAAAAACCCATGACCGATGCATGTCATTTATATGGTATTTTTATTTTATACTTACACGATGAAATATAAATATCAAATATTTAAACTATCCTTTTCAGCCATTTTTTCACTACATCAATAATGAATCATTAATATATTATAAATTACAAAGATGACTAAGTCATGTAGCATATAGTTATTATGTTGTTACAATTTACCAATATTTATACTATAGGGTGGTTTCATTCATGTTAAAGTCAATGCCATAAGTGAGTACTAAATAAAATGGGCTGTATAGGAAAATGCCACATTTTGACAGTTTAAAAATACTTAGCAAATTTTTTGAGAGCATTGATGGTATTAACACGGTGAATTAGGTTTTTAAATATGCAAGAAAAATAATAATGACAAAAAAAAACTTTTATTTTACAAAGAAAATAGCGAAAAACCACGTTTATCCTATGCTAAACAATGTTAATCGTTGCTCAATCATGGCATGGAAGTGCATTTATAATGACGTCATGCGCACACACCCTATAATGCATAATATCTATGTTATATAGCATAGAAATATTATGTTGTATGATATAATTATATAATGCTATTCATATTGCAATAATCTCATTGGCATAAACTTATAAATACTATATAATACTGCGTAATATTTAATTTTTCTATGATTAAATTTGAAATATCTTTACCATAGAAATTAAAAAAATATTACTTAATGCTGTCATAACATTTTTATACAAAACTACAAAAAAAAATGTATAAATTACCATAGAATAAAATCATAATAATTACAAATAAAATCGATATTTTGAAATCGATTTTTTAAAGAATCTTTGTATTAAACATTTTTTTAGTATAAAAGCATTTACTTTCATCGATTAAACATCATTCACTCAACATCATGAGTTCTATCAAGTGTATTATTGTATTGTGTTTCTTAGCATTATTTGTGAATTTAATATCTGCTGGTAAATTATACGGTCATCATGAAGTTGCTCCTAATGCAGGATATAAATTTAAATATGAAGTTAATGATTATAAAAAAGGAGATGTGAAAAGTCATGAAGAACATAGAGATGGTGATAAAGTGGAAGGACATTATACTTTACTTGAAGCTGATGGTTCTACAAGAGTTGTGCATTATTACGCTGATAAACATACTGGATTTGTAGCACACGTACAGAATATTTAAATAACTACAAAACTTTCTTTTTCAATGGGTGTTATAGGAGAAGAAAAATTCAACTGTTTTTAATATGTTAAAGTGTATCTTCATTCAAATTTTTTCCAGCCACGATACAGTAATTTTTTTAAAGAGGCTATTACTGAAGAATACACAGTAAAAAATTACTACTTATGGTAGGTACCGAACTAAAATCTAAATCTTGCAATTACATTAGGCTTATATGGAAAAATCGTAAATATGATAACATTGCCATCACAGGCCAAGATATAGAGTGGGTGCGGTGTTGCATCGAAATGTTGGCCTATTGTTGTGCAAGTTTTTCATTTCCTTCTGGTACATGAATCCTGTATTTTGCAATAGGTACACGTTAATTTGGAACAGGTACTTATAAAGTACAATACTACTTAATCTAAGTGAGTCACACCTTTATTGTATAGCATATTGCACCTACATAAGGTATTATTGTAGTATAATAATTCCTGTTATAGGTTGTTATATGTCTACATAATATATACCTATTGCATTTACAGGATTTAAATAATATTTACCTTTAGTATTTTTTTTTCGTGTATAAAATAAGCTGGATGTTACGCCATCTGTGATAGTCTATTGTGTTTCACCGGTAACTTCTATTATTTATTAGTGTTAGGTTACACGATATTATAGATCAAAGTATTCAGTGAATATGTGAGAAGAAAAAAATTGTTGAAAGAAGTTTTATATAATCTTATATATAAAAAAAATTAAATTAAAAAAATTATTGGTTTTAAACAGGTAACATTTCAATTTCTTCTAACCAAATTAAGAAACTATTTGCTTCTTCTTCAAAAGTGCTAAAAAAGAGTTTCTAGAATCAATGGTAATTAATTATTGATTTTTTCCAGCACTAGCTTTTTACCTCATTAACTTGCATTAACATATGATGAATTATAATTTTATAAATCATTCATCAAAATTTGTGTAAAAATTTTCGTAATAATTTGAAATGTCCCATTCTGTTAAGAAAAACTCTAATGTATACTATTTAATTTTGGTATCGTTTATGATTCCAATTTATTTCTAAGAGTAACTTTTATTGTTATACCATGATTATAATTATAAGTAATTTAGTTGATAAAAAATATGTGTCAATTAAATTTGGTGTGAATGCTTTTTTTTTTTTTTTTTTTTTTTTTTAATTTTCAAAAATAATTAACAAAAAAGATTACTCAATGCCAAAATATAAATTTTACTTTTATAAATCTTATGTTTACTACTTCATAAAAGTTAAATTTTCATTGTTGTGCTTTCACTTGAAATTCTATTTTACTTGGTTGTCCAGTATATGTAATACTTCATCTTTAATGTTTTTAAATTACTTTTGTAACTTTGATTTTAATCACATTATTAAATTTATTTTGTGTTGTTTTATTTTGAAAATAAATTTACTCAACAATGTTACATCTATTTATTATTTTTGTGTTATTACTTTATCCTTTTCAGTCCCAGTATACAATAAGTTAAAATCAGATAATTCGATAAAAAATCGAAGAAAAAAAATCGAAAACATTGAGATGAAAATTGGACCAGAAATCACCCGTAAATAAAAGAGACAAATTTTTGCTTTTCTGAGAGAGAGAGAGAGAGAGAGAGAGAGAGAGAGAGAGAGAGAGAGAGAGAGAGAGAGAGACAGAGAGAGAGAGAGAGAAACGTGGTTAAAATTTACAACAGTGAAGTAACTTTTAAAAACTTCGGGGATTGAAGAGGTTATTTTCACATTTTTTTCCTCTTATTTATATTAAAAACATGTTTGTATAAAATATAGCCTGATGCATATTGTAACATATCCTTACTATATAAACTGCCTAGGTTATTAAAAGTTATTAATTTATTATGTATTTATTATTAGAGAAAAACAGGCTTGTATTTATTCATTCATTTTATTTAAAATTATCTTTAGGAGCCAGTATGTGTGCAAAGAAATTTATATAATATTTTACTTATTAGGTATAGTATACATTATTTATACAATATTTCTAGGTTATTATTTACTTATTTGTAATTGACAGGATTTATGTCCTTGTCATTAGCAGAGTAATTAACTTCCTTTGAAAAAATAGGAAAAAAATGTTAAAAAAAAAAAATTATATATTTGTATAAATAAATCATAATATAAAAATAAATACATATGATTTATTATAATAGTAATTTAAACAAAAGTATACAATAACTGTATGGATGGAACATTCAACTTTATGTACTATGAGGTGTACTTATTTTATGTTCAACCTCATTTGTTCATGCATGTGTATGTGTAGCAATGGTGTTAGAGTGAGTCAGACGAAAATAGTAAAGCTGATTCAATATAAAATAATATGGAATGCTTATTTGCTCTCTGGACTGATTGATTGATTGATTGATTGATTGATTGATTGATTGATTGATTGATTGATTGATTGATTGATTGATTAATTGATTGATTGATTGATCAATTGTATAATTTATCTTTTGTTTCATTGATCCATATATTGATTAATTGATCGTTTGATTGACTGATTGATTGATTGATTGATTGATTGATTGATTGATTGATTGATTGATTGATTGATTGATTGATTGATTGATTGATTGATTGATCGATTGTATAAATTATCTTTTGTTTCATTGATCCATCTATTGATTAATTAATCGTTTGATTGATTGATAATTATAGATAAAATAGATAAGGTAATGCGAGAACTTTCTAATTATATTTAAAAACACTTCAAAGAAAATGAACGAATGATAAAAATAATTCCTATTTAAAATGTCTATTATTTATACATAAAAAAATCATTTAAATAATATAAATTTTAATGAGCAGTTGATGACTTAAAAAAAAATGTCACAATAATTAATATTGAATATATAATTAATGAATATAGAAACAGGATATTGTCATGAACGTATAATGTATCTTTAAAAAAACAAACGAAAAAATAACACCAATGTTATATGACATGTTATATTATTTGTAATTTGTGATGTGTTTTAATGTGCAGAGGTATGATATAAAATTTACGAAATATTCCATTTGCTTGTGTTAACGTTGATGGTAATTATGGTCTATAAAAATAACTTTAGCTCGATTACAAAAAGTAAACTATACTTATAATAAATCTACAATAGTCTACAAAGTATTATCTATTTCCATTATGAAAGTGTATATCAAGAGTATTTTTATATTATTTAACTTTATTTTGGTGAGTTTATATTATTTTTAATTTTTATATTCTATAGGGTCTATGCATTCATGTTAAAGATAACGCCATGTGTGATAACTCAATAACATGGGTGGCATAGGAAAATAATTCATTTTGCCAGTTTAAAAACACTATGTAATATTTTTTAGAGCATCGATGCTGTAAATATATTTAATTAGTATCTCAAGTATGTGAGAAAAATAACATTAACAAAAAATTAACAGATTTCCCAAAGAAAATTGCCTAAAACGAAGTTTGTACTATGCTCAGCAATGTTGTTCACTACTCCAGTATGGCCTCCAAGCGTATTAAATATGACGTCATCTACATACACCCTATATAAGCTCAATACTTAAAGGCATAGAATACCTTGCCCAAAAAACAGGTCTAATCCTAACATACCTAAATATCAACGCTGAATAGACAAGGAAAGCAAAATTTTGGGGGTAGTTTTTAGTACATATTCTGATAGAGCATAAAAAGATCTATCTCTGGTAAAAATTTGAAAACATTTGGTTGAAAACTCGAATTTTAATCGAAGATTTTCTACCTTTATCGCAGGGCTGACATGAACCTTACGTCGTGCATTCTTATTTTGGAGCCATTATAGAAAGTGAGTGTTCCAGAATTAGTGGAATAAATTGATAATTAATATATCCGTTCATAATTAAGCTATTTAAATAAAACTACCATCCATTGATAGGAAAAATGTTGATGTTTTTGCAATACCCCTATTGTTATCCTCCCTTATAAATTTCACCCCTTCCAGGGGTGACTTCCAAAGACACGAACTGCAACATAGCTGTTTCAGTTATTTTTTTTATACTAATATGTAGAAGTTCTTCGATTTTGATAGAACCAACAAAGTTACCAGTGTGACTTACCCAAATAGGGATATTAGTTACCAAAAATGAAAAAATCGAACCCTGAAGATTAAAGGGTGCCACCCCTGCAAATAAGGGTGTCAGTAGGGTACAAAAATAGAATCAACCGATTTGGGCAAATGAGGTATTGTATCCGGGGTAACTTGACGCGCCAAAGACAGTGGTGGCAAATAAAAGGTTCTAAATTTACCCCTCACAAGTTTAGGGGTAGTTTACCCCTGAAATTCAAGTTCTCGTATCGGGACAATACAAACGCTGAAACCTGTGTAACTTGACATGCCAAAGACAAAATGACAGTTAAAAGTTGATTATTTCCCCCCCCCCCCCCACCACGTGTTTAGGGGTGGTTTACCCCTGAATATCAAGTTCTCGTATCGAAAAATCAACCAACTTTGAAACCTGGGTAACTTGACACGCCAAAGACGAAAATGACACTAAAAAGTTGAATATTTCACCCCCAAACGTGTTTAGGGGTGGTTTACCCCTAAAATTTAAATTCTCGTATCGGGACACAACCAACTTTGAAACCTGGGTAACTTGACATGCCAAAGACAAAAACGACAGTTAAAAATTGATTATTTCAACCCACACGTGTTTAGGGGTGGTTTACCCCTGAAATTCAAGTTCTCGTATCTGGACACAACCAACTTTGAAACCTGGGTAACTTGACACGCCAAGGACAAAAATGACAGTTAAAAGTTGATTATTTCCCCCCCACACGACTTTAGGGGTAGTTTACCCCTGAAATTCATGTTCTCGTATCAAGACACAACGAACAATGAAACCTGCATAACTGGGAACGCTAAAGACTATGGGGACAATTTAAAATTTCTTTTTCGACCCTCTAACGATTGTAGGGGTAGTTTCCCCGTGAAATTTAAGTTCTCGTATCGGGACGCAAAAAACATGAAAGTCTAAGTAACTTGAAAAGCCAAAATCAATATTGACAGTAAAGAGATTTTAATTTTAACCCTTCACGAGTTTAGGGGTAGTGTACATCTGAAATTTAAGTTCTCGTATCGGGACAAAATGAACGAGGAAACTTGTGGAACTTGACATGCCAAAGATAAAAATGACAGTTTAAATTGTCCTATTTTACCCCGACACAAGTTTAGGGGTAGTTTACCCGTGGAATTCAAGTACTCGTATCGGGACGCAAAATACATAGAGGTCTAAGTAACTTGAAAAGCCAAATATGATGTTGACAGTAAAAAGGTTCTAATTTAACCCCCTTACGAGTTTAGGGGTAGTTTATCCCTGAATTTCAATTTTTTTTTTGGATTGCACAAACAAGGAAGTTTGAGTATCATGATAATATATGCCATAGCCAATACTGATACAACTAATTAAAACAGTATTTCCTTCATTGACTCATTAAAGGCCCTGGATACTTAAAAAAGAAGGGTTTTATACTTCAATGGGACCAAATTTCTGATGACCTTTCAAAATTGCCATCGCTCTAGCTCACGGTATATCGGTGCACGGCACTTTAAACGCACTCGCCGTACTCGCCGCCGAAATTTTGCACCAGGCAGTTGTGACGTACAGTCCATGCCACCTGAAGATGTTCGCGATTAATCGAAATCGAACCACGAGCCAATAGATACCCAAGCGGCGCTCAAGTTTACTAGTAGGTGGGGTAATGTTAACTAAATGGAGAATTTTTATATGCTCTCTTATTAGTCGCATCCTTAGGTGGCGCGGACTGTAGCAACTGCCCAACTCCAGCACCCTATAACCAGGGCGAACCTCTTTGAACCGACCCTCTGCACTCTTAGTCCTTAGCAATCAACCCATCTCACCTGATTGTGGGTACAACCTTTTACTGTTTTAACCCTGAAAGTTTGTAGCTTTTTAATTACCCTTTTTAGGGGTTGTAAAGGTAGCAATAATCAATTACAAGGGTGCAAAGTAGAACTTTTATATAGAAAATTTAATGCACGTTAACAAAAATTAAAAGTTCAACCATGAAGGTTTTTAAAGATGAGTAACCCAAGTGAAGGGACCCAAAGGTTACCTTTTACCACCTGCTAGGTCCTGCCCCTGTTGGTCATTTAAGTGTACAGTACTAAAAATTAAAGTTCTCCGATTTGGGCGCAGAAAACGTTGCAATCGGAGTAAATTAATCTATTAAAGACGATGGTTAGCACAAAAGCGTTAAATACACATCTTTTGAGGATTAAAGGGGAGGTTCAACCCTAAAATTCAAGAACCCCAATTTAGATGCACCATTCGTCAAAATCAGTGTAACTTGACTTCCATATAACGATAGTAAGCACAAAGGAGTTATAATCTCATCATTTGAAGATTAAAGGGGCGGTTCAACCGTAAATTCAATTAGACCGATTTAACCCTTAATATATAACCCTTAAATGCTTGTAATAATTTTTAAAAGCTTCAGTTTTATGCTTCAGTCATCACAATCGGTCTAATTAAATTTAGGGTTGAACCGCCCCTTTAATCCTCAAAAGATGTGTATTTAACGCTTTTGTGCTAACCATCGTCTTTAATAGATTAATTTACTCCGATTGCAACGTTTTCTGCGCCCAATTCGGAGAACTTTAATTTTTAGTACTGTACACCCCTAAATGACCCACAGGGGCCGGACCTAGCGGGTGGTGAAAGATAACCTTTGGGTCCCTTCACTTGGGTTACTCATCTTTAAAAACCTTCATGGTTGAACTTTTAATTTTTGTTAACGTGCATTAAATTTTCTATATAAAAGTTCTACTTTGCACCCTTGTAATTGATTATTGCTACCTTTACAACCCCTAAAAAGGGTAATTAAAAAGCTACAAACTTTCAGGGTTAAAACAGTAAAAGGTTGTACCCACAATCAGGTGAGATGGGTTGATTGCTAAGGACTAAGAGTGCAGAGGGTCGGTTCAAAGAGGTTCGCCCTGGTTATAGGGTGCTGGAGTTGGGCAGTTGCTACAGTCCGCGCCACCTAAGGATGCGACTAATAAGAGAGCATATAAAAATTCTCCATTTAGTTAACATTACCCCACCTACTAGTAAACTTGAGCGCCGCTTGGGTATCTATTGGCTCGTGGTTCGATTTCGATTAATCGCGAACATCTTCAGGTGGCATGGACTGTACGTCACAACTGCCTGGTGCAAAATTTCGGCGGCGAGTACGGCGAGTGCGTTTAAAGTGCCGTGCACCGATATACCGTGAGCTAGAGCGATGGCAATTTTGAAAGGTCATCAGAAATTTGGTCCCATTGAAGTATAAAACCCTTCTTTTTTAAGTATCCAGGGCCTTTAATGAGTCAATGAAGGAAATACTGTTTTAATTAGTTGTATCAGTATTGGCTATGGCATATATTATCATGATACTCAAACTTCCTTGTTTGTGCAATCAAAAAAAAATTGAAATTCAGGGATAAACTACCCCTAAACTCGTAAGGGGGTTAAATTAGAACCTTTTTACTGTCAACATCATATTTGGCTTTTCAAGTTACTTAGACCTCCATGTATTTTGCGTCCCGATACGAGAACTTAAATTCCACGGGTAAACTACCCCTAAACTCGTGTCGGGGTAAAATAGGACAATTTAAACTGTCATTTTTGTCTTTGGCATGTCAAGTTCCACAAGTTTCCTCGTTCATTTTGTCTCGATACGAGAACTTAAATTTCAGGGGAACACTACCCCTAAACTCGTGAGGGGTTAAAATTAAAATCTCTTTACTGTCAATATTGATTTTGGCTTTTCAAGTTGCTTAGACTTTCATGTTTTTTGTGTCCCGATACGAGAACTTAAATTTCACGGGTAAACTACCCCTAAAATCGTTAGAGGGTCGAAAAAGAAATTTTAAATTGTCCCCATAGTCTTTAGCGTTCTCAGTTATGCAGGTTTCATTGTTCTTTGTGTCCTGATACGAGAACATGAATTTCAGGGGTAAAATACCCCTAAAGTCGTGTGGGGGGGAAATAATCAACTTTTAATTGTCATTTTTGTCTTTGGCGTGTCAAGTTACACAGGTTTCAAAGTTGGTTGTGTTCCGATACGAAAACTTAAACTTGAGGGGTTAACCACCCCTAAACACGTGTGAGGTTGAAACAATTAACTTTTAACTGTCATTTTTGTCTTTGGCGTGTCAATTTACCCAGGTTTCAAAGTTGGTTGTGTCCCGATACGAGAATTTGAATTTAAGGGGTAAGCCACCCCTAAACACGTTTGGGGGTGAAATATTCAACTTTTAACTGTCGTTTTCGTCTTTGGCGTGTCAAGTTACCCAGGTTTCAAAGTTGGTTGTGTTCCGATACGAGAACTTGAATTCCACGGGTAAACTACCCCTAAACTCGTGTCGGGGTAAATAGGACAATTTTAACTGTCATTTTGTCTTTGGCATGACAAGTTACACAAGTTTCCTCGTTCATTTTGTCCTGATTCGAGAACTTGAATTTCAGGGGTAAATAACCCCTAAACACATGTGGGGGCGAAATAATCAACTTTTAACTGTCGTTTTTGTCTTTGGCGTGTCAAGTTACCCAGGTTTCAAAGTTGGTTGTGTCCCGATACGAGAATATAAATTTTAGGGGTAAACCACCCCTAAACACGTTTGGGGGTGAAATATTCAACTCTTAAGTGTCATTTTCGTCTTTGGCGTGTCAAGTTACCCAGGTTTCAAAGTTGGTTGTGTTCCGATACGAGAATTTGAATTTCAGGGGTAAACCACCCCTAAATACGGGGGGGGGAGGGGAATAATCAACTTTTAACTGTCATTTTGTCTTTGGCATGTCAAGTTACACAAGTTTCCTCGTTCATTTTGTCCCGATTCGAGAACTTGAATTTCAGGGGTAAACCACCCCTAAACACGTGTGGGTTGAAATAATCAACTTTTAACTGTCGTTTTTGTCTTTGGCGTGTCAAGTTACCCAGGTTTCAAAGTTGGTTGTGTCCCGATACGAGAATTTAAATTTTAGGGGTAAACCACCCCTAAACACGTTTGGGGGTGAAATATTCAACTTTTTAGTGTCATTTTCGTCTTTGGCGTGTCAAGTTACCCAGGTTTCAAAGTTGGTTGATTTTTCGATACGAGAACTTGATATTCAGGGGTAAACCACCCCTAAACACGTGGTGGGGGGGGGGGAAATAATCAACTTTTAACTGTCATTTTGTCTTTGGCATGTCAAGTTACACAGGTTTCAGCGTTTGTATTGTCCCGATACGAGAACTTGAATTTCAGGGGTAAACTACCCCTAAACTTGTGAGGGGTAAATTTAGAACCTTTTATTTGCCACCACTGTCTTTGGCGCGTCAAGTTACCCCGGATACAATACCTCATTTGCCCAAATCGGTTGATTCTATTTTTGTACCCTACTGACACCCTTATTTGCAGGGGTGGCACCCTTTAATCTTCAGGGTTCGATTTTTTCATTTTTGGTAACTAATATCCCTATTTGGGTAAGTCACACTGGTAACTTTGTTGGTTCTATCAAAATCGAAGAACTTCTACATATTAGTATAAAAAAAATAACTGAAACAGCTATGTTGCAGTTCGTGTCTTTGGAAGTCACCCCTGGAAGGGGTGAAATTTATAAGGGAGGATAACAATAGGGGTATTGCAAAAACATCAACATTTTTCCTATCAATGGATGGTAGTTTTATTTAAATAGCTTAATTATGAACGGATATATTAATTATCAATTTATTCCACTAATTCTGGAACACTCACTTTCTATAATGGCTCCAAAATAAGAATGCACGACGTAAGGTTCATGTCAGCCCTGCGATAAAGGTAGAAAATCTTCGATTAAAATTCGAGTTTTCAACCAAAAGTTTTCAAATTTTTACCAGAGATAGATCTTTTTATGCTCTATCAGAATATGTATTAAAAACTACCCCCAAAATTTAGCTTTCCTTGTCTATTGGCCAGAATTATTGATTTCTAATTTATTTTTCATTCACAAAATGATAGCTGCTAATTTATGACGTCACAGCTTACTATTCCACGCACGCAGAGAAACAGTCAAACTGTGGCGTCATCAAACCACAGCTGTCATTTTGTAAATGGAAAATAAATTAGAAATAAATGACTCCGGCTATTTTAACATTGATATTTAGGTTTGTTAGGATATTAGGCAAGTTTTTTGTTCAAGGGGTTCTACCGCCTTAAAGTTTAATCAACAATATATTACATATTTATATTCACTTCTAAACAATAAATTGTAACAAAAATATATTACAGATTTTTTTGAACGCACTTAAAATTAAAAATGCTATTTTAAACAATTTTGCTTGGATTTTGTAAAACTTTGAAATCTTTATATAATAATTAATCAAATTTTTATGTAACAGACTAGTACAATGAGCGATGATCAAGAGTGTCATTTGGGAACGAATGGTAAGTATTATTAAATTGTACAAAAACATCAAAATCATAATTTTAAACGTTATTTTATAATAAATATTCCAAATTAAAAAAAATAATAACATCCCAAGATCAAAGAAAAGTTATAATTTTTAGGAAATTTTTGCATTTTTTTCTCCTCTCTCTCTCTCTCATTCAATGTAGTCTATACGTTTACGTGCAATTTTTCTCTTAAATATAGTTTTCAAGTTCAAAAATTTACCCCCTCCCCCCACTTCCCCCAAATTTTGTTACCATAAATCTATATGGAAGCAATTTCGCCTATACATCCGCTTCCGTTTTGCCGTACTGCGCATGCGCAGTAAGTCAAAACGGAAGCGGATGTGAGCGAAATAGATTAAAATCAGCCTCGAAACAGTTGTTTCTTTATCAGTCAATATTATTACAGCATTATACATAATATACAGCAATGTATTATACTGTACAACACGTAGTATTCTATGACTATGAATTCCTGTTATATTAATAATTATATTCAACAATAATTTCAGGATGGTTTCAAAATATGACATCAACTTACAATGAATATAACTGCCTAGGTACATGCATTCTAAAATCACAAATGTCAAGTTTTCCTTTAGTACCAGTGTTCAGAAATTTAAATATAAGGGTGGAGTGCACATCTACAGTAAGTACTAGTATTATTACTTTTCAATTTTATTTTATTTATTTATTTATTTTTTGGTAATTTGAATTTTGAATACCAGAAAAAAAAAACATAAAATGGCAAGGGACTCCTAACTCCTACAGTTTCCTATACTCTTAAAGGTTAAAGGAGGAGTCAACAATGGCTTTTTAAAAGTGATCATCGAATCATATCATGTATTAAACCTCCCGAAAATGCGATCTCAAAATTTTAATTCTAATAACAATCTGAGAGCAAAAGCTGTTTAACGACCCCGAACCTACGTCATAACTAGCAAAGCGGTTTCCAGCGAGTCTCAGCAAAACAAAAGTTTTCTGTGCCGACCGTCTCGTCTAAACTTGCTCTCGCGCTACTTTGAAGCGAGCGGGAGTTATATTACTCTTATTTGTGCTCTCGCTACTAAACGTAAAATTTTCCGGATGTAAAATTTTTTTGCGGCTACAGATATGTGGTAAAATAATTTATGCAAAGATAAGAGTAACTCCAGCTCGCGCCAAACAAGCGTATTTGAGCAAGTTTTAGCTGTGACGTAGGTTCGAGATCGCTAAACGGGTTTTGCTCTCAGCACGTTAATAATTAAAATTTTAAGATCGCATTTTGGGGAGCTTTAATAATATGATGATCACAATTAAAAAAGTCATTGTTAACTAACACTTTACCCCCGTAAGCTGCGACGCTAACTAACTAGTTAAACCGTAGTTAAGTTGTTATTTTGATTGTTGCAACAATTAAAAAAAGATAACTAAGGTTTAACTAGAGGTTGCAGCTTACAGCCATTAAGTGTTACATTACGTTTTTAGATAAAAAAATAAAATAAATAAATGAAAAGTAATTGCATTGATATATTACTCCAATCTCTCTCTCTCTCTCTCTCTCTTGCTATTATATTACACTGTACATTATTATGCATTATACATGAAATTACTATAAAAAATTAACAATTATTATATTAATACAAATCGACCGGAAGGTAATTGTTAATAATTACATTTTATTCCATATTGTAGATAAATTGACGTTAAAAATTTGATAGCTAATTACATTTTTTTTATATATTTAATTCTGTAATTAATAAATACTAATTTTTTTATCGTATTACAAATAATATTTTATAGGTAATGGTAATATGTATATTATTGTTTTTTAATTTGTTTTTAAGGTTGATTTCAAATTGGATGATTATATTTTTAGATGCGCAGATTTACTGAGCCGTGTCTTGCAAAAGGTAGTTATTAAAAAAAAAATTGTTCTTTAAACGAATAAAACAAAAGTTTACGCGGGATATGATATGATATATATGACTATATATTAATTATGCACTACTGTTATATTACAAGTATTTTATTCTAATAATTCTTTTCAGTGCGTAACTTAAAATTTATTCAAATGGATAATGGAGCAACATTTCATTTACTTGAATCACAGGTATACATATAAAATACGCATAATTTCTTTATGATTTAGAATTGAAAAGTAGACTTGCTTATCTTCACAGTCTCTTCTTACGTGAAGCGTGAAGGTTTATGGTTTATGCCATTATTTCTTTAATTTTTATAATATATAATACAGTAGCACCTTTTTTTTTTTTTTTTTTTTTTCTTCTATATAAAGCTTACGTGGTTCGAAGCTCAAAAAGAATGCAGAAAATTAGGGATGGTTTTACCTTCTATCTTAACTGCTGAAGAACTTGAAATCAAGAAATATTTAATGGAAAGTGAAGAAATTCAGGAAGGTATGGTATAATAATAAAATAAATTTGAGGTGTTGATACGTTTAAATTCATGTAAAATATACAGGAAGGATATTATACGATTTTAACAT